>BSBN01000669.1:4375000-5000000 GCA_027924645.1 Cunninghamia lanceolata
GTCTTCAATACCTCAGATGAGTGCCATCAGAATGAAGTGATAAAGGAGGACAGTAGAGTTAGGAGGATTCAATGCCATGGTACCACTAGTAGATGTAATAGATTTTCCCACCCATTGTCTCATTTCAAAATGTATATGCCTAAAAATGACACAACTCTGTCTAAATAAATATTCTTAATATTTATTTAAGTCAAATTGCTCTATCAATAAATAAACAAACAAATTTATTTATTTGATTCATATTCTTCCAAAAATTAAATAAAATCAATTTATTTAATTAAAATTCTTAAAATTCTTCTAATTCCTCAAATAATTTAAATAATACCAATTACTTAATTAGTTCTCCCAAATTCATTCTAAATTAAATAATATCAATTATTTAATTGTTTCTTCCAATAATATCGTCTCTAAATTTAAATAAATCAAATATTTATTAAAGTTGTCTATTTCTTCTAAATTGAGTTATCTCTAAATATAATTCAATCCTTGTGCACATGTAATTGAATATTCTAAATATTTAATTGAGCTAAAATATCTTCTCATCCTCATGTAATATTTATTCTCTAGTTCTATTCTCTTAACTAATTGATCTATTCTTTTAATTGATTAATGTCTTCAGTTAACTCATTCTTCTATTTTATTAATTCCTCTAATGCAAAATAGAGCAAGACACTTGTCCTCTTTCTATTCGCGCACATTCCTCAATTGTTTTATACCGTTGATCTTCTCTCTCATGAGTCTATAAATTGAACCCTCTTCTTCCATTTCATTCATCCAAGCTTTTACTATTGTTACTTTGCAGGAATTACAGCGTGCCTTTGGCACCCACGTCATTCCATTTGCTTGTGATCAACTTGTTACCATATCACTACCATTGTTGTGAAGCTCATCTTCATTACAAAGCACTATCATGGCCATTCTCCATTGACAATCTTGGAATAGCAAGGAAGTGCACTCTCTGAGGGCCTTATTCATACATGCAAGATTGATTGAGATAGGCAACCAATGGAAGCCATGAAGCTTTAAAGTTTACAAAGGAATTACAGTGCGCCTTTGGCACCCATGTCATTCCTTTTGCTTGCGATCAACTTGTTCTCATATCACTACCATTGTTGTGAAGCTCATCTTCATTACAAAGCACCATCATAGCCATTCTCTATTGACAATCTTTGGATAGCAAGGAAGTGCACTCTCTGAGGGCCTTATTCATACATGCAAGATCGATTGAGATAGGTAGCCAATGGAAGCCATGAAGCTTTAAGGTTTACAAAGGTTTTTGAAAGGTCTTTGTTTGATTGATCTCTTTTTTTCTATATTTCATTAAGTTTTGGCTATTATTATTATTGATATATTGATTATTCATTTAGATCCAATTTTCTTTTAACATTTTTGGCACCCAACGTGGGGCCTAGCCCCAATTTAATCTGAAAACTAAGTTTTTTGTGTTAGAAAGCCATACACAGGAGGAAATTGCACATCTACCTCATCCTAACATGCATCTGCTATTTGTTCCGGCGCATCGAATCTTTTGGCATGTACAGACTCTATTTTGACGCATATACCTTCTGAAATGGTGCATCTGTTAGTTTGACGCATATACTCTATATTTTGCACTTTTGACCTTTGTCTCAGTGCATTTGTACTTCTGTGCTTCTGAGCTTTGTTTCTGCACATTCAGGCTCTGAAGCTGCACATCTGATTTAGACAGTAACCTTAGGGTTTTTCTTGTGGCTTTTTCGCTAACACTAATGCTTTTTCATAGGAATATTCTTTGATCTATTTTCAGGCTAGGTACTGGTTTAGAATCATATAGCTACACTTGTTAACTCACACTTTGATTTCTAAAGGAAAGTAAATGGATGCTCACGCAAATCTCACATAGTCTAAAACTAGGAGGGTGGTAACTGAATCATTGCTATCTTGCATATCATTGAATCATTGCTATATTGCTATCTTTCAAAGCTAGACACATTGCTATCTAGGTAAAACTGAACCATTGCTATCTTGTTATCACTTCAAAGTTAACAAATCATTGCTATCTGGGTAAAATTGAACCATTGCTATCTTGTTATCACTTCAAAGTTAACAAATTTTTGTGCTTGCCCAAGTAGATAGCTCATTTAGTCTTTTTCTTTTTAACTAGGGGAAAAGAACCACCATCTTCTATGTTTTGGGAATGATACCAGGCCTATGCTCTCCCCTATCTTGGGTGACCAAAATGCCAGACATATCATTTTCGTATGTTTTTCCTTAAGAGGGGCCTACTCTTGGATATCATTCATCCAAGTAGGAACGACCCTAAGTGGTAATAGGCTAAAGCCAAGCCCTGCCGAGCCACTCTAAATAAATTGTGTTTGGAGCGAAAGATTCAAACAATGAGTGAAGTTGTGTTATACCAACAACCAACCTCCCCCAAAACCCTCCAAGGCACAACCCTTGCAGGCTGGGAGACTCCATAACAGAGAGTAGTGTTGTCACATGTATAACCACTTGAATGGTTGCCTTTATTAAACACCTTTTATTTTAGTGGCCAAAAACCCCTATAAGCCAGTGCAGGGAAGGGTGATTATCACCTCCTACAGATGCTTCACCAGAGATAGTGAGAATTCAGTTTATACTGTCCTTTGAAACCTAGGATTTTACTTTCTTTCTTTTAGTCCAAAAAGAGTAAAAGAATCACAAAAAAATAAAAAACCATAAAAACATTCTTTGTGTTTTTTGTGTCTTCTTTCCATAATTACAAAAAATCAAATCAAAGAGATCATCTTGCAACAAAAGAAACCAAAAAACATCATAAAAATTGCCAAAAATTTGCAAAAACATTGAAAAAACTAGAGCTGCACATTTACTTTCTAAAGCCGCACATGTATTTTGACCTAATGCGCATTTGCTGTGACTTCTTACACATATATAACCTATTGTTGCACATTTACCTTTTGCCAGAACTACACATTTACTTTGACTTGCTGCGCTTATATCCCCTATTTTTACGCTTCTATTTTTGCGCATCTGTGACAGTGAGCTTTTCCACTTCTTTTGAGAAAAACTTTTTAATCTTTCTAGATACCCATTTCAGTCTTGTGTTAGTTTCTAAAAAGATGACAACTAAATTGGAAGAACTTTCTCAAGAACTCCAATACTTGCAAGTGCAAATAAACTTAGATTCCTCACCCCAAGGTCGTATAACAATTGCTCAAGAGCTCCAAGCCAAACAAAAAGAAATGGCAGCCTTACAGGCTAAGCAGGCTAGTACTAGCTACACCTCACCCCAAAAACATACATTCTTTTCTTGTCTTAATGATACTCTTGACCAGGCAAGCATCACCTCAAGTGCAAAATCATATACCCCTCCATCTACTAGTCTTCCAACACCATCTTTTGAGACACATATCCAGAAGCATACCAATCTTATGCCAACACCACCATCGAGTTCCCCAAGCTCTAAATGGACAACAAAAAAATCCTTGGATGATTTTTGGGAAAGATATGCAGTATAAGAAAAGCTATGGAGAATTCCAAATTCCACTCATCCATTACCTCATTCATCTACCCAAATGCCTACAAAGGATGTGATCCAAGGACTACCAGCAAAGAGTAAACCATGTCCCCAAATACTGGTCCTTGACCTTATCAAAGAGCCTTCAAACATGTCCATTGCACCAACCTTGTCGTGTAATTGGAAACCCCTCGAGCCTATTGAAAAATCTCCTACCAGGAACCAAAGTCAAGGTCCATCACACCTTCATATTGTTGACCAAAATCCTATCCAAGAGACCTCTACCTCCACTTCCATTCAAACAACCCAAGAGTTATGTCAAGAGCACACTTTAGAACATATGGAAACATTCGACCTTTGTCTAAATCAAGATCAAAGCACCCCCATTTGGCCCATGCATAACCTTATCTTTTAGATGATTCTATACCTATGCATGAGCAAGAAATCCAATCTCAATCCATTCGTGACCTATATCTTTGCCATGATCAAGATACTACCTTTGATGAAGAAGTTATCCATGAGCAACTTGATCCTATACATGACCCAAAAATCCAATGTCAGCCTCTCCATAACCTCTATCCTTTCCATGATCAGGATATTATCATTGATGAAGAACATATACAAGAGCACTTTAATCCCATCACACTAAATCCTATCTATGATCAAGGTCCCACCTATGATCAAGAGTCTATCTATGATCAAGTAGACCATGATGATCCTCTTAGACCACTTTATGCATTCCATGGTCCCAAGATTATAACCCCATCTAGCCCTATCCAAGATCCGACAACTTCCACTTCCCTTGATGAGACACTTGCCTCCCAAGCAAGCATAGAAGATCAAACCAAAAATAATCCTCCACCATCCATTATTGACCATGCTGCAAATCCCCCACCATATATCCTTGGTCTTACTGCCTTCATTCATGAGTGTTCCTCCTTAGAACACCAGCAAGCATTATCCTCTATCTCATCTTCTCCATCCAATAAAGAACTTGTGTCTAGTGTTCCACCTACAAATAATCCCACTGTCCACCACATACTCCAACATATGAACTATCAAGGTAAAGGCTTAGGCCTTCATGAGCAAGGTATTTTGGAGCCTGTCTATGTCAATATTCCTCCTCATTCATACGGCCTTGGATACATACCCCAAAGTGAGCAATCTCAAGATGTTGGTACTTCCTCCACTCCTCCTAAATCCACCACTTCCCATTACACATCCCATCATATCCCCAAAACATATGTCGCCATTCCACCTCCATCATCCTACAATTACCAAAAGCATGTGACCATACATCTTCCACCATCCAATCTACCTCCACTACTACCAACTCCTAATATCCCTCCATGCATTTTACCACCACTTCTTCCAGCACCTTATCCATCCATCTATGAATCTTCTAACAATCCCAATCATGACCAATAGATGCACATGTTGTCTAAACAAAGAGCTTCCACAAACTCTACTTCCACCATCCTAAGAGAATTCAACAATAAAAATATTGAGGCCTCTACCCCTAAAGTAAAAATTCCTAAGAGTCCTCATGACCTAGGATACAAAAGCCAAGAATCAAAGAAGCATCCTTCTCAAGAGAGGCATACATCCACACACCTATACGCCAAGTTGAAAAAGGTGTGGGTCCACATCCAACAAATGATTACTCCAAAAGCTACACAAAAGATACATACACCCAAACCCATACCTTCACAGGTACTATCTAAAAACAAAATGGCTTAGGTACCTAAGCAAAAAGCCCTCAAGTTACATGAGGCATCTACCTCTCAAGAATCTCAACCATCCACTTTCTCCCTTTCCATCCAAAAGTCTCCAATTATTCCATCCCCCATGACAAGCAAAGCACATAAAAATACTCAGTCTATGTGGATCCCTACATGCCTAAGTCATTCATCCACAAGCAAAAGTCTCCATTGCTTCCTACACTACTTTCCCATCAGCAGATTCAATGTTTATCATGGTATGTGCAACCATTGGTCATGATTCCCTTCCATCCCACGACACTTCCACATACCTCCATCTCCCCTTCCTTCCACTATTATCCTACTTGTCTTCCCCATCCTACTCCCATGGTCCATGCTTTTTGCATAAGCTTTCCATCTGTATTCTACATCATCATCCACTATTGCACCTTCCATAAATTCCATATCTACTAGCTCTGTCTTCCTTTCATATAATCCCCTACCAACATCTGTGAGAACACTTAACATAGTCCATGTGACAACATCCATTTAACAAGACTATTGCTTTTTAGGGAACTAGATACTTATCCAAAAAAAAAATCAATCAAAAGAGTAAAGAAAAATCCCTTCGTCTAATGGTGAAAATCTGGCAAATAGGCACCTTGGATAAGTACCACGATGAAAACCTAGAAAATAGGCATCATGTGTAAGTTGATCTTATATGTCACCTACACTTGGGGGCACCTTGTCTCATCGGCATGTCACCTTCTACTATCAATTTCCTTCCGTACCATTTCCTATCCTATCCTGCTACCCCTTGCATACCTATATTGTCCAATCTATCCATCCTAAATCTTCAATTCCTCTATTTTTTTGATCTTGATAAAAGATTGGGGCACAATGTTGACAAAAGTTTTAGGTGTCTCTTGATGTACTTTAGCCCTCCAAGCCATGCAAATCCTTCAATATCCTCCTATCATCATAAGCATTGTCATGAAAAATCCTAAGTATTCTACCTACAATGTGGCATGTTATTCTTATGTGACATAGTCCTTGGAGATAACATCCTTGTTTCCTTCTACCTAACCATTCGTATCTACTATTACCCATCCTCATACCTACCCATTCCATTCTTTATCACTTGTCCATCTACCTATCCATGGTGTTTCCTTTTCATTAGTATCATCTAATCCATATCTATTCCATATCTAATCCATATCTGTTCCATATCATGTCTTATCTAATCCATATCTGTTCCATGTCATGTCTTATCTGTTCCATACCTGATCCATATCTTAGGTCCATCGAAGTCATCTCGAACTACATTGCCTCTACGTTGTCACGTAGGCAAGGCCATTATCAATGCACCTTCGAGGCACTAGGTCAGTCTCTTAGGGTCTGTTTTACCCAACAAGGCAAGCAAGCACAGACAAAACCTGCTTTCACGCATAAATTTTGATGCATCACCTCAACCTATCCAAAGAAAAGCAAGCAAGTACCTAAAGCACTCTAAATGATTTTACATAAATTATGGCAAGAAATAAACACATCTAAATGCAAGAATGTTTTGTGTTTTGTGATCAGGTTAAGTTATGGCGTCTTCATTTTTGTTATTATGTCTTTCTATACTACTCAAGGATGCAAAAAGCTAGAGATGCTATGATGGGGGCATGATTATTTTCTTTGTTTTTTGTTTGTGGATTAAACTCTAGTAATGTGACTCCTTGTCTAACGACATGATCGGCAAAAAGATCATCGAGGACTTCAAAGGTCTAACATGAATGGGGACAATCCTTGTCTGTTGATATGCAAGGAATACTCAGGTCATCTCGGTTCAATTATACCTAGATGCTTGTATTAACTTACAACATTTGGAAAAAGTACCAAAAAAATTGCCCAATGATGAAATAAGCACTTCAAAATACTTGCACCATCAAGATGTCAAAAGAAAACACCATTCACATCCATTATACATCCGCAAAGCATCCATATCCCATGCAATAAAAATTCTATGCAGAGTATCAATGTTTACAAATGAAAGCTTGTGATTCCTTCATTCACATTTCCTCTATTGATCAACTTTCTATCTCTCATTGTATCTCTCCTCAATAGTTCTAACTGTCAATCTGATCAATGATCCAAATGTAGGTCCATCCTTAATCCATACCAATCAAGTCAAGTCAATCTTGTCAAATGATTGAATTACACTAAGTGGTCTTGATCCTTATCTAGTTGTAAACCAACTCAGTCAATTATAATCAAACATTTGTCTTATACAGGATGTAACATTGTCAAAATCAGACCAACACACGCGTCTTACACAACATGTTTCATTTCCTGAAACTAGACACTATCCTTCTTGTTTCTCTAGGGATCTATCATTCCTCTCCATGACAACATGCCTGTCATGTTGGTCTAGGGATATATCATTCCCTGCCATGACAACACTATCGTATATCATTATCAGTATATCATGGGTTTACTGCTTGACAGGGGCAGTACCTTGTTTGTTCTTGTATCATTTGTGCATACTTTCTTACTTGCTTGTGTGTGTGTTATCATTCTATCTTACATCACATGTCATTCAACTCTTTCTTCAACCATTTTCTTCACCCCAACCTATTCTTCCAACCTTCTTCATCGTGAGATTGTTCATCTCACGCCCTGAAACTCTCTCCTCGTCCAATCTCCCAAGGGGGAATCCTCATCCTATCTTTCCATTGCCATCTTTTTCTTCTATCTATACCTTATCTTCTTTGAAATGATGTTACTCGACACAAATCTCATCATCCTGAACATCACATCAAAGAGGGGCAAAATGTATACACCTAAAAATGACACGAATCTATCCAAATAAATATTCTTAATATTTATTTAAGCCAAATTCCTCTATCAATAAATAAACAAACAAGTTTATTTATTTGATTCATATTCTTCCAATAATTAAATAAAATTAATTTATTTAATTAAAACTCTTAAAATTCTTCTATACCGTTGATCTTCTCATTCTTTCTATACCGTTGATCTTCTCTCTCATGAGTCTATAAATTGAACCTTCTTCTTCCATTTTATTCATCCAAGCTTTTATTATTGTTACTCTGTAGGAATTACAACGCGCCTTTGGCACCCATGTCATTCCATTTGCTTGTGATCAACTTGTTACCATATCACTACCATTGTTGTGAAGCTCATCTTCATTACAAAGCACTATCATGGCCATTCTCCATTGACAATCTTGGAATAGAAAGGAAGTGCACTCTCTGAGGGGCCTTATTCATACATGCAAGATCAATTGAGATAGGCAACCAATGGAAGCCATGAATCTTTGAGGTTTACAACTTAGGAATTACAGTGCACCTTTGGCACCCATGTCATTCCTTTTGCTTACGATCAACTTGTTATCATATCACTACCGTTGTTGTGAAGCTCATCTTCAGTACAAAGCACTATCATAGCCATTCTCCATTGACAATCTTGGAATAGCAAGTAAGTGCACTCTCTGAGGGCCTTATTCATACATGCAAGATTAATTGAGATAGGCAACCAATAGAAGCCATGAAGCTTTGAGGTTTACAAAGGTTTTTGAAAGTTCTTTGTTTCTATATTTCATTGAGTTTTGGGTATTATTATTATTATTGATATATTAATTATTCATTTAGATCCAATTTTTCCTTAACACAAATTATTAGGTTGCTATATATAGTGGCTCAATCGATGTAATGGGGGTTGGGTAGTGTTTAATCACTAAACCAATTTTGGGATTTTGGAGAAGAATCGATAGGCATTATAGCCTTTGTGGGTGCTCTTTAGAGCTGATTGAATTCTTTGTAACTACTTCTTTACGTCTTTTGTAATTCATTCTTAATTCAATAATGAAGAAAAGTGACATCCTATTCTTATTCTGTGTTTGTTGAGTCTTTTTTCAAGTTTCATGTATTGATGTCATGCCTTTATTTTTTTCTTTAACGAATGATATTGGTAAATGGTCTAAAATTATGCCTTTGTGCACTTCAAAGCCATGAGTTAGTGTTGTGAGTTAAGTAGGGAAACACTGTGCCATTGTTGCATCAATTTAAATACTATCTTTCAGAGTATCACCTTAGATTAGCTTCTTTCATTTACAATTTCTCTTCTCTTTTCTCTCCCCCCGTAGAAAGAAATAATGAGATCCTTATGAAGATATAGCTTCTAAAATCCCAAAGGTTATCTTGTGATTCACAAAAGAGTCCCATAATAATAGGATTTCCCATCTATAGTGGTTTGTCTGTAATGAAGAGTAATTCTTAGGTGCGAACAATAAAAGCCATCAACAGTTTTCTAGCACACTCGGTGGGACTCAAACCCACAATCACCTGATTATAAGTCAGAGTGGATGAGTAAAAGGAAAACTACAAGATCACTCTTAGCATCAAAACCAAGTATTTTAGTCCCTCCATTAGTGATTATCCCTAGAAGAATAGTAGTACATCCAAATCCACCACCTATTCAAATGGTAGTACCAGGGGCTCCTAGGAATTTTGTAAATTGGAATAGTGGTAGTCCACTAATTCCACTTGTACTCCCAACTACATGGAATATCATCCTAGCTAATGCACTCAATGACCTACCAAAATACATGAGTTAAGATTCAAAGACTCCTGGAGAGCATCTTCAGGATGTAGCAGATATTTATATAGTCCACTATGTGATAAAGCAAAATGTTACCTTAAGACTGCTTGCAACATCATTCAAAGGTAAATTACTTGATTGGTATAGATATCTTTAGTCAAATTCAATAGGATCATGGGATCAGCTAGGAGATTATTCTTTGAAAGATTTAGTGAGAAGGGAGATAGATCCTCATGGTTATAGTAGTTGATAACCATCAAGTAGGCACCACAAGAGGCAATCACTAACTTCAATACTAGATTCCACAAGTCCTAGCAAAGCATCCCAATGATGGTATGACCACCTCAAGGTATGGATATTGTTTTCTATCTCAAGGCTTTCAATTCAAACATATTTGTTATGATTCAAGCCTTAGGATGATAGACTCTCCCCGTAGCCTATGATTTAGTTATAAGAGCCAAAAATTAACTAATAGACATTGGAAAGCTCCCCCTAGACCTCCCATGCTAGTATTTCCTAAGGTATCATTGCAAGGAGAACCATCTAAGGTTGAACCTCTCTCACCCAATACAAACTATTCTTCTCCTTCCATGTATACATACCCTTCTCCCAAAGTGCCAATAACTGCTACTTAGACCCCCCAAATAGCCTCAGAAATAGATGATATGAAAAGTATCTTATAGAGTTTTTTAAATGAGATTATCAACCTTAAGAGGCAGCAAGATTCATATCCATGACCCTTTTACTATAACTCCCAAAATCCCAAGCCTCAGTATCAGCCTAATAGATACCAAAACTCCCAAGGGGTGGGTCCCTCCCAAAAGCAACTTGTGTCAGTTCCTACTCCATTACAATAGATCCATCCTAACCCAGTGTGAGACATGGTCCTAGGGTAGAACAAAATTGTGGGTGACTCTAATGCATGGTGGTTTCCATGTAATGTTACTCATCCACCTAAAAATTGTCTGTGAGGAAACTTGCAATAGAAGATATTAGAATAGAGGCAACAAAGTTCCCATGCAGAGGCCCAAGCTGGACAATCTCCGTATCAGTCACCTGGAGTACAAAATTTTGTTCTAGTGGCTTAGCTATAAGGGATGTTTGTGCAACAAGAGGAAGAGATTACCCTTGAGCATGTGTTGTTTTCTTGGATAGAATGAGATGAAATAGTGTTTGCTAATGATCCTTTACTTCCAAGACCCCATAGGTATAGTCTGATTATTTCACCTGATCAAAGAGAAGGATGGTGGACAACATAGAGGTAGTTGTGCACTCCAAGGTAGTTCCTCAAAAGAATATGGCCACTCCTATCATTTAGGTGTTTGATTATGGGATACCAATGCAAAGTCAAGGAATGCCAACACAGAATGCTAAATATCCAAACTAAGAAGCTGAAGTATTCAAGATACATCCCCAAACCTCAAACAGTTGGACCATTGAATGTGGTAGAGTAGTTAAAGAAGGTGCCAGCTAACATTTCATTATGGGGTTTCTTGTCCATTCCAGAGTAGGAGACATTTCTTCAAAAGGCCCTTGAAGATCTAAGAAGAGAACACTTGTAGCAAACTAAGTGACTATCGGTGTAAGAGGTAAAGCGATGCATCCTCAAAAGACTACACAAGCTTGACTTCCCACTACCCTCACAAACATAAAATTAGAGGTGACTAAGGCCAAGCCTACACCTTTTTACTTAATTTAGTAATAATAGGCAAGAAATTATTGCATAATTTGATGATAGAATTTGGTGCTAGCACTATGGTTATGCTCAAAATCATAGAAGATGCTCTCCAACTAGAGTATGAACCCATAAAAAAGGAGTTATGTAGTTGGATGGAAAACAAGTCCAAATAATTGGGATCATCAAAGCTCTACCTCTCACATTGTATGCTTGCCTGAATATCACAGTGCAATAGGAAGTCGTAATAATTGATATCCCACTAGACTTTGGGCTATGCCACTCTAGGAATTTCATTGCTAAGATAGGTGAGTACCTCTCTCTTGATTGGTGTCATCTCATCCTCAAAACTAAGTATGGCTCTAAAATGAAGATTCTATCAGATCCTCTCCAAGAGGAGCACATCACTCATGAAGTGGTGGTAAACTTCAAGCTAGCACACACCATGCTTTCAAAGGAGAGATACAATACTGAGTTCCTAGATCAAGAAGCTAGAGAGAATGGTTGAACTAATGAGGAGGAAGCACTTCTATTTGAGGCCATGCAAACTGACCCGACAAAAACTTTGACTCCACAGGGTTAGGAACATACATAATTAATCATGAAGAGCAAGTACTACCAGAGGTAAGCAGGTCATCCTAAGATTCAGTACATGATTATGATGAGCCTACACAACTATGGAAGTTGTACTTTGATGGAATGAGATGTGTAAATGGTTTTGGAGTAGGCCTGTGCCTCCTATCTCCCAGATGGAAGAAAAATATTAAATCTTTATTCTTCTAGTTCAATTGCACCAATAATGAGGCTGAATACAAGGTTCTGATACATGGCCTCCTACTAGCAGAGAAGTTAAAAATCAAACAACTGCAAGTGTTTGGTGATTTGAAGTTGATCATTAGACAAGTTAGGAACATAACCATAGCCAAGAACATCTAAATGAGATTGTACTGTCATAGAGTATGGGATCTAGTCAAAGGCTTTGAGGCTTTGAACATTGAAGTGATCCCTAGAAGCCAAAACAAGGAGGCTAATAAAATGGCTCAGATAGGATCTCATTTTGATCCAAAAAGAGACCTCCTTGAGAATGAGAATGTGGTCAAATCAATTCTTAGACCTACTATACTAGACAATGGAAATCATTGGCAAGTATTTGAGAGCGATGCTCAGGTCACCCTATTCCTTCAACATTTAGGATAATTTGTGAACCAACTACAACCCAAGATAGAAGACGCTTATGAGGATCAAATTATGTAGCTAAAGTCAAATAAACTCTCGAAATGCCTTATAAATCTTGAGAAAATATTCAACTTAGATCATTCCAAAAGAGACAAGAAAGTTTTTCGATGACAAGGAAGACTATGTAGAGCTTGAAGTCACTACCAAAAGGAAGGTAAAAGTGGGAAAGGTTACCACTCAGGCTGAGAGGGAAAGACTGATATCCTTCTATAATAAATATGATAGATTGATAGCTATTGAAGTCTTCCAAGGCTATGATAGAGGAATTGTTCAACACACCATTGAGCTAATACCTAATTCAAAGCTAGTTTGCCAAAGGCAGAGGCCAGTGAATCCAAAAATTGATCCTCTTCTGAAGTAGGAACTTAGTAAGCTGATTGATTCAAAGATTATCTTCCCAATTAAACACTCCACATGGGTGTTGAATCTAGTCTTGGTAAGGAAAGGAATGGTGAAATAAGGCTATGTGTCAACTTCAAAGACCTCAATAGGACATCTCTCAAGGATCACTATCCACTCCCTTCAATGGAGTAGATTCTACAGATAGTTACGGGAGAAGAGAGATTCTCCATGCTTGATGGTTTCTCTGGTTACAATGAGATTTGTCTCAAGGAGGAGGACCAGTATAAAACTGCCTTTACCACAAAGTGGGGCAAAATAGCTTATGTGAAGATGCCTTTCAGCCTTTCAAACACAAGAGCAATGTTCCAACGTGCTATGGATATTGCATTTCATGAGTTGGTTAACAAAATCATTCTTGTTTACTTAGATGATCTTACGGTGTTCTCCAAATCAAAAGAGGATCACTTTGATCACCTAAAAAATGTTTTTCAAAGATGCCAAGAATTCAAGATATCTATAAACTTGAAGAAATGTATTTTTGGGGTACCTCAAGGCAAACTCTTAGGACATATAGTCTCTAAAGAAGGAATCTCCATCAATCCAGATAGGATCAAAGACATTGCAGAGCTACCTCTACCTATAAACAAGAAGGTAGTCCAATATTTCTTAGGGAAGATTAATTTTGTCGATAGATTCATTTCACTCTAATGCTTAGGAAGGACAAGGATTTTAAATGGACCCCTGAAGGAAGGTATGCATTTGAGAGAATCAAGCAAGCAATATCATCTACACCTGTCTTAGTCAACCTTGATTTCTCAAAATATTTCATAATGTATGTGTATGGAGGAGACCATAGTTTGGCAACTATGCCAGGACACAAAAGGATGATACCAAAAGAAGAGAGCACCCCTTGGTATTTAACTCTTAAACCATAAAGGATCATGAGACAAGGTATTGTTGTAAAAGGTGTGTTGTACACCTTGCATAAAGTGAATTAATTTAATTATGTAAAAGAAATATTTCTTTGTGGTGCATCTTAAGTGATGTGTTTAGCCACATTAGATATTTATTTTGTTGCCACTTGTAAATGTTGTATGTAACATTGGGTTAGTTAGTGTATGTGTGTGGAACACATAGAATAATTAATTAGGAAATTATTTAATATGGGGCATAAAGTGAAAACTCAGGTGCAAATATTAAATGAGGGATCAATGGTTTTGTGTATCCATGGTTTTGGAACACATGGTTTTCTCCATACTACATCTTCTACAAAACATTGGGACACAAGCTAAGCTTAGCTTCTACCCAAGAAGGAGAGCCAAACTACATGAACTTTTTCCTTTTGTTGTATTAGAGGAGAATCAACCAAATCCAATCAATCAAACTAGGGAAAGACAAGAGACCCTAATTGACAAAGATTGGAGCATAATAGACAATTGGAAATAGATACAGACAATTTAAAAGCACCACATGGACCAAGGATCAAAGGAAACCCTAGATCTAGGGGCCAAAATACCCAAGACAAGGGTGCTTGGGTGTCCTAGACCATGATTAGGGTTAGCAAGAACTGATGTCTCCAATATCTTCGCTTTTATGTGCTTCTGCTCTATGTAACTTGTCTTCAGCCAATTCCTCTGAATTTGACCTACACACATGTAAGAAGTAAGATGGTTGGGTGCCATTTAGGAGCTTTCCTCAGTCAAGATTTGTGAATGGTGTTTCCACCTCCACAATAGCAAAGATGATAGATAAAGAGTGTGTGCCCTAGGAGGGTAGAGGCAAATCTAAAGTAGAATGGAATGCTAGAACAAAGAATGAAGGAAATAAGTCACCATGAGCATGGAAACCCTAGCATGCTTGATGCAGCATCACAACTTGGCTCAAGAAGTGGGTGTATCCCAAAGAAGTAGAAAGATCTTCGCAAGACCTGTAATATGTTAGTGTCACAACAGTAATCCAAAATAGAGAGATTTAGAGCAGAGTAGAGAGGATGAGAGAGAATAAGAATCCTTCAAGAAGTTAGAGATTAGAGAGAGATGATCAAATGAATAAACTAACTTGCTTTGATATGCATTCCCATTGATTTCCATAGAATTAAACCACATGAGGCTGACATTGGGAATCATTTAAGAGGTCCCATGCTGACAAGCCATTATTTAGGCCAGGGCTAAAAAGGGGACAAGGGCACTTGGGTTCCCTGGTCCTTTAGCCCCAAACTCCTAGGATAAGGCACTTAAAGTGTCATTAGCCCCGCCTTATACTTACTTTTCTAGGTTTCGTGCATCAGGATAAAGAATTACATGCTTAATGCTTAAAAAGGTGTTAAAATAGGTCCTAATTAACAAGTGTAAACATTTTAGGTCCACCTAGGTGCTAAATTAAGTGTAAAATGCTAGTGTACACATTTTATGACATAACAAACTATAAATCAAGCACATGGTTAGTAGCTGGGGTTGGCTATTGGTTTTTTTGGTTGTAGACTGTGTGAGAGGCTGTCATTGTATTGAGTTTCTCTTGTGAGTGCATTTTTTAAAGCATGACATGGGATGTCTATTGATATGGATGTTATAAACACACAACATGAGATAAATTCACAATGAACTTAATCTATCTTGAAAGATATGGAGAATTAGCAAATGTTAATTCACAATTCCAAGGCTTTGGTAGTCAGGTCATGACTGTGCTAGATGTACTCAGTGTTCAATGTGAAGTTGTTTGTTCAAGGGACCTTATGTGATTTAAATGTGTATTACTAGCTAGTATTACTTAATCTTTACAAATATTTTCAAATTATACTCAAAGTGTTGATCCTTAACAAATATTTGTAACTTCTCTGTTAATATGTGCATGAATTCTACAGAAACATACTCTATATTTCAAATTTATGAAAACTACTAAAGATATTTCTCATTTGCATGTATTCACTAGGATCTTTAACAATTTCCTTTAGATGACTACATTTTGGCTAATTATTTAAACTATTGATAAAATAAAAGTCAAAAGATAGGGTTAGAAACATGATTTAAACAACCTACGATGTTTTGTTACTCACATTGACAAATTTTGATTTCGTGGACAAATCAGAAGTAGGTAAATTCACGTATGTTAATCTAAATCATTTCACAAACTCACATACAAAATTACAATCTTTAAAAGAGATATATTAGAAACACATTCATCAAATAACACTCTGGAATAGACATAGGAATTTGATATTTGTATTTACTAATATATGTTAGCCATTTCAAATTTACAATGTTTAATGACTTCAAAGCTTCTAAATATCAACAAAATTCTCAAACTTACAAACATTTTTAAAGATGTAAAAAGGAAACAGGATGTTCCACATTATCCTTTATACAGGCACAGGTAAATTCTGGCTCAACTCACTATGCTCAAAGTATTCTCACCAATCACTTCTCTTGCAAACTCTCTAGTAACTTTTCTATGTCAGCCGTGTGTACTAAAATATGTCTATCAAAGATCCTTATATAGACCAAGATCCTGTGCAATGGTTACAAAATCCCATCAAGGGATCAGATTCACAATACAATATCAATGGTATGTAAGGATTGGCTCATGATGCTAGTTGTCACTCCAAAATATCTTAGAGGAATATTCCTTCAGGTGCAAAAATGCCCTTTTAGAATCTTTTGAAATGTTTGACTTTTACTTTGACCATTCCACTAGTACAAAATCATATCATAATACAAAATGAAACAAATAATGAACAAGTATTCTAAACACTATCCCTGGTGTCCTCTACCTACATATCCCCTTTCTTCTTTCTTATGTAATATGTATATCTTTCAGCCATGGTGGATATAGATGCATGACTTGTTCTTTGAGAAACATCCCAGGTATATTGATGCATTTCCACACTTGTCTTCAATACTTGTACTCTACTTTCTCTAGCCTCTCTTCTTTTATAATACTTTTTAATCTTTGCACTTAGCTCCATTATACTCTCCATCACCTCTTCATCTAATTTATTCAACAGATCCTTGATACATGACTGGAAGCCATCCTTAAACTTCTTTATAGCTATACCTACATCATATACCTGAGCTTCGGAGCATGGATGCTTAACCAAATGCTCCACAATCTTTACATCTTTCTTTAAAAGATCTTGAATAGACCTTTCCAACTCTTGCACATTGATAAGACAAGGTCTAATTATACCCTCCTAAAACTTTAGCTCCATCTTCCATCTAGGTATTTGGAAAACAACCAGCAAAGTTATAACATCTTCATTAACCAATGACTGTGTATGTTCCTCTAGGGCATTGAGTTTCTTTAACTCATCCCTATCCTGCAATATTCTAGCCTGACATCTTTGTACAAGGTTAGCACAATTATTCTTCTTAGTCAATGTAATGTTCCAATTGGCAATTGTAATTTTTATTACTTCTTCTCCCTTTTGAATAAATGTCCTAACATATTCCTCCCGCATGTTAGCTTCATGATTTTTATTTTCTATTTCTCCTATTTGTTCCTTGGGTAAATTGGTCAATTCAGAAGATAATTCTGGTACATTCTATGCAAGATTAAATATTCCTTGAATAAATTGTTGTAACTGGGCAATTTTCCCCTTCAAATACCCTATTTTCTATTTATCCTTTCTTATTTTAGTGACAGTTACTTCTGTCATTTCTTGTAATTAGTCAATATACTGCTCTCTATTGACATGACCAAGATTCATGCTAATGACATTATATTCTTCAATGCTTATTTCCCCCTTTTCTTTATCAACTTGGGGAATTGACATGTGCATGGTTATGGCACCAGAGGGATCTCTTTTAATGGCTGACATGACTCTGGCCTTCCTTTTGCCCCTCTTGGCAGCCTCATTAGATAACAATCTTTTAATATCAATTGGCACTACGTGAATTGTTGAATCCTGTCTTACTTCAGATCCAAGCCAAGATGGCACCTCTTTATCTAGATTTGTATCTGCAGCTTTCTCATTAACTACTTCATCTTGAACTCCTTATGTGACTACCTTTTATTTTTTTTGTTGTTGCTGATCATGTTACTGTTGTGGGGTAACTATTGAGGAAGTTGTCGTTCTTCTTGAATATTTTCTACATTTTGTTTCTCCTCATCATGGGGTACATTAGGATTAGCCACCTGTGATGTATCCTTTTCCCCATTATCTCATTGTTCCTCTATCTTACCTGCAAACACATTTCCCTGACAAAGTAAATTCTCTCCTTGCACAACTTGTACCTTTCCCATGTATATACTCTCTTTCTCTTCTTCTCGATTTCTCAATATTTTCTTCGTAGCTTCTTTGACCTCTTCCATAATGCTTTTAGGCACCAAGTTCTCAAAAGGATCAATCATTTCCACATCTTTAATTGATTGTGTAGAAACCTATTGTGATATATCAGCATCAAATGCCTCCAACATAAGGTGAGATTTTGGTATTTGTTCACCTTCCTCTTCCTCACTACTCATCTCCAAGCTATCATTGTTGCTTTCATTTTCACTTTCATCTTCATCATCTTCCACATTTTCAATTTTATCCACATCCACAACCTCTATATTCTCTTTCATGGATGCTTCGGCCATGAATGTTTTTCCACCATCTCCTTAGTTATTTCTTATTTAACTAGTATGAACCTTTGTATCTTCTCCTACTAAGTTTGCTCTGTGACCAAAGGTGTTTGCTGAGGCACTTGTGGATTTTGGACAACTGGATTGTGTTACACACCTACAGGTGACTATTCATGGGAATGCTCTACTATCTCAGCTACGCCTGATGTTTTTCCTCCTATAGATGTGATAGCCTCTGTAGAAATAGCCACTATTACCCCTAATGCATAGGGATCCAATAATGTAGCCCCTGTATCTACTTTAGCAATTTTTTATTCTACTATTTGTCTTTTCCTCTTTAAGAAATCATCAAACTTATCATCACTTTATAAACTCCTCTTTTTACCTTTCTTTGAAAGGGTAACTATTATACCTTTAGCCTCCAACTTTGTAATCCTCTCTTTTGTCCATGAATTTGATAGGGCCATCACTGATTTTGATATATTATCAATGGAAGATTCTTCGTGCTGAGTCTAATCAGGCTCTGCAATGAACTCCTCAGCCACCCTATTAGTGTCATAGCTACTATGTAACACATTTTCATCATCATTATTTATCTCTTGGGGTACTTCAAGTACTCCCAATGTCCTTATTTGATCCAAGGTTAATCTTTGATAAGCCCTTTTCTTAACCTTTGCTTCATTGTCGCAATCAGCCCAAAAATCTTCAATATGGGGCTAATGTTTAAATTTCTTGTTCACAAAATTGTGTATCCTTCCAAATGGATCAAATGACCTAGACAACTCAAAACTTTGAAAACTATAATATTGCATCTCTGTCTTTGATGCCTTGGCTGACTCTTCATTAACACAGATGCATCTACCAATACTGAATGGAAAATTGATAATACCTCTACCAAATTTAGTTTTGTACATTTGATTAATATTCAGTATCTATCTGGTGAACTCTAATAATACCATTTTATCTATTGGAAACCTTGGTAACCTAAAGGGTTCACCCATGAAGCCTTTTGTTCTGATATAAGTAAAGGTGGAAAATTGGATGTACTAGGCACTGTGTAAATTAATGGCATTTTGTGCCTACTCTGATAATCTCTTCTCCTTATCTCCTGTCAATATTCTCACCAAATACATATAAAACACATCATTTACCCTTACAAAATTCTTCCCTACATTTTGTTCATGTATGTGTAGGTAATGATCATACACTAATGTTTGTCTTGGTCTACTTCCCAATGTGCCAATCCTTTATATTCCATTCAATTGCATCTTGACTGCACACAAATATACAATATACGATGCAATGAAGAACTTTTGTTTGTTAAATCTCATGAACTATTTGAAAATAGTATTGATAATGGCCTGGGCCCAATGAATTGCCCCTGTCTCCTTTCTAATAAACTGGATCACTAAAAACATCCATGGCTCACACTTACTAGCATCATCCAGTCTCATTACCTTACTCAGTAAAGTGATCATTATGTGAATTTCCTTTTTAAAATCAATACGGTATAATGTTTTTGGTACTTGGACTACTGCCTTTGGCTTTTTGTCTAAAGGGTACCACTCATAAAATATAGCACTTTTGTAGGATGCTTCATTTTTCTTAAAATCATCTAAATATTTCTCTACATCTATTTCTTTCATCTTTTTAGTGATCTTCAACCCAAAGGTTTCTGTTATACCCTCTATAGACAAATATGTAAATACCACTCCATTATGTTTTACCTTCCTGGAATTCATATCATATCTCTGGATGCATTCAATAACTAGATCCCTAGCTTCCATTGCTAATGGGAATCCTGTAGCATTATATAATCCCACATCCATTATGTTCCTCATTGCCAAAGTTCCTCCCAGCTCTCTGACTTGCTATAAAAGTGTAATAGAATCAAAATCTCTAATTTCAGTGTCAACTACCATCCCACTGGTAGGGTATATTTGTGAATAGTATCCTTTGTGTGAAAATATCTCTTTAACCACCTCTTTCTTCTTGGCCTCTATTTTTGTTTCTTTTCCAGCTGCCTTCATTGTTGTCTTTTGTTTGGTCAGCATCCTATCAAATACATTATCAACCATGTTTATGTTTCCTAGGGTTTTTATCTGCACATTTTTACTATTACTATTTTACCCTAAGCTTCTTTTCTTTTCACTTCTTTGAATTATGCACAATTACCTTACTATGTTTAAATTTATGATTTATCACAGTGAATTACAGTAATTAACTAATTTTAACCTGTTTTGTTACCTTACTGCAACCACTGCAAAATTTATCATAATCATATTTCGTTAATCACTAGCAAGAGTGTTTTAGGTACATACCTAAATCACAAATGTTGACCCTATATTGTTGACAAGATCTGTTTACCTTGCCAGCTCACTGCAACTATCTCCAAATTTTAATTCACCTTTGTTGGATTTTAGCTCTGTGGAATTTCCTCCAACTTAAATCCGAATGCAATTGTGAAATCAATCGTAATTGGATTTCCCTTTTACTTCTTTGAATTTAGGTTTTTCTGTGGTAGATGTGCATTAAATACTGCAGTTAATGCATACAATTAAATTGACGTTTAACTTTTCCCATTCAATACATATTTCAAATTTTGTATACGTTGGCTTTTGGCACTTTTGCATTTTGTATTTCAAATACATGCACTTTTCACCTTTGTATTTCATATACATGCATTTCAAGTCCTTATACACTATAGTATTTTCTCTCTCTCTCTCTTAGTTTTGCATATTATGTTTTGTATATCCTTATGTATATCTTATACAATCCTCTAGATATACAAACATGGACTCTATCGGGATTACAAAACAAGTTGGAATTAATTTCAGGTCCGATTTTGCATATAATTGATTTGTATATTTTCATGTATACCATATCCATACAAATATACAAATATTCACGATGTTAACTTTTCTAGCCCTTGTTATGAGTATCTACACTTTATTCATTATTTAATCCTATGCTCAAGTCCGCAACTACATCTTTCCCTTTTGTATTTCTAATACATGCATGTAAATATACAAATGCGGACCTCTCTTAAAGTTTACAACGTTTAATTTTCCTAGTCATGTCTAACTTTGTATATGTATTTCAGATACATGCGATTATACATACAATAATACATACAAAGATGAGCATTCAGTTTTCATTTTCTAAACCCAATTGAATTTTACCTTCGGGTCTAGATCTACATTTGTATCAAAAGTATACCAAAAACAATGTATTAATCATACAAACGAGATGACCTTGACTTTATACATCACTTTGAACTTATTTTGACATCTGCCTATGTATATTTTGAATTTGTATATTTAATACATGAGTTGTAATATACAAATACAAATGCGGACTTCTACATTTATACAATTCTTCACAAAACATCGTCATGTCCGGACTTGCATAAGTTTGTTTTAAACCATTAAAAACAAGTGATTTAAAACATGATGAATGTTATAACCTGAAAGACCGAAAGAAAAATAGACACATGCCAATGACCATGTATATTAGATACATGTTTACCAACATCAGTCCAATGTTGACTTTTCATAGAAACAAGCATAACTCTTAAAATATGTAGCATTTTCAAATCGTTCAAAAAGCAACCCTAGCTGATTTTCAATGCAGATTTTATTAATAACAACCATCTATCACCAAGCATTGTGAAACTCAAATTTCAATCACCAAGGACATTTTACCTATACCGTCAAGCAAGCAAAAACCACACAAGACAAAAGAAGAAGCCATAGCAGGGGTCCTCATTTTGCCAAAGGGTAAAATGGGGTGTGTTGTGAGCATCACAACAACTGGCAACCAAATTTGGAAACTCAGGGAATAAGATGAAATAAATCATAATTCCCAACTTTCTTATATATAAGATATTTTTTAATCACAAAAAGAATGTATTCACCAACCCAAAGATTCTTCAAAGGAATTTAAGTGTGTGTAATTGATTCATTCCCATTCTTTAGGACAAACTTAGAAAACAACAACTGTTTGCATTAAACTACATAGATGGATTTAACCTTCTAAGCCAACCTGGATAGAGCCTTGCTGCTAACCAAGCGTCCACAGCCCCGACAAGGTTATCACTATAATGTCCCCAAATAGAGCCCCACTGCCAGTTAGGCATCTATAGCCTCGGTGGAGTTATCTAATAGTCCTCATATGTTTCAAATGATTTCTTTTGATTATTCCTTATATTTCATTTTGGTGTTATTGATATTGCAATGAAGCTCATGTTTAACAGATAATAGAATCATGTTAATGATATGCAGGGTGGAGATTATAGTGGTAGGAAAGGCAAATCTTTAGATTTTTTACTTAATGCAAGTGTCCACTATCTCCCAAACTACTCCTAGAATCTTAAAGATGTATAGTTGTATGATTCTTGAACGCTTCAGTTTGTTGATAGTGAATAAAATCCTTAAAATTCCAAACAAGCAAATTACATATATAAAAGTCACAACTTATGCATAAATTTCAAATGATTCTCTTAGTTCTACAAATTCCACTATTTTCTAAAGTTATAGTCTGCTCCTGTATACCCAAAATCAACATGAAGACTACAAACAAACAAAAAGAACAACAACAACAAACCAAAACAAAACAAATACAACCACTATACAACATTTACAATATAGTACACAGTGAGATTCAGCTCAACACCCTCAGGCTTGAAAGCAATGTTGAAGATATTGACCATTAACATGTAATGGAATATTTTCCCTCGTCAAAGTCTTTAACCTAAATGTGTTGTCTCCTATGATTTTAGAGATCTATAATGGACCTATCCACAATTTATCAAAATTTCCATGATTTTCATCAGCTTTATCCCAACACAGGACCAAATCTAAAATTTTGAATGTTTTAACTCTATCTCTCTTATCAAACCATCTTTTCACTATTGTTTGATGTTTGGAAAACCTATCTATGGCTTGATTTATTTTCTCATCCAAGTGTAACAATTGAACTAATCTGGCTTCTCTTTGGTCATCAAAACCTAAGTACTCATTAGCAAATTTCCATGTCAGGATTCTCAGATTAACAAACAAAATTGCATTTGTGCCATATACTAAATGGTATGGTGAATTTCCCAATGCTACTTTAACTTTTGTTCTATCTACCCACAACACATATTTCAACAAAGTATTCCATTCCCTAGGGTTTTTAGCAATCAATTACTTAATGATATCTAACAAAATTTTGTTAGTAGATTATGCTAACCCATTACCCTGTGGATAATAATTTGATGAAAACTTCAACACTACCATATTCAAAAGCCCAATTTGAAAATTTTAAAGAAGAAAATGCAGGGCCATTGTCACATACCAGTGCATACAGTACTCTGAATCTGGTTATGATATTTTCCTCTAGAAATTTGATGACAACCTCAGTGGTAGATAACTTACAACAAGTAGCTTCTATCCATCTAGTGTAGTAATCAGTCACTGTAAGTATGAATTTATGCCCAGTAGAAGATGGAGGATTATTGACTCCAATGAAATCTAGTCCCCATTGTGCAAATGGTCTTGTTTCTATCACAGATTACAAAGGGTGAGTCATATTTCTTCCCCTATTAGCAATAGTTTGACATATATGACAGCATCTAATATGTTCCTCAGTGTCTTTAAACATGGTAGGCCAGTAGTACCCCGTCCTTAAGATCTTATGTGTGGTGGCTAAGTGAGATCCATGGGCCGTCCTGTATTTATCATGTAATTCTAACATCACTTTATCAACTTGCTCTCTATTCAAGCATCTCAAATATATCCCTTCGTGATTCTTTCTAAATAATATGCCTCCCTAGATCATATACCTTTGGGATTTCAACCTCAATGCCCTTCTCTAGGATGACTTCATGTGACTAGGATGTTTTCCTGATATAAAAAATGAGTTAAGATCATCATACCACCCATTTGTAGTACTGGTATTCACCACATATTATTGGTTCACAATCTTGGGATCCGTGTTAGCTATGGTCTGCACTAAAGCTTGACCCCTAACCAATTTCATGGGAATGATTTCCAAATCAAATTCTTGCAACACTATTATCCATTTTGCTTTTTTGTCCCCTAGCTCATTTTGCATCAGCAGCATCTTTACTACAGCATCAGGCACAATAGCTTTGACTTGACTTCTTAGAATGTAATGCCTAAACTTTTTAACTACTTTTACTAAGGCAAAAGATTGCCTTTCAGTATCCAAGTACTTTAATTATGCACCTTTAAGGGGGGCACTCATAAAAGCTATTGGCTTTTCTTCATTTTCCTCGCCTTTTTGTGTCAAGGCTGTCACACAAGAATGCTCAGATGTAGAAGAATATATAAAGAATGGTTTGGTATAATATAGACTACTCAACACTGGAGCATTGGTGATAGCTTCCTCTATATCCTTAAACACTGCTCTAGCCATTGGTGTCCACTCTATGTTGGCATATTTCTTTAGCATAACATTCAAAGGCTACACTATTTCAGAAAAACTAGTGAAAAATTTCCTCACAAAGTTTATCTTACCAAAAAATGACTTTAGTTCCTTCTTACTGACATGAAACTGTAACTTATTAATTCCTTCCACTCTATCTGGGTCAATGGAAATCCCATTCTCATAAATAATATGCCCTAGTAATTTACCTTCTGTTACCCCAAAGACACATTTCTTTGGGTTCAGAGATATACCATACTTTTTGCACCTCTACAATACTTTTCTTAAATCATCTACAAGGTTAGACCTTTCTTTAGAAAAAGCTATCAGATCATCTATATACATCACTATGCACTTTCCTACAAGTCCATGGAAAGCAATATCCATGGCTCTTTGGAATGTAGCTCATGCATTGATTAAACCAAATGGCATTCTTCTATAGGCATAATTACCCCATTTACATGTGAAAGTGGTTTTCAACCTATCTTCTTTATCTACCAAGACCTGATTATAGCCAAAAAATCCATCTAGGAAGGACATCATTTTAGCATCATTAACTGCCTGCAAAACCTCATCTAAAGGTGGTAAAGGATAATTATCTTTTTCTGACACTTTATTAAGGTTTCTAAAGTCTACACACATCCTGATATCTCCATTTTTTTTCTTATAGGCACTAAGTTAGCTACCCAGGTAGAATGCCTAATAGGAAAAATTATCCTTGCAGATAGCACTTTTTTAACCTCTTCAAAAATTAAAGGTTCTAAAATGGCATTCACTATTTGTTGTTTGTATCTAAAAGGTTTTACTCTGGGTCTCAAGGGAATTATGTGGGTTATGATAGATGTATCATACGTTTTGAGATCTTCATATGTCCATGCAATCACATGTTTATAGGCTTTTAACATAGCAATTATATCATCTCTCAATTCATCAAAACAAGTTTTTCCAATTAGTATGTTTTGAGGGTCTTTATCAGTGCCTACGTTGATCGACTCACAATTACCTCCCTCTATCTTAGGCAGATCTCTTTGTGTGACAACTCTATCAAAATCAAAGATCTTTTCTAACTCAATGACTCCTTTTGGTAAGGAATTGCTTTTCAGATCAATAATATCTTCCTCATCCCAGGATACTTCTAGTCTATCTTGTTCATCTATTATTTGGGCTTCAAAGACATCATGACTCATTATAAAATCAAGAATCTGTTGATCACCCTCAAATACTTAAAAGTTTGTTACATTGTCAGGTACACTAGGAACAGACACTAGTTCTACCACAAATTTCTTTAGTCTTGACAAGGTTAATGGTTCAAGTGTACTGGCTGCTACTACTAAGGCATCTAGATGTTGATTCAATTCTCTGGGAATGTGTACAATATTAAAAGAACTAAAATGTTCAATTAAATCCTAGACCCTGTGTCTATAAGTTACCATTTTTCAAAAATTGCATGCATACAATTTCGTAACTTGTTTGACTACCAGTTCAGAATCAAATAAAACTTGAAGGATTTTCACCTTCTTCTTAATAGCCATTACTAATCCATGTACTAGTGCCTCATACTCCACTACATTGTTAGGACAGGAAAATTGTAACCTATAAGCTGCAAGAAATGACTTTCCATTAGGATCAATAAATTCTATTCCTACTCCTACTCCCTGTTTAGATTTTGATCCATCACATTTTAAAATCCACCTATTATTTCTCTTGCAAACTGGATCTTTCATCCTTATAGGAAACATTTTATTCATCTTAGGTTTTGCAAGGTCACATTTATCCTAATGTATTTTTGTCAAACCTACAGGTACTATTGTATTTTCTACAAGTTTGTGAAGGTCAAAATGACTGCTACCTTTTGCTTCCATAGAATCACTTAGATTTTTCAGCATAACATTAGCATTTTCATGTAATAGCAACTCAGGTTTATTAACAATATGTTTCCCTTCCTGACTTCCCATTAGTGCCATACACTTTCTATGCTGATATTCAATTATTTCTCTACACATTCCACAGTCCTCCTTGGAATGAGCAGTTCTATGAACACTACACCATTCTCTACATAGAATGTCCTGAATAGGAGTTCCCTGTTAGATGCATTTCCTAATTTCCTAACTCATGATTTGGCTAAAAATATTCATGGTATTCTCTTCTTCATCAGAAGAACCATGATCAGATTCAATGAACAAACTTGTTCTCTTATTAGTTGGTCTCGTTTCAAAATCAAAGGCTTGGATTTCTTCTATTTGGACTCTCGTGTTAGAAACTCTATACACACCCAGTTCTATTGGAGCATACAGTACCTCATTTGTCTTGTTGTACTCTGTTATCATGCGTTTCATTTTTGGTTTAGCCTCAATCCTAATCTGATTAGGAATACCTCTCTAGGGTAGCCACATGTGTGAAAAGTCTGCCGCCATATATCCATTTAAAGTTTTGGACCAATCTCTACTCAACAACATCCCGTAATTCACAAGAATGTCAACTACATGAATGCCAATATACGATGTGACTCTAGGATCAATAGCTAATTGCATCTAAATATGCATCAACTCTCCTACAACATTTACTTCTGATTTGTCCAGTTGAGTTACAACTTTGGTTGACTTTGTAGGAGTGAGTCATAAAGTTTTACATATCCCTAATGGCATAACATTGGCAGAAGCTCCATAATCTACCATGCAATTATGTAAGTCTTTTCCAAAAATTCTTAAGGTTAACAAGAAAGGAGGAGACTCCTTCTTCTCTGTATATAGCACTACATTAGTGTTTGCAAGCTATTCAAGACTTCTACTTTTGTCCTTAACATATACTTTTTTGTTATGAACCTCTAGACCTATTGAGTTTTCTCTAGGACTAGATTCATCTAAATACTTCATGAAAGCAATCCTGACTCCTGGACTCCTTAACAATTCATACAAAGGCACATTCACTTTTATTTTCCTAATTTCTTCATACAAATAACTCATCAATTTAGATGCATCATTAGGTTCTGATTTACCTACCTGGCCTTTTTGTGAAGCTGTAGTACCAACACCTTGATGATTTGCCTTTGGAGGTAGAGGATTATTGCTTGAATGCAGATCAAGTGGTGTATTGAAATTGTTCGGTGGCATAGAGGTGGTGAAAGGACCTTCGGTCTTGTTATTACTTCTCAAGTTGTAAGTATGATTCTTGTGAGACTATTGAAATGCTTGGACTTCATCTACCTCAACTAACACTTCATTCTTAGTTTCAAAGGGAAATTGGAAAGTCTCCAACATTAAAGCTAATTCAAGATATAGATTCTCATGATAGTATGACTCATCTTCTTCTATATGATCCTCTTCTTCTTTTGATGAGAAATTGAAACTTTCCAAAACCATGGTTGACTCGTAGCCTAAAGGTACTGTAGAGTATAAGACTCTACATTTTTTATAAGCTGCAGTGCTCTGTGGGTTATAGTTGTATCTGAGAATGTTTCTAAGTATGGTTGTGAGGGTTTCATTTTGCCAAGAGCCACGAAACTTGCCAAGTGTTGAGCCCTAGTTTCAAGCTGCATTTTGTTTCTAAGTTATAACTTTGGAGTGAAGCATGCCACATAGCGGATGATGTTCAATTTTCTTTTATAGTTTCAACACTGCGGAAGGCGCCATGTGTCGTCTGTAGAGGCACTCTTATAAAGTTTCAGTATGAGCACGAAAGGCGCCGTGTGTCTTTTATAGTTGCTGTGGAGGATGCCAAGTGTCAATTTCCGTGTATCTATTTCTAGATCTTTTAATGCTAAGTAAAGGACGGTGGTGGCCCCGTATTTGTTTCTAAGTGCTACGGAATGTGCCACATGGTGGATGCGGTGCCAAAGTAAAAGATTTCTGACCTTTTCTCCAATGATAATAAATGTTTCTCAAATAATGCAGAATCTGACATGTGTCAACCTTCGCGTGAGTCTCAAAACATTTCTATTGTTTCAAGAAGTGGAGCGGAAGCCGCCACATACTAGTTAGTTGTTGCTGCGGAAGCTGCCACCTGTCCCTATTTGAAAGCTAGCGAGCAGAAGGTTGTGGGTCCCATTTCTAATATGTATTTAAAGCTTCAAGGTTGTGGATCGTGACAGTTGTCACTTGTGGGGGCCACCCGAATACAAAGACACAATTAAGCAAAAAGGTATGGATAAAAACATGTATATGTTTCTAGTTGTTGCGGAAGCTACTAAGTGTCAGTTTCTTGTTTCTTCCCAAGAGACGGAGGAGTTTCAGGTTATGTGCATGGACACTTCCATCTGTCACAGGGTTTATTGTTTCAAGAGTGCGGAAGCCACCAAGTGTCTATTCCTTATTAGAGAAGGTATGCCACATATGTTTTGTCACAGCCAATGGGCTTGCGAAAAAGAGTAACTGTCGTAGATTCTAAAAGATATTTACTTTCAGAGACTTCCAATTACCTCTAGTTCAGTTGGGCCATTGGGATTCGATTGTTGTAGACAATCTAGAGTTGATCTTGTGCTATAAATATGTAACATTTGTAATGAATCGAGAGTTAACTTTTGAAGTTAGAGTTCTAGTTTTGCTAAAGTTTTTGGTCAGAGATTTAAGAGAGAAGTTTGAGACTTTTGCTGTGACCAGTTTATATCATTTGCCTTTATTTTGTTATTCTTGATTCAGAAAGTGAATGTAACTGTGCATGTATCTGTGCCTCTTATGTTGCTAGAAAATTAATGAGAAAGACTGAGTTCTGTGCCTTGGTTGATATTTTTTGTGTCATTGCAAATTGTTTGGTTGTGAGCCTTTGAGTTTATCCATTATATTTTCTTATGTTAATCATGCAACATCTACTCTTTAATATAACTGAATCTTGAGAATAGCTTCACTGTGCTTAATTAGAGAGAGAAATACTTTTATTCAGGCACATCGCCATATATAGATTTGCTTTAATTGTATCTGTAATTTTGTTGGTTTCTGCCTTTTTCCCCAAAACCCTTTTAAGACAGAGAAGAGCCAGGTTCTTTAAAATCTGGAGGTTGTTTTAGGTAGCAAGTCCCACATTCCTGAAACTTCCCATGTTGGTGTTGGAACCTGCGCAATTTTACACATCAATAGTTTTTGGCATGCCCGGTGGGACTATTCTTGAAATTTCTATCAAGATTGTATGAACTAGAAAGCCACAAGAAGTCAGAGCTGTGGACCTGTAACAAGAGCACAATCTGCTATTAGTCTAGGCATTCTTTTGCCACCACTAATAGCTAATCCAGGGAGAAGAGTGAATCAGTTTGCAGCAGCACCAAGAGCAAATATGGGAGCACCTGTAGCCCCAAGGAACTATGCAAATTGGAACACTGGTAGTCCTCTGATTCTCCCAATACCACCAGCCACTTGGGATGCTATTCTAGCCAATGCTCTGAAGGCTCTGTCTAAGTTCAGTGGGGAAGATTTCAAGACACCTAAAGAGCATCTGCAAGATGTATCTGATGTCTGTGCAGTACATGTGATCACTCAGCAGAATGTGGCCATGAGACTGTTAGCAGCTTCTTTCAAAGGAAGGCCCTAGACTGGTATAGATCTTTAACCCCAAACACAATATCTACATGGGATCAGCTTGGTGACACTTTCTTTGCAAGATTTAAGGAAAAGGGTGATAAATCTTCTTTGCTGCAACAATTGATCACTATCAAAAGGGCACCACAAGAAGCAATGACTGATTTCAACTAAAGATTTCAAAAGACTTGGGAGAGAATTCCTGCCACAGCAAGACCATTACCAGGTATGGCTATTGTGTTTTACCTTAAAGCTTTAAACTCAGATATATTAGTGATGATTCAGTCTCTCGGAGGTTAGACACTACCAAAAGCATATGAGTTAGCAGTCAATGCTGAAAATAACTTAATAGATGCTAGAAAGTTGCCCCCAAGACCTCCTATGCCCATGTTCCTAGAAATTACCTTACCTTTGCCTCAAGAAGCTCCTAATCCTACAACCCCACCTATGTCTATGTATTCTTTTCCTCAACAACCTGCTAAAGTAACTGCCCCTATTCAATCATCTAAAATGGATGATGTCAAGAAAATTTTAAGGACCTTCTCAAATGAGATAATTAACCTAAAGAGACAACAAAATCATTATCCAAAACCCCCTTATCAAGGGTGCCAAGGAAATAGACCTCCCTTTCAGCCAAATCAATATCAAGGCGCTCAAAGGCAAGCTAATCCTCAGCCATCAAATCAGCTAGTCACAGTCCCTACACCTTTACAGACTATTCCTCCTAATCCCAATAGGGAAATTGTTCCAGGGCAAAATAATTTTGCAGATGGCACAAATGCTTGGTGCTTTCCTTGTAACAATGCCCATATGCCCAGAGAATGCTCCAGGGGAAATTTACAATAGAAGATAGCAGAACAAAGAGGATCAGAAGGATAATTTGGAACTTCTAACACTCCACCATATCAGTCTCCTGGTGTACAAAATACAGTCCTGGTGGCCCAGATGCAAGGGATGTCCTTACAATAGGAAGAGGAAATAGCCCCTGAGCATGCTTTGTTTTCATGGATTGAGGAAGAAGATTCAGTGTTCTTGAATGAAGCATCTACTTCCAAGAAGCCATTGGTGCAATTGGATTACTATACCAGAGCAAAGAGGAGAATGATGGAACATCCTGAAGTCACTAATAATGAGATCATGGGAGCTCCTCCATTTCAAAGTCACTAGAACATAGTCTCTAGACAAGAAATGCCCTAGCCTGTGCAGAATCAAGTAGCCTCAGGTCAAGTTCTAGAAAAGGCAAGGTACCCTTATTACTCAAAGGCCCAAGCATTAGGACATATGAATGTGGTGGATCAGCTAAAAAGAACTCCAGCGCATGTATCAATCTGGGACATGTTAGCTATTCCTGAGTAGAAGACACTGTTACAAGAGGCTCTGCAAGGCCAAGAAGTTCATAAACATACTGGTGCTAAAGGAGGACCTGCTGATAAAGAAAAGATGCAGTTCAAAGATACTATACCTGTAGACACCCAAAATTGTCCCAAATTTGTTCATGTCTTGCAACATCTTGTCAAAAACATTATCTTAGACATCATGTAGCATTTTGTCCTAAATCCCATCCTTATCCCACTTAGCCAATTAATTAAATAAATTTATTTATTTAATTAATTTCACATACATAATCCCACTTTCCAATTAATTAAATAAATTTTATTTATTTAATTAATTTCCCAATCATATCCTAATCCCACTATCCAATTAATTAAATAAATCTTATTTATTTAATTAATATCCAACTCATATCCCAACTAATTCAAATATTTTATTTGAATTAAGCCGACTTTCCAATTAATTAAATAAATTTTATTTATTTAATTAATTTATCTTATCATTTAGCCGACATGTGTGCCTCTTTCATTTAAAAAGATAAGTGGTACTACAGCCTTTTATTTAATATCTTTTATATGTAGTACTTTTTATGTACACAAGCACACATGAGCCCTATCCTCCCTCCACTTGTCAAATGACTACAACTCCCTTGAAGAGTGGGATAACTGAATCAATCCTAGCCATCCACATCAATCAATTAGCTTTTTAATCTTAACCATCCATTTGAACCAAGCCTTTCCTATAAATCAAACCCCTCATAAGCCATTAGCATGCATTGAGCTTCAAGTACTATTATTCTGCCAAATTATCATTAGAATGCATTGATCCTCAAGTATCCACATGCTATTAAAATATCATTAGAGCCTTTGCATCCTTCATCTATGATTCATTCTATCATCTTCATCTTAATGTTATGCTGCAGAAATGAGCACCCAACATTCTTCCAACAATAATCCTTCAAAATCTTGCATGCTCATGCGAGGTGGAGAAGAGCAATGGAGATAAATCAAGTATAGCATGGAGATCAGTTTGCATTTACATTTGTTATTTTGATTTTCATGTTGTCTTGTGCTTCATTGTGCATTGCTAGGGTTTTATCATTGTTTATTCATTTGCCTTGATTTGTAATTTTACCCTAACTACATTTGGCACGCCCGGTGGGACTCACTTTGCTTGATTTTTTTTGCAGGTTTTTGTAGTAAAAATTTGTATTTGTCTAACCCCCATTGTCAAGTTTTGCAGGTTTAATTAACTTTTTGTTGCAGATCTGCTACTTTTTGGACAAAACCCTAGGTTTTAAAGATTTCATCATATCTTCCAAAGGGCTACAAATTTTTCTACAAGATTTTAGCAATGTTTTTCCATGATATAAGGAAGCTACAGCAGAAAATTTTTGGGTTTATCGCGATTTTTGCGGGATTTATCATGTTTTTATGTTTTTTCATAAAATCACACTTTTGGGTGCAAATCAGCGAATGTTTTAGAAATTTTTATATTTCTAGAAATCTCTTGAAATTCTAATGGGGGTCTATGTTTTGTAGATTTAATTTAGAGGTCGTTTACAGTGCAAAAATATCAGATCTTTGCCGACTGTACTGTTTCCATAAATCCACATTTTTGGGCGTAAATCAAAGAATTTTTTTGATTTCTTTACATTTTTGGAAAGCTCTCTGAAAATTAATGGGGGTCTCTTCTTTGATTTTTTAATTTTTGAACAAAAAATGTATCAAAATAATCAGATCTAATTCGGCTATGCATCTAAAATTACAATTTTCCTTGCCTGATGAGCCTATTTTTTATGCCTACATTATAATATCATTTTTTTTATGTTGTAGGTGATCATAAGGAGCTGGAGCAACATTGACATCAACATCTATAGCAATTTAGATAGCGAATCAACTAGGTGCAATTATTTCATTTCTCATCATTATTTGCAAACACATTTGGATTTTGGGCATAAAATGAACAATTGTTTGCTATCACACCATTGAAAAATTGGGCTAAAATAAACCATTGTCTTTCATCACATTTGGATTTGGGCTCTAAAACAAATAAGTGCTTGCATTGTCTTCCACACATTGAATTTCTAAGGTTAATGAACCCCATGCGAGTGTGACCAAGTAAATGTGTATGCTCTCTCCTCGCGTCCCAACACGAACTTGGAGATCAAAAACATTTACTTGTGTTGCTTTTGTTTAGCCTTAGAGAGGCCTGCCTTGGTATCCACCCCAAGGGAACGACCTCAAGCAGTACTTTCATCCAGTTCGCTATAAAAATCAGAGGATAAGGCGAAAGCCAAGTCTAACCGGTATTAGCGCTCAGCATACAGTGCTAACTCGAAAGGAGGTGTACCTTTGTGTATATTAAAACTCCTAGTAGGGTTAGTTAAAGTCTTAAGTGGCTTGCTGGATGCTTGTGGGGTGCCGGTCCCCTAGATTTTTATTAAAACCTCCTTGTGATAGTGGCCTTGACTTGACTAGGACTTGTTGAAGTGTCTTCATGTGCTTGCTTAACCATCATCACATTCTTCCAAATTAACAACTTGCTTATGTGTCTTGCATGAGTGATTCATGTGTGTATATGCATAATCATTTGTTTGAATATTGCCACATCAAGCTCTAAACACCCAAACACATAAAGACAAGTCATCCTACACATTCTTCCAATAACATTCAAATCCAATCACTCTCATCCCAAACATAGCCTAGTTATCATCCAGCCCTTCACATCCACATCATCCAAACAATCCACATCATCATCTAAATCCCTAAACAAGCACTTGCTAAAAGGACTTAAGACAAATATTTGGTGACAACATGTCTACACTAGAGGACCTAGAAATCAAATTCCAAAGATTCCTCCAAAATCTTTATCAAGGATCACAACCCCTAAACCAAGACGCCATTGAAATATTACAATTCTTCATCCAAAAAGCTCAACCCCACGTAAGCCAATCACCTCAACTACAACACTTCGTAGCCCAAGTCCAACACCTTTTAGCCACTAGTCAAGCTCAACAAGTACATCAATCCTTAGCCACTCCATACCAACCTAATCCACCTTATAGCCACATATCATATCCATCCACTTCCTATCAACTTAATCCACCTATCCACCAAGTCAATGCCACATCAACCTATCAACCTCCACTTCAAGTTTATCCAATCCCACATGCCACCATTCCAATGCACTACCAAGCCCATCCACAAAGCAATCAAGTGATATTACAAGAACAACATGCAAGTCCCAATGGCTCTTTGTACATAAATCAAGTAAGTCCAAGTACACCTTTTCAACAAGACCATCAAGCACCATTGATAGACCTAAGTCCACCTTTGCAACAAGAAGCACATCCAAGTCCAAGTTATCCTATGCAAGACTTAATTACCTTTGACAAGGAGATACCGATCTAGAGTGGCCTTCATCATCTAATCACCCACCAACACATGAGCCAACTAATCCTATCCCAACACCACCATGTGATCCTACTCCTAGTCCATTAATCCCTCTACATTCCAAACCACCAAGCCCTCCATTACCTTCATCACCATGTCATTCTAATCCTTCACCAAAGGATATGGCTGAGATAGTTTTACAAAGAATGCTTGAAGCAAAACTCATTGAACTTCCTGAAGTCAAACCATGTGAAGCAAGTCCATATGATGAACATGATTATTATGCATACCATAGGACCAAAGGCCATAATACAAATCAATGCCCAATATTTGTCCCAATTGTTTACAAGGTGTACCTACCTATAATGGGAAAACATGCCACATCATCCCAATCCCATGTGTCACACCCATCTAGTCCACATCCTAATCCATCAAACTCCATTATCCTTTCATCTAATCAAAATCCTAGTCCTACACTTACAATACCATCTACTATTATCACTCATCCATTATATTGCCCATCCACTCATACCCTTGCAAAGGATGTGATCCATTGGCTACTAGCTAGGAATAAACTACCTCCATGTCAAACATCTATTCAAGAGTCCTACACCATGCCTAATCCTTCAAGCCCATCATGTGACATACAAGCCATCAAGCCTATCTGCGAACCTTCTATCATTAATCCAAGTCAAGAGTCATCATGTTCTCATGTTGTTGACCAAGAGCCTATCCAAGAGCCTTCCAATTCCATTCAAGCAACCCAAGAGGTATGTCAAGCATTTAATCCTAAGCATGTGGAAACATTAAGCCCTAGTCCAACTCAAGACCAAAACACTTTCATGCAACCCATCCATAACATTTACCTTCTTTATGATCAAGATGATACCTATGAAGAAGCTATCCATGAGCACCTTGATCCTATCCATAATCCTATATCTATCCATGAGCAAGATATCCACATTTCTCCTAATCATATGCCATCTAGCCCTATCCATAATGAGCAAACATCCACTTGTCATGATGAGACACTTATCCCCCAAGTAAGCATAAAAGATCAAACAAATAACTTGGATCTTAGTGAACACAATGCTAATCAAGATCCTAATGATCCTCCTTCCACATCCACTATTGATTCCACTTCAAATCCACCATCATTTCCACTTGGTCTTACCACCTTTGTCCATGAGTGTTCTTCCTTAGGACAACAACAACCATTGTCCTCCATTTCATCTTCTCCATCCAATAAAAAACTCAAGTCTAGTTCCCAAAACACATCTAGTCCCATAGTCAATCGCATGCTCTGAAACATGAACTACCAAGGTAAAGGCCTAGGCCTTCACAAATAAGTTATTTTGGAGCCAAACCATGTCAAGATCCCTCCACTCTCATACGGCCTTGGACACACACCCCAAGGTAAACAAGGCCAAGATGTTGGTAATTCATTCATGCATCCTAAACCTACCACTTTCCATCACACCCCCCATCATCTACCCAAGACATATGTAGCCATTCCATCTCCATCATCTTATAAATGTCAAAAGCATGTGACCATACACCTTCCGCCATCTACTTTGCCTCCACTTTTACCAACTCCAAATATCCCTCCATCCACCTTGCCACCATTGCTTCCAACACCTAACATACCTATCATTCATAAGTATCCTTACAATCCTAATCATGGCCAACAAATGCACACATCGTCTAAGCATAAAGCTTCCAATCATTCCATCCACTCCACCCACCCCATGGGATTCAAAAACAAAAATTTTGATGCCTCTAACTATAAAGCTAAAAATCCAACTAAAACTCCTAAGGACCCTCATGCCTTAGGGTATCAATGTGAAAAGTCTCTAAATCATCCATCTTCTAAGCAAAGTACATTCACACAGCTATCCAAGCCCATACATCCAAATACAAAGCCCAAAAGCAAAATGGTTTGGGTTCCTAAGCAAACAACTAGCAAGTCAAATGAGGCATCCTCATCCACATCTCAAGAATCCCAACCACCTAGATCCATCCAAAAGCCTACTTCCATCCAAAACTTTCATTCCCTTCAACAATCCCACAAGCAAAGAAAAAGCACTAAAAATACTAAATCTATGTGGGTTCCTAAAGCACTTCATCAACCATCTCCCAAGCAAACAACCCCATTGCTTCCTACACCGTCATCCAACCAAAAGCTTCAATGTTTATCACGGTGTGTGCAACCATTGGTCATGGTTCCCTTCCACTCCGCAGCACCTCCACACTACATCTCCCCATCTTCCATCCATTATCCTACATATCTCCTCAATCACCTTCCTATGGTCCATACTTTTGCATAAGCCTACATAATCCACATCATAGTCCACTATCCCCATCCATCTATCCTTGCATCAATCTTGCATAATCCACATCCTAATCCACTATCTACCTAATCCATCTCCCATCCATGCAATCCCTTATCAACATCTATGAGCATAATGACATGGTCCATGCGAAGACATCATCCATCTCTAAAGGGACACTACCAACCTTCATAGCACTAGCCACTTGAGTCCCTCCTATCCATTACCATGGTGGAAACCTGGCAAACAGGCACCATGTGTAGTTGTCAACCCATCTAAAATACAAAAAAGAAAAAAAAATCAAAAAAGTAAAGAGAAATCCCTTCGTCCAACGGTGAAAACTTGGTAAACAGGCGCCTTGGATAAGTACCATGATGAAAACCTGGCAAACAGGCGTCATGTGTAGGTTGATCTTCTATGTCACTTACACTTGGGGGCACATTGTCTCATCCAACCTATCCATTTCCCAACTATCTATCCAATTATATCATACCAACCTATCCTATCCTATCTTGCCATCCTACCATCCTTAGCCATTACATAAATATGCCTATCCTATTGAACCCATTTATCTATCCTCCTCCTTTTGATCTTGATGGAGACATAGGGGCAAAATGTTGAAACATGTTTGGATATTTCTTGACATACCTTCTTTCCAAACCAAGTCCTATCCATTGACAATATATCCATCCCATTCAAACCAATCTATCATGTCATCCCATTGTCATGAGCCTTGTCATGTAAAAATCCTAAGCAATACTACCTAGAATGGCACAAATTCTTCCTATGCAACATAGCCTTTGAAGATCACATCCTAGCTCCCTTATGATCCATCCACTATGGTGTATCCTTATCACGAGCTTTCCATCTTATAGCTTATCCCCATCTTCTTATCATGAGCTTTCCAATCCATAGCCTATCTTGGTATCTATCCATCTATCATGAGTCTTCCATCCCATCCATATATCATGATCTTGCCATCACATTTACTATGAGCCCATCCTTTTATCCATCCTTTGCACCTAGACTTGGTCTTCCCTTGTCATTGGTATCAAGCACAAAGGCTACCCACATTGTAAATCCATTGGCATTTTCTAAAACATTTCAAAAACACAAAAAAATTAAAATATTCCAAAAAACACAAAAAAATCAAAATATGTCAAAAAAATCTAGAAAAAAAAAATTAAATATCCAACAAAAAATCCAAGTAATAACACTAATCATTATCAATCCAAAACAATCCACTCCATCAACATTCAATCAAAATCAAATCATCATCATCATCAATTCTTCTTATCAATAACATTCATCCATTTCAATCAATCCATTTCCAATCATATCAATCGAATCAATCTAAGCAATGATCTTAAATCCAAGTCACACTAATCCATATCAAGCAAGCTAATCAATCAAAGAACATTATCCAATCAAATCAATAGGTTTTGATCCTAATCTTGTCATGAGACCAATCAATCAATCATCAATCATCATCAATGGGATATAGCGTTCCCACATCCTTGTGTTGCTCTAGGGATATAACTTTCCCTGCAATGACAACACTATCTATCATCATCAATCAAACAATCAATCATTGGTTTATGACTTGACAAGGGCAATACCTTGTTTGTTTTCCATCCTTTGAGCACACTGAGAACACTTGCTTATGCTTAGATTGAGTGGATACTCCAATCATCACAATATCACTATCATCATTCAAAACAAATCCTATCAATCATCAGCATTAACACCAAAGCACATCAAGCTAGCCATCGGAACAAATCTAATCACTTTAGCAAATCAAAAGCAGCTCAATCCAACTGTCAAATCAATCCATTTCCTTTAATCAAATCATTCGAAACAAAGATCCAAATGCAAGCCCATCCTTAATCCATACCAATCAAGTTAATCAATCAAGCCAAGTTATCCAAACGCAATCCATGGTCTTGATCCTAGCCTTGTTGTAAGCCAAATCAATCAATCAACTAGCCAACCAACTCAACAAACAACCTTGTGTTGATCTAGGGATATACCTTTCCCCGCAATGACAACACTCTCAACTATTATCAATCAGCAATTAATCAATGGTTTACAGCTTGACAGGGGCAATACCTTGTTTGTTTTTGAATCATTTGTGCATGCTTGCTTGCTTGCTTGTGTGTGTTATCATTTTATCTTGCATTTGCATCAAATCCATATCAATCCAGCTAATATTCATATCTTGTATCCAGACAAGGTTTATTATGTTGGGGCATGAGACACATCGTCACCCTGGTCCTTATACCTTGGTGCATAACATCTAGTGCTATATCAAACATCATGGTTGCTCACATTCATTGTAGCATAACGCATCATCACTTCTTCTATCTATCCCCTTATCTTTCTTTTACAGCCAAGCCATTTCTTTTTGAGAGCCTACCCATGTTTGTCCAACCCACATATCCTCTCGAGGGGGCATCATCATCCCATTTCATCCTTACATCATCATCCCATATATTTTTCCTCTATCCATACCTTAGCTTCTTTGAAATGATGTTACTCGACATAAAGCTTATCATCTCGAACATCATCTCAAAGAGGGGCAAAATGTAGACACCCAAAATTGTCCCAAATTTGTTCATGTCTTGCAACACCTTGTCAAAAGCATTATCTTAGACATCATGTAGCATTTTGTCCTAAATCTCATCCTTATCCCACTTAGCCAATTAATTAAATAAATTTATTTATTTAATTAATTTCACATACATAATCCCACTTTCCAATTAATTAAATAAATTTTATTTATTTAATTAATTTCCCAATCATATCCTAATCCCACTATCCAATTAATTAAATAAATCTTATTTATTTAATTAATATCCAACTCATATCCCAACTAATTCAAATATTTTATTTGAATTAAGCCGACTTTCCAATTAATTAAATAAATTTTATTTATTTAATTAATTTATCTTATCATTTAGCCGACACGTGTGCCTCTTTCATTTAAAAAGATAAGTGGTACTATAGCCTTTTATTTAATATCTTTTATATGTAGTACTTTTTATGTACACAAGCACACATGAGCCCTATCCTCCCTCCACTTGTCAAATGACTACAACTCCCTTGAAGAGTGGGATAACCGAATCAATCCTAGCCATCCACATCAATCAATTAGCTTTTTAATCTTAACCATCCATTTGAACCAAGCCTTTCCTATAAATCAAACCCCTCATAAGCCATTAGCATGCATTGAGCTTCAAGTACTATTATTCTGCCAAATTATCATTAGAATGCATTGATCCTCAAGTATCCACATGCTGTTGAAATATCATTAGAGCCTTTGCATCCTTCATCTATGATTCATTCTATCGTCTTCATCTTAATGTTATGCTGCAGAAATGAGCACCCAACATTCTTCCAACAATAATCCTTCAAAATCTTGCATGCTCATGTGAGGTGGAGAAGAGCAATGGAGATAAATCGAGCATAGCATGGAGATCGGTTTGCATTTACATTTGTTATTTTGATTTTCATGTTGTCTTGTGCTTCATTGTGCATTGCTAGGGTTTTATCATTATTTATTCATTTGCCCTGATTTGCAATTTTACCCTAACTACAGTACCCCTGCAGACAACAGCCCTATTGAGTAATGCACCTGAGGTAGGTAAATCTATACCAGATCCCTTTTATTTAACTTTAATAGTTGGGAAGAAACTGTTGCATAATGCAATGATAGACTCTGGGGCTAGAACTACAATAATGCCAAAACAAATAGCAGATGCTTTGAAGATAAAATATGAGCCACTTACAAGAGGGGTTATGCAGTTGGATGGGAAATCTATGCAAATAATACAGAAAATTAAACTCCTATTACAACTATATACCTACCCTAATATAATTGTAAATCAGGATGTGGTAGTCATAGATATTCCCCCTGTATTTGGTCTATGCCTATCTAGAGATTTTATAGCCAAGATAGGAGGTTACACGTCACTAGATTGGTCACACCTCATTCTAGGAACCAAATATGGGACAAAAATGAAAATATTGTCGAGCCATTATCAAAAGACCATATCACAAATGAACCAACCCCAAAATTAGAGGCAGCCCATGCTATGCTGAATAAAGAGGAGAGAATCTTTGTTGAAGAGTTAGGTGACTGGACTGAACATGACCAACATGAAGAAGAGAATAATCAGTTGTTGACTATGATGCAAAGTGGCCCCTATGGAAATTATGACTCTACTGGTTTAGGCACTTATGTCATATTTGAAGAAGACCAAGAGATTCCAAATGTTTTGAGGAAAGAAATACCACAGACTCAAGAATCTGAAAAAGACTCAGAAATCTGGACTCTAAATTTTGATGGGGCTAGAAGTAAAAATGGTGTTGGTGTAGGAATTTGCCTTACTTCCCCAAATGGTGAGAAAAATTTAAGAGCCATTCGCTTCCAGTTTGGCTGTACCAATAATGATGTTGAGTATGAATCCTTGGTGCATGGACTCATGTTGGCAAAGAAAAAGGGAGTAAAGAATCTGATAGTAAGAGGAGATTCAGAACTAGTGGTGAAACAAATCAGAGAAAAGGTAGTAGCCAAAAATGTAAGGATGAGATCCTATAGGATAGAATTTGGGACCTAATAGATGGTTTTGAAGCTTTCAATATTGAAGTAGTTCCTAGAGCCCAAAATTCTGAGGCAGATAGAATGGCACAGATTGGTTCACAGTTTGATCCAGCAACTAATTTACTAGTAAATAATGAGTCAGTCAAAGTTATAGTAAGACTAACTATCCTAGACAATGACCAAAATTGGCAAGTCTTTGAAAATGATTTCCAAGTCCTCTCATTTTTGCAACAATTAGGAGAATTTGCTGATCAGTTACGCCCTAAAATTGAAGAAGCATATGGTGACCAAATTATTCAACTGAAGTCAAATAAGCTCCCTAAAGGACTGATTACCTTAGAAAACTTGTTTGACCCAGAAGATGTAAGCCTACAGAAGAAGAGGTTTCAAGCAAATAAAGAAGATTATTCTGAAATACAAGTTAGTGAAGGAAGAAAATTGAAGGTCGGCAATTCTACAACCCAGTAAGAAAGGGAAAGGTTGATTGATTTGTGTGAAAGATATGATAGGGTGATTGCCTAGACCTATGAAGACCTCCATGGCCATAATAGAGATATCATTCAGCACACCATAGAGCTAACTGAAGGATCTAAACCAGTCAGATAGAAGCAAAGGCCAGTGAACCCTAGAATTGAACCTCTAATGGTGGATGAGTTGCAAAAGCTCTTAGAATCAAAGATTATTTTTCCAATTAAGCACTCAACCTAGGTATCAAACCTAGTGCCAGTAAGAAAAAAGAATGCTGACATAAGACTCTATGTAGATTTCAGGGATCTGAATAGAGCATCTTTGAAGGATCATTATCCCCTGCCCTCTATGGAACAAATTTTACAGACTGTGGCTGGATCAGAGAGATTTTCCTTGCTGGACAATTTCTCTGGATACAATTAGATTTGGTTGGTTGATGAAGACCAGCATAAGACTGCATTCACTACAAAATGGGGAACATTTGCATATGCTAAGATGCCATTTGGCCTTTCAAATGCTGGAGCTACTTTTCAAAGAGCAATGGAAGTAGCATTTGGGGAAATTATAAAAAAAATCATCCTAATTTATCTACATGACCTCACTATTTTCTCTAAAAATGTTGTTGATCATTTTGATCATTTAGAAGTTATTTTTAAGAAGTGTCAAGAGTTTGGAATATCCCTGAACCCCAAGAAGTGTATCTTTGTAGTACCTCAGGGTAAACTGTTAGGACATATAGTGTCAAAGGAAGGAGTCTCTATTGATCCAGAGAGATTCACTGCCATAATGAACTTATCTATGCTAGTTAATAAGAAAGCAGTTCAATCCTTTTTGGGGAAGATCAACTTTGTTAGCTGGTTCATATCTAACTTTGTAGGTCTAATTAGACCAATGACACTGTTACTAAAAAAGGACTTGGTTTTCAAATGGACTACAGAGGGGAGGCAGGCTTTTGAAGATATCAAAAGAGCCATTTCAATAGCCCCAGTACTCAGAAACCTAGACTTTTCTAAGTCTTTCATAATGTATGTGTATGGAGGAGAATTCAGTGTTGCTATTGTTTTAACTCAGAAAAACGATCAGCAAGAAGGAGACCACCCAATAGCCTTTTTCTCTAGGACTCTTAGGGAATATGAGGCTAGATACAATTTTGTGGAGAAGTAGGCATATGCCATGGTAAAAGCTCTTAAAAAATTCAAACATATGGTAATAGGAAATAAGATTCTGATATTAGTGGCTCATCCTAGTGTAAGAGAATATATTATGGAGGGTGAGATCATTGAGAAAAGAGCAAACTGGATAACAAAGATCCTTGAATATGATGTGGAGGTCAGACCCACTAAGTTAGTCAGAGGCAAAGGATTGTGCCAATATATGGCTCAAGACATGGAAAAAATGATGACGCAAGAAACAGAAAGTGAAAATGTATTAAAAATACAAGAGGTTGATCAAGATTCTTGGGTCACAAACAGAGTACAATTTATGAAACATTGGGTTTTCCTGAATGAGCTCTCCCATGATAAGAGAAGATATTATAGGTAGCAAGGGGCCCACTTTGTACTAATTGACCATATTCTAATCAGGAGAAATGTTGATGGCATACTTTTGAGATGTATAGAAAAAGATAAGGCTCAAAGAATACTACATGAGTTACACCATGGAGCCTCAGGTGGACACTTTTCAGCAAGGACCATAGCAATCAAGGTGACTCAAGCAGGATACTTTTGGCCCACTCTATTCATAGATTGCTATCAGCTGGTTAAAGAATGCCAGGCCTGTCAGTTTTATATAGGAAAAAGAAGAAATGTAGCAATGCATCTAAGCCCCATAATTGTGGATGAACCCTTTGCCTAATGGGGTCTTGATTTTATTGGTATGATCAATCCAGTATCAAGTATGGGACATAAATGGATCCTCATAGCCACAGATTACTTTACCAGATGGAGTGAAGCAATACCACTCAAGGAAGCAACAGAAAAGGTAATATTAGACTTTCTAGAAGGTATTACTGCTCGGTTTGGTCCTCCTCGTACCATTATATCAAATAATGTTAAAGAATTTTTGGGAACAAAAATATCTGAGTTTGCATTAAGGAATGGGATTTATTTGAAGACTTCTTCAAATTATTACCCTGAGGGTAATGGTCTAGCAGAGTCTACTAACAAGAACCTAATCAGACTCATTAAGAGGATAGGGACAAATTATCACAGAGAGTGGCACAAACTACTTAATACAACACTGTGGGCTGACAGCATCACACCTAAGCAAGTGACAAAAATGTCTCCATATGAATTAGTTTATGGTAAACTAGCAGTAATGCCACTGAGCTTAGAGATCCCTGCTGTGTAATTATTGAAACATATAGAGATTGAAGAGAATGGTCCCATGCAAGTCATACTTGCTGAACTACTAGAGGTACAAGAGAAAAGAGAAAAAGCACATGAGTCACTGATGAAACACCAGAAAATAGTCAAGGACTATTTTGATAAGAAGACTTCAAATCCCCTTTTTGAAGTTGGTTCAATAGTGTTGAAATGGGATCAAAGAGCTGTAAAGCCAGGTCGACACAGTAAATTTGAATCACTGTGGACTGGTCCTTACAAGATTCGTTCCTATAAACAACAAAATTCTTTCAAGCTTGAGACTATGGATGGTGAACCTGAAGAGATTCCTATAAATGGGATCTATTTGAAACATTTCAATTGAGCAGGGAATCTTATGTATCATAGTTAGTTAGTTTCCCTTCCTTGTTTTTCCTATTTTCCTGCTTCCTTTTCCCGCTTTCCTTTTCAATAAGTGTTCTGATGAACACGTGTCATCAGCGCAAGCCCCTTCTTCATTTTAAAAATCTTGCATTCATTAAGGTTGTCTGCAATCCCCAAAATTCTTGAAAGTACACACTTTTGTAGCCACTCTCATAATGTTTCTGACACTCCTTTCCATGCAGATTTCAAAAGATACACTAACAGTTTCTTGGCATTAATGCTATTTATAAGACTGGATGTGTCATTATAGCCCCATTAAATTAGAAAAAATCCTAAGTGTGGCTCTCATTTGTCTCCATCTCTTTGTTGCGAATCATTGTTGCCTCCAAATCCCCATCCCTAGCAAGCGCTTTCAGCTGTGTGTCATTCCTGAGAAGCATTTTCATCTTTTCCTATGTCAAAGCTTCTCACATTCTCCCCGCAGATATAGACATGGCCAAAGCATAGTCTTCTCAGGAGGGACTCAGAATCTATGAATCAATCGATAGGCTTTTGAGCAGTAAATCATATGCCTCAGCTCCTGTGCAACCTAAGAGACCCCATCCAAGAACGAGGGTTCTCGAGGTAGGTTATTCTATCGACCCAGCGAAGGTAAAGGATTTCGTAGATGGTATCTTTGACCCAGCCCTTTAAAAATCTACCAGGACTCTCCGTGAAGGGGCACACCAGAGATGCATTCAAAAGGCAAAGAGTGGACTGTCTGAGACTTTTGGAATGAGGATTTGGACCTCACAGTTGGCACAGTTTCTAGTTCCAAATGTGCACCTATGTCCTGACCTAATTGATATATGCGCGGAGTTGTTTCATGCGCCCTCAAACACCATACAACAGGGTCCCTTTATAGTGCAAATTACACCCAAAGCTATAAGAGACATGTTGGTCTTGTATCATGATCGAATGGCCACATTTCCCACTATTGCTAAAATGCAAAAGACATGTTCAAATGTCAACAACCAGATTAGATTCCTCAACTCAGAAATGCAATTGGGGAATGAGAACACCTAGATGCCCATACTACCTACAGGAAGGGCACAATTCACTCAAGCTAGTCAAGAGGCATTGTCAATGATGGCTTTCATTTTTGGGATGAAGGAGGACAACACAGTCTACGACTGGCAAATTGCTATCCTTTTCAGGTTGAAGACTGTGGATAAGTCACAGGAATACCGACTAGATTTTTTAGAGCAAATTACTTACTCCATGGTCGATCAGCTCATTAATTTCAAAACCACGGGAGTTTTCAGGTATTCTACTTATCTATTCCATTTAATGTTATATTAGAACCACAGCCTTTTTGCACAAAGTATGCAATTGAACAAGTATGACCTAGAGTTTAGTCAAAATAGAACTATTCCTGTGTCTGCATGGACACATGTGTTATCTGAGGCATCAGACCCTTATGTGTTCTGGGAACTTTTTGTTGCCCATGCCTTTTGCCATTTGAGCCCTGAGTCTGTAGAACACAGATTGACACAAAGCATTAGGGGTTTCATGACCAATTTCCCAATCCCATGTGATTATTTCTTTGGGGCACGAAATACTATTATTAGGGTCCATGGCTTCAATGAAGAACCCATGCTGCTGCCTAAAATTTTTGACCCCTAGGCTAGCATTTCTAGAAGTAACCTGGCAAGTGTTTGTGGTTGACAATGATTTTGGCACCAAGAAGAAGAAGAAAAAGATATATGACATCCCATGGATCAAAAGAAACATGACCCTAGAAGTCAGAGATGCTGAACACCTATTGCTAAGAAAGCTAACTGTCTTGGGATTCTTCATCATTGAAGATAAATGGAGGTATGACCCAAACAATTTTATGGCCTCTTGGATAAGAAGCAACATGGTCTGAGCTAAAATAGTACATGAGGGTTGGCCCTTTTGGGAGGATAGGAGAAACCCTAAGGAAGATACATCTGACCTATATGTGGAGCTAGTAGATTTGCTTTATGAGGGGCCCGGGCCATGGGAGACCTTTTATGTTAAACAAAAAGCCCATGACCCTAAGATCAGAATGGGTACTGGTTTAAAGAAAACTCTAAAAGCCCAAGATTGGAAACCAAAGAAAATTGAGCACACTCTTTTGGGAAGATTGACATAGATGAGAAATGGGAATCAATCTGGGATGAGTGGCATCCATCCCCAGTCTCTAGCCCTGATACAAGCAGAATCCAGAAGAAGGGTGGAGAGTCAAAAGAGGAGGTTGAGTCAACTCATACAATGCAAGAAACAAGATAGGTCTCTTCTACTATTCCAGAATATTCATGGCCCCAATCTCTCAGTACTTTAGAGAAACAAAAGGGTGTGGTGTCATCACCACCCAAAGGGACTCCATCAATTTCAGCTACTGGGGCTTCAAGTTTTGTACCCTTGCCACCTTCAGTAGTGGTAAATGTAGAAGAGAAGGAATTAGAAGGAAAATTAGGAGATAGACCAAGGAAGCATAGGAGACTGCACCTACAGGAAGAGTCAGAGGAAGAAGCAGAACCCCTAAACAGAAAATACAAGCCACATCCACTACTCCTCAGGTAAGTGTTTCTTCTCCTTTTTCCTCTCTGTCTCTTTCTTCTACCTTTGGGGTGGCAATCCCATATGGCCAAACATTTTTATCCCCTACCACTTCTGTTGTGCCTATATCTTTTCTTGCCCCAATTGCTAGTCCTCAGGCCATGTCTTCACAGGCCACCTCATTGCCCCTCTTTTCCCCCTCTGTTCCAAAAAGAGCCCCTCCCCAAATTTCCCCTAGCCAACAATTATTGGCTATTCCTTATGGCCTACCTCAGGGTCATCCCTTTGTTGGGGGATATATTGCTTCACCTCCCACTTTCCAAGCTCAGGCAGATACAACAAAGAAGGCTAGAGAAGCCAGGATGGACAAGAAAATAAAGAAAGAAAATAAAAGCCTAGTTGTGCCACACATGAGGTCACTTTTTGACCCTATCCAATAGAAGTTGATAGTCACACATTTGTCCCCAAATGTGGTGAAGCCCAATGAGCAGATGCAGCCTCAAGACTTTTCAATGAATGCTGTAGTCATGGACATGTCTCTTTTCAAACCACAAGATAGGGTCGAGCTACTCAATGAAACCACTTCTGTTGTTGCAACTAACTATCTGAAGGTGTCTAGGAGGTTACAAAAAGTTGAAAGTGACTTAGCTCAAGAGAAGACAAATAGTAGAAACCTTGTTGGAGAGTTGCAATCAAAGAAGGATGAAATAGAGAATCTGAATAAACAGTTGCAAAATACTATTTCCTATCAGATCCATCAAGCAACACAGGCACAAAATGCTCTCTAAAGGTTGAGATAGCTCAAGAAAAAGATGCAGTAAATGTTTTAAGGAAAGAGAAGGCCACCTTGGAGAAGAAATATCAAGAAAAATTGCAACAAGCCACACAGTCTTAGCAGAAGTTGCTGAGTGAGCAGAATGCTGCTACTGCAAAATAGGCACAACTCCTAGCTAAGCAACAAACAACAAAATAGCTAACACTTGAGTTAGCTAACATGCCTCAGAATGCTGGAGTTCTGAATCTGGTCAAGGAGCTATATGTTTCAGTTTGGAAAAGAATCTCTGAGGAGATTATCCAGCTAAGGCCCTTATTAACATTTTTGTTAAATGCACAATAGTTGTGTGAAAAAGTGGAAACTTCAATACAGGCCATGCTGTCTACTGTTTCTTTGAGAGTTTCTGACTCTCAACTGTTACTAAAGAAGCTATATGACACAACAGATGAAATTTTGTCTGTAGTAGGGATCAGTGACAGAATGATAGCTGCAAAGAAGGTAAATGAAGTTCGAAGTTGCAACTCAGCTGCCACAAACTGCTAGGAGCTCCTAGATACTGTCAGTGAAGGAGTTAAAGATATGAAGAGACACATAGAGGATTTGGTACAGTTGGGTCTACCCTCACCATTTCTAGATAATAATACTGTACTGATGATTAATGATATCAAGGCCCTACTTTTAACAAGGTAAAATGATCAATCAGTTTTTCAAGGTTTAAGTGATTCCTCATTAGTACAAGAGGTGGAAACTATCTTGATACCAATGGCATAGTTGGAGTTTGAATTAAAGGCCGCAGTTCAAATTTTGCAGACATTTTCTCACAAGGATATATTAAATCTTGATTTTGCCTTTCAAGATTTACAGAGTAAACAGGGACTCTCTGATTCAGAATGGTCTGTTCACCAGACAGCTTTGTAGAATTTGTGACCCTGTGTTGTATTTTAAATAGATATATTTTTGCCAAGCTTTTGGGTTCTTTTGGAGAAGGCTCAAAAGTCCTACTGGTCACCAAGAACTGTAGAGTATAAGACTTTACATTTTTTATAAGCTGCAATGCTCCACAGGTTACAGTTGTGTCTGAAAATATTTCTAAGTATGGCTGCGAGGGTTTCATTTTCAAGCTGCATTTTGTTTCTAAGTTATAACTTTGGAGCGAAGCGTGCCACGTACTGGACGATGTTCAATTTTGTTTTATAGTTTCAACACTGCAGAAGGTGCCACGTGTCATCTGTGAAGGCACTCTTATAAAGTTTCAGTATGAGCACAGAAGGCACTGTGTGTCTTTTATAGTTGCTGCAGAGGCTGCCAAGTGTCAGTTTCTACGTATCTATTTCTAGATCTTTTGATGCTAAGTAAAGGATGGTGGTGGGCCCCGTATTTATTTCTAAGTGTTGTGGAATGTGCCACATGGTGGATGTGGCGCCAAAGTAAAAGCTTTCTAACCTTTTCTCTGATGATAATAAATGTTTCTCAAATAATGCAGAATCTGACATGTGTCAACCTCTGTGTGAGTCTCAAAAGGTTTCTATTGTTTCAAGAAGTGGAGCAGAAGCCGCCACGTACCAGTTAGTTGTTGCTATGGAAGATGCCACCTATCCCTATTTGAAAGCTAGCGAGTGGAAGGTTGTGGGTCCCATTTTTAATATGTATTTAAAGCTTCAAAGTTGTGGATCACGACAGTTGTCACTTGCAGGGGCCACGCGAATACAAAGACATAGTTAAGCAAGAAGGTGTGGATGAAAACACATATATGTTTCTAGTTGCTACAGAAGCTGCCAAGTGTCAGTTTCCTGTTGCTTCCCAATAGACGAAGAAGTTTTAGGTTATGTACGCTGACGCTGCCATCTATCACAGGGTTTATTGTTTCAAGAGTGTGGAAGCTGCTAAGTGTCTATTCCTTATTAGAGGAGGTATGCCACATATGTTTTTTCACAGCCAATGGGCTTGCGGAAAAGAATAACTGTCGTAGATTCTAAAAGATCTTTACTGTCAGAGACTTCCAGTTACCTCCAGTTCTATTGGGCCATTGGGATTTGATTGTTGCAGACAATCTAGAGTCGATCTTGTGCTATAAATATGTAACATTTGTAATGAATCGAGAGTTAAATTTTGAAGTTAGAGTTCTAGTTTTGCTAAAGTTTTTGGTCAGAGATTTAAGAAAGAAGTTTGAGACTTTTGCTATGACCAGTTTATATCATTTGCCTTTATTTTGTTATTCTTGATTCAGAAAGTTAATGTAACTGTGCATGTATCTATGCCTCTTATGTTGCTAGAAAATTAATGAGAAAGATTGAGTTCTGTGCCTTGGTTGATATTTTTTGTCATTGTAAATTTTCTGGTTGTGAGCCTTTGAGTTTATCCATTATATTTGCTTATGTTAATCATTGAAGATCTACTCTTTAATATTATTGAATCTTGAGAATAGCTTCACTGTGCTTAATTGGAGAGAGAAACACTTTTATTCAGGTGCATCGCCATAGATAGATTTGCTTTAATTATATCTATAATTCTGTTAGTTTCTACCCTTTTCCCCAAAAACCTTTTAAGATAGAGAAGAGCTAGCTTCTTTAAAATCTGGAGGTTGTTTCAGGTAGCAAGTCCCACATTCCTGAAACTTCCCATGTTGGTGTTGGAACCTGCGTAGTTTTACACATCAACAGGTAATATCTCATTTCCTTTAGGAATCAAGAACTTAAATGTAGGCCTCTGCACTTCAACCTTGAAGATGCTCACTACCAATTGAAACTCTGGACAATCAAGTTCGACACAAGCACTAGTGTTATGAATTCTACACCAATTCTTAAGAGCTACATCTGCCACTTGTATCCTAGTAGGTTGTTTAAATTCTTGATTGTCTGGATTCTCAAAAGGAGAAGCCAAGGTGCAATTATTTGGTCTTGTATTCCAGATTCTAGGAGGCTTAGGCTGATTGGAATTTCTATTGTCATCTCCATTGTGATTCCTATTCTACATTCTTTGTCCATAGCTATGATGATTGCCACTTTGATTATTCTGATGACTATTATTTTGATAATTTTGATAACCTTCTCAAGTGAGTAGTGATTTTTCAATTCATCTCTATCCTCTTGTGGAGCTTGAAAAATGACTGACCACTAAACTTGTCATCATTAGCAACATTGTCTATGTATGGAACCATAGCATGAGTAGGTACTAGATTAAACACTAGAGTATGATGCATCAGTGCTTCATTCAACTACTGCATTTGATTAGGAATTGCAACACCTCCAAGGCTCACTAAAGGTCCATGGCCTATTTGCCGCATCTCCTGATTTATCTTCATAGCTTCTTTGTATGCTTGAGACAAATTTGCTCATGCAGGTACCTGCCTCTTAACAAACATGCAAGTTACTGGATCCAAAGCAACATAATACATTTGTAATAATGCCTCATCAGTTATAGTATAAGGAGAAACTAACCTTGAATAAGCCTTTTGAAAATGATCATTAAAAGAAGTTATGAATTCTCCTTCACCTATTTTTATCTCTACTAACCTATGATATAGTGATGCTAGCTCTATTGGAATTCTAAACCTAGACAGGAATGCTTTCTCCATAATCGCCCAAATTGTGATGTGATTATTAGGTAAATTGACATACCAGCTATAAGTTGGTTCAGTTAAGGTAAAAGGAACCAACCTACATACCACATCTTCATGTGCCATCCTTGCCCTGAAGCAAGTTTCTTTGAAGATCCTTATGTGATCTTCTGCATCCTATTTTAGACATATCTTGTCTAGATTCTTTGGCATGTCATGATATGCCTTGAAGGTTATAGGTGATTCCACATTAAAGAATGTCATGCCAGGACTTCTAGGTGGAACTACACCAAAGTTTGGTTGAGGCTAAGAATTTAAACCAAAATTTAGTGGTCTAAACACAGAAATGTTCAAACTAACCAAATTAGGCTGAATCAAAGGTGAGCCTAGACTAGGATGAGTATGAGAGGAACTCCCTAGCTGAAAAGTCCTAGGACTTGAAATTAAGGGATTATTTATACCTTTAACTCGTCTGTCAAGCAATTGCAAGAAAATATCCCCTAGATTTGACCTGGACCTAGTCGTTCGACCAGTCCTGTTAGGGCCAGTTTGCACAAATCTTGCTTTAAATCCTATCAGGCCCTCCTTCTAGTGCCAAAAACTATTGATATGGATGTTATACACATACAACATAAGATAAATTCACAATGAACTTAATCTATCTTGAAAGATATGGAGAATTAGCAAATGTTAATTCACAATCCCAAGGCTTTGGTAGTCATGTCATGATTGTATTAGATTTACTCAATGTTCAATGTGAAGCTATTTGTTCAAGGGGCCTTACATGATTTAAATGTGTATTACTAGCTATTGTTACTTAATCTTTACAAATATTTTCAAATTATACTCAAAGTGTTGATCCTTAACAAATATTTGTAACTTCTTTATTAATATGTGCATGAATTCTATAGAAACATACTTTGTATTTCAAATTTATGAAAACTACTAAAGATCTTTCTCATTTGCATGTATTCACTAGGATCTTTAACAATTTACTTTAGATGACTACATTTTGGCTAATTATTTAAACTAATGATAAAATAAAAGTCAAAAGATAGGGTTAGAAACATGATTTAAACAACCTATGATGCTCTATTACTCATGTTGACAAATTTTGATTATCCTGGACAATTTAGAAGTAGATAAATTCACATATGTTAACCCGTATCATTTCACAGAATCACATAAAAAATTGTGATCTTTAAAAGAGATATATCATAAACACATTCATCAAATAACACTCTAGAATAGACGTAGGAATTTGATATTTGCATTTACTAATATATGTTATCCATTTCAAATTTACAATGTTCAATGACTTCAAAGCTTTTGAATATCAACAAAATTCTCAAGCTTAAAAACATTTTTACAGATGTAAAAAGGAAATAGGATGTTCCACATTATCCTTTATACATACATAGGCAAATTCTGGCTCAACTCACAATGCTCAAAGTATTCTCACCAATCACTTCTCTTGCAAACTCTTTGGTAACTTTTCTATGTCAACCGTGTGTACTAAAATATGTCTACCAAAGATCGTTATATAGACCAAGATTGTATGTAACGGTTACAAAATCCCATCAAGAGCTCAGATTCATAATACAATATCAATAGTAGGTAAGGATTGGCTCATGATGCCAGTTGTCACTCCAAAATATCTTAGAGGAATATTCCTTCAGGCACAAAAATGACCTGTTAGAATCTTTTGAAATGTTTGACTTTTACTTTGACCATTCCACTAGTACCAAATCATAACATAATAAAACATGAAACAAACAATGAATATGTATTCTAAACACTATCCCTAGTGTCCTCTACCTGCATATCCCCTTTCTTCTTGCTCATGTAATGTGTATATCTTTCAGCCATGGTGGATATAGATGCATGACTTGTTCTTTGAGAAGCATCCCAAGTATACTGTTGCATTTCCATGATTCTCTTCAATACTTGTGCTCTGCTTTTTCTATCCTCTCTTCTTTTATAATACTTTTCAATCTTTGCACTTAGCTCCTTTATCCTCTCCATCACCTCTTCATCCAATTTATTCACCAGATCCTCAATACATGACTGGAAGCTATCCTTAAACTCCTTTATAGTTGTACCTACACCATATACCTGAGCTTGGGGGCATGGATGCTTAATCAAATGCTCCACTATCTTTACATGTTTTTTAACAAATCTTGAACAGTCCTTTCCAACTTTTGCACATTGATAAGGCAAGGTCTAATTATACCCTCCTCAAACTTCAGCTCCATCTTCCATCTAGGTATTTGGAAAACAACCTGCAAAGTTATAACACCTTCATTAACCAATGACTATGTATATTCCTCCAGGGCATTGAGTTTCTTTAACTCATCCCTATTCTACAATATTCTAGCCTGACATCTTTGTACAAGGTTAGCACAAGTATTCTTCTCAGTCAATGTAATGTTCCAATTGCCAATTGCAATTTTTATTTCTTCTTCTCCCTTTTGAATAAATGTCCTGACATATTCCTCCCACATGTTACCTTCATGCTTTTTATTTTCTATTTCTCCTATATGTTCCTTGGACAAAATAGTCAATTTAGAAGATAATTCTGGTACATTCTGTGTAGGATCAAATATTCCCTGAATAAATTGTTGTAACTAGGCAATTTGCCCCTTCAAATACCCTATTTTTTGTTTATCCTTTCTCATTTTAGTGATAGTTACTTTTGTCATTTCTTGTAATTCCTCAATATGTTGATCTCTTTTCACATGACCAAGATTCATGCTAATGACATTATGTTCTTCAATGCTTATTTCCCCCTTTTCTTTATCAACTTGGGGAATTGCCATTTGCATGGTTCTAGCACCAGAGGGATCTCTTTTAATGGTTGACATGAATCTGGCCTTCCTTTTGACCCTCTTGGTAGCCTCATTAGATAACAAACTTTTAATGTCAGTTGGCACTACTTTAATTGTTGAATCATGTCTTACTTCAAATCCAATCCAAGATGGCACCTCTTTATCTAGATCTGTATCTACATCTTTCTCATTAACTACTTCATCTTGAACCCCTTCTGTGATTACCTCTTCTTGTTCTTGTTGTTGCTGTTGTGGGCGTAATTGTTGAGGAAGTTGTCATTCTTGTTGAATATTTTCTACATTTTGCTACTTCTCATCATGGGGTACATTAGCATTAGGCACCTATGATGTATCCTTTTCCCCATCATCTCCTTGTTCCTCCATCTTATCTGCAAGCACATTTTCCTAACTAAGTAAATTCTCTCCTCACACAGCTTGTACCTTTCCCATGTCTATACTCTCTTTCTCTTCTACTTGATTTTGTAATATCTCCTTAACAGCTTCTTTGACCTCTTCCATAATGCTTTTAGGCACCAAGTTCTCAAAAGGATCAATCATTTCCACATCTTTAATTGATTGTGTAGCATCCTGTTGTGATATACCAGCATCAAATGCCTCCAGCATAAGGTGAGATTTTGGTATTTTTTCATCTTCCTCTTTCTCACTACTCATCTCCAAGCTATCATTGGTGCTTTCATTTTTACTTTCATCTTCCACATCTTCAATTTTATCCACATCCACAACCTCTATACTCTCTTTTGTGGATGTTTTGGCCATAGATGTTTTTTCCACCATCTCCTTGGCCATTTCTTGTTTAACCAGTATGAACCTTTGTATCTTCTCCTATTGAGTTTGCTCTGTGACCAAGGGTGTTTATTGAGGCACATGTGGATTTTGGACAACTGGATTCTATTGCACACCTACAAGTGACTGTTCATGAGAATGCTCTCCTATCTCAGCTGCACCTAATGGTTCTCCTTCTATAGATGTGATAACCTCTGAAGCAATAGCCACTGTCACCCCTAATGCATAGGGATCCAATAATGTAGTCCCTGTATCTGCTTTAGCTATTTTTGCTTCTACTATTTGTCTTTTCCTCTTTAAGAAATCATCAAACTTATCATCACTTTCTAAACTCCTCCTTTTACTTTTATTTGAAAGAGTAACTATTATAACTTTAGCCTCCAACTCTGTAATCCTCTCTTTTATCCATGAATTTGAGACGGCCATCACTGATTTTGATATATTATCAATGGAAGCTTCTTCTTGTTGAGTCCAATCTGTCTCTGCAATGAACTCCTCAGCCACCTTATTAGTGTCATATCTACTATGTAACACCTTTTCATCATCATTCTTGATCTCTTGGGGTACTTCAAGTACTCCCAATGTCCTTATTTGATCCAAGGTTAATCTTTGATAAGCCCTTTTCTTAAGCTCTGCTTCATTGTTGCAATCAGCCCAAAAATATTCAATATGGAGCTGATGTTTAAATTTCTTATTCACAAAATTGTGTATCCTTCCAAATGGATAAAATGACCTAGGCAACTCAAAAGTTTGAAAACTATAATATTGCAGCTTTGCCCCTAATGCCTTGGTTGATTCTTCATTAACATAGATGTATCTACCAATACTAAATGGAAACTTGATAATACCTCTGCCAAATTTAGTTGTGTACATTTGATTAATATTCGGTATCTATCTGGTGAACTCTAATAATACCATTTTATCTATTGGAAACCTTGGTAACCTGAAGGGTTCACCCATGAAGCCTTCTATTATGATATTAGTAAAGGTGGAAAATTAGATGTACTAGGCACTATGTAAATTAATGGCATTTCATGCCTGCTCTAATAATCTCTTCTCCTTATCTCCTGTCAATATTCTCACCAAATACATGTAAAACACATCATTTACCCTTATGAAATTCTTTCCTATATTTTGTTCTTGTATGTCTGGGTAATGATCATACACTAACATTTGTCCTGGTCCACTTCCCAATGTGCCAATCCTTTGTATTCCATTTAATTGCATCTTGGTTGCACATGAATATACAATATATGATGATATGAAGAACTTCTTTTGTTTGTTAAATCTCATGACCTATTTGAAAATAGTATTGCTATTTGGCTTGGGCCCAATGAATTGCCCCTATCTCCTTTCTAATAAACTAGACCACTAAAAACATCCATGGCTCACACTTACTGGCATCATCCAGTCCCATTACCCTACTCAGCAAAGTGATCATTATGTGAATCTCCTCTTGAAAATTAATTATGTATAATGTTTTTGGTACTCAGACTACTACCTTTGGCTTTTTGTCTAAAGGGTACCACTCATAAAATATAGCACTTTTACAGGATGTTTCATTTTTCTTAAATTCATCTAAATATTTCTCTATATCTATTTCTTTCATCTTTTTAGTGATCTTCAACCCAAAGGTTTCCGCTATACCCTCTACAAACAAATTTGCAAATACCACTCCATTATGTTTTACCTTCCTAAAATTCATATCATATCTCTGGATGCATTCAATAACCATATCCCTAGCTTCCATTGCAAATGAGAATCTTGCAGCATTACATAATTCCACATCCATTATGTTCCTCTTTGCCAAAGTTGCTCCTGGCTCTCTGATTTGCTATAAAAGTGTAACAGAATCAAAATCCCTGATTTTAGTGTCGACCGCCATCCCAGCAGTAGGGTATATCTGTGAATTGTATCCTTTGAGTGAAAATGTCTCTTTAACCACCTCTATCTTCTTGACCTCTATTTTTGTTTCTTTTCCGGCTGCCTTCATTGTTGTCTTTCATTTGGGTGGCATCCTGTCAAATACATTATCGTTCAACAACCATGTTTATGTTTCCTAGGGTTTTAAACTACACATTTTTACTATTACTATTTTACCCTAAGCTTCTTTTCATTTCACTTCTTTGAATTATGCACAATTACCTTACTATTTTTAAATTTAATATTTATCATTGTGAATTACAGTAATTAACTAATTTTAACCAATTCTGTTACCTTACTGCAACCACTGCAAAATTTATCGTAATCGTATTCTGCTAATCACCAGCAAGAGTTTTTTAGGTACATACCTAAATCACAAATGTTGACCTTATACCATTGACAAGATCCTTTTGCCTTTCCAGCTCATTGCAACCTCTCCAAATTTCAATTCACCTTTGTTGGATTTTAGCTCTGTGGAATTTCCTGCAACTTAAATCTAAATGCAATTGTGAAATTAATCGTAATTGGATTTCCCTTTTACTTCTTTGAAGTTAGGTTTTCCTGTGGTAGATGTGCATTAAATGCTATAGTTAATGCATACAATTAAATTCACGTTTAACTTTTCCCATTTGATGCATATTTCAAATTTTGTATACATTGGCTTTTGGTACTTTTGTGTTTTGTATTTCAAATACATGCACTTTTAACCTTTGTATTTCATATACATGCATGACAAGTCCTTCTGCACTTTAGTATTTTCTCTCTCTCTCTTATTTTTGCATATTTTGTTTTGTATATCCTTATGTATATCTTATACAATCCTCCAAATATACAAACACGGACTCTATCGTGTTTACAAAACAAGTTGGAATTAATTTCGGGTCCGGTTTTTCATATAATTAATTTGTATATTTTCATGTATACCATATACATGCGAATATGCAAATATTCATGATGTTAACTTTTCTAACCCTTGTTATGAGTATCTACACTTTATTCATTATTTAATCCTGTGCTCAAGTCTATAACTCCATCTTTCACTTTTGTATTTCTAATACATGCATGTAAATATACAAATGCAGACCTCTCTTAAAGTTTACAATGTTTAATTTTCCTAGTCGCGTCTAGCTTTGTATATGTATTTCAGATACATGCGATTATACATACAAAGATGAGCATTCAGTTTTCATTTTCTAAACCCAATTGAATTTTACCTTCCGGTCGGGATCTACATTTGTGTCAAAAGCATACCAAAAATAATGTATTAATCATACAAACGAGCTAACCCTGACTTTATACATCACTTTGAACTTATTTTGACATCCGCCTATGTATATTTTGAATTTGTATCTTTAATACATGAGTTGTAATATACAAATACAAATGCAAACTTCTACATTTAAACAATTCTTCACAAAACATCATCGTGTCCAGACTTGCATAAGTTCATTTTAAAGCATTAATAACAAGTGATTTAAAACATGATGAATGTAATAACCTGATAGACCAAAAGTAGAACTGACACATGCAAATGACCATTTATATTAGATACGTGTTGACCAACATCAGTCCAACGTTGACTTTCATAGAAACAAGCATAACTCTTAAAATATGCAGCATTTTTAAATCGTTCAAAAAGCAACCCTAGCTAATTTTCAATGCAAATTTTATTGATAACAACCATCTATCACCAAGCATTGTGAAACTCAAATTTCAATCACCAAGGACATTTTACCTATATCTCCAAGCAAGCAAAAACCACACAAGACAAAAGCAAAAGGCATAGGAGGGGTTCTCATTTCGCCAAAGGGTAAAATGGGGCATGTTGTGAGGATCACAACAATGTCTAGTTACATGCTTGGGCACATGGACGATGCATTGGAGAAGCTTAATGTTTCAAAGGTGTTCATGGAGACTCATGTGAATGTATTGTAATATCTTATTGTTGAATAATACATTTGATTGTGGATGCTTTTAGAGGTCAGGTTTTTCCCTCTTGAGCGTTTTCTAGGGTATATCTTGTGTTATCTCATGTTTGTTTATTGATTTTTTCATTATGGTAATTCTATATGCTTATATGCATCATTATCTTCTTTTGGGTTATGTGGAATTGGTTTGATCAACCTGATAATTCCCAATAGGTACAACTTTTTTGAATAAAAAGCTTTTGCTCTAGTCAAAGGACTCAATAAGTTGAGGCATTTGGTGCTACAGGACGAAGTTATCATCTATGTGGCTCACCCAAGCATTTGAGAGTACATAATAGAAGGGGAAATCACTGAGAAAAGAGCCAACTAGATCACTAAAATCCTAAAGTATGATATTGAAGTAAGGCCAACCAAACTAGTCCAAGGGCATTGTGTGAACATCTAGCTTGAAGCCAAGACTCCATGATAGAAGAGGAGAAAGGGGGCAAAGTGATCCTAATCACTGAATAGGAAAGATCCTAGTAATGGATCCAAGACAAAATATGCTTCATGGAAATGGGGAGGTATCCCAATCAACTACCTCCTTTCAAAAGAAGGTTCTACATGCTTCAAGGAGGCAACTTTTCTATAATCAATGATGTCATGTTTAGAAGAAACTTCAATGGTATATATTTAAGATGTGTGGAAAAAGAAAAGACTAACAAGATCCTATCTTAATTCCATTATGGCATATCTGGTGGAAATTTCTTGGTGAAGACTACAGTGACTAACATAATCTATGCCAACTTTTATTAGTTGTCCATCTTTTCAAATTACCATGAAATGGTCAAGCAATGCCAACAATTCTAGTTCTACATAGGTAAAAGAAGAAATGTCACTCTCCCTCTAAAGCCATTCCTAGTAGATGAACCATTTGCCCAATGGGGATTAGATTTCATTGGGATGATAAATCCCATTTCAAGTGTGGGTCACAGTGGATCCTGACGGCCATAGATTACTTCATGATATGGAGCGAAGAAACAACATTGAAGGAGGTAATAGAGAAAGTAGTTCTCATTTTCCTAGAAGACATTGTTACCTTCTTTGGTTTCCCTCACATGACCATATCTGATACTCCAAAATCATTCCTTGGATCCAAAATTTTTTAGTTGGCATTAAGGAATGGTATCTTCTTGAATACTTCCTCAAATTACTACCCATAGGGAAATGACCTAGATGAATCAAAAAACAAGAACACAATCATATTGATCAAGTCTTAGAAAATTAGAGGGAATGGCATAAGACCTTGAAGATAGCTTTATGGGTTGATAAGATCACTCAGAAGAAAATTATAGAGGCTTCTCCCATGTGGTACCTATTAGGGTTTAGGGTTTTAGGTTTGTAAAATTGTAAGTCTTTGCCTTTTAAAAATCCTATAAACCTAAGTCCCTAGGCTCATGCGCTTTATTTCCTAATTTCTTGTTGACCGCCTATGATAGGTTTCCGGTCCCTTAAGTCATGACTTAAAGCCTTTGTATTCATTAGGTGACTGGCCCCATGTCCTAAGTCTTACCCCCTTGTAGCCCGTGAAAAATTTAACCCATCTCCTAAGTCTTCGCATAGGCTATAAGACTTAATAAAAGTGTATTTCGCAGCATCGCAATACATATTACATGAAATCATCATCTCGTTGCATGACCATGACAAGGTGACACTTGTCTAAGGATATAATCTTACATCCCTTTGTTTTAAGAATCTTGCATTAAGTAACTGTATGCTGCCAAATGCCAGTCTAAAAGTGGTCCGAAGGAAAGTTTTGATCTAATGGTTGTGTACTGTTGCAAGGGTATCTTGCCAGGAAGGAAACTTTGTCACGTGCTAGCAAGATGGTGACACGTGGCCTCATCTTATCAAAGAAGTCAAAAGAAAATAAAGGATGGATACGTGGAGCCTTTATCACACCTACACAAGGTAGGTAAAGTGGTGACCCACTTCTAGCTGCAATGTTGTGAAGTGATGCCACATGTCCAGGCCAGACAAAAAGTGATGTGGTTAGCGAAGGATGTAATCAGATGTGGCTCATCCTAATTGGTCAAGGGCTTTTCAACTATGATGACCTAGATTTTCAAATTTGCCAGGTAAATAACAGTCGTAGATCTCGTAGGAATGAACTCAAATCAACAGCATAGTTTTAAACTTCTGTGATGAACGTTGAAGGTACCCTGTGACTTGAATGAAAGGTTAAGGCCAAAGCTACCTCCATTAATGCCATAGAAGTGATGCTACGAAGCTTAAAAAGAAGAAAAGTTAGGGTTTTTTACATCATTTCTTTGAGCACACACAAAATTCAAATGCATAGCAGATTCTCAAGTGAGCAAAAATGAAATTCAAACTTCTACAAGCCTAAACCATTAAGTCTATTCTGTCTTGTTGTGCCCGAGATATTTTAAGTTGACTACTTGATTAAATAATCAATGTATAAGAAACCTTAGCTTACTGCTATCAGTTTAAAAATGAGTCAAGTTGGTCAAGCTTCCACTTCTAAGCATAGCTTAGATGAGGACCTTATGGGCCAACTCCTAGGTTTTGCTAGGAAACCTCTGAATTTGCATGGTCCCAGTGGGCTAGATGATAAGTTCCTTGATTTTTGTTACAACTGTAGATATGTCAGACTGCATCTTCCTGGTTGGGTCTTGTTTGAACACTGGCACAAAAGAAAGGATTATATGTCTCCAGTCTACCATGCTTGGCTCTTTGATTTGGCCATGCTCATCTACCCAAACGTATTCCCTAATTTAGACCTTTTGAGGGCAATAGCATTGAGGTACGACCCCCAAACAAGGACGGTCTTAGCAAGTAATGGCACAAAGATTATCAAACTCATAAAGGGATACAATGCCACTGTGTTTAACCTGAACCCTGTGGCTAATAAGCCAATTGACCTAAGTACATTGATGAAGAAATACAAAAATTTCAGGCATGCCTATAGAGATTTTAACTTGGCCAAGCATAGGCTGAGGGGAGTTGATGGTAAATTTGTGAAGATCTTAGACAATGAACAAGAATCTTTCCAATGCGACCTGTTCATGCACTATTCTATCAGAACATATCACAATTTGTGCTAGGTGTTAGGCAAGGATGCCTCAGATAGAATACCCATCTCTCTGATGATGATGGTAGTAGATATTCAGAGTCAAGAGACTAAGGGGCCATATGACTATGCCTCCTACATTGCAGATAAAACACATAAATAGATGATAGAAATCAAGAGTAAATTATTTACTGTGGATGCCCATGTTGAATTCACATGGTATTCCATGATGTGCCATATGTTTCTATTTGCATTGTGAGAAGGAAATCTGACAAGAAAAAAGATAAGGATCGCCGAAAGCCAAAGAAAAAGGGATACTTTCGTAAGAAGGACAAAAGCAGGAAAGGTAGCTACAGACGAAAGCCAGTCTGTTACATCTGTAAAGGTGACCATCTAGCTAACAAGTGTCCGAAGAAAGATAAGAAAAATGGTAAAGCTAAGGTTCGGGCAGCTAAAAGTAAAGGGGTCACGACAGATGAATATGATTATATATATGATGTCAAAATGGCAGATGCACAAGGGAATATGTTGCTAGTACAGATATGGACATGCATGATTGATATGCATTGTACTAGTGTTGATTATATATTTTTTAGAAATGTTTTGTGAGGAGGATTCTCAATTTCTTGGAGCTAGAAGGTGAAAGGCTATATCCAAATGTGTTGGATTTCTTGAGGCCTTTGGAAAGGACCCCTCACTTGGGAATTGATCATAACTGGGGTGATTGGTTTTATCATGAGAACACTACTTGCATCAGGGTCTATGGGTGTGAGGCCCCACCCCACATTCTGCCTAAGTATGTACCTAAGAGAGTTGCATTCTTGGAGATCATTAGGCAGTTGAATGAATCATATAAGGAGCACCTAAGGAAGCATAAGAAAGGGTCATTTTTTCCCACGTCCCTTAGATTTAGTAATTTTCTAATAGCTGATAAAAGTAGGTTGGATTAGATTTATTCAGTGCTACAGTGCTATGGGATGTACTTGGAGCAACCAAGGATTTTTGACCTTGAGTGTTTCATTAACAAAATGAGGGTCAGTAAACAAAGACCAAGATACATTCGTCAGGTTGACTTCAATGATGATATTGCTAGGAATTGCTTCATAATGGATGATGTCCATCACTTGAGGATCAAGTGGGACACAATAATGGCAGGAGAAAGAATGAGGAAGAACGTGAATGCTGCATATTAGGGTGCCTTTGCAGAGGTGCAAGCCCCTATACAAAGAATTCAAAAAATGTTCGATAATGCAGAGCAACTAATTACTAGTGCTCATGTAGGAGAAGAAAGAACCTCCTATCAGCTTGACAGCTCAAGGAGAGGATATGATGTGAAAAGAGAACCAACTATCCCTTCCCTTGCCAAGAGGGCAAATATTATTGATTTAGAGAATCCAGAGGAAATTGAGGTAGTGGACCTCGAGGGAGAGGCAGAAGAGCATGTGCAAGAAGCTGCCCATCAAGTGAATTCACCTAATAGAATAAGGCCCTATTCATCCCTTGAAAACATGGGAATGAGGACAATGTCAAGCTAGACTATAGATATTGAAGATGTCAGAATAATGTCTTGCAGTAAACTCTTGGAGGATGATGAACTCATAAAAAATCCTTAATTTAGGAGTTATGTACTAAGAGTAAAGAATGAAGAATTCCAAAAAAAACATTAAGGATGCCAAGAGTGGAGTTGATCCCTCTGAGTATGAGGCCATCACCCAAAGGGTGTTAAAAGAGGTTAATTAGGCCATCAATGCAATGACTCCAGAGGAGGGGAGGGCATTGGTTGCCAAAAATTAATATCTTGCTCCTCCCTCATTGGACTTTGTCAGATGTAATTACATTTGACACAATAACCAGAGAAGATTCAAATATAATAGATGATCAAGTAGAGAAGGCTCTCTCTAGTGTAGCCTTCAACCCTAGGTTTGAAACATTGGTAATATGGGATCTAGCCCCAAATAATAACAAGCCTAGGATTGGACTGGGTAATTAATAGGTGATGTGATAATCAAGAGAGTATCTGACACCCCTACCCCCCAGGATACAAGTTTAAATGTACAAACTGCACAATTTACTGAGGTAGTCACTAACATGCTACAGAAAGAACATGATGAGCTGTTGTTAAAATATGCACAAGCAATTGCAGAGCTCAATAGGTGCAAGGAGCAACTATCATTAGGGGCTGGTACTTCCACTCCCCCACCTATGATCCCAACAGCAGAGACATGTCTAGCTAACACAGAGCCCTTGTTAGTTGAGATCAGAGAGCTGAAGGAGGAGGTGAAAAGATTGAAAGAGGAGAAAAAGATTTACTTCAAAGAGATAGTCACTAACTTGATAAACCACGGAGTGACTAAGATTGTGGCATGGATGGATGAGACATGGAAGTCTCATTCTGATTTAAAGGCTACATTGGATAAATATGAGCAAGATAAAGAATATCTTAAGACAATGCAAAAATCAGGGTTGCCAAGGACTGGTGAATTAAGATACTTAATCAAGTATGCAAGGTATGATGCACAGGCACCACCAGAGATGAAGCTAACCCTTGAAATGATAGAAATTCTTGAGGGGGTTGTAGCTTTCCAAGTAAAATTGGATAAAGTGCTAGGCAAGAAGAAGTAGATTATGGAAAAAATAGATAAGAAGATAATGCCCAGCATTCTGGAGGTCAATGGGCAAGTCAAAGGCCTTGACAAGTGGAAAGCTGACTTCAATAATAACACCGGCCAACTCATATCTACTTGTTGCACTGATGGGGACCCCAAGCTAGCAATTTTGAACTCAACTTTGGATAAGCTGCATGTTTTGGAAATAAATTTTGAATTTTTCTATAAGGAGGCAAATATTTTGATGGATACAAGGTACATAGGACACATTGACAAGATTTCAAAGTTGATTGCATTCCAATGGCCACTAGAAAAGTCATATGATGAGTGGGTGGGGAAGTATGGTTAGGTGTACCTAAAGCAAACAAGCAGTTGCTTCTCCTATGCATTTATGTGGCCAGGCTCCTCATGTCATTTGGGTCCCATGTGATATATTGTTTATTATTATTTTATGGGCTCAATGTAATAAATATCTCAACGTCCTTGAGAGGCACCCTGTAATGTATTTTTCACCAAACCAACACATGTAATGAATGTTGGTGTCAGGCTATGTGTCTATAAAGAGCTGGTTGCCTCTCTTTGTAAGGTTGTTGGAAGTTTTGGGATTTTGAGGAGTAAAGCTAATACAAAATTTTGGCCGGTTGTTTCTCTCTATGGTCTTGTGAGTTCTATTTTAATGTACATATTTTCATAAGCCATTTATCGGTTTCAGGTAGAAATATATGAATAATGTTGTAGTGCATGTGTTTTATTAACTGTCTCCATTGTTATCAGCAATCTTCTTTTGAATTAAGTAACCAAGGTTTATCTAAGTTCTTGAATGCACATTTGTTGTATTGCATGTTTGATTTTTTACTTCTATTTAAGGAACAGATTAAATGTTTTAAGTCAAATATGGAGGGGAATGTTTGATAACAGGGATATTCATAAGTAGAGTTAATAGAAATACTCAATCTTGGGAGTTCTCTATAAAGGAGGAACTAAATAACCCTCTGAAACTTGTATGTTTGTTTGGTTTATGGAAATTTGTATGTTTTTAGGTAGACTCCGTGCCCTTGGATAGGCACTGACCAGAGCCTTGCATTAAATTTATGAATTAAACCCTAATTTGGCAAGCACACACACAAACATAAAATCAAATCAACTCAAAACCTCAAACTATAGGATAATAGGAGTAGGATTTAGGTTTCAAATCCTCTGACTCATAACTGAAATAAGCCCAAAGCTAGTCCCTTTGTAGTTATCTCATAGTTTTGGTTTGCAATAGAGAGGATTTATCTAGTTATGTATCAATACCTTGTTTAAGCCAAGATTTACCATATGGGTATTGAGTAGGACACCCCCTAGGTCTTGCACAACCTGAAATGTAGAGGAGACATTAGAGTCTATCTCTTGTTCGTTGGCCACTGACCTGAGGATCCTATGGATAGAAGATGGCAACTTTTTAAGGGAACTTAGACAATCAGCTAGAAAATAACCAACAGATTGGTGACTCTGTTGTGGAGTTGAAAAGGGAACCTACAACATAGTTATAAATCCCATCAGTGGGTGGTGACTATGAACAAAATCTCCCATCCAGTAAAATAGAAGTTTTATACAGGGGAGAAGATCCCTACAAAACCCTTTGTTCCAAGAATTACCAAGAAAAATGTATAGAAAGAAAGGAACTGCTCAACCTAGTCATGAAGGTTCACCAAGTCCAAGAAATAATGATGATTCTCAGGATAATGTTAGGCCTTCTGGACAATAGCAACACTTTTCAACTACAGAAGTAAATATTCAGGACATTTTTGAGAAACAACAGAATGATGGGTTGAGGTTTGGATCTGATATGTTTCAAGAACATCCTTTTCTAGAACCCCTTGATAGATTTGAAGACATAGAATCCCCAAGGGATATTGATAATCCTAATGGAAAGGAACCATCGTCTTCCATTCCAAGAGAAGATGAGTTGGTAGAAGAAATTAGAAATCTTAGGGCAGGACTTGATTATTTACAAGCCCTAAAAATAAGAGATGATATGAAACAAAAAGTGCAAGCTCTGAAAATGGCCTAGCATGATTCAGTTCCCACCCTTAATAATGCAAATGTGTTGAGAAACCAATTGGAAAATGAGGTTCATAACCAACAAAATGATCAAAACATTCTTGGAAATGATCAAGGGATTAACCAGCATGTGAATCAAAATCCACAAAATAATCAGAAACAAAATGCAAATAACAATAGGGTACCACTGAATAATGTGAGAAATCATAATATTAATGTTAATGCAAATAGGAATGCAAATGCCAACCAGTTAGGTAGAAGACTTATGTAGTTGAACAGGTTCAAAGAGTTAGATTTCAATGGTATTCTAGGATACCCTAACCCCATTGACAAACATATAAGAGGTGAATTACCAAAGTTTTCAAGGAACAATGTTGTGTTAGAAGAAGATCACTTGAAGGATTTCCAAAATGCAATGGATAATTTTGAGGTAGAGCATGAGGATGTTTTCATGAAATTGTTTATGCAGTCATTGATTGATGAAGCTAGAGAGTGGTATAGAGGTTTTCTTGATTAGAGTATCACATCATGTGATGATTTTAAAAGGATCTTTAGAGAACAATATGGAGACAAAATTGACCTAGTTTTATCATTAATGAGTTCACAAGTATTTCTAAAGGGTCAAATGATCCAGTATCAGATTTCAATGCTAGGTCTACCAGAGTTTTAAATAAGTTGCGACCTCATATGAGACCAAATGAACCAATGTGTATGGTTTTGTACACAAATGCCTTTGATGCTAAGACTCCATATGAAATGAGGGACACAGGTCCAACTAGCCTCAGAGATGCTTTCAGAATTGCAACTAATATAGAGAACAATAGGAAGGCATCAGGCAAAGGAAATAGAAGGGATGATGTGAGAATTTTACAGAATCCAAACAATAGAATTCCAAATGTTCAAAATACCAGTTCCACATCTAAAGATAAGTTAGATAAGTTGAAATCTGCTTTTAAAGACTTACGTTACAATCTTGCTAAGAAAGAAAAGGGGTTTGGTCCTGAGAAGCAGGTGTATCAGAGACAAGAAAAGAGACCTCAGTTGCATGATATGCCATACAATACAAATTGGCACAATGGTAAGCCTATTCCTAACAATAAAACTGATCAAAGATCTCAAAATGTTAAAGAAACTCCTGACCCCCTGAAGAAAACTATCAATGTTGTGGAGGATGCTCCATAGTGTATAATTTGTCAAATGCCTCATCCACAGTCACAATGTATGATTGTCCAGTCCTTTTATAATGATGTTGATGCCTGTGATGAGTGTAATGAACCTCACTATGTAGAAAATGATAGTGTTAATATGATCTCTGCAAGTGGAGATTATTCCTCCTCTAATGAGGTAGAAATGGAAATATATATGAATGAAGGGAAGTGCTATAAAGGTGAAATCTATCAGCAAGTTTTTTTTATGAAGAAAATGAGGATCATCAGGTTTATGCCCAGGATTCACACACTCCTTTGGTAAATTTGAGAAGGCCTTATGATGAAGAAATTAGAGCTCTTACAATTGTTGCAGTAGCTTAGGTTAAGAGTAGCTATAACCTTAAGAGTAAAGCTCAGGCAGGTGATTCAGGCCAGCCGGGAAGCATCTTTGTAAAACAACCTCAACATAAGCACAAGGACCCTGAGCCATAGAAAAGGTAAAAATAATAGCAATAAGAGAGATTCAAAAGAGAAGTTGGGTCAGAATACTAAGAATTTTGAAGGAAAGATTTCTCAGAATGTAGAAAGGGCTGAAGATTCACATGTCATGGATGATATTTAGAAAACCATTAAAGGTAGGGTTGGACAGACTCATGAGAATAGTACAAATGTGGATCAAGCCACAACTATTATACAAAATTATGCCCCATTTGACATAACTCAAGCCTTGTCACAAATGAAGGTCTCAGTTCCACTGATGGAAATGATGAAAATTAAAGAATACATAAATAAGGCAATGGCCTTAATTTCAGGTGTATCTTGTTAGACAAGTCACACTACTAAGGATCAAAACAATACCCAAGAAATGAGTATTGATGAAGAAGAAATCCCTGAGGTTTACTTGGGAACAATAGTAACAAAGTGCCCTTATCAGGTTGAACAATTTTATGTGTCCCTTATTGTAAATGGGAAAGTGATTAGGAACTGTAGGTTTGATTCAAGTGCTTCAATGAACATCATGCCTCTGGCTGTTATGCAACATATTGGGTTGAATATAGACAAAGTGTGTGGGAAGTGTTATGCTATGGATGCTAGAGAAGTACCAGTTATAGATATTATGAAAAATGTGGACTTCATGCTTGCAGCCTATCCAGAAAAACTTATATAATGAATGTTATAGTAGTTGATGTTGGCAAGAGACACTGTGTGGCTTCTTGATTGTTGTCATTGATGGCAACAAAGTCCATCCCACACATCTGCAGCACATGATATGTCTATACCGAAAGTCAAATTGAAGAGTATTTTGGTCCGGTGAGCAAGAACAGAGCATGCAGCAAGGTCTAACAATTAGATCCAGATTTCCCAGAGGATGTAACTTAGTAAAGTGTGGACTTAGGGAAGTCAAGAGGAGTACCATTACTGCTACATTCCAGAGATTAATCCTTTGGTGTTGAAAGAATGAAAAGATATGAGCATCTAAGTGTTGGGTTCTTGACAGGCAGTGTAGACTAAGGAAGAACTAACTGGCAGAGGATTAGACCTTAACCCGGATGAGAAATTTATGATGATCAAGCTACTTAAGGGATCATTCATGGTTGGCCGACATTATTGATGACTTCTATAACTATCTCTTTGATACGCATCACTTAGTAAGCATGGATTCAACCGACAGACCAGAGTTTGGGAAAATCTTGAGTATTCCGGATGCCGACTAGAATGATGTTGAAATCCTTGGTGCGGATATATATACCAAATAGATTTCAATGTGAAGAAATGTGGATGGATAAATAGTGTATGAGAAAAGGTAGAGATAAGTGTGGAAGCGGCAATACAGGTCTGGTATGTGACAGAACAACAACACCAAAATAGAGGAAGAATGAAGTGTTGTAGATCAGTATATTGAGCCTAAGTGGAACTAAACCTCAGCATATGTGGATGCTTCTCATCAATTCAAATACCTGGTTACTTTCTATAAACTATTGTAGGTAGTGAGCCTCTTGTGAGTAGTGTGCTCAGGCAGTGAGCCCTAATTGGCAAGTGCCATTTTGTACTTCTTATTCTTTTAATAGAGAATACAATCAGGGGTTAGTCACCCCATGGTTTTTTCCTTAATAGGGTTTTCCATGTAAAAATCCTTGTGTTATGTGTGTTGATTTCATTTCTTCTCTCATGTTCATTTATGCTTATATGTTTTGATATTGCACTATTGTTAAAGAAGAAAATAAAGTTAAGAAATTTAAGATAACTGATTCACCCCCCCTCTCAGTTATCTGCCTTGTTTCCAACAATTGTTATCAGAGCCAAGTTCCTCCAAATAGAGCCTAACAGCTTGAGGAAGATCTGGGAATCTCAATGGATATGTATGGTATGAGGGAACAACTTCAGTCTACCCTAGATGATCTTGAGCAATCTCACTCTGAAGTCAATAACTTGAGGGAAAGACTCAAACAAGTTGATGACTTCATAAATGAACTAAAAGAAAAATTGAGTATCTCTGTGAAAAAGAGAAGGGAATTTCTTCAACAATTAGCAAGTCAAAGTGAAGCCAATGATACTAATGAAGATCTGAATGAGAAAAACAAGTTATGTGAGAAGCTATCAAAAGAGGTCATTATGGTAAGACATGAAATGGAATTAGGGGTTATGAAATTCACCCAAGAAATTGAAGAGAAAAGAAAAATGGAAGATAATCTAAAACAATCTCTCAAGGAGAAGTTAGAAGACTGCCACAAAATGGATAGAATAATCAAGCATCTAGAATCTGATCTTGAAGAAGCTAGAGATAATGAATAACAAATTGAAAATCAAATAGACACTCTTAAAAGGGATCTTCAAACAACAAATGAATACAAAGAAAAATTCAAGATAAGCTCTGCCCAACTTGAAGTTCTTCTTGAAATCCAAAAGAGGGTAGATGACAAGCATGGCTTGGGATATGAGAAAGGTGAAAGCTTTGGATCTGGTCAGAAGAACTCTGGATCAAGAAATCTAAGGTATAATCCTAGAAGACCTCTGGTAAGATAACCAAATGCTCAAAGATATCCATCCTTCAATGGATACTGCTACAATTGCAATAACTTTGGTCATAAAGCAAATCAGTGTAGAAGAAGAATAAATCAGACTAATTCCTCCTCCAAATAGTGTTTTAACTACAAAAGGTATGGTCACAAATCTCATGAATGTAGAAATATGCAAATAAACAATTCATTCAATGGTAGATGCTTTGCATGCAATAGAATGGGACATATGGCTAATCAATACAAATCAAGAGGATATCTGTCAAATATGCAAAGAAATATAGCTTGCTACAATTGCAATAGATCTGGTCATATTGTCAAATTCTACAGAAGTAAGAATCAGGATAAAAGGGGTCCAGTGCATCATAATCAAAATCAAGACAAAGGAAAAGGAAAAGTGAATGCGGATGAAGTTCAAAGGGAGATGAACAAGATTTGGGTGAAGAGAAGTACAGAAAATGTTGGGGATGGATCCGCACCAGAATCTAGTGCTGATATTCCTTCCAGAAACTAAATAGATGAGCTCTGGCTCAGGGGGAGTCACAAAGGAAAAAAAATTCCCCCAGCCAGTCAATTGGTGCCTAAAATTAGCACATGAAGTATTGCAAATTGAAGAGTTCTCAAAGAGATATCTAAATAATCCTTCGTAAAAATATAAAAGATCCACAAGGAGTTTTGATGAGGTCAATCATCCAAGAATGATCCGGTTTAACAGTCATCCAGTAAAAGCAGGTGTAGACACCTAAAATTGGCTTGCTTCGCAAAACAATTTCCCATGTCTTGACACCCTCATTATCCCTCCTATTAATTAAATAAATTCATTTTATTTAATTAATTTATCCCTCATTATCTACCTTGACCATTTACCTATCCCTTGTGATCAATTAACCCACTTAATTTATCACTAAGACATTACAACACTATCCCTCATTAATCAAATAAATATTCCCAATATTTATTTGATTCAATCCTCCTTTTCCCTAATCCTCATCAATTAGATAAATCATGGTTATCTAATTGATCTAGCCTATTAATTGACCTACCCTAACCTACCCTAGCCTACCCCATCCTAGCCCTAGGATCAATTAAGCAAAATCTCTATTTGATTAGTCCTAACCTCTCTTTTGGGTGGTCAAACCTAGTTTAACACCCTTCCCCACATCCCCTAAATTAAAAATTGAAATAAATCACACATCACATTTACTTCTATTACACACCCCTTACCTCACCCATCCTCATTCATTATCTCTTATCCCCAAATGAATTCTTAATTCATTTCCCATTTCCTAAATAAATTTTTAATTCATTTCACATTCTTTCACACCCATACCTCATTTATCACCCCTTTCCCCAAAATGAATAAAAGATTCACTTTTATTCCTAGCCCTTGGTTTCATTTTTCAATCCTCACCCTTCATCCTCCTTTCAAAAAGTCTATAAATAAGACCCTCTCCAAGCCATTTGAGAGAGACTTCTTCATGCATCAAACCTCTGCCAAAATTAATCCACAATCTCCTCATCCTACCATCCTAATGTCAAAATCTTGACTCATCTCTATCCAATCTATCTGAATCCACTTGTCTCTCATCTACATTTGTGTTGAAGAGCATTTGAGCAATCCACATCTACACACTAGTCATGGGTAAAATCTGAGGAGACTAATCGGGTCCAACTTCTTCCCGCATGGATTTGTGAGTCATTATGAAGGTATAATCATTCTATTTTGCATTTGATTTACATTTCTAATCTTCATTTTGATTTCACTTATCACAGCATGATTTTCACAATTAGATCCGGTATGATTTAAAATTGAAATATCTTGATCTGTGGATAAATGGAATGATTGGAGAAAGGGAGATAGATTGTCAATTATCACCACAAATAATTCTAAGTGCATCTTAATGATTCGGAAGGATCTCTCTCAGAACAAGGTCAGAATAAGGGAACCGGAACAACTTAAAGTGTGAATTTATTGCAATATGAATTTAGGGTTTGTGCAGAAATATAAGAGTTCTTTGCTCATCATTTGCACATTTGCATTCAAGAAGAAGAAAGAAAGAGCTCTGCAACAAGATTGCTTCAACCCTGTCAAAGATCAACTGTAGAATTCAATTCAACCAATGATCTTTTCGGCTCATATCATGAACCCTAGAAGGGTAAAAAGGTATTTCCACTCTTGAACATCTCTCTCTAAATCTTTTGGATGATGGCTACTCCAAATGTTGTTAAGATCATTGATAGGCCACACCCTAAGTTCAAGAAACATCCTTACAAATCCCTAGAAGTTGATCCTCCAGGCTCATTCTCAAGCATTCCGCATGGGGTTCTACACATAGAAGATGTTAGGGTATACATTCACGCCAACATTGAGGAATTTGGGGAATCCAAGCTAATGGATATCTATCACAAGCAATTAATAGATGAAACATTTGAACTTAAACCTCAATACAAGGCCATATGGGATAAGCATTTTGGACATTGCATCCACTTCCTCTGTTTTGTAGAAGATGAATGGGTTTGATATGTTCTTAGTAGAATACATGATAACTTCATGTGGTTGTTGAAGCCCTTCAAAATAACAAAGGATCTAATTAGGGAAGTAACTTGGTTGCACTCATCCGGTGGGTTGCCTGTTCTCAAGTCAGTCAAGAACCAAACAGTAAGTGAGGCTACCGGATCAAAATTTAACAACAGAGCAATGACAATAGAAGACATCATAGATCCAGATATTAAATTTACCTCTATGATAATTGGTTACAAAATCTATCACTCCAGCAGGGAGAATTCAGTATCTGAAACTGCTATATATAGTGCATATGAAATGCTAAGGAAAAATGCAGACTATGATCTATGCGAGCTTCTTCTAAGCCAACTATTAGAAAATTTGTAGAAAATAAAGAAGGATAAGAAGAACTCATTCAAGAATGGTGGCCTAATACTATGTCTCTTCTTTTACTATATGAATGAGCTACCCGGAACAAGTGGCTGGATATGGAAAAATGACAGACTAGTTGCCATACAAATCAGAGATTATATGTATGGGCTTGGTGATGCCAAGGCTCAAAGCACAACTCTCTGGGGATATTTCAAGAATTTCCAAGGTATGATGTAGGCCAAAGAGAGAATTCCTCATACAATAGTTGAAAAATATAAAGATACAGTATGTTTTATGGTAGACATTGATCAATGCCTAATGGAGACAGTAGAGCCTAGAATAGTCTGGATTATGCCAATGGGCTATGAGGTGGATCAGAAAATCCTAGAGCTACATGTCCAACACCTATTAAGTTAGCCTAAGGACTCTAAGGCAGAAAGGTTTGGCACCTTTCAAGAACTGAGTGTGAAAATTCATGTTGAGCTAAGACAACCAGAGATGAAAAGAAAAGTGAGAAGAGAAGTAGAGGAAGTTGCCAAAAGATATGGCATTTCAAAAGAGGAAGTCGATGCAAATAGAGAGAAACTAGAAAGAGCAGAGAAAGAGAGACAAGATGTAGAAAAAGAAAGTGATCTGGTGCAAGCCCCCTCCCGGACTAGATCCTCAAAGAGTTCTACACCTACCACCTCTAAGAGCTCAAAATCCTCCAAACTAGAAGAAAAGACATCCAGAAAAGGAGAAAACAGAACAAAAACCAAGGCTACAAGATCCTACATAAGTCAAAAGGATGATGAAGAGACAGAGACAGATGAGGAGGTTAAGATAATGAAGAAGAAAAAGAAAACATCTGTGGAATCCTCTACTGGCAAAAACAAAGAAGAAGAAGAAGAATTTGTTGAAAGGTCTACTCTTTCTGTTGATGATGTCATCAAAGCAGTCACTGTGGATGGGAATCTGCAACCAATGACAGAATTCTATGATGAGTATAGTGACACAGACAAGAGAATCTTGGAAGAAGCTACAGTTAAGTACTTAAACATATATAATAAAGCATTCATCGAAATTGTCTCTCTAATCCCCAAAAGTTTAGTGAAGGTACTTGAACTTAGAAAAGACAATGCCAAGGAAAAGGATTTGGAGATCTGGGAATAGATAGCTATTCAGCTCTATCCTTCCATTACTCCAAAACAAATGAACATGATCTTCAAGGACTGCAAGGATGAGTTCTGGAGCAAAGCTAGAATGAACAAACTTATGCTTGGAGAGACAGATCAGGTGGCAAAGGAGACTGAAGACATACTTTGGAATGCATTTAAAAGATTCAATCTTCTTGTTATAGAGGACATAAATGATGAACCTTCGGCCATGGATGTTGAAGGATTAAGTACATCAAAGGAAGATTTTGCTGAGAAAATTGTAGAAGAGTCAAAGGAGATATGTGAGGAGAGGACTAAGAACTTGGATTCCTCTGTTCCGGAAGAGGAAGTCCATGAAGAAGTAAACATCTCTCTTCCAGATCCCCCTACTGACTTCAAAACTGAAGGAGAAGAAAGAAAAGAAGAGAAAATTAGTCAAGAAGAAGAGGTAAAAGGAAGAGAAGAAGATCAAACAGAGAAGACCCTAGGTGACAGTTCTGAGGCTGCAGAAGGAAAGAAGACTCTGTCTCTAGAAAGAGACAATGCAAAAGTAGTTAAAGACTTCCTGACCAAAGAAATGATGGAATTAGATAAACTGGAGCTATTTCAAGGACCCCTCAATTTTGACTCTCTCTCTGGTCCAGACAATGAAGGTAGCATCTTTTGCTCAAGCCAAAGCAAAAGAAAAGCTTCTGAAGTCTCACATGGAAAACTGTGAGCTGATAGAGATCACATCCAGTGTGTTGGAGAAGATCATGCTCTCCTTCCAAAAGGATCATCCTTCGGCCTCTTCATCCAGTAACTTGAAATCTCTTATTAATTATATTAGCACACATTTTGATTCTTTGGAGAAATTAGCAGAAGAGAAAGTCTGGAAAAAGTTTTTGGGAAAGAGATTCTCTGAAGTACATGGACTTATAACAAATGATAGGAGAAATATAGATATTGGGATAAAGAGCCTAGAAAATTCTATTAAAGATGGTAGAGATTTATACAAATTTTGTCTATCTTGGTCCACAGTAACAGCAGACATTGCCAAAAAGGTGGAAGAACAAGAGAGTAAACTGTCAAGTTTATCTCAAAATTTTGATCCTCTCACCTCATCCATAATAAATCAAGAGTGTCAGACTATTTCCACTACTAATGAAATAAAGAGGCTTGAAAAGGAGAAGAAGAATAGAATAAGCAGGCTAAGTGAACTAAGAGGGATAATTATCCCTAAGTTAGAGGCAATGCATGAGGCCCTAACTAATGCTCAGACCACAACCCAGACCAGTGATCTGACAGACTTAAAAAGGGCAGAAGCTTTTACATTTTTGATAAGTGGTCACATCTCAATTTTGGACAAGATGAAGCAGAGTTGGGTAATAGAATTTGTCCAGTTGAAAACCACTTTTGTGGATATCCTTAAGTATATCTAAGTACAACATGTATATATACTTATCTGGCAATGTATAGGTTGTTTTTCTTTACAAATTTTGGTGTGCAGGTTTCACCCTTTGCCATTGATGTCAAAGGGAGAGTGAGGAGTAGTAAAAAATATGGAATCTAGTTAAGGGGGAGCTCCGGTAAAAGTGTACATAAGACAGAGCATCAGCCAAGGGGGAGTGTGCTATGACACTTAGTCATTTTTCACTAAGTGTTGCCATCAATGCCAAAGGGGGAGATTGTTGGCAAGAGACACTATGTAGCTTCTTGATTGTTGTCATTGATGGCAACAAAGTCCATCCCACACATCCACAGCACATGATAAGTCTATACCGGAAGTCAGATTGAAGAGTATTTTGGTCCAGTGAGCAAGAACAGAGCATGCAGCAAGGTCTAACAATTAGGTCCAGATTTCCTATAGGATGCATCTCAGCAAAGTGCAGACTTGGCGAAGTCAAGACGAGTACCACTACTACTACATTCTAGAGATTGAGCCTCCGGTGTTGAAAGAATGAAAAGATATGAGCATCTAAGTGTTGGGTTCCTGACAGGCAATGTAGACTAAGGAAGAACTAACCAGCAGAGCATCAGACCTTAACCCAGATGAGAAATTGATGGTGATCAAGCTACTTAAGGGATCATTCATGGTTGGCCAACATGATTGATGACTTCTATAACTATCTCTTTGATACGCATCACTTAGTAAGCATGGATTCAGTTGACAGACCAGAGTTTGGGAAAATCTTGAGTATTCTAGATGCTAACTAGAATGATGTTGAAATCCTTGGTACGGATATATATACCAAATGGATTTTGATGTGAAGAAATAGTGTGCGAGAAAAGGTAGAGATAAGTGTGGAAGTAGCAATACAGGTCTGGTATGTGACAGAACAGTAGCACCAAAATAGAGGAAGAATGAAGTGTTGTAGATCAGTATATTGAGCCTAACCGAAACTGAACCTCAACATATGTGGATGCTTCTCATCAGTTCAAATACCTGGTTACTTTCTATAAACTATTGTACATAGTGAACCTCTTGTGAGCAGTGTGCTTGGGCAGTGAGCCCTAATTAGCAAGTGCCATTTTGTACTTCTTATTCTTTTAACAGATAATACAATCTTGGGTTAGTCACCCTATGGTTTTTCCCTTAACAGGGTTTTCCACGTAAAAATCTTTGTGTTATGTGTGTGGATTTCATTTCTGCTCTCATGTTAATTTATGCTTATATGTTTTGATACTACACTATTGTTAAAGAAGAAAAGAAAGTTAAGAAATTTAAAATAACTGATTCACCCCCCCTCTTAGTTATATGCCTTGTTTCCAACAATTGATATCAAGCCACAATATGGTATGTTATTGTCTAGAAGGTGGGTAGCATTAATTGGACAAAGTATGCAGTTGGATCTATCATATGCCATGTTCCCCATGAATGGTAAAAATTTCAAGCTAGTTAGTGAAGAGAGGGCACCAGATACAGTTGAAGATCAAGAACCAGAAGATCAGATTTTCTTTGTGGATATTGATAGTGAGAATTTCAGGTATATGTCCAATGACCAAGATGAAGATAAGGAAATAAACTATTGCTGAACAGTTAGAAAAGCAGAAAGACTAAAATAGCTTGTGGATAATGTACTTTGATGTGCCTACTCAAAACAAGGTTCTGGTGTAGGAGTGGTATTTCTATCTCCTACTTGTAAGATCCTAAAATTCTCCTTTCTGTTGAAATTTGCTTGCACAAATAACATTGCAGAATATGAAGCCTTTTTGCTAGGATTGAATGTTGTCCTCAAACATGGAATTAAAATGTTAAGGGTGTTTGGAGATTCAGATTTAATAGTTTCCCAAGTGAGAGATAGGTATGCTTCAAAGAATAAAAGGTCAAAACAATATAAACATGTTGTTTGGGATACTCTAGAATTATTTGATGCATTCTCAATAAATTGGGTAGAAAGGTCAAAGAATGTTATGTCAAATTTCTTGGCCAATGTAGCCATTAGGCCAAATGATATCACTTTGACTGATATTACAAATGTGGAGATCAAAATCAGACTAGCAGTGCTAGACAACATATGTAGTTGGCAAGTTTTTGAAGATGATAAAGATTTAATAAAGTTTCTGCAATGTGTTGATGAGTATGAAAAATAGGAAATTGATTTCCAAAACTTTGTAGAAGTTGTAGATGGGAAAGAGACCCTTTTTGGAAAGGAAATGATACAGCTCAAGACTAATAAGATCCCAAGAGGGTTAGTTTCTTTAGAAAGAGAATTTGATAATAGAAATCAACTGACTACCAAGACCTCGCTCCCTCACATGGAAGATCTAAAGGAAATAAAATTAGGTACACAAAATGCTCCAAAGAAAGTCTACATAGGTAAAAGTTTGAAACCACATATCAGAGCAATGTTGATATCCTTATTAGGAAAATACAAACATGTCTTTGCCTAGTCATGTGAACACTTGAAAGCATATAGAGAGGACTTATTTCAACATGAAATTCCACTTAAGCCTGGAGCTAAGCCATTTAGACAAAAGTAGAGACCTATTAATCCCACTTTAGCTTTGAAGATGCAAGAAGAGCTCATGAAGCTCAGGGATGCTGGAATTATTGAGCCCATAAGACACTTAACTTGGGTGTCAAATCTTGTCCCAGTAAGAAAGAAGAATGGAGATATAAGACTGTGTAGATTTTAGAAATCTAAATGTGTCTTCTTTGAAGGATAATTGTGCCTTTCCCAACATGGAATCTATGTTGCCAAAGGTGATAGGGTGTGAACTCCTATCTATGATGGATGGATTTTCAAGATATAATTAGGTGAAGGTAAGAAAATTAGAACAGTATAAGACTACCTTCACAACTCTATGGGGAATTTATGTATATGTCAGAATGCCATTTGGATTGACAAATGTTGGTGCCACTTTTCAAAGAGCAATGGATGTTGCCTTTGCAGGATTAATTGATTCAATCGTAGTTGTGTATCAAGATGACTTAACCTCTTATTTGAAGAAGGAAGAATAATACTATATGCAGCTAGAGAAGATTTTATTAGGGCACTAGAATATGGCATCTCCTTAAACCCTAAGAAGTGTGTATTTGGTGTGACTGAGGGAAAACTCTTGGGGCACATAGTGTCTAAGGATGGAGTTAGGATTGATCTAGAGAGAGTTGCAGCAATTGACAAGATTCAGATGCCCAAGATAGTTAAAGGTATCCAATCATTCTTTGGGCAAATCAACTTTGTTAGAAGATTTATTCCTAACTTTGCAGAGATTACCAAGGCCATATCCAGGATGTTGAAGAAGGGTGAATCTGTAGTTTGGGGAGGCGAGGCAATTCATTCATTTCAAAACATCAAAGAAGTTATCAAGACTGCCCCTGTTCTAACGTCTCCTAATTTTTCTAAACCCTTTCAATTGTTTTCATTTTCTTCATTCCATACAATTGTTGCATGCTTATTATAAAAAAATGATGAAGGATTTGAACAATCAATTGTCTTTTTTAGCAAGTCTCTCCAGGCAGCAGAATTTAAATATGATGTTATGGAGAAGTAGGCCTATGCTTTGGTTAGAGCAGTCAAGAACTTCATACCTTATCTAGTTTGAACTCAGATTGTAGCATATGTGCCACATGCAATAGTTAAGGACATATTCACTTAGCAAGAAGTGACTGGAAGGAGATGTAGATGGATAAATAAAATCCAGGAGTTTAATATTAAGATTCAAATTACCAAATTGGTAAGGGGACAAGCTTTGGCTAAGCTGATGATAGAATCAAATTTGGAAGCATGCTAGGTAAATGTAGTCCAAGATCAAGTTTGTGGGTTGTATATGTCAGATTGGTACAAAGATATTGTCTATTACTTGCAAATTCTAAATTGTCCTACTCACTTAAGTGACAACAAAAAGAGAACATTGAGATTACATGTTGTCAAATATGTTATTCTTCAAGGTGAATTGTATTGGAAGAACCCTGAAGGTGTATTGCTCAAATGTGTAGATGAAAATCAAGCCATGAATATTCTAACTAATATGCATGGAGGGAGGTGTGGTGGACATTATACAACTAGGACTATTACCCATAAAATTCTCAAGGCAGGATATTAGTGACCAACACTTTTCTTTGATGCACATAAGATGGTGAGGAAGTGTGATTCTTGCCAGAGATTTTTTGGAAGGCTTAAATATGCTGGTGCATTACCCTTTAAGACTATAATAGTGGAGGCTCCATTTCAGCAATGGGGAATAGACTTCATAGGAGAAATAGGAGAAAAGTCAAGTGGAGGACATAATTGGATTTTGGTTCCTACATATTATTTCACTAAATGGATTGAGGCCATTCCAACTAAGAAGGCCACAAGTAAGGTCATACTGGACTTCATCCTAGAGCACATAATGATCAAATTTGGAGTACCATCAAAATTGATTACAGATAATGCAATGTGCTTCAGATCTGGTGAGTTTGTTGATTTTTGTAATAATTATGGAATTACTTTGTCTTATGCTTCACCGTATCATCCTCAGGGAAATGGTCAAGTAGAATCTAGTAACAAAAGTCTCATGAAGATAATTAAGAGAATAATTGATAAGAATAAAAGATCATGGGATTCAAAATTGAAGTTGGCACTATGGGCTGATAGAGTGATAATGAAAAAGGCAATTGGTAAGTCTCTATTTGAATTGGTATATGGTATAGAGACCAGACTGCCAGTAAATAATCTCTTATCAATATACAAGTTTGTCCAAGAGAGTGGCAAGAATATGGAATATTCAATGGCTGAAAGGGTGAATCAGTTGATCACACTAGATGAGGTTAGGAGAGAAGCCTAGAAGACCAATGTTAAGAAACAACAAAAGGTGAAATACTTGTTTGACAAAAGGGCTATAGAGAGAAAATTTCAAGTCAATGATTTGGTTCTTGTATGGAATGCCAGGAACCAGGATAAGGGAAAACATGGCAAATTTGAACCATTATGGGTTAGCCCTTATTTGGTGAGTAATACTCATGGAGAGGATTATTATTTTCTCCAAGGACTAGACGATGAATTTCAGGAGTTTCCTGTGCATGGACAATTCCTGAAACCTTACTTTTTATAAGTTCTTCTCTGTGCACATTGTAAAATAGTTGTGTGTAGGTTGTAGATAGTGTATATTCTTGTACAGTCAGTCCTTTTGGTCTTCTATGGTCTACTCTCAGAGGTCCAATGGTTCTCGCTGTAATCTGAAAGCTCACACATCCCCAGTCGTAGCCAGTGGTGGTACCTATTAGGGTTTAGGGTTTTAGGTTCATAAAATTGTAAGTCTTTGCCTTTTAAAAATCCTTTTCACCTAAGTCCCTAGGCTAGTGTTCTTTATTTCCTAATTCCTTGTTGACTGCCTATGATAGGTTTCTAGTCCCTTAAGTCATGAATTAAAGCCTGTGTATTCATTAGGTGACTAGCCCCATGTCCTAAGTCTTACCCCCTTGTAGCCTATGAAAAATTAAACCCATCTCCTAAGTCTTCGCATAGGTTATAAGGCTTAATAAAAGTGTATTCCACAGTGTCACAACGGATATTACATGATGTCATCATCCCGCTACACAGCCACAACAAGGTGACACCTATCAAAGGATCTAATCTTATGCCCCTTTGTTTTAAGAATCTTACATTAAGCAACCGTATGTTGCCAAATGTCAGTCTAAAAATGGTCTGAAGTGATGCCACATGTCTAGGCTAGATGAAAAGTGGTGTGGTCAGTGAAGGATGTACATTTGATATGGCTCATCCTGATTGGTCAAGGACTTTTCAACTATGATGACCTAGATTTTCAAATCTAGCAAGTAAATAACAGTCATAGGTCTCACATGAATGAACTCAAATCAATGGTGCAGGTTTAAACTTTTGTGGTGAACGTTGAAGGCAACCTGTGACACGAATGAAAGGTTAAGGCTGAGGTTATCTCCATTAATGCCATAGAAGCTATGATATGAAGATGAAAAAGAAGAAAAGTTAGGGTTTTTTGCATCATTTCTTCAAGCGCACATAGAATTCAAATGTACAGCAAATTCTCAAGCGATGAAAAGCAAAATTCAAACTACTACAAGCCTAAACCAGTAAGTCTATTCTATCTTGCTGTGCCCAACATATTTTAAGTTGACTACTTGATTAAGGAAATAGATAATCACTTCTATAAGAAACCCTAGCTTACTGTAATGAGTTTGAAAATGAGTCAAGCTAGTCAAGCTTCCACTTCTAAGCGTAGCTTAGATGAGGACCTTATGGTGCAGCTCTCAAGTTCTTCTAGGAAACCTCTAAATTTGCATTGTCCTGATGGGCCAGATGATAAGTTCCTTGATTTTTTTTACAAATATAGAGATGCCAGACTGCCTATTCCAAGTTGGGTCTTGTTTGAACACTGGCACAAAAGAATGGATTATAAGGCTCCAGTCTGCCATGCTCATCTACCCAAACATATTCTCTAATCTAGACCTATTGAGGGAAAGAGCACTGAGGTACGACCCCCAAACAAGGTCGGTCTTAGTAGGGAACAACACAAAGATTATCAAACTCACAAAGGGATACATTACCACTATGTTTAACCTGAACCCTGCGGCTAATAAGCCAATTGACCTAAGTGCATTGAAGAAGAAATACAAAACTGTTAGGCATGCCTATAGAGATTTTAACTTGGCCAAGGATAGGCCGAGGGGAGTTTATGGTAAATTGGTGAAGATCTTAGATAGTGAACAAGAACCTTTCCAATGCAACCTGTTCATGCACTATTTTACCAGAACATATCATAGTTTGTGCTAGGTGTTACGTAGGGATGCCTTAGATAGAATGCCCATCTCTTTGATGATGATGGTAGTAGATATTTAGAGTCAAGAGACTAAGGAGCCATATGACTATGCCTCCTACATTGTAGATAAAATGCATAAATAGATGATATAAATCAAGAGCAAATTATTTACTGCGAATGCCCATGTTGAATTCACATGGTATTCCATGCTGTGCCATATGATTTTGTTTGCATTGTTAGGGATGTGGCACCAAAATACGCATGTCAAAATGACAGATGCATAGGGGAATATGCTGCCAGTATAGATGCGGACATGCATGATTGATATGCATTGTACTAGTGTTGATTATATAATTTTTTAGGAATGTTTTGTGAGGAAGATTCTCAGTTTCCTGGAGCCAAAAGGTGAAAGGCTACATCTAGATGTGCTAGATTTCTTAAGGCCTTTGGGAAGGACCCCTCACTTGGGAATTGATCATAACTGGGGTGATTGGTTTTAACATGAGAACACTACTTGTATTAGGGTCTATGGGTGTGAGGCCCCAACCCACATTCTGCCTAAGTATGTACTTGAGAGAGTTGCAATCTTGGAGATCATTAGGCAGTTGAATGAATTAGATAAGGAGCACCTAAGGAAGCACAAGAAAGGCTCATTTTTTCCCACCTCCCTCAGATTCAATGATTTTCTAATAGCTGATAAAAGTGGGTTGGATCAGATTTATTCAGTGTTGCAGTGCTATGGGATGTATTTTGAGTGGCCAAGGACTTTTTACCCTAAGGGTTTCATTAATAGGATGAGGATCAGCAAACAAAGACCAAGATACATTCATCAGGTTGACTTTAATGATGATATTGCCAGGAATTGCTTCACAATCGATGATGTCCATCATTTGAGGATCAAGTGGGACACAATAATGGCAGGAGAAAGAATGAGGAAGAATGTGAATGCTGCATATCAGGGTGCCTTTACAGAGGTGGAAGATCCTATACAAAAAATTCAAAAAATGTTGGATAATGTAGAGAAATTAATTGCTAGTGCTCCTGTAGGAGAAGAAAGACCCTCCTATCAACCTGGCAGCTCAAGGAGAGGATATGATGTGAAAAGAAAATCAACTGCCCCTTCCCCTGCCAAGAGGGCAAAGATTATTGATTTAGAGAATCTAGAGGAAATTAAGGTAGTGGACCTTGAGGGAGAGGCAAAAGAGCATGTGCAAGAAGCTAATCATCAAGTGAATTCACCTGATAGAATAAGGTCCTATTCATCCCCTAAAAATTAGGCAATGAGGACAATGTCAAGATAGACTATAGATATTGAAGATGTCAGAATAATGGCTTGTAGTAAATTCTTGGAGGATGATGAATTCATAAACACTCCTAAATTTAGAAGTTATGTGCTGAAAGAAAAGAGTGGGGAATTCAAAAAAAGGATTGAGGATGCCAAGAGTGGAGCTGATCCCTCTGAGGATGAAGCCATCACACAAAGGGTGCTAAAAGAGGTTAATCAGGACATCAGTGTAATGACTCTAGAGGAGGGGAGGGCATTGTTTGCCAAAAGTAATATCTTGCTCCTCCCTCATTAGACTTTATCAGATGCAATTGCATTTGACACAATAACCAAAGAAGATTTAGATATAACAGATGAGAAGTAGAGAAGGCTCTCTCTAGTGCAGCCTTCAACCCTAGGTTTGAACCATTGGCAATATGGACTCTAGTCCCAAATAATAACAAGCCTAGGATTGGATTGGGTGAATTAATAGGTGATGTGATAATCAAGAGAGTATCTAACACCCCTACCCCATAGGCTACACGTTTAAATGTACAGACTACATAATTTGTTGAGGCAGTCACTAACAAGCTGCAGAAAGAACATGACAAGCTACTATTAAAATATGCACAAGCAATTGCAGAGCACAATAGGTACAAGGAACAACTATCATTAGGGGCTGGTACTTCCACTCCCCACCTGTGATCCCAACAATAGAGGCATTTCCAGCTGACACAGGGCCCTTGTTAGCTGAGATCAGAGAGCTAAAGGAGGAGGTGAAAAGATTGAAAGAGGAGAAAAAGAGTTCCTTCAAAGAGATGGTCACTAATTTGATAAACCACAAAGTGACTAAGATTGTGGCATGGATGGATGAGACATGGAAGTCTCATTCTGATTTAAAGGTTGCATTGGATAAACATAAGCAAGATAAAGAATGTCTTAAGACAATGTAGAAATCATGGCTGCCAAGGACTGGTGAATTAAGAGACTTAATTAGGGGTGCAAGGTATGATGCACAGGCGCCACTAGAGATGAAGCTAACTCTTGAAATACTAGAAATTCTTGAGGGCGTTGTAGCTTTCCAATTAAAATTGGATAAAGTACTAGGCAAGAAGAAACAATTTATGGAAAAAATAGATAAGAAGATAATGCCTAGCATTTTGGAGGTTGATGGGGAAGTCAAAGGCCTTGACAAGTGGAAAGATGACTTCAATAACAATATCGGCCAGCTCATATCTACTTGTTGCACTGATGGGGACCCCAAGCTGACAATTTTGAACTCAACTTTGGATAAGCTGCATGTTTTGGCAATAAATTTTGAATTGTTCTAGAAGGAGGCAAGGATTTTGATGGATGCAAGGTACACTGGACACATTGACAAGATTTCAAAGTTGATTACATTCCAATGGCTGCCAAAAAAGTCATATGCTGAGTGGGTGGGGAAGTATAGTTAGGTGTACCTGAAGCAAACAAGTAGCTGCTTCTCCTGTGCATTTATGTGGCCAAGCTCCTCATGTCATTTGGGTCCCATGTGACATATTGTTTTTTATTCTTCTCTAGGCTCAATGTAATAAATATCTCAATGCCCTTGACCGGCACCCTGTAATGTATTTTTCACCAAACCAACACATGTAATGAATGTTGGTGCTAGGTTCTATGTCTATAAAGAGTTGTTTTCCTCTCTTTGTAAGGTTATTGGAAGTTTTGGGATTTTGAGGAGTAAAGCTAATACAAAATTTTGGCCGGTTGTTTCTCTCTATGGTCTTGTGAGTTCTATTTTATTGTACGTATTTTCATAAGCCATTTATTAGTTTCAGATTGAAATATATGAATAATGTTGTAGTGCATGTGTTTTATTAACTATCTCCATTGTTATCTGCAATCTCCTTTTGAATTAAGTAACCAATGGATATCTAAGTTCTTGAATGCACATTTGTTGTATTGCATGTTTTATTTTTGACATTTGTTTAAGGAACAAACTAAATGTTTTAAGTCAAATATGGAGGGGAATATTTGATAACAGGGATATTCATAAGTAGAGTTAATAGAAATACTCAATCTTGGGAGTTCTCTATAAAGTAAGAACTAAATAACCCTCTAAAACTTATATGTTTGTTTGGTTTATGGAAGTTTGTATGCTTTTAGTTAGACTCCATGCCCTTGGATAGGCACTGAATAGAGGCCTGCATTAAATTTATGAATTAAACCTTGATCTGACAACCACACACACAAACATAAAATCAAATCAACTCAATACCTCAAACTGTAGGATAATAGGAGTAGGATTTAGGTTTCAAATCCTCTGACTCACAACTAAAATAAGACCCAAAGCTAGCCCCTTTGTAGTTATCTCATAGTTTTGGTTTGCAATAGAGAGGATTTGTATGCTTATGTATCGTTACCTAGTTTAAGCCAAGATTTACCATATGGGTATTGAGTAGGGACACCCCCTAGGTCTTGTAGAGCCTGAAGTGTAAGGGAGACATTAGAGTCTCCTATTCATTGGCCACTAACATGAGGATCCTGTGGATAGAAGATGGAAACTTTTTAGGGGAACTGAGACAATCAGCTAGAAAATAACCAAGACTCCCTATAGTTTGGTGTAGGGAAGGATGTTGTAATGCCAATATCAGTGGAGATCCCCACGATTCAACTGATCAAATAGTGTGAGACCCAAGAAACTGGTGCTATGGAGGTCCAAATTGCAAAGTTAATCAAACTTTAGGAAAAAAGAGAATTAGCGCTAGACTCTATGGCCAATCATCACTAGCTGGTCAAACGTTGGTTTTATAGGAAATCATCGAACTGGAGCTTCAAGGTGGGTGACTCAGTTTTGAAGTGGAATGAGCAAGCATCAAAACTAGGAAAGTATGCCAAATTTGATTCCCTATGGAGTGGTCCATATAAAATTATTACCTGTAAGCAACATAATTCTTTTGAGCTAGAAAAATGATACATTTTCTCAAGGTAGGAGGTACCATGTGGTGAGCCTTCTTAATGGAAAGAATCCAAGGCCCAATCAAATCTCTAGATTGACCATACAACTACTCGTAGATTGGGTATTAATGGTTTAGGATCACCACAGATATAGCCATCATTCCAAAATTGGATGTGGAAGGTGATGAGATGCTTCAAGCATATGAAATGATGCCTTCAAGAATGTGGAGTTGTGCTCAAGTGTTATGACATAAATGAGTCTAACAAGGCTATACATTTCTCCCTGTAGGTCATCCTTCCTTATAAATTTAAGGCTAAACATTCTGAAGAAGCTATTTGTGTGATAAAGTTTGATCACCTATGTATTTGAAGCTAAATAGCCTCTAAAGACCAAGCTTTAGCCACAGCTACTTAACAGATCACCTATGCATACTTAAGAAGCAAAGTACTAGAGGGGCAAGGAACAGATTTAACAAAAGATGCTTTTGGCAATGAGACTCCGCAAAGGAAAAGAACTTCTCTGAGAAGGATGGGCCCTCCATAGAGCTTTTTGGTGAGAAATATTACACAACTACACCAATGTAGCCAAGAGAGAATCTTCCTATGGTGAATAAACTAAATAGAGGAGAGCACAGAGATTTGTCCCTCTTCTTTGACCCTATAGACAATGTCTGGGACACGATACTCTCTAAGCCTACAAAGATGCTAAGGGAGGATGCCCACATTCAAATGCAATAGATAGTAAAGGTTGAGTAGGTTCAAACCTTTGGCATTTAGGTCTAGAGCTTAGATTTGGCCCAATATATGGTCCCAACCATCCACCTATGCTATGAAATTATGGATTCCTATGCCAAGCTTTTCAACACCAAAATGGGGGTGATTCAAGGGTGAAACCTACAAATAGAGGTCTCAGCTGGCTCTATGAGGAAGATGTTAATGATTAATTATGATCCCTTGTCCCTTTTTTATATCTACTCTAAGCTATGAAACATCTGGGATACAAGGTGAAACAAGCTCAACTTCTTGAAAATGGAGCTCTGCTTGGATATAGACAACAAAGTTTTGCCACCCCTTCCCCAACCATTTCTGTAATTTACTCAAGATGTGTAAGGTGCCTTCTCCATGATGTCCTTCATCTTTGACCTAGACAATGATTGTAATGTCCACAACTACCAACTTGGAGCTCTTTCTAAGCTCAAGACTATCTCCAGGAGACAAACTTTCAAGATCAACTTTTCAGAAGTGATAGCTAATGGGATAGGCTACCAACTAGACAAATTCCATAGCCAATGGATTTTAAAGTATTCCTTCTTCTTGCTGCATATGATTTTGTTTCAAAATCCTTGCTTTTTCCAATCGTACATGCATCTCAATAATGTGACGCTTCTATAGAAGCCCAAAGGGTCATCCCTGTCTTGACATAGACTCACATCCTTTCAAAAATTTCTAACTTTTATGAGTTTGCCGAGTGTTTCCTCACCCCAGCCCTCATCGATCTTAGCTCAGAAGACATCTCCTTTTGGTTGAGTGATAGGCAAATAAGCCTAATGATAAATCATAGATTTCCTTGAGACTAGTTCTTCTGCACCCACTACATGATGATTTAGGTGCATGGTTTCAAAGAGGAAGTCTTTAGACTCCCCAAGATTCCCACTGACTACATCCTAGCTCTGATGTTTGTCTGACAACTAAACATTCTTGATTCATTGTATGGAGTTGGGAAGAAGAAAAGGACGGTCTATGACAACCCCTACTCAAAGTGCAAATTAACCATAAACAAAAGGGAAATGGAGCACCTATTAATGTTGAAATTGGTAGATTTGGGGCACAACTTCATAGAATACTATTGGTCATATGATCCCATGAGATTCATGGAAAATTGGGTTGCAAAGCTAAAGACCTGTTGACTTTTTCCCAGACTGGATGCTTATTCCCGGAGTCCCTACAAGGTAGCCATCAGTGATCAACAGGATCTCTGGGCCAGGGGGTCAACAGTGTAGGAGATAGACTCTATATTTTATCTCCTCTTCTTCTTCAGGCTCTGCAAGACCTAGGGGGGTATTCCCTATTCAACATCCATAAGGATATGCATGCAAGGCTGGGATGTTGACAGAAAGCAGATGAGTCCTCCTGTATGTAGACCAAAACTGAAAGATAAGGGCAAAGGGGCTAGCTTTGGGCCTATTTACAGTTGTAGACAGAGGACTGAGGATCCTAAACTAACTCTAATGTCCTAATGTTGGTTTTAGATTTTGCTTTGGAGTTTAAGTGTGGATGCAAAGCTGGATATGGTTATAACACAAAACAAAGCCTGATTGGTGCCTATCCAGGGCCTAGAGTCAATAGACATACACCTGTGAATGATCAGCATAAACAACTAAAACTGGATTTCAAGGGGATCTATGTGATACCTGCCTTACAGGCATCTCCCAATACAAAGTGTTAGGTTATCTCTACTTATGGTATCCCTACTGCAGTATATCCCTCCCAATGTTCAACCTGAAAACAGTTTAATCTACCCCTTGAATAGAAGTTAAAAGATCAGACATTCAACACAGGAATTCTATGCTCTAGAATCTAAACATTACCAAACATCCAGATTTAGAAGAAGGATACATGCAATACTGGAGACAGAATTAACACAACACATGCCAAACAGCATTTCTCATATAAGTTTAATCATGAAATCAGTGGGTTCATGCCAAAAACAAACAACAAGAGATACATAAACTCACAGGTAAGCTGTACAGAGCAACCAGATCAGCTTGTTATGCATTACAGAGCCAAAATCATCAACTTTCAACAACCCTTCAAACGAGCAACACAACCTGCTTATAACAGCCAGGTAGGTGCTCAGCAATTAATTACAATGTTGACCAAAATTTTTCCAGATACACAGTATCATGAAAATGGCACTCAAACACAACCAGATTGGCGCCCAAACTTGAATGCAGCAGGTAGGGGAGGAGACAGGAAGATTTCTCAAGCCCTGCGCTCCTGCCCACTGATTGACACCTCCAGTCAGGTACAAGATCGACCCACGCCATCGCCCACACCTCTGCAACAATCGCCATTAATGGCGCACCAACCCGCGGCCTAGGGAAAATCATCATACAGACCATCGCAAGCTTTTCCCGCCGAGACTCATCATCATGATATTTGAAAATGCAAGATAACAATATCCCACATGCACCCCGCGATGACCTCAATAACACCTTATATACTAGGTCATGAGCATATATCATGTCGGTGCTTTTGCTCCTGACGACACTAGTATAGACTTCATCATCATCATCTTCCAGCAGCATGATATCCTGTTGTTCGAAAAATCACCCTGACGTCATCATGATATTTGAAATATAACCTTCATGATAATCGGCACAACCTGATCCTTCGGAGGAACATCCTCCTGCTGAGCTTATAACAAAAGTCTGGCCGATGAACATCCTGATGACGTCATCATCATATCCTGCTGACGTCATCATCATATCCGCCTACTGCGCACCTCCTCACATCCGGATGACGTCATCATCATGTTTGCAAATATCAGGAGGTCTCTTCAAGATGATCAGTTGTTAGAAATATGACCCCCGCGGACCTTGATGACGTCATCATCATATTAACATCATCATGATATTCGGAAGACAACCGGATATTTGGAAATATCCTCCTGTCGTTCGAACATCAGGTTGCACTGTAGCTCCTCTGTAAGATCGGGGCGAAAACTGAACATGATGATGCTGCTTGAAAAGATAACCCTCAATAGATAACACGCGAAACCAGCAGGCGGATATCTCCTTGATATCAACATCATCATGATGTTCGAACAAACATATATCTGGGTGATATGAAAGTATCACCCCCTCCTTCGCGAATATCATGATGCAGATAGGCAGAAAGAAAAATATCACCCTGATATACAGATGACGTCAGCATCATCAGGATGAGAAACAAAGAACAAGAAGTGATACAACATCATCAGGATGATATTGACTAAGATCATCCTGACGTTCCAAAATATGATGACCCTAGTGAATATCGGGTCGCAATTACAACTCTTCAACAACATCATCAGGATGATGTTAACCAAGATCACCCGATGATAAAAATATCACCCCGGCGAAATATCATGAAGGCAGAAAATATGATGACCTCCGCAAGCAGCAGGATGATAACTGGAAATATGATGATGATGAACACGACCCTTAGGAAAAAACAAGTTAGGTCGAGCAATTCAAAGAATAAGCAACATCATCATCATGCTCGCGCAAGGTGATAAATGGAAGATCACCGGAGACTTTGAAACATCACCCTCGCAAGCAGATGAGGGCGCACTGTAGCTCGGCAGCATCATCATGATAAAAACCAAACATCACCCGATGACTGAATATGATGATGACGATGAAAAACCCAGTCGACGAAGAACATGATGATGCAGACCATCGAAGACAAGATGATGATGATGACCTCCTCCTTAGGAAAACATGATGCTGCAGTTGAAAAATGCTGAGGAGGTCCAACACTTAGAAAAATGGGCAAGAAGATAAAGGCTTCAAATGAAGAAACCTCCTGATCATGACAAATCAACCCCTGGTCAAAATGAGTGTCAACAGTGGCTCCGAATGGGGACGTGCAGGTGAAAACCTGCAGCGAGAACCAGATCTCCGGGCAGACCTGACAAAAAGCCAAAAAAACGCGAGCTGTACAAGGCATTTACACTACATACATATTTTACAAATGTGCACAGCAACCAGTCATTATGCAAAATAGAACTTAAGGAATTGGCCATGCATAGGCAATTCCAGAATTTCACCATCTAGGGCCTGGAGGAAATAAGAATCCTCCCCATGAGTATTGCAAACCTGATATGGGCCCATCCATAAGGGTTGAAACTTACCATGTTTACCCCTTTCCTGATCTTTAGCATTCCAAATGAGCACCAGATCATTTACTTGAAACTTCCTTTTTGTAGCTCTCCTGTCAAATTGATATTTCACCCCTTGTTGTCTTTTGAGATTGATCTGGTGGGCTCTCCTTCTGTCTTCATCCAATGCAACCAGCTGATTCACTCTTTCTGTCATGGGATCTTCAATCTCATCATCATACTCTTGAATGAATCTGTAAACTGGTAGGAGATTGTTTATGGGCAGTCTAGCTGATGCACCATATACTAGCTCAAAAGGTGACTTCCCAATAGCCCTTTTCACAGTCACTCTGTCAGCCCATACTGCTAAATTCAACTTTGAGTCCCAAGCTCTCTTGTTCTTGTCCAGTATCCTCTTGACAATTTTCATGATGCTCCTATTGCTTGATTCTGCTTGACCATTTCCTTGTGGGTGATATGGTGATGTATATGACAGGCTTATCCCATACCTGTTGCAAAAATCAACAAACTCACCTGATCTGAAGCACATAGCATTATCAGTGATTATTTTAGATGGTACTCCAAACCTGATGATGATGTTCTCTAGTATGAAATCTGTCACCACCTTACTTGTAGCTCTTTTAGTTGGAATGGCCTCAATCCATTTGGTAAAGTAGTCAGTTGCCACCAAAATCCAACTGTGTCCCCCACTTGATTTGTCTGCAATTTCCCCTATAAAATCAATTCCCCATTGCTGGAATGGAGCATCCACAGGTGCAGTTCTGAGGGGTAAAGCACCATGATATTTCAGCTTTCCTGAGAATCTCTGGCAAGGGTCACACTTCCTTACTAACTTTTGTGCATCTGAAAAGAGAGTGGGCCACCAATATCCTGCCCTGAGAATTTTATGAGCTGTTGTTTGGGCAGTATAATGGCCACCACACAATCCTTTATGCATGTCAATCAAAATATTGTTAGCCATATTCTTATCCACACATCTCAGCAGCACACCATCAGGATTTTTCCAGTACAGCTCACCTTGAACAACAACATACCTGATTGCATGTAGCTTCAGAGTCCTCTTTTGATTGTCACTGAAATGGGAGGGACAATTCAGATTTTGCAAATAGTAGACAATATCCTTGTACCATTCAGATCCTGATGCACTTACATTCTCATCTTGGACTGCATTAACTTGGCATGCTTCCAAGTTTGACTGTGCCATCATCTTGGCTAGTCCTTGTCCTCTTATCAACTTAGTAACCTGTATGTCTATGTTGAATTCCTGCAGTTTATTTATCCATCTGCACCTTCTTCCAGTCACCTCCTGCTGAGTGAATATGTCTTTGACTACAGCATGAGGTACATATGCAATTATATGTGACCCTACCAAGTATGGTCTGAAACTTTTGATGGCTCTAACTAGTGCATATGCCTGCTTCTCCATAATGTCATATTTCAACTCAGAGGCCTGCAGGGACATACTGAAGAAAGCAATGGGCTGTTCAAAACCATCTTCATTTTTCTGTAACAAACATGCAGCTACAGTATGAAAGGAAGCAAATGAGAACACCTGGAATGGCCTAGAAAAATCAGGAGATTTAAGAACAGGGGCCATCTTTATTGCCTCTTTGATATTCTGAAATGATTCTGTTGCTTCCCTTTCCCAGTTGACAGTTGCATCCTTCTTCATCATCTTGGAAATGTTCCTTGTGATCTATGCAAAGTTGGGAACAAATCTTCTGACAAAGTTTACCTGTCCAAAGAAGGACTGAACTCCTTTCACAGTTTTTGGCATTTGGATCCTGTCTATGGCTGCCACTCTGTCTGGATCTATCCTGACTCCATCCTTGGAAACAATATGTCCCAGAAGTTTTCCTTCAACTACTCCAAAGGCACACTTCTTTGGGTTTAGAGAAATACCATATTCTAGTGCTCTTATAAAAATCTGCTCCAGATGCAAACAGTGCTGCTCTTCCTTCTTTGAGTAGGCAGTCAAGTCATCCTGATATACTGCCAGGATTGAATCAATTAGCCCTGCAAAAGCAACATCCATTGCTCTTTGAAATGTAGCACCTGCATTTGTTAGTCCAAATGGCATTCTAACATACACATACGTTCCCCATGGAGTGGTAAAGGCAGTCTTATATTGTTCTGATTCCTTTACCTTTACCTGATTATATCATGAAAATCCATCCATCATGGATAGGAGTTCACAACCAGTCACTCTCTGCAACATAGCTTCCATATTAGGCAATGGATAGTTATCCTTCAAAGAGGATACATTCAAGTTCCTGAAATCCACACAAAGCCTAATATCACCATTCTTTTTCCTGACTGGGACAAGGTTAGACACCCAAGTTGAATGTCTGATGGGCACAATTATTCCAACTTCCCTGAGCCTTCTGAGTTCTTCCTGCATCTTGGGAGCTAAGGTAGGATTTATAGGCCTTTGCCTCTGTCTAAATGGCTTAGCTTCAGGCTTCAGTGGGATCTCATGCTGGAATAAGTCTTCTCTATAAGCTTTTAGGTCCTCATATGACCAAGCAAAAACATGTTTATACCTTTTTAGCAATGCAATCAGCATACTTCTTATGTGTGGTTTGAGCTGTTTGCCAATATATACCTTCTGAGGGGCCTGAGATGTCCCCAAATTTATTTCTTCTAAATCCTCCTTATTTGTGGGGGATGTCTTTGTGACCATTTTGTCTCTACTGTCAAAGGCTCTTTCCAAAGCCACTAACCCTCTAGGGATCTTGTTAGTCTTCAACTGGATGATCTCCTTCCCTACAAGAGTCTCTTTTCCATCTACAGTTTCTACAAAAGCTTGGAAATCAATCTGTTGGTTCTCATACTCATCTATGCAGTGCAAAAATTTCAGCAAATCCCTATCATCATTAAAAACTTGCCAACTGCATATGTTTTCTGGTATGGCAGGCCTAATTTTAACTTCTACATCTGTGACACCTGACAGAGTGATGTCATCTGGCCTTATTGCAACATTGGCTAAGAAATCAGCCATAACATTTTTTGACCTTTCTACCCAGCCAATTGAAAATGCATCAAATAACTCAATAGTATCCCAAACAGCATGCTTGTATTGTTTCAGTCTTTTATTCTTTGCAGCATACTTATTTCTGATTTGGGATACAATCAGCTCAGAGTCTCCAAATACTCTTAACATCTTAATTCCATGTTTGAGAGCAATATTCAGGCCTAAAAGTAAAGCCTCATATTCTGCAATATTATTTGTGCAATCAAACCTCAGCAAGAAAGAGGATTTGAGGAGCTTACCAGTTGGAGACAGGAAGACAACTCCAGCTCCAGAACCTTCTTTTGCACAAGCTCCATCAAAAAACATGGTCCACAATCCTTGCTGATCCAGCTCTTCAGTGCAGACATTTTTCTTTTCATCCTCTGTATCATCTGAGACAACCCTGAAGTTATCACAGTCAGTGTCCACAAAGCATACCTGTTCATTTGCTTCTTGGTCTTCCACTGTCTCTGATGATCTCTGCTCTCTGATTAACTTGACATCCCTGCCATTCATTGGAATCATGGCATATGACAGGTCCAGCTGCATACTTCCACCTATTAGTGCTGCCCATCTTCTTGACAGCAGCATACCATACTGTGGCTTGATGTCAACCACTGTTATATTCATTTTGTATCTTTTTTCAGGAAATGCTGCCAGCTTGAAATCTACATCCTTCATGATTCCAATAACTGGTACCTCTCTGGCATCCATAGCATAACATTTCCCACATGCCTTGTCAATCTTTAATCCAGTTTGTTGCATGATAGCCAAAGGCATGACATTTGTGGATGCTCCAGAGTCAAGCATACAATTTCTAATTATTTTACCATTTATAACCAGGGAAACATAAAATGGTTCCACCTGTGAAGGACACTTTGTCATGGTCATTCCTAAATAGACTTCAGGAGTCTCATCTTCCTCATTGCACATGACCTGTTTCTCACCCTGGGTCTGATCATTTTGCTTAACTTGAAAAGGTACCCCTGAGATTAGGGATATTGTTCTATTCTTGATCTCTTCCACTTTCATGAGTTCCATAAGTGGAACAGAGACCTTTACCTGAGTGAGGATCTGGGCTATATCAAATGGAGCACAGTTTTGTACAGCAGTTGTAGCTTGCTCCACAATCTTGCTTTTATCCTGAGCTGATTTAGCTTTCATTTTCATAGTTCCCTGATCATCATTCCTATCTTGGGAACTTCTACTTTGATCTTCAGCCTGAGGGGTTTTGTTTTCTGGTCCTTGGAAATCATGACCTGTTCTGTATCTAAAGTTCTGCTTGTTATTTACCCACTGCCTTTTTTGTGGTTCAGTTCCTTTATGACCATGCATCTGCTGACCTGCAGAAATATCTTCTGGCTGATGTGGGCTGCCAACCTGATTTTTACCTCTGAGATTGTAGTTGCTCTTGACCTGAGCAACTGCTGCAGCTGTGAAGGCTCTGATTTCCTCATCAGAAGGTCGGTGTAAGCTACTCAGAAAATTGTGTGAGTTCTGAGCATACACATAATTATCCTCATGATCTTCATCATATGGGGACTGTTGGCAGGCCTGAACCTGATCATCTGTCTTCTCATCAGCACCATATAGAGTATATCCATTACCTATGGACATCATGTTAACATCATCATCCTGCACATGATGTGGCTCATTGCACTCATTACAAGATGTAGCATTATCATACAAAGATTGGGCAATCATGCACTGTGACTGTGAATGTGGCATCTGACAGATTATACACCACGGAGCATCATCAGCAATATTTATAGTTTTCTTCAGGGGATCAGGAGTTTCCTTGGCATGTTGAGCCCTCTGACTTGTGTTGTTACGTGGATATACAGGCTTACCATCATGCCAATTGGTGTTATAAGGCATATCATGTAATGATGGCCTCTTTTCCTATCTTTGATAGACTTGCCTATCAGGACCCATCCCTTTTTCACTTCTAGCTAATCTATAGCTCAGGTCCTTAACAACATTTGCCAGTTTATCTATCTTATCTTCAGGAGCAGATGTACTACCTTGAGTGTTCTGAGGCTTATTTGGATTCTGCAGAATTTTTACATCATCCCTTCTATTTGTCTTGCCTGATGCTTTCCTATTGTTTTCAATATTTACTGCAATCCTGAAAGCATCCCTGAGGGTGGCAGGACCTTTATCTCTCAGTCCATATGCAGTCTTTGCATCAAAGGCATTGATGTACAAAATTATGCACATTGGTTCATTTGGCCTCATATGATGTGGCAATTTGTTCAACACTTTGGTAAATCTTGCATTAAAGTCTGCAACCTGCTCATTTGACCCTTTGGTGATGCTGGTGAACTCATTTACAAAGAAGCTAGGGTCAGTTTTATCACCATATTGCTCCTTGAATATCCTCTTAAAATCATCCCATGATGAAATACTCCGGTCAGGAAGATTCCTGTACCATTCTCTTGCCTCATCTATTAAGGATTGCATGAATGACTTCATGAAAACATCCTCATGCTCAACCTCAAAATTGTCCATGACATTTTGGAAGGCCTTTAGATGATCTTCTCCTGACACTGTGTTGTTTCCTGAAAACTTAGGCACTTGCAGCCTCAGATGCTTATCAATAGGGTTAGGATACCCAGGAATACCATCAAACACCAGCTGTCTGAATCTATCTAACTGCATGGGCTGTCTGTTTGGCTGATTAACATTAACATTTCTATTTGCATTTTGGTTTCCTGCATTGTTCAGTGGTATCCTAGCATCATTCATATTTTGTCTGTCATCATGATGCTGATGATGCACTTCATATCTTTGCTGATGTCTTTGCATATTTGCATTTTCTAAGGTAGGAACTGAATTATTTTGGGCAGTTCTCAAGGCTTGCACTTTCTGCTGTATATCATCTCTGATTTTCATGGCTTGTAAGTATTCTAGTTCTGCTCTTAGGCTTTTGATTTCTTCAGCCAATTGCTCATCCTTAGGTCTGGAGGTAGATGGTCTCATACCATTTTGGTCATCATCTTCATCATCCCTCAGAGACTCTGCCTCTTCAAACCTTTCACTTGGGTCTAGAAAGGGGCGTTCTTGGAACACCTCTGACCTCATTCTCATACTACCACCCTGTTGCCTCTCATATGCACCTTGGATATCAGCTTCTGCACTTGAAAAATAAGGAGCATGCTGTCCTGATGGCCTAGGGTTATCTTGTACATCATCACTTTTTCTGGGGGAGCTCTCATGACTAGCTGAGACAGTTCCCTTTCTTCTATACATCATTCTTTTTGTTAATGGTAACTCTTCAAATAGAGGATTTTGTTGGGATCTTCTCCCCTGCATATAAATTTACTTTGACCGGTTGGGAGATTACTTCGGAGTCGCCACCTATTGCTAGGAATTGTTTTCTTCTGAAAACCAGGGTTCTTTCACAAGGTTCCCCAGGGTGTTTTCTTCTGTTGCTGACTCAGATGGGTCGCATATATATCACTGGAGATGATTAGATAGCACTTTTACTTCTCACTCCCCAGCGGAGTCGCCAATTTCTGTTGACTTTTTCCCAGACTGGATGCTTATTCCCGGAGTCCCTACAAGGTAGCCATCAGTGATCAACAGGATCTCTGGGCCAGGGGGTCAACAGTGTAGGAGATAGACTCTATATTTTATCTCCTCTTCTTCTTCAGGCTCTGCAAGACCTAGGGGGGTATTCCCTATTCAACATCCATAAGGATATGCATGCAAGGCTGGGATGTTGACAGAAAGCAGATGAGTCCTCTTGTATGTAGACCAAAACTGAAAGATAAGGGCAAAGGGGCTAGCTTTGGGCCTATTTGCAGTTGTAGACAGAGGACTGAGGATCCTAAACTAACTCTAATGTCCTAATGTTGGTTTTAGATTTTGCTTTGGAGTTTAAGTGTGGATGCAAAGCTGGATATGGTTATAACACAAAACAAAGCCTGATTGGTGCCTATCCAGGGCCTGGAGTCAATAGACATACACCTGTGAATGATCAGCATAAACAACTAAAACTGGATTTCAAGGGGATCTATGTGATACCTGCCTTACAGGCATCTCCCAATACAAAGTGTTAGGTTATCTCTACTTATGGTATCCCTACTGCAGTATATCCCTCCCAATGTTCAACCTGAAAACAGTTTAATCTACCCCTTGAATAGAAGTTAAAAGATCAGACATTCAACACAGGAATTCTATGCTCTAGAATCTAAACATTACCAAACATCCAGATTCAGAAGAAGGATACATGCAATACTGGAGACAGAATTAACACAACACATGCCAAACAGCATTTCTCATATAAGTTTAATCATGAAATCAGTGGGTTCATGCCAAAAACAAACAACAAGAGATACATAAACTCACAGGTAAGCTGTACAGAGCAACCAGATCAGCTTGTTATGCATTACAGAGCCAAAATCATCAACTTTCAACAACCCTTCAAACGAGCAACACAACCTGCTTATAACAGCCAGGTAGGTGCTCAGCAATTAATTACAATGTTGACCAAAATTTCGCCAGATACACAGTATCATGAAAATGGCGCTCAAACACAACCAGATTGGCGCCCAAACTTGAATGCAGCAGGTAGGGGAGGAGACAGGAAGATTTCTCGAGCCCTGCGCTCCTGCCCGCTGATTGACACCTCCAGTCGGGTACAAGATCGACCCACGCCATCGCCCACACCTCTGCAACAATCGCCATTAATGGCGCACCAACCCGCGGCCTAGGGAAAATCATCATACAGACCATCGCAAGCTTTTCCCGCCGAGACTCATCATCATGATATTTGAAAATGCAGGATAACAATATCCCACATGCACCCCGCGATGACCTCAATAACACCTTATATACTAGGTCATGAGCATATATCATGTCGGTGCTTTTGCTCCTGACGACACTAGTATAGACTTCATCATCATCATCTTCCAGCAGCATGATATCCTGTTGTTCAAAAAATCACCCTGACGTCATCATGATATTTGAAATATAACCTTCATGATAATCGGCACAACCTGATCCTTCGGAGGAACATCCTCCTGCTGAGCTTATAACAAAAGTCTGGCCGATGAACATCCTGATGACGTCATCATCATATCCTACTGACGTCATCATCATATCCACCTACTGCGCACCTCCTCACATCCGGATGACGTCATCATCATGTTTGCAAATATTAGGAGGTCTCTTCAAGATGATCAGTTGTTAGAAATATGACCCCCGTGGACCTTGATGACGTCATCATCATATTAACATCATCATGATATTCGGAAGACAACCGGATATTTGGAAATATCCTCCTGTCGTTCGAACATCAGGTTGCACTGTAGCTCCTCTGTAAGATCGGGGCGAAAACTGAACATGATGATGCTGCTTGAAAAGATAACCCTCAATAGATAACACGCGAAACCAGTAGGCGGATATCTCCTTGATATCAACATCATCATGATGTTCGAACAAACATATATCCGGGTGATATGAAAGTATCACCCCCTCCTTCGCAAATATCATGATGCAGATAGGCAGAAAGAAAAATATCACCCTGATATACGGATGACGTCAGCATCATCAGGATGAGAAACAAAGAACAAGAAGTGATACAACATCATCAGGATGATATTGACTAAGATCATCCTGACGTTCCAAAATATGATGACCCTAGTGAATATCGGGTCGCAATTACAACTCTTCAACAACATCATCAGGATGATGTTAACCAAGATCACCCGATGATAAAAATATCACCCCGGCGAAATATCATGAAGGCAGAAAATATGATGACCTCCGCAAGCAGCAGGATGATAACTGGAAATATGATGATGATGAACACGACCCTTAGGAAAAAACAAGTTAGGTCGAGCAATTCAAAGAATAAGCAACATCATCATCATGCTCGCGCAAGGTGATAAATGGAAGATCACCGGAGACTTTGAAACATCACCCTCGCAAGCAGATGAGGGCGCACTGTAGCTCGGCAGCATCATCATGATAAAAACCAAACATCACCCGATGACTGAATATGATGATGACGATGAAAAACCCAGTCGACGAAGAACATGATGATGCAGACCATCGAAGACAAGATGATGATGATGACCTCCTCCTCAGGAAAACATGATGCTGCAGTTGAAAAATGCTGAGGAGGTCCAACACTTAGAAAAATGGGCAAGAAGATAAAGGCTTCAAATGAAGAAACCTCCTGATCATGACAAATCAACCCCTGGTCAAAATGAGTGTCAACAAGACCAAGGAGGTGTTTATTCACCAAAACCATTCAGTGGTTGAGGCCAAGATGTCACCCCAAGTTGACTCCCCAGATGTATATGTCAAGTTGCATGAGCTCCCCTCCAAATCACCCCCTTCTGAGGAAACCTTCTACAAACCATCATGCACCTATGATGCTTCCAAAGTAATGAATTACAACCTTAGGCAAACCCTAAAGAAGAAGGACTGGAGTAAAGAAAAGGCCATTTGGAAGTACATGCAGAAGATTGTGGATCCTAAGAAAGCATTTGGGGATATAGAAACAAAAGATACTTGGGATGATTTATGGGATAGAGAGCATGATTTACCCGCATCCTCCTACGATACAAGCAACATACCTCCTGGAGGGCTGATTGGGGCATCAAGTGAAGAAGAAGAAGCTAAGTGGCTTATGAATCAGAAGAAGGCAACAACTCTATTGAAGAATTATCTTGGCCTCCATCTAAAACAAGCCATAGGAAATAGCCCCTTCAACTACATCAGGTGGAGGGATAGATCTCTCAAACTCCCCCCATTTGGTCCAAATAGCTACAAAACCTAGGGACCTTAGAGCAGAGCTAGCACATGCTCATCATGTAGCACAACAAACATATCAACAAGTGATCTTAAAGGGAAAAGAACCATTAGAGAAGATACCACTCGAATCTATAGCACAAGAAACCACTCTCGCCACCACAGAAGCACTATTGGCAAGCATCGCAGCAACACAAGTCCTAATAGATGAGGTTAGTGTTGATGGGTGTTTTAACACTTAACAACACAGGTGTGACTACTGGCTTCACACCTCTCCTGAAAATTAACCTATCCTAGGTAAGACTACTCCAAGGTTTCTACAGCTAGGTCTTAGCTCGCTTGAAATCTCTCAATTGGAATGTTCTAGCTATTCCTACAAGGGGTCTTACATGCAATCTATAGATTTCAACAGTTGGAGCAGAAATTCATGCAAACCCTTTATGATTTCAGCTGATAAAACAATATGAAATGCTACTGAAATTCCTAAACTAATGGTTGTTTTCAAAGAAAATGCAAAAGGGGATAGGTTTTTAAGAAAATCCTAAGTGACATTCACAATATGTGGATTGCTGCAAGTAGACAAATGCTCTAAAATTTAACCCATTTTCTGAGTTACCAAATAGAAAATGAATGTTACAACACTGTAGAAAATGATGCTATCTTCAATGGGAATCGAGAAATTTTCAGATCACAACTCATTCATCAAATACCCAACAAATGGCATAATTTAATTTATGAAATGTAATTGAACAAAGCACAATTGATCAACCCAGACTAACTTTGCACAGTTACCTACCATCATTAAATAACTAAAAGTATGGACTAAGAGCAGTCATCAGATACTTTCAACAAACCATGAACATTGCAAAAGCACAACTAATTTACTATTGGAGATTAAGAAGCGAACCATGAAAACCAAATAAGCAAATACAATACACAAATTCTCAAGATAACTGTAGAGACTTGCTTTGTATTACTTCAAATGGTAGAGTGTCAAAAATTTGGCATCAAGAATTCTCTCTCAAACAATGGAGATGGAAACCCTTTATATAGGAGAGGAGCCATACCGAGTTTTTGAATGGACGGTGAAGATTAACTCAACACCAACGGTCTAGATTTACATCATTAAATGCATTCATAGCAGCTCATAGAAATCCCAGATTACATTTTGTCTCTTATGAAAAAGACAAAAAACAACTCCCAGATACATTAAATCTAGACAGTTTAACTACCCAACTAAATATATATATATTAAAAAAGTCATTTTTGAGGCATAATAAAGACAACATAGTGTTACAAGTCACTCTAATTATAGTAGTTTACATTAGTGATGGGATTACATTTCAAAATATTCAAATTACACTAAGATTCATCATCCAAGTCTATTTTGTCTTCTTTTGCAATCTTGTTGCAGTAGCTGACCTACGCTGATAGTGCTGGATTGACGTCTGCAGGATCCAGGTTCTTGAGGTGGCTAGCCCAATACCTAAACATCTCCAATTTTTGGCTATACCAATTATATATCTTTTCTATCTCTGCCTCCACCTTATGAAATGCATTAAATTCAGTTCTGAGGTCACTGACTCTGTAAAGTCTAGCCTCCACATCGAATTTAGTATCTTCAAAAACTATCTTATGCAACTTATCTTTACAACCTTTGACATTGTATGGTTCCAAATCGTCATAGCCCTTTACCGGGCAGTCTTTCAAAGTGTCATTTATTTCGTAGATAAGGGCCAGTATGTTTTCACCTGTTGTTTTGTAGGCCTCTCTGACATTGTCAAAGACTTCTTTCCTTAACTTTATTTGTTGATACCAGTCAATATCTTTATGCAACTTATCCCCTGTGAAAATGTTTTTAGACAACAATGTCTGAGAAGGCAAGTCTCTGATCTCTTGTACTTGAAGAAACATATGAGAATAATATTCATCAAAGGTATGACATTCCTCATGCAAGTCTTTCTAGTGTTCCCGAAGTTGGACCAGATTCTTATGAAATTCAACTGCAGCATCAATTGTCCTACATCCCTTCTTGCACACTTTGATCATCCAATTTTGTGTGCCTTTTGATAGAATCCAAACTTCACCAAGCTTGGACATTTCGTATCTTGACAAAAAGGTGGACACTGTCCTTATCTCGCCATCTAAATCTATTGGTTTTATCAAAATTTGTAAATAGGCCCAGATTTCTTCATTTTGTTGTTTAAGCTCTTTCTTTGAGAGTTCATCTTTATCTAACTATTCCAGGATGGAAGTAACAGAACCTTTGAATTCATCAACCCTCTGAGCTCTTGTACCTAGTCCCAAATTTATAGTTGTTATGGTATAATCTTCTGCTCTGATTTGCTCTCTGTTTGTGTCAGCCAGTGGGACAACTATTTCAGCTATTCTAGACCCAGTTTCATCCTTGTAAATCCTAGATTGCACCTTGGCTTTCTTCTATTTCTTTAGCTTTTGGGCATGTGGCAAGATGGAACTCAGATCCAGTTTCATTACCTCTACCTGAGGCTCTGGATATGCTACTATGTTTTACAGCTAGTCAGGTGCAGAAGAAGAAGGTTCTTTAGGCCCATCAAGTTTTTTATTACCTGTATCAGATGGCCCTTCAAGTAGCCTTTGCTCATGTTCTGACCCTTTATCTAAATCTTCTTCCTCATTTGCAAGGTTTCTCAACCTTACCAATACATCTTTCTGAGCTACCTCAAGGATTTCTCCTGTTTGAATCTTTTCCGGAGGTCTATCTGATATTTCAATTATTTCTACATTGGTAACTTTAACCAAAGGTTCATCAATTATTTCATTTTCTGCCTCAACAAACACATCCTTCTCTGGTTCTTGCTCTTGGAGACCTAGTTCAGCACACACTTTTTCAATACCTGGTAGCAATGGTACAGCCAAGGGAATTGAATCTTGCTTTGGGGCAGCTTGGGAAATGGGAGCAATAGCTGAGAGGGGAGTGGCACTTGAAGGTAGGCTAACTTGTGTCAAATTGACAAAGGCATCAGACCCCAAAGCTGGTGAGATGACAAAAGTTGGTAGGATGGAAGAAATGGCAATGGGCAAAGAAATGGATAAAGAAGGCAAGGGAAGAGTAGGGGAAAGAATTGTAGAAATAGGAGGTAATGCAAGGGAAGTAGAAAGTGGGATGGAAGATATGGAAGGTAAAGATGTGGTAGTAACAGAAGAACATGAGGTGGCAGCAATGGAGGAGATGGGACTGCTAGGAGTGCTAGAAGATATTGCCAATGAACAAGAGATAGTTGAAATAGCAGTGGAAGGTGAGGTAGCAACAAAGACAGCTTCCTGGACAATGGTTACTAAGGTCATAGGTGCAGCAGTAGCAACTGTTGGAGAGAGTATAGCAACATTCACATCTGGGGCAGTAGGAGATGGAGAAGTTGGCAAATTTGTACTATTAGTAGTGGTAGCAGTGGCTTCTACTATCTTACTAGTATCTTTCACTCTAGCTTTCTTCATTTTCAACCCTTCTTCTAGCCCACTATGAAGGTCACTCTCTTCTTTGAAGCTCTTGTCTTGATGGAAGGAGGCATATTCTTCTTCTGAGTCTTTGTAGCAACCTTCTTACTCTTTTGTGCTTCGGCCTTTTCTACCAAGGGTATGTGATCTTCACTATCCGATTTGAGTCCTTGGACTGGATATGCTTCATTAGTGATCTCTATGGGTTCATCCTCTCCTCCTCTAGATTCTTTTTCTGATTCAAGTGCAGTGTATGTGAGCTGAATCCCTTGTCCTTCCAGGGCAGCAATTTGACCTTTTACCCATGCATTGCTTAATCTAATTGGTGCTTTCATCATAGCATCAAGGGAGATTTCCTCAGCATTAGCCCAATTAGGCAAGGGATTTGGTTGGTGGTGTTGCACGTCCCAGGCACCCCTATGCATCACATTTCATCATCTTCTAGTTGGTCAGGGACTACAATAATATGAAACTTTCTTATGAATGCTAGTGATAATCTGGAGTGCACCTTCTTGATGACCTCATAGTCATCCATGCAATTTGCCGAGAAATCTTCTATATGCATCTTATGAAATAATTTCTTACTCACAAACCTCTCCATCACCTTATTTGGATCAAAATGATTTCTTTTTTTGTAATAATGAAGATTGAGATGTTGAAGTTTTGTGTCAGAGTGCTCAGCTGACCCCAATGAAGGACATGGATAGCTTCCTCTACCTAAGAGGATGGTAAATTGGAAATTCATTCTATGCAGATGCTTGAGTTTTTTAGCACAAGTTATCAGTTGCCTAGATAGCTTCAGGAGCACTACTTTATCTGTTGGATAACTAGGGAGTCTATAAGCCATCCCTATGAAGCCTTGTATTCTCAAATATGTGAACTTTTCAAATTGAATATACCACCTCCCATATTTGCAGACTTCATTCATAGCTTCAATGGATATCCTTAGAGTTGTGTTGCTTGCAATAACCTGGTTATGTACATAGTAAATGCATCATTTACCCTCTTATAATGCATAAGAGATTGTGTCATTGTGAGTTGTGTATAGCATTCATAGACCTTAATCTGGGTTTTCTCATCATTTCCCACTTCCCCCACCCTTGACAGTCCAGCATAATGATTCTTCCTCGCTAATGCATAAACTACATAAGATGTCCATCTGAAGAAATGTTTCTCTTTGAAGTTGTTGAATGCCTCATGGACGTTATCACTTAGGATTTGTGCCCAGTGGAACTTAGTTCCTTTTAATATCTCTTCAATTATAACAAACATCCATCCTTCGAAGGTCGATGCTGTAGGTAACCCATATATTCTTCTAAACAAGGTTACTAAATCTCCTATTTAATCATGAAAGTCACTCCAGTATAGTACCTGAGGAAACTTGACTAAGGTAGACCTTTTATTTTTTTCCCACTATTGATTCATATGTTTTTTACATCCATTTTCATCTTTCTTATAGGTGGCTTCTAATCCTGCCTTATCTAGCATAGTTATTACTGAATGCCATGGAATGCCAAAAATTTCAGCCGAGGGTGGACTTAGGTCAGCTAACACTTCTCGATTGGTAGTTTACACTATTCTTGTCATAATGTCATATCTCTCTGCATAGGTAACAATCTGCTCTGCACATTGAGTAGATCTGGGGAAAGCAACAACTTATGTAATCCCACTATCTTTTACCTTCTTGGCCCTTGGGGTTGTATTTGGGCCAAATATTCTGAGTCTGAAATCATCCAAGTCAATATGACCTAGGTCTGTGTCTCCTACATTCTTCCACCCAGTAGAAATCTTTGTTTCCAGGGGAATACCTTTGAACTCTTACCTCATGATTTGAGCTCATGTAGTCATCTAACCTGCAGGACTGGACCTTATAAGTCTTGATGCCTCTAAGATGGTTTTCTCTAACTCCTAAACTTAATCTCTAAGATTACCAAGTGGACAACTACATTATTAGGCCATGCTATGATAAATGAGTATGAAATGGATCTACTAAGTTACAATCATATGCATATGAGAACATAAGTCTGAAATTTACCAACTATTGGATTTATCACATGATTAAATAATAGAGCAATCTTATACCAGTACATGTAATAAATACTCTAATGCTACAAAATCCTAGTTAAAACATGTAAAACATCATAATTTGCTAAGTGTAGTTATTATTACACTCTCACAGACATTTCCCCTTTTGAAATTTCTTTTAAAACCATCATTTTACCTAGTTTGTGCTAGTTTTAGGGTCAACCAACCTGCACGAGGAAAAACACTAATTTCAAGGTCAACTGACCTAGCGAAGAAATCAGGATAGTCTGACCAATTGATTTTCTTATGTTAATGTCATTGTGACATCTTGTGGGAATTTCACAATCAATTGACTTACGCGGGTTTGAGGTGAGACCGACTTGAGTTAGTCATTCGAGTTGGTCGGTTGCATTTTAGCACAAGGTGATCAAACAGACCTTACCACCTTTTGTGTGGGATTGGGTATCATCCGACCTTGTGGAGTTTTTGTAGGTAACCAACCAAGTCGATGAAGGTACTTTCTGGTGCAAGGGTCGGAGTATCAAGCTTTTGGTGCAAAGCAGTCTTTTCATAGTTATTAGGGATTTAGGGTATGGCAGACTTGCGGACGATTTCAGAGCTTCCGACCTAAGTCGGAGAAGTGATCTTTTAGCGCTGAGTTGGTGCATTTGAAAATTAGTGCAAAGTAAACCTCAGGGTCAAGCGGGACTTTTGGGATTCGCCGACTAAGTTAATTGAAGCAATGAAAAAACATGAAGTCAGAGAACTAAGTTTTTAGTGCAACATTAATTTTGAGTCCTAGGGTTTTCAAGGCCACCGACTGACCGGATGGATTGCAAAGTTTTGAAAGTTAGTCAGATATGCTCTTAGCGCAAACTTTATTTTTTGTTTGTTTTGCTAATTGATTAAATGTGTTAAGGCAAGATTTTTTTGTTTTGCTAGGGCTTGGCGAATATCCATTTCATTTTTCCTACAGGGAGGACCTCAGACAATGTTCAAAAAAAGGATTACCTCCCCTATGTTCAACATTAGGGTTTCATGATAATAAATAACTTAGAAAAGGAAACCCTAGCTTCGGTGCCCTAACCCTATCATCTGTGCATTTGCTATGCTTCTGGAAGAAAATGCATTTGATTTTAATTGAAAGCCTAACTAAAAGCCCTAAATGAAGAAATGAACTCCTACCTAGTTCATGAGGGGGAAGTAAGTTGAGATGTGCAGGCAGGGAGGAGGTCTCTGAGCCAAATCCATAGGTTACATAGGGCATTCAATCAAAATCTCACCAAAGAGCTCTCCAAGTATTTGTTCAATGCAGAATGAGCTTGAAAACCATGAAAATCCCCTTTTATCCCCTCGAATTGATCAGCATTAATACAAAATGTACAAAGTGTCAGTTGAGAGATTCAGCAGAATATTAGGGTTTGTGTGGATTAAGGTTGCTTCTGACTTGGTAGGGTTTTGAAGTCTCACGGACCTAGTCAGTGGATGCAGTTCTCAACGCAAAAGTGGTCAGTTTTATTGTAAGTGCTTTGCAAGATTTTAGGGTTCCTCGGACCAGTGGGGAATTTGCCACTCTTTGACTTGGTCGGTGAATAAACACTGTATTGTGAAGTCAGTGATAATTAATTGTAGTGCTGAGGTTAGTGGATTCAAAAATTGGTGCTAAGGTCGGTCAAGTAGAAATATAGCTTTGAGGTCGGAGGAAAAGGATTCTAGCGCAAAGATCAGACAAAGGGCATTTTGGTGCAAAGGTCAGATGGAAGCAATTCTAGTGCAAAAGATAGTCAGACCTAGTTTTATGAAATGCAAAGACTTAGACTTAGTAAATTTTGGAATGACCTATTAACATCAAATTTCTAACATGGCAGGAAGTGCATTTTGACCACTTGACTACTTAGGAGATGAAAAACCTACCTAACACTCTAAGCCAAGATTTGAAATAGGGGGTCCCTATTTTTAAAATGGGGCATGTGTGCAAGGCACAACAAATGGCGAATCTGCTGGGGAAATGCTCCAGAGCATTTCAATGATAAACTTTTAGTTTGAACCTAGAATCTCCATGTTTCCCACACATTAGATGAGAAAGCATGATACCTTATCAAAAAATCAAAGACCACTAACTAGTACAACCATCCATATCCTGAAAACCTGAGTGTGTGCAATTGCATTCATTCCCATCCCTTGGAAATTAAGTTCACCTAAGATCCTTCGTGCTAAGCTATAAAGTTGAGATCATTTTACCACCAAGAGAATGCTCTAATATTGAGATATGATGAACCTTCAAATAGTAATCTTTCTGTAAAGGTTTCCTCCTTGATAATACCTTTGATGATCTTTGATACTAATAATCTTCAGATAACAGTCTTCATATGAGAATCTTCAAATGATGATTTATATATTGATACTTTGTAGTGGGTCTGGTGTTGAAAAAAACCTTTTATTTTACCCAATAGGCTATCATTACTCAGTACCGCCTGCCACTCTCACCTGAATTTGCAGAATTGGTGTTGGTAGTAAAATTGGGTAATCCAAATTCTTGACTTAACACATGATCACCTAGGATTACTTATCTACTTCAGGATTATTTGAAGTGTAAGAGATATATGGTTAGAAAATACTTTAGGTGCACCAACTAACAACTCATTTCCAATGAACAAACATCATACCTCTTGATATAACAGTGGAACCCATAGGAAGACCTAAGCAGAACTTTGGCTTCTCAAAGAAAGACCACAGATAATTTACCCAACAAGGAAGCATATGCAAGTCTACATAATTGCCACCACATTCTAGAAACAAGAACCCCATGCAAAAGCAAGCACAACAAAAAAAAGCAAAGCCAAAAGGACAACTAACTAAGTGAAAGCAAGAACACCTAAAAACTACGAAAAGTGAAAGCAAGAAAGCAAACCTAATCTAATAGCAACTTACTCTAACCAAAGCAAACAAGCAATCCTAATTTTGTACAATAAAGCGAGGCACGACTGCCTCTCAAGCTTGGAAGTAGTGCTTTAGGAACTGACCTTTAACAACAATGGGAGCTCCTCACTAGTAAGGCTCTTGAGTCGATATGTGTTGTCACCAAGGATCTCATAGATCTGATATGGACCCAACCAAAGTTTATCAAATTTACCATGCTCACCTTTCTTCTCATGAGCTTTATCCCAATACAGGACTAAATCATAAATGTGAAAGTCTTTTACTTTGGCTCTCTTATCGAACCATCGCTTCACTACACCCTAGTGTTTAGCAAAGTTTTCTATAGCAGCATCGCGTTTCTCTTCAAGGTGCAGCAATTGGGCTAATCAGGAAGGCAACTGATCATCGGTTCCAAGACAGTCTTGCATGAATTGTCGGACAAGGATCCTTAAGTGAAAAAGGAAAGATTGGCTCAGTCCCATAGACTAAATGATAGGGCAATGTTCCCAATGCATCCTTGTATCGAATTCTATCAATCCATAAGGCAAATTTGAGTTGAGTGTGGCAATCCCTAGGGTTTTTGTCTAGCAGTTTCTTAATTACTTCAAGCAAATTTTTGTTCGTGGATTTAGCTACCCCATTCCCTTGTGGATAGTAATTAGATGAGAATTTTAGGATGATCCCATAATGAAATGCCCAGTTAGAGAAACACAGTGATGAAAATGCATGACCATTATCACAAACTAAAGAAAATGGGCATCCAAACCTAGTGATAATATGCTTTTCAACAAATTCAATGACTATCTCTGTGGTGCATTGTTTACAAGCTATTGCCTCAGACCAATGGGTGCAGTAATTAGTAGTAGTCAGAATATACATGTGGCCTACAGAGGAGGGCAGATTGATCATACCAATAAAGTTGAGAACCCACTGAGTGAATGGTCATACCTCCACAATTGGTTGCAATGGCATGGTGACATTTCACTCTTTGTGTGTAGCAGTTTGATAGGTGTGGCAGGTTCTTACATGTGAGTAAGCATCTTTGAATAACGTAGGCCAGTAATACCCAACCTAAAGAATTTGATTGGCCATTGAATGGGCTGATCCGTGGCCTGTCCCGACCCTCTCATGAAAACCAGTTAACACCTAATTTACTTCTGTCTTGTCCAAACATCTCAAATAGATCCCCTCATGATTCTTCTTGTAAAGTACTGATCTCTTTATCATATAGCTATTACTTTTCAGTCTAAGTGTTCTTCTTTGAACCAAATTCAATTGTGGTGGGTAGCGCTAATTAAGTAGGTAAAATATGATGTCCCCATACCACTCATCTTTCGAAATATCCTCTAACATGTACTATTGGGAGACTAAGCTTGGCTCCACCTCTGCCATAGATTTGGTCAATGCCTACCCTCTAACCAACTTCATGGGATGTATATCTATATCAAACTCCTACAGAATGGTAACCCACTATCCTCTCCTTTCTCCAAGTTCACTTTGCATTAATAGTGTTTTAATTGTTGCATTTGGTACTATGGCAATTACTTGACTTCTTAGAATGTAATGATGGAACTTCTTGAAAGCCTTTACCAGAGTGTATGCTTTCTTTTCCACATTGGGATACCTTAACTCCGCGTCTTTTAATGGAGTACTCATGAAAGTGATGGGCCTTTTGTCATCGACTACTCTCTTCTAGGTCAACATTGTTGCACAAGTGTGTTCGGATGCAAATGAATAAATGTAGAATGGTAGTGTGTAATCTAGACTTACCATTACTGGAGCATTAGCTATGGCCTGCTTATTTTTGTAAAGGTAGTCTTGGATTCTGGAGTCCAATCCATTTTAGCGTCATTTTTCAACATGGCATTGAGAGGTTGAACAATTTCAGCAAAACCCGTGATGAATTTGCGTAAAAAGTTGATCTTACCAAAATAGGATTTAAGTTCCTTCTTACTAGATGGGGGTGGTATTTTGAGGATTGCTTGTATTTGGTCTAGATCAATGGATATGCCTCGTTCAGATATCACATGCCCCAACAACTTACCTTTAGTTACTCGAAAGATGCACTTCTTAGGATTGAGTGAGATACCATAATCTTTGCACCGTTGTAATACTTTCCTAAGGTCAACCACATGATCTTCTCACCTTTTTGAAAACACTATAAGATCATCCATATAGATTATGATGCATTTTCCAACTAATCCCTTAAAGGCAACATCCATTGCTCATTAGAAGGTGGCACCAACATTTATCAACCCAAATGGCATTCAACGATATGCATAGATGCCCCATTTACATGTAAAAGATGTTTTCAATCTATCCTCATAGTCAACCATTACCTGATTGTAACCTAAATACCCATCTAGAAAAGGCATCATCTGCATGATCCATTAACAATCTGCAGTACTTCATCTAATGATGGCAATGGATAATTATCATTTTTAGATGCTCGATTTAAATTTTAAAAGTCGACACAAAGTCTAATTTCATAGTTTTTATTTCAGATCAGAACCAAATTTACTACCCAAGTGGAATGTCTAACAAGAAATATTATTCTTGCTGACAACAGTTTCTGTACTTCTTTAAAGATCAAAGGTTCTAAAAGGCATTCACCGGCCATTACCTTTGTCTAAATGGCTTTGCTCCTAGCTTTAGTGGAATGGTGTGAGTAATAATCGATGTGTCATATGTCTTGAGGTCTCCATAGCTCCATGCTATAACTTCATGATAGTCTCTTAATGCATGAATGATGCTAGCCTTTTCTTCTTTAGTACTGGCTTTTCCAATAAAAACATTCTTAATCTCTTCATCTGTCCCCAAATTGAAAGGGTTGCATTGTCCTCCGGGAGATTCTCCCTCTTTCCTCTGGGTTCCTTCTAGGTTCCTAGATTGTCTAAATTAAATAGTCTTTCCAACTCCACCATCCCTCGTGCAATTGTGTTGTCTTCAGATTGAGGACTCCTTCTAAATCCATTTCAACAGGTTCCATTTCCTCTTCATCTATTATTTGAGTGGTGACTACATTTGATGAAGTGAGGAAGTCGATTATATGCTTGTCATCCTCAAAGACTTGAAAATTCGTGACATTATCTGGTACAGATGGAGTGGTGACAAATTCAAAAATGAACTTCTTTAATCCTGCCATGGATGTTGGCTCTAATGTGATTGTTGTTTGAGCTAGAGCATCTGCAACATGATTTTGCCTTCTAGGAATCAACTGGATATTGAAACCATCAAAGCATTCGATCAAATCCAACACTCAGTTTCTATACCTGTTCAACCTCTTATCATTATAGGAGTACTGCTTCCTTACTTTTTTCACAACTAATTCTAAATCTCTGAATACTTGAAGAACTCTGACTTTCTTCTGAAGTGCCATCAGCAATCCTTGCACTAAAGCTTCATACTTAGTTATGTTATTTGTGCATGGAAATTGTAGTCTGTGCGATGCTAGATATGAGCTTCCAGTGGGACTAATCAACTCAACGTCTGCCCCAGACCCTTGTCTACATCTTGATCCATCAAATCTCAAAGTCCAGAGATAGAAATCTTTACTGTTGTCATCCTATTTTATAGATCTTTTCTCATTAATCTGAGGCTTTGGCTCCTCCTTCTTTGTGGCAGCTAGATCTTTCTTTGGAACAATGGGAATTTTTAGTTGTTTCTGCACTTGCTCCTCTACCTCCTAATAGAGTAGACATGTAAACTCAGAATGTGAAGCATCATGTATACGACACCAATTTGGCAGTAGTAACTCCTCAATCTGAACTTGCTTCCCTATAGCTGCTTGATCAATTACAAATTTGGCCACAAAATCCTAGAATCCTTTGAATATCCCTGGTTCATCCTCTTCTAAGGAATTTCTTGAGTTTGATTGTACATGTGCTTTTGTGCTTTCTAGTTTTCTACAAGTGGAGGATCAGGAAATCTGTTGTAGATTAGCATAAGAATCTCCTCTATTTGATCATCATGAGGAAGGTAGACCCCCAAATCAACTCCTGAAAACAATGGTCTGGTTATACTCTGTAATCATATGTTTCATTTTTGGTTCTCTTTCAATACGTATCTAGTTTTCCAATCCCTTCCATGGCAGCCACATGTGAGAAAGTCAGTGGCCATGTAGCCATTCAATGTTCTGGACCAATCCTAACTTAAAAGCATGTCATATTGATCTAGAATATCTACCACTTGTATGTCTATGTACTGCTACACCTGAGGATCAGAAGCTAGCTGCATGTGTATCCTATTCAATTCACCCATCACATTCACCTCAGTCTTATCTAACTGTATAACTTTCTTGGAAGATTTGGCTAGAGTGAGACCCAGTGCCTTGCATATTGATAAAGGCATCACATTTGTGGAAGCACCAGAATCCATCAAACAATTCTGAAGGTTCATTCCAAATATTCTAAGTGTTAAGAGAAAAGGAGGACTTTCTCTCATATCTTTGTAAAGTGTCATCTTATGTTCAGCATCTGTCACATAGATTCTTCCTTTCCTTTGTCAGTGTTATCATTCATAAGAACCTCCTTCTGAGAAGAATCTATTATGATACCTACACTCACATCTTGGAAGAAGGTTGTCCTAACCTTAGGTATTTTTAGCAAGTCATAAATAGGTAAACTAACATTCATCTTCTTGAGTTCCTCTGCAACATACTACCCCATTTTGCTACATCAAACCATTAAAAATTCTCAGTAATTGCCCCTTGATGTACTGACTGAGGTGTGGCTTTTAGGGGTTCAGGATTATTAGAAGCTTTTGGATTTGGTGGAACTTGATAGTTGTTCGAAGGGATGAAAGTGGTGAAAGGGCCTTTGGGCTTATTACTTCTCAGGTTGTATGGGGTTTTATTATATTGTTGATAAGCATTTACCTCATCCGACTCTTCCTCCTTAGGCTAATTATCATCTTGAAATGGAAACGTATAACTATCAAGGACTAGGGCAGTATCATACCTTTGTGATGGGACAAGTTCATACCCTATTGGTGGATTCTCCTGAGTTTTAGCATTTTGGATTTCCATCTAGAAGATGCTGGATGCTATCTAAAATTCTGGACAGTCTAGCTCAGAGTGAGCATTCGTATTGTGCAATCTGCACCAAGTAGACAAAGCTGCCTCTACCAACATCACACAACCAGGAGGTTGGGTATCGTTGTTCTGATTTTCCAATGGCGATGGTACCCCTCCATTGTTAGGCCTGATGTTCCAAGACTGATTTGATCGCAGATGAAAATTCTAATTTTGATACTAATTCTGGTCATGGTTTTGAAATTGGTTCTGATTTTGGAACTGATGTTGATTTTGATTCTTCTATTGTAGATAGGCATTTTGATTCCTTAGGTGAGTGACCTTTGTAGTGAGTTTCTTCATTTGCTTAGCTAACTCCCTGATATCATCTATGTCTTCCTTTTCTTTGGTTACTTCTAAAGATTGGAGAAAAGGCATTTGGGTGGGAGGCATTTTAGCTACTGGGTTTCCTAGATGTACTACCAAAGCTTTTGTTGCAGCTGGGTTGGGAATCAGATTCATTATAGGGGTATGATTGGCCAAGGCTTGGTTAATCATGGGTATTTGATTTGGCATGGCTATAGGGCCCATGTGGTTCAGTGGACCGGTGGCTATTTGTCCTAGCTAAGTGCTTACAATGATAGCTTCGGTATATGCTTGAGCTAGAGTAGCAGGAGTTGGATCTACTCTTCTAACGAACATAGATGTAAGTTTGTCCAAGGCTACATCTTGCCCTATGGCATAAGGATCTTGCAAATGACTAAAGGCTTTCTGGAATCTATTGTTAAAAAAACTTATCATCTCACCTTTACCCTGATGAATTTCCATGAAGGACCTTTAGAGATCTGCTGGAGTAGTGGGCATTTGAAATCGATTCAGAAATGCATTTTTTAGATTCAGCCATGAGTTTATGGATGTTGCAGGAAGGTTATCAAACCAATAATAAGCCTCATCTTGTAAAGAATAAGGAAACAATCAGCATACCACATCTTTGTGCTGTACTTGCAGCATAAACATGCTACTCTCAAAGATTTTAATATGCTCATTTGCAGTCCTGTCTAGATCATTCACCCTAAACTTGTAACAAAACTTATCAGGGTTTTTCGGCATATCATGATAGTCATTAAACTAAAATGGGGACTGGTTATTTGCTATGAAGAAAGCCATGACTGGAGGATTGAAAGGAGCTACAACTACATTCCTTGGGACTGACTAGGCTCTTGGTGCTCTAGGTATCCCTTGATCTCTTCTTGTTCATCTGAATACTATCAAGGACAACAACTCTTCTCTAGATGAGCTGGATCTAGTATGTCTCTGTCTGGTCCCCAGACTTGCAGATTTTTATGGAGGGGGGTAATTCCTTGTTCATCCCTCCTTCTAGCGCCAATTCTATTGATGGGTGTTTTAGCACTCAACAACACAGGTGTGACTGCCAGTTTCACACCTCTCTTGAAAAGTATCCTACCCTAGGTAAGACTACTCCAAGGTTTCTATAGCTAGGTCTTAGCTCACTTGGAATCTCTCAGTTGGAATGTTCTAGATGTTCCTACAAGGGGTCTTACATGCATTCTATAGATTTCAATAGTTGGAGTAGAAATTCATGCAAATCCTTTATGATTTCAGCTAATAAAAAAATATGAAATGTTGCTGAAATTCCTAAACTAATGGTTGTTTTCAAAGAAAATACAAAAGGGGATAGGGTTTTAAGAAAATCCTAAGTGACATTCACAATATGTGGATTGTTGCAAGTAGACAAATGCTCTAAAATTTAACCAGTTTTCTGAGTTACCAAACTAAAAATGAATGTTACAACACTACAGAAAATGATGCTATCTTCAATGGGAATCAAGAAATTTTCATATCACAATTCATTCATCAAATACCCAACAAATGGCACAATTTAATTTATGAAATGTAATTGAACAAAGCACAATTGATCATCCCAGACTAACTTTGCATAGTTACCTACAATCAGTAAATAACTAAAAGTATGGACTAAGAGCATTCATCAGATACTTTCAACAAACCATGAACATTGCAAAAGCACAACTAATTTACTATTGGAAATTAAGAAGCAAACCATGAAAACTAGATAAGCAAATACAATACACAAATTCTCAAAATAACTGTAGAAACTTACTTTGTATTACTTTAAATGGCAGAGTGTCAACAATTCGGCATCAAGAATTCTCTCTCAAACAATGGAAATGGTAACCCTTTATATAGGAGAGGAGCCATACCGAGTTTTTCAATGGACGGTGGCGATTAACTCAACACCAACGGTCTAGATTTACATCATTAAATACATTCATAACAACTCATAGCAATCTTGGATTACATTTTGTCTTTTATGAAAAAGACAAAAAACAAACCCTAGATACATTGAATCTGGACAATTTGACTACCCAACTAAATATATATATAGAAAAAGTCATTTTTGAGGCATAATAAAGACAACATAGTGTCATATGTCACTCTAAATATAACAGTTTACATTAGTGACTGGATTACATTTCAAAATATTCAAATTACACTAAGATTTATCATCCAAGTCTATTTTGTCTTCTTCTGCAATCTTGTTGTGGTAGATGACCCAAGTTGATAGTGTCAGATCGATGTATGCGGCATCCGGGTTCTTGAGGTGGCTAGCCCGATACTTAAACATCTCCAATTCTTGGCTATACCAATTATATATCTTTTCTATCTCTGCCTCTACCTTATGAAATGGATTGAAGTCAGTTCTGAGGTCACTGACTCTGTCTAGTCTAGCCTCCACGTCCAATTCAGTATCTTAAAAAACTATCTTATTTAACTTATCTTTACAACCTTTGACATTGTATGGCTCAAAATCATCATAGCACATTACTAGATAGTCTTTCAAAGTGTCATTTATTTCATAGATAAGGGCCAGTATGTTTTCATCTATGGTTTTGTAGGCCTCTCTGATGTTGTCAAAGACTTCTTTCCTTAACTTTATTTGCTGATACCAATCAATAGCTTTATGCAACTTATCCCTTGTCAAAATATTTTTAGACAATAATGTCTAAGCAAGCAAGTCTCTGATCACTTGCACTAGAGGAAACATATGAGAATAATTTTCATCAAATGTATGACATTCCTCATGCAAGTCTTTCCAGCATTCCTAAAGTTGGACCAGATTCTTATGAAATTTAGCTGCAACATCAATTGTCCTACATCCCTTCTCACACACTTTGATCATCCAATGTTGTGTGCCTTTTGACAGAGTCTGAACTTAACCAAGCTTAGACATTTCATCTCTTGACAAAAAGGTGGGCACTATCTTTATCTCACCATCTGAATCTATTGGTTTTATCAAAAATTGTAAACAGGCCTGGAGTTCTTCATTCTACTATTTAAGCTCTTTCTTTGAGAGTTCATCTTTATCTAGCTGTTCCAAGATGGAAGAAACAAAACCTTTGAATTCATCAACCCTCTGAGCTCTTGTAGCTGGTCCCACATTTATAGTTGTTATGGTATAATCTTCTATTTCTTTAGCTTTTGGGCATGTGACAAGATGGCACTCAGATCCAGTTTCATTACTTCTACCTGAGGCTCTGGATATGCTACTCTGTTTTGCAGCTAGTTAGGTGCAGAAGAAGAAGGTTCTTTAGGCCCATCAAGTTTTTTATTACCTGTATCAGATGGCCCTTCAAGCAGCCTTTGCTCCTATTCTGACCCTTTATCTAAATCTTCTTCCTCATGTGCAAGGTTTCTCCATCTTACCAATACATCTTTCTAAGTTGCCTTGAGGATTGCTCCTATTTGACTCTTTTTCAAAGGACTATCTAATATTTCAATTATTTCTATACTGGTAACTTTAGCCAAAGGTTCATCAATTATTTCATTTTCTACCTCAACGAACACATCCTTCTCTAATTCTTTCTCTTGGAGACCTAGTTCACCACACACTTTTTCAATACTTGGCAGCAATGGCATAGCCAAGGGAATTGAATCTTGCTCTGGGGAAGCTTGGGAAATGGAAACAACAGTTGAGAGGGGAGAAACACTTGAAGGTAGGCTAACTTGTGTCAAATTGACAAAGGCATTAGACCCCAAAGCCGGTGAGATGACAGAAGTTGGTAGGATGGAAGAAATGACAATGAGTGAAGAAATGGACAAAGAAGGCAAGGGAAGAGTAGGTGAAAGAATTATAGAAATAGTAGGTAATGCAAGGGAAGTAGAAAGTGGGATGGAAGATATGGAAGGTAAAGATGTGGTAGTAATAGAAGAACATGAGGTGGTAGCAATGGAGGAGATGGGACTTCTATGAGTGCTAGAAGATATTGCCAATGAACAAGAGATAGTTGAAATAATAATGGAAGGTGAGGTAACAGCAGAGATAGCGTACCGAACAATGGTTACTAAGGTCATAGGTGTAGTACTAGAAACAACAGAGGGAGATGCAACAGTAGCAACTGTTGGAGAGAGCATAGCAACATTCACATTCAGGGCAGTAAGAGATGGAGAAGTTGGCAAATTTGCACTATCAGCAATGGTAGCAGTGGCTTCTACTATCTTACTAGTATCTTTCATCAACCCTTCTCCTGGCCCACTAGGAAGGTTGCTCCTCTTTGAAGCTCTTGTCTAGGTGGAAGGAGGTTTATTCTTTGTCTAAGTCTTTGTAGCCACCTTCTTACTCTTTTGTGCTTCAACCTTTTGTACCAAGGGTATGTGATCTTCACTATCCGATTTGAGTCCTTGGACTAGTTCTGCTTCATCAGTGATCTCTATGGGTTCATCCTCTTCTACTCTAGATTCTTTTCTGATTCAAGTGCAGTGTATGTGAGATAAATCCCTTGTCCTTCCAGGGCAATAATTTATCCGCTTACCCATGCTTTGCTTAATCTAATTGGTTCCTTCATCACATCATCAAGGGAACTTTCCTCAACATTAGCCCAATTAGGCAAGGGAATTGGTTGGTGGTATTGTGCCTCCCAGGCGCCCCTATGCATCACATTTTCATCATCTTCTAGTTGGTCAGGGACTGTAATAATATGAAACTTTCTTATGAATGCCAGTGATAATTTGGAGTGGGCCTTCTTCATGACCTCATAGTCATTCATGCAATTTGCCCAAAAATCTTCTATATACATCTTATGAAATAATTTCTTACTCACAAACCTCTCCATCACCTTATTTGGATCAAAATAATTTATTTTGTTGTAATAATGAAGATTGAGATGTTGAATTTCTGTGTCAGAGTGCTCAGCTGACCCCAATGAAGGACATGTATAGTTTCCTTTGCCTAACAAGATGGGAAATCAGACATTCGTTCTATGCAAATGCTTGAGTTTTTCAGTACAAGTTATCAATTATCTAGATAGCTTCAGGAGCACTACTTTATCTATTGGATATCTAGGGAGTCTATAAGCCATCCCTGTGAGGCCTTGTATTCTCAAATATGTGAACTTCTCAAATCAAATATACCACCTCCCATACTTGGTGACTTCATTCATAGCTTTAGCAGATATCCTTAGAGCTATGTTGCCTTGCAATAACCTGGTTATGTACATAGTGAAGGCATCATTTACCCTCTTATAATGCATAAGAGATTGTGTCAATGTGAGTTGTGTATAGTATTCATAGACCTTAATATGGGTTTGCTCATCATTTCCCACTTCCCCCACCATGGACAATCCAGTATAATGATTCTTCCTCACTAATGCATAAACTACATAAGATATCCATCTGAAGAAATGTTTCTCTTTGAAATTGTTGAATGCCTCATGGATGTTATCACTTAGGATTTTTGCCCAGTTTAACTTAGTTCCTTTTAATATCTCCTCAATTATAAAAAACATCCATCCTTTGAAGGTCGATGCTGTAGGTAACCCATATATTATGCTCAACAAGGTTACTAAATCTCCTATTTCATCATGAAAGTCACTCCGGTACAGCACCTCAAGAAACTTGACTAAGGTAGACCTTTTACTTTTTTCCCACTGTTCATTCATATGTTTTCTACATCCATTTTCATCTTTCTTATAGGTGGCTTCTAATACTGCCTTATCTGGCATAGTCATTATTCAATGCCATGGAATACCAAAAATTTTAGCCAAGGAGGGTGGACTTAGGTCAGCTAACACTTCTCCACTGGTAGTTTGCACTATTCTTGTCATAATGTCATATATCTCTACACAGGTAACAATTAGCTCCACACATTGAGCAGATTTGGGGAAAGCAGTAGCTTCTATAATCCCACTATCTTTTACCATCTTGGCACTTGGGGTTGGATTTGGGCCAAATATTCTAAGTCTGAAATCATCCAGGTCAATATGACCTAGGTCTGTGTCTCCTACATTCTTCCACCCAGTAGAAATCTTTTTTTCTTGGGGAATACCTTTGAACTTGTACCTCATGATTTGAGCTCATGCAGTCATCTAACTTGCAGGACTGGACCTTATAAGTCTTGATGCCTCTGAGATGGTTTTCTCTAACTCCTAAACTTAAACTCTAAGATTACCCAGTGGACTACTACATTATTAGGCCATCCTATGATAAATGAGTCTGAAATGGATTTACTAAGTTACCATCATATGCATATGAGAACATAAGTCTAAAATTTACCAACTATTGCATTTATCACATGATTAAATAATAGAGCAATCTTATACCAGTACATGTAATAAATACTCTAATGCTACGAAATCCTAGTTAAAACATGTAAAACATCAATATTTACTAAGTGCAGTTATTATTACACTCTCACAGACATTTCCCCTTTTGAAATTTCTTTTAAAACCATCATTTTACCCAGTTTGCACTAGTTTTAGGGTCAACCAACCTGCAGGAGGAAAAGTACTGATTTCAAGGTCAACTGACCTGGTGAAGAAATCAAGATGGTCCAACCAATTGATTTGTTTATGTTCATGTCATTGCGACATTTTGTGAGAATTTCACAATCAACCGACTTGCGCAACTTTGAGGTGAGATTGACTTGAGTTAGTCATTCAGGTTGGTCAGTTGCATTTTAGTGCAAGGTGATCAAACAGACCTTACCACCTTTGCATGGGATTGGGTATCATCCGACCTTGCAAAGTTTTCATAGGTAACTGACCAAGTTGGCGAAGGGACTTTCTGGCGCAAGGGTCAGAGTATCAAGCTTTTGGCGCAAAGTAGTCTTTTCATAGTTAGCGGGGATTTAGGGCATGGTAGACTTCTGAAGCATTTCAGAGCCTCTGACCTAAGTCAAAGAAGTGATCTTTTAGTGCTGAGTTGGTGCATTTAAAAATTAGCACAAAGTAAACCTTAGGGTCAAGCAGGACTTTTGGGATTCACTGATTAAGTTAATTGAAGCGACGAAAAAACGTGAATTTGAAGAACTAAGTTTTTAGCGCAACATTGATCTTGAGTCCTAACAGGGGTTTCCAAGGCCGCAGACTAACTGAATGGATCACAAAGTTTTGAAAGTCAGTCAGATACACTCTTAGCGCAAACTTTATTTTTCATTTGTTTTATTGATAGATTAAATGTGCTAAGGCAAGATTCTTTTGTTTCACTAGGGTTTCATGAATATCTGTTTCATTTTGCCTATGGGGAGAACCTCAGACGATGCTCAAAAAATGGATTACCTCCCCTCTATTTGACATTAGGGTTTCATGATAATAAACAACTGAGAAAAGGAAACCCTAGGTTCAGTGCCCTAACCCTATCATCTGTTCCTTTACTATGCTTCTGGAAGAAAATGCATTTGATTTTAATTGAAACCCTAACTAAAAGCCCTAAATGAAGAAATGAACTCCTACCTAGTTCACGAGGGGAAAGTAAGCTGAGACGTGTAGGCAGGGAGGAGGTCTCTAGGTTGAATCCATGGGTTGCGCAGGGCAATCGATCAGAATGTCACCAAAGAGCTCTCTAAGTATTTGTTCAATGCAGAATGAGCTTGAAAACCATGAAAATCCCCTTTTGTCCCCCTGAATCGATCACCATTAATGCAGAATGTACGAAGTGTCAGTTGGGAGATTCGGCAGAATATTAGGGTTTACACAGATTAAGGTTTCTTCTGACTTGGTAGGGTTTTAGAGTGTCACGGACCTGGTCAATGGATGTCGTTCTCAACACAAAAGTGGTTAGTTTTATTGTAAGTACTTTGCGGGATTTAGGGTTCCTCGGACCAGTGGGGAATTTGCCACTTTCTGACTTAGTGAATAAACACTATAGCGCAAAGTCAGTGATAATTAATTTTAGCACTGAGGTCAGTGGATGTGAAAAGTGGCACTAAGGTTGGTTAGGTAGAAATACAGCAACGGGGTTGGAGGCAAAGGATTCTAACGCAAAGGTCACACAAAGGGAATTTTGGCACAAAGGTTAGATGGATGCAATTCTAGTGCAAAAGATAGTCAGACCTAGTTTTATGAAATGTAGAGACTTAGACTTAGTAAAATTTGGAATGACCTATTAATATAAAATTTCTAACATGGCAGGAAGTGCATTTTGACCAGTTGACTACTTAGGAGATGAAAAACCTACCTGACACTCTAAGCCAAGATTTGAAAGAAGGGGTCCCTATTTTCAAAATGGGGCATGTGTGCAAAGCACAACAGTTAGCCCATTCTTGTAAGAGCAACTAGAGTGGAAAAGAAAGAAGATACAACTTAAAAAGGATTCAAAGGAAGAAGAAGAAGGCATCACATTACCAACATCAACATGGGTAGAGTCGATGACCCCTATGATCACATAGGTAAATATTCCTCCCCCTTCTTCAATATTTCAGTCCATCCCTACTATGACTCTGGCCATGCCTATAGAAACTTTTGGCCCAACCTCTACATCCACTCCTTTGACTTGCCCAGTCTTATTACATTTCACGCACCGTTTTGAGATGCCTCAAATCCCTTTTCCTCTTGCATTCACCACTTCCCCATCCTCACCTCCTCTTTTAAGCCTCCCTCTGTTCTATCTTAGATGCTCACCTTCCCATCCCCATTACCTCCTAGAGAAGTCATCATTCCCTACTAGAAACAAATTAACATTCCATGTGGGCTTCTACAAGGATTCCCCTTTGCTAGAGGATTCATACAGTCTCCCTTCGGCTTCCACCAGCAAATGTAGAGTGCATGGTAGACATGAAAGGAAAAAATTAAGGCAAGGAGACAAGAAAGAGGGGAAAGCCCCAGTCTAACCCCATATAAGATCTTTGTATGACCTAATGTAATAGTCATTGATGATTACACACATGACTGTCATCATGCATAAGCTGCAAGAGAAAATGTCTCTTGAAGACTATTCAATCTAGGTGGTCGGGATGAATCTCACATAAGCTCACCTGCAGAACCACATTGAATTAATGGAGGAGACTTAAAAATCTGTCACAACATATTTCATTAAGGTCAGTTAGTAGTTTGAGAAGAGGGAGGCAGAGCTAAGCTAGGTAAAGGATACAATGAACTAGTTATGCCAACAAGTGATGGCTCAAGAGTTGGAGGTCAACAAATTAACCCTAGAAGCACAATTATGAGTACCATGGGAGACCCATGTGCATCCTTATAGTCTCAACAAGTGGCACTCCAGACTAAGCTTGTTGGAGGGCTACAGGAAGAGGCTCGAGAAGGCATAGGAACTAGAGAAGGGGAGAGTTGAAGAATTAATGTAGCTACAAAACACCTTGATGGAGTTGAGGGCTTCAATAGAATCACTTAAAGCTCAACTCACAACTAAGGAGTGACATCTTGAATAGTAGAAGGTGGAGGCACAAATGGTTGATCCTGCACCGCATCTGATTCAACTAGTAAAAGATTTGTATGCATCTCACTAGGTGAGAATCATGGTTAGCACCACAGAGCTTAAAGGGGCACTTCAGTTCATTTCTACTATCCAGAGACTCATAGAATAGGTGAAAATTGAGGTAGATCAAGCTCTCTAGATATTCTCTCCCAAGATAGCCTAGGCTCAAAACATAATAGAAAAACTCTATAGTCTACCTAATGAGGCTCTTCTTTCAGTCGGGGTAGATAATTGATACACCGCTGCAACAATGGTGAATGAGGTCAAGAGCAAAAATAAGGTCTCTTTAAAGTGAAAGTCTTAGTTGACCACTTTAGAGTAGGTCATGATGGAAATGAGAGGCCATGTTGACTCACTACTCCAATTGGGACGGCCCTCTCCTTTCCAAAATGATGGAGATATATTCAGTGAAGAAGAATACAAGGTGACACTTGCAAACAAGAAGGTGGACCAAACATCTTTTCAAGGCTGGGTATAGACACCAAGCATCATAGAAGTTGAGGTAGTTCTTTAGCCACTAGCTCAACTAGAGTACAAATTAAAGGTTATCGTTGAGAAATTATAGAGTATCTCCCATAAGGAGATAATCAAGCTAAATAGATCTTTTGAGGAACTGAAGAAGAAGGGATATCCCTTAGAGGATGAGTGAGCATCTTTGCAAACTACCCTAGTGAATCTCTAAGACTAGTAGCTTTCTTTCCAATTTTGAATTTTTGTTTCCATCATTTTTGGAGTCCGGTGATCGACATACATGAGCACACTTCTCTGAGAGTCACCAAGAACTATAGATACTCTTTCTCTACATTTTGTTTTAGGTCAGAGATAAGTCATCATCAACTATTGAAAGCATCTATAGCTTCATTTTTTAATCACACCAAGGCAACATCATTTTGAGTCTGAATCAAGTTTGAGTCAGACTGCTATAGGTTATCAAAATTGAGCTCATTGTTAGCCACATGGAAGGTTTTCACAAGCTGAAGGATACATTAAGTCCAACAGCATCCCCGCACTAGGCCTCAGTGCCAAGTGTCCCAATTTGTTATTAGCGGGCCCAAGTCTTAAAAGGATACAACCAAAGTAAGGAGGTCATGGATGTTACCACTTGTCACCACGGTGCAAGGAAAAAGGGAAGGAAGATCTAAAAATCCCTTACCATTGTGCCAAGGCACCATGTGTCACGAGGCCAAACTATGGCAGCCCCCTAATCCTCAAACCACTTCAAGTGTTGAAGCCTTTGTTGTTGTCACTTGGTACATCCATGATCCTCTTCAATGAGAATAGGCTTGACACTTCAAGGAGTTGCATCAAGATACAAAGTGTCATTTTCCTCCCAATGGTGGGCCTGATGTCCTCAAAAGGAGAAGCAAGCATAAGGAGACACTTGGAATGTTCATGCACTATTTCAACAATACAGTCCCAATAGCTTCAAAAAGTAGCACCAGGCTGCCACGTGGTGATGGGCCCCACTAGATGGGTAGAAACTTAATGGGCATTCAAAGCCATCAATCCCAGGCCTTTGGATCCAATGGTCCATGAATTATGAAGGACATTTCAATGCAAATAAAAGGAAGTGACACACTAGAAGCTGATACCAATTAATCAGCAAGCCTCTAAGGCTTGCAAGGAGAATATGAATGCAACCCAAGGCTTTCCTAGGTGGCATAACATTACATAGAAACATCAAAGAGGAGGTTGGGCCTCCAACAGTTTCTTGGTGAGTCTTCAATACCTTAGATGGGTGCCATCAAGATCATGCAACATATGAGGATGGCAAAGTCAGAAGCATTCAATGTCATGGTACCAATGGTAGATGCAGTAGATTTTTCTCACCTAGTGTCTCATTTCAAAATATCAAGTTGCTATCTATATAGTGCATCAGCTGATGTAATGGGGGTTGGGAAGTGTTTAATTGCTAAGCCAATTTTGGGACTTTGGAGAAGAATCGATAGGCATTCTACCCTTTGTGGGTACTCTTTAGAGCTGATTGAATGCTTTGTAATTGTGCCTTTGTGCCTTTTTGTAATTTGTTCTTAGTTTAATAATGAAGAAGAGTGACATCATGTGCTTATTCTATGTATATTGAGTCTTCTTTCAAGTTTCATGTATTAATGTCATGCCTTTGTTTTCACTTTAACAAATGATATTGGTAAATGGTTTGAAATCATGCCTTTGTACTCTTTGAAGCCATGAGTTAGTGTTTTGAGTTAAGGAGGGAAATATTGTGCAATTGATACATCAATTTAAATACTATCTTTTAGTGTATTGCCTTAGATTAGCTTCTTTCATTTAATTTTCTCTTCTCTTTTCTTTCCCCCTATAGAAATAAATAATGAGATCCTTACGAAGAGCCAACTTCTAAAATCCTGGAGGTTATCCTGTTATTTACAAAAGAGTCCCACAATCATAGGATTTCCAATCTATAGTGGTTTTTCCACAAATAGGGAGTAATTCTTAGGTGTGAACAATAAAAGCCATCAATAGTTTCAAAATATTCTAGAACAGTAATAATAAAACTATTTTCTTTCATCTTTCAATCACAATCCAAACAATGGTAAATGCTCAACATTAAACTCAAATTTTTTATATTTCTTGAGAAATAATTTAACACAACTTGAGAGTTGATAGAGTAAAGTTCCACTTTAGTTCTTCCATTTTAACCTTATTGACTTGTACAGGTTTGGCTTGTAGGTTTTATGGAAAAAACCACAATAGAAAAATAACATATTTCCTCTACTATGAACTTAGCAGCCTGAGAGAATTTGGCCTACATTATTATCTTAAAAGAGACCTCCATAGAAAACAAATACTTTAACATATCTTGAAATGGTATTCAAAAACCTATCAAGGCCCATATAATACTCGACTTGCATTATGGGTATGTTGGTAAACATATTTGGTTACTATAAATTCACTATATTTTCTCGTGAAAGTCACACAAACATATCAATAGTTGGTAAGATTATTTTTCTAATTGATAATCTACCTCTTGTAATGCCCCCTCATGTTTTGGCTTGTGATAGTTGCTAGTTTCACATTTCTCTCTGTCAGTTCTGAGATAGTTGTTAGTTCTTTCATTGCATTTAGATAGTTCTGAGACATTTGGATTAGTAGGCTTATGGTTTATGTTTATTTTGATCATGATGGACTATGTTCGACTGCTATAGTTTTGACATGTGTTATGAGTTTATGATGACATTATTATTATTCCAGTGATGATGAGTTTGACATGATTAGTAATGGTTTAATATTATCATGTTTCATTCAATCTGTTGATATCTGAATTCAAATAAAAGAGGTTATAGTCTTGTTCAAGAGCAAGGACGGTGTAGTACTACTCGCTTCGAGCACCCTACTATGCCATGATTCTCTGACTCTGTGTGTCTTGACATATATGCATTTGATCATATACAACCTATTGTTCTGATGCAGGCTGTAGGTACCGAGCCTCGACTCCACCTGATATAGCAGGTTTGAGCAGGCTCTTGCACCAATGGGTATCGGTGATGGGAGATAACATGAGGTTTATTCCGCTAGGTCAATCCCAGTCTTTTGTGGTGGTCATGTGTCATGATGTGACGTTTGATCCTCACTTCATGTTGTTGGTCATCACGTGTTGTGGAGCATTGTTGAGTTGTTTAAGTTAGGTCTATGTGATCTCTTGGTAATATCTTAATGAACTATTATTATAATATTAATGCTATCTATATGTTAAATCTAATAGTATTCTGAGTAGTCGTATAGTTTGGAATATTGCTTAAGTAAAATGCATTATTGAATAAATTAATTATTTTTTTTAAGCATCTGAAATTTTTTCATGGTTAATAAATATATATAGCTGATAAAGAATAATATTAGGTAATAAATTAATGTTATGAGTTGTCGATTGTGAATTTTCAAGATTTAAGGAAATCTCTATTATTAGTAAAATTTTAAAATTCTCGGAGGAGTGGGGATTCTGGGTAACAGATGCATGATTGTGATAATTTATGGGATTAGCCATTTTTATATAGGAGGGATTCTTTTGGAGAGGGGGTTTTTTTTTGGGGAAGAAGAAAACAGGAATTGGGGAAAAACAAATAATTGGTTACGGGAAATGGAGAAGATCTAAAGTGGGATTGAAATTTGGATACGTGATGTTGTCTCTTTGAAATTTTACATTTTTGTAGCTTAGAATTTAAATCTTATTTTAGCACTATCATCCTGTGTTCTGTGTGTGAGAATTTGCAATTTTGTAGCTTGGAATTTAAATCTTTTTCTTTTGGCATGATCATTCTGTGCTTTGTGTTTGAGTGTAGTTGCCCTGACCATGCTCCCATCTTGGGAATCACACCTTGATGACTGTCTGTGTTATAATCTCTATAGTTATTTCCAAGTTTATTCTTCTTCTGGCTTATTCTTTGTCAAAATCCTTCTTGAAATGTTTTAGTCCAATAAATGGTAATTCATTCTAAGGGACCCGAATTAAAAGAAAATGACCCATATGAACCCTTTTACTAGTTTTTGGACCCTTTCCATCCTTGGTTGTTCTCAGTGTCATAGTACGGCCTCACCTTGTTTTAGCTTTTCAAAAATTTTCCTAGTAATGAAGTTCTTTTACTTTTAATCTGAAATCGATCAAACCATAATGGAATTTTCTTTGTTTAGAATTTACCTCATTCTATTAATGGAGGTCGTAGTATGTTTCTATTATTGCTAGTAGATGATATTTTGGTCTTCTTGTTTCAGCAACATCTGCACCTATCTTTTTCCATTCAACACCTCCGTCGTACGTTTTTTTTCTCTATAGTTATATACTCTTCCAAATTTGGCCAGTGAGTAAAGCTTTATGTCTGTGTTGGAAGTTGGATGGTGTCTGAGGAACTTAGACAGATTTTCCCTATCTCTCATAGGCGTCGCCATACGAGCCCTTTTGACCTGAGATTTCAAAAACAAACCTTAAACCTTGCTGTGTGTGTGGTTCGAACTCCTCTTGCAATTTTCCTCTTTCTCTAATTTTGGCTCTTAACTCAAATTTTCCCTTCCTCCATGGTCATACACCTAGGGCACTACTTTTTGCTAGAGACAGACTTCATTTCAACCCTGAGTATTTCATTTAATTATTTTCTTTCATTGTATAGGCCAGTGCATTTTAAACTATTTTGCCCTGAGACCAGATTGGCATGAACCGAGTTCTTTTAGAAAGAAAATTAATAGACTAGTGTGTTAGCGATTCATTAGAATAACACTTCTTGTGATCTGGTAGTTGCTTGATGAGGGAAGATAGGAGAGTGAAGTTTCCATTGTCATAGTGGAGTATAGTTGAACTATAATTTGATGTTAGGGTGTGTAGATGAATACAATTTCTCTATTTTTTGTTGTTGGACTATGTATAATTTATACTATTATATATATATATATATATATATATATATATATATATATATATATACTTATCATTCTATAACAAGATTAATAGTAGAAATCATTAAAATTCAAACTTAGAATAATTTTAATACTTTTTTTTTTGGTTTAAACTTAGCATCGATTATTAGACAAATTTTTATATATAGTTAGAAAGATGGAACTGGTGTTAATGGAGGCAACATTTTCCTAAATGGATTTACGATTTTGGTTTAAGGTAAATAATTTATTATTGTCTTCATAAATTAGAATGATTTAATTATACTAGATTCTTATAGTAATGATAGTGTACTAATTAGGTATTAGTCATAATCTTGTTACCTTGTAAAAATGAATTTGTTGGTTATGGTTTTGTTGAAGTCCCTTGTCATTAGGCAATTTAATGAATAAATTAGGATTTTATGTGAAATAGTTTATTATAATAAGGTTAGTATTATAATGCTGGTTTTAAATATTGGGTTAAAACTTCATAGTGCTTCCATGTCTAAATTTTTCAAGGATGATGTATTTGAGTTTAAATTTATATTGATCTAATGGTCGTTTGTCAGTTAGTATCAATAAGAGGTTCTGAGTCACATGGTTTTAAGGTATGCCATAATCATCTTTACCCTTGCTTCCTTATTGGGAGTTCAAGTTTGTTAAGCGTCATGATTTGGTCAGTTGTTTATTGATATTGTGTTAAAATCTATTTAGCTCCAGAGGCTTGTTAGCTTTAATTCAGTGTGATATTGTGGTAAGGATGTTTTGGTATTGTGGACCTTTTTGGTAGGAGGTCTTGATGTGGATTGGGAAAGATTGTTGTTTCGAATATGGAAATTACTGATTAAAATGTTTACTTGATTTGGGATTTTGGAATGGATGGGGGAAAAATTTTGTGGACTTGGACTTAAAACTGTCAATGTAACGTGTTGGGTTGTGAAAAGACGGATGCCTAGTAGTTCCTTGTCCATGCATGTCATTGTTCCAGATGTTGGCTAAGGGATGCTAGTTGTAGGAAGGAGAGTGGCTTCCATGGAGGGGCTGGTGCCCAAAGTGGCTGCCTGGATAACCCCATGGAATTTGTAATCAAGTGATAATTTAATAATATATCTAGGTGGGTCAGGTAGTAATTCACATAACAAGATAAGCATGTTGCCTCACCCATGCCTTGAGTGCACTCATAGGCTAAGGATGGGATGAGAAGGCATGGTTGGCAAGGTCGACCTCCTTGTCCACATGAGAGAATGTGTCAGCTCCGCATGTGTCACCCTATGGGGTTGGTGCCAGAGAGGGGTTGCTGGGATAACCATAGATGGGGGCTAGCTTCTAGTGAGAGATACCCTAGATAACCCATGTTAGGACCATGCGATGACACTCTCCTCACTGCAGCTTAGTTACTTCCCTGTTTATCTTACATTATTGCCTTTGGAGTGTTGTCTTGTCTTGTGCAGTCTTGTTTTTATGGTTGGTCTGTGTCAAGCCTGTATCTGTTTGGTTATATTTGTTGTTGTATCCTTTGACTTAGTGGAAATCCTCATTGTTATCTCCTAGCTCAGAGGGGTGGACCTCAAGGTTCCACATGGTTGGGTGGAAGAGCTATCCATTGGTCTTCTTGGATGTTTGGTTTGAGATCTGTGCCAAAGTGTTCCAGTTTAGTTTTGTCCTCCACTCTCAGAGTTGATGTATGCATTCATAATTGTATTATTTGTAAACCGGCGTGATTGGTCTTGTAATATGGTATTGAACCTTGTAATTATTCCTCTCTACAAATGTATAATGTAATATTCTTCTATTGTTTTGCGATGTGTATCACTTGTATTGTTATTATTTTATGTTCTATTGATGTAGTTTTGTTTCCCTAGAGGAGTTGGAAGTGCACTTTTCTTTATGATTGGATATGATGTTATCTTGTCCTCTTGTTAATGCAATTACTTGCTTCAAAAAAAAATTATTTATGTTAATTTTGCACTTATGATTCTAACTCTTTAGGGTTGCATGATGGGGCATAACACCTCTACATTTAGAGGTGCAGCTTCCTCCTAAATAAATATTTTTTGTGACAAAGTTTTTAAAACCCTAAAATGCCTCAAGAATATGATATATCAATAACTCTTGATAATCAAAGAAAACTTCACTAGTAGACATGAGAACACCAATGTTGTCAAACTCCATTATTAACCAATACATTGATGCAGAAAGGGCATGCACACAACTCAATGGACCAATAGATCATATATCAAGCAACCTAATGGCTATAATGTGTTACATTTAAATTGTCAAACCAGGGAATGATATTCTTCTTGGATGGTACATGTACTATGTGTGCAATCAAGGATTCTCAAATTGTAATCTAGAAGTTATGCATAGAAACAAACTATGGGAAGGGCAACAAACTCTACTTTGCAAGGAATATCAAGTACTACAAGAAAGTAATGCTAATAAGAAATAACCAATGCTTATTCAGTTGGTTGTAAATCAAAGCAATCTATGTAAATCAAAATAGAGGAACAATTAATAACTAAGTTAGTGATCACCTTAACCCAACAATACAGATTATCAATACTAACTAATCCACATAACATAAGCTAATCACACATGAACTAATCATATAAACATAAACTAACAACATGAACTAATCACATAAACATACAAGAGAGATATAGTTACCTCAAGTGGCCCTTTCTTGAGTGACTATAATATCCACAGAATCTAAACTAGATCACTACTGTATCACCAAAATCATTGACTGAATCCAAAATCTATGTTCTTTATTGAAATGTTGAAAATACAATAATAACTTGACAACACAATCTCTTTCTAACCTCTCTTGTCATATGCAAAATCTAACATATATAGAGACAAGATTTGAGTTTTCTAATTGAATAGAACTTCTAAGAAACTAATCCCATACTCATCCATTCTCCCACAAACATAGGGAGAAGACATTATTATAAATCAGACTAGAAATAGGAAACTAACTACCACAAAGATAAGTAGACATCATAGTCCCACTATGACTCTTCTTAGTCATCATGAAGATAGTCATAAATAAAAATAAAACATAAACCATGATCTGAACTTTCTTCATTATTCATGATTGTGTCAACTGTTGAAGGAAAACCATCAAGGAGTGGGGAGTTATGGTTAACTCATGCTCACTCAATTCTGAGTCCTTTTCCTTTGGCCGTAGGTAACTGCATTGTTTGTTGTAGATGAAAACACCTTCTTTGTTGTGGGCTGAAAGGTGGTCTCCATCATATGTAACCACATGCTTGCTGCAGAGGTTTATTTCACCACATAATATTTATACATCACAAACTACTAAAATTAACAAAAAATACTATCACATCTTATAAACAATCATTAATTCACACATAGTCATTCACCAACATATCATGTACTATTCTTAATGCTTTCAATGTCTTAAATATTATTATAGGCATAGACAATGTATGGAAAAGTCTGGGAATGTCTTTTAAAAAGCATGAACTAAAGGAAGAGAAATATAACAAAGCACAACCTCATCACACCCCCCAACTAAACATGTTGCTGGACCTCTAGCAACCAAGGCTTCTAATTATATTGGAGAGTAATTTCTTTGTAATATGTAGGTTCCATGACTCCTCTATCTTGTTTGAGATAGAAACCCTTCTGCTCTACCAAAATGTTCCTTTACTAGTTCAACCCTTAAAGGTCCCTCATCAATATGGTTGATCTTAAGAAAATGTTCCCAAGAAATGTCAAGAAATTGAATAGACAGACTTCTTTTTATGAATAGCATGACCAGGCCATCATGAGATAGTGATGACTGGTTACCTTTCCTCCTATACTTGGCAAACATTATTTTCAACAAATTAAACAAGAAACATGGGATATTCACAATCCTCCCATGACAGAGATGACTTAAAAGCTTAAAATGCACAGTATATAGCAATGATTGTCTCCCATCACAAGTACGATACTTAATAATGTAGGTAGCAACAAAATCCCATAACTAGGGTAAAGAAACACATTTGATACCTTGTGATGAAGATTCTATTCTTTCTCCTGGTCGAATGACTTTATCCCTTATAACGGTGTCAACTTTCATAGTGAACTCTTCTCCAGCTATTGGTAACCCTGTTACCTCTACAATGGCAGCTTCAATTGCGTCAACCTGCAACCCCCTGACTGTGGCTTCATTATTTTGAAATATCCTCACAAACTGCTGAGTCATGGCTTCATTATATTTAGTCAGCTTAAGAAAATAGTCCAACCACCCAGCTTGCTGGAAGATAGGCCTAGAATCTGGGTTAGTCAATAGTGTTGTGTGATTTGTAGGCTCTCTCTTGATTGGTTCTCCACCCATCGTGATATTCTTTGGTTTCCTTCTAGCTGTGGTTCACCTATGTGCCCAATTTCTATAAGATTTTATTACTGAACCCAATTCCACTTTACAAATTCAATTCCCTATTCTTCGGCCAATGCATTTACCAATCACTATTACCAGTTGCTATCTTTCTTGATTGTGTATGGTATGCAATGGATAGTCATTAATTATGAAAGGAGAGGTTTCAGTTAGGGTGATGTACATGAAATCATTTCTGTGTATGGAATTTCCCCCCAAATAAGGTGATATTTATCCTCAAATGTGATGATAGGGTAAAGTATGGAAGATAGTGTTGAAAGCAATTTGAATTGTTCACAATAGTCAAATTAATGATTGGTGAAGTAAGATTGCTATAAAACAAATAGTATTAAATGTTAATTAATAGCAATTGTGAGATAAATACCTTTTGAAATGCTGATGAAGATGGAAATATTGCATACGAAGATGATGACATGGTGGCTAGAGTGGATGTGTTTGAAGAATGTGCTGAAGTGAATCAAATCAATGTGACATTGAAGAAGTGTGCGGAAAGGATGAGTCTTAACCTTTTGACATGTAGTTTCAAGGTATAGTGTGGAATACAAAATGGCAGCATGTAGATGCCAAAAGTAAAAGTGCAATGGACTAGAGTGGTTGTATGCACGCAATTAGAAATATGATGTGAACATGACCCATGTGATTTGGTTATGGGTGCATTGACTATAGGTCCCTTGGAAATGATGACCATTGTAGCTACTGCAGGTGTAATTTACAGGTCCCATGATATAGTAGAAAACCTTTGGATGAAGGTCCCTTGAGTAAAGTAGCGACAAGCTAGAGTGATCTTCAACTAGATATAAGGGAACTGATTCAATGGAGCCTGGTAGTGATGGTGTTTGTTTTTATATTGTTTTATTTATTTACAAGGATTATAGAAATCATACCTAAGGAGGGAATGCAGACAAACTAGTGGCTTCATCTGCTGCTATATTGCAAGGAGTAGTTGTGACAGGTATGCATGTTGCATCTGGTGTAGACTACTTTAAAACTTGGGTATCCATATGTCCTCTTAATTGCTAGAGAAAGTTGGCTTTATCTAATGGCTTTTTATACAATTTCAAACAATGTCCATTAACCATGAGTGAAAATCTAACTGGATCAACTGTTGTAAGTTAGACTGCACCATTAGGAAAAGCTTCCTTGATTTCATAAGGACCTAGCCATCTGGTCTATAATTTTCCTTTATGGTCTTTTTATCTAGAGTCATAGAGAAGGGCCTAGTCACCTACCTAAAATTCTTTAGTTTTGATGTACTGGTCATGTCATTTGACTCTTTGCTTTTGGATTATTTCAATGTGGTGGACTGCTTCCATCCTTAACTCCTCTAAGGCATTAAGTTGGTGCAACATTTCTTGTTGAGTTGTTGATAGATCCATCCCAAGTTGAATGGCAATTCTTAATGTTTTGTATTCAAACTCAATAGGAAGGACAACCTTTTTTCCATAGACTAGTTCATAGGGTGTGTACCCTATTGTTGTTTTCCATGTAGTTTTGTATGCCCAAACTTCTTCTGAGAGTCTAGCTGCCCAATCCTTTATGTGTAATGCAACTATCTTTGTTAATATTGCCTCAATTTTGATGTTTGTGACCTTAACCTAGCCATTTCATTGTGGATGATAGGGAGTGGACTTATTATGTCTAATTTCATATTCCTAATTGAGACTAGAAATTAGGGCTGATGTAAACTATGGTCCCTAATCTATAACTATTTCTTTTGGCACTCCATATCTTGTAAATATTTCCTCATACAGGAATGTAGCAACCTTACTATCTCAGACAACCTTTAGAGCTTTCACCTCCACTCACTTTGTTAGGTGATTAGTAGATACTAGTATATACACTTTGCTATCCAACAAAGGATCAATGGGCCCACTAAAATCAATGCCCCATTTGTTAAATGATGTTACCACCAATTGTGGTTGCAGCGGCATCTCATCACTTCTTAGAGATCTGCCCATCCTTTGATAGTGGTCGCATCTCCTTGTATAGAGAGTTGTATCTTTGTGCATAGTTGGCCAATAGTATCTAGTGGTTAAGACCTTGGCTATTGTTCTCTTAGCTGCAAAGTGTCCCCCACATGGTTCATCATGACATGCCTTGAGAATGTCATATATTTCATCTTCTCTGATACATCTTCTCATGACATGATTAGGGCCTATGTAGAAGAGGTAGCCAGCTACCTGGGAATAGGGAAAGTTGCATTCAACTAAGTGGCACCTCTCCCTTGGTGAAAGGTGTGGAGGTGTTTTCCCTACAACTAGATAATTTTCTATATCTGCATACCAAGGAGTTTGTACAGTTAGTGCAAATAAGTGTTCATCAGGAAATGAATCATCAATAATTGGATCTTCATTACAAGTAGGTAGCCTAGAGAGGAAATCAGCAACAACATTGGCCTTCCTAGGCTTGTCTACAATAGTGATATCAAATTCTTGAAGTAGCAACAACCATCTAACCAATCTGCCACTTACCACTAGTTTGTTCATCAGATACCTTATTGTTGCATGGTTAGTATGAACAAAAATAGAATACCCAATGATATAGTGTCTGAACTTATTGATTGTATAAATAATAGATGACATTTCCTTCTCTGTAATAGTATAGTTGAGTTCAACATCTTGTAGATTCTTACTGATGTAGTAAATAGCATATTCCAAATTTCCTTCCTTCTATCCTAACACAACCCCTATAGCAAAGTCAGAGGCATCTGTATTAATATGGAAAAGGATTTCCCAATTATCTCCTATGAGTATAGGTGTCTTTGTCAATGACTCTAAGATTTTCAAATGTTACCTGACAGTCAGTTGTCCAATTAAATTCCACATCTTTAGAGAGTAAGACAAATAGGGGAGTAGCTATCTTACTGAAATCTTTTATGAATCTTCTATAATATCTTGCATGGCCAAGAAAGCTTCTAACATCCTTCTACTTTTGAGGAATAAGCAATGTTGAGATGGCTTCAATTTTATTTGGATCCACTTGAATGCCTTTATTGGGCACAAAGTGGCCAAGCACTACTCCTTCCATCATCATGAAACATTTTTCATGACTAAGAGACAAGTTATGATCTTGACATCTCTAGAGGACTTTTTCAAGGTTTATTGGTGCTTCTTTGTAAGAATCTCCATAAGTGGTAAAATCATCCATATATACTTCCATAGAGTCATGGGCAAAATTGGAGAAGATGCTTAAAATAGCCCTTTGAAATGTTGCAGGTGCATTGTAGAGTCCAAATAGAAGGACTGAATAGGCATAGGTCCCCCATGGGAATGTAAATGTAGTCTTATCCTGATCCTCTAGGGCTATTTTGATCTGATTATAGCCACTGAATCCATCTAAGAAATAAAAATACTTCTTCCCAGCCAAGGAGTCTAATACCTGGTCAATGAAAGGAAGAGGAAAGTGATCTTTCTTGGTGGTAGTATTCAATTCTCTGTAGTCTACACAAACCCGCCACTTACCTCCTTTTTTTGGTACTATGACTAGTGTGGATACCCATTGGCTATCTAATATGGGATATATGAATCTTGCATCCAGTAGTTTTTGCAGTTCATTTGTCACTATGTCTCTTATAGTAGGGTTCATTCTCCTATGAGGTTGCCTAACTAACCTGCGTCTCTCATTAATGTATATCCTATGCATGAAAGGTTAGGGTCCATGCCCTTCATATCATGATAGTCGCAGGCAAATGCTATCTTGTGAGTTTGCAACATTTTTATCAATTCAGACTACTGCATAGCTATTAATTGATTGTTTATATTAAGTACCCTACCTAGTGTAATGTCAAGTGGTGTTGCAGATGTCATAACAAAGGTAATGTCTATTCCTGATAAATTGAGGCTACAACTATGGGGCAGAAAATGATGAAACATGCAGGTAGTAGAAGCATAGGCTTGCGTGTTAATTGAAGGCACGATATTATGCAGTGGGTAAATCAGGCATACTAGACATGGATATTGTTGCAGGTCCCTTCCATAAGTGTTTTGTATCACATTGGAAAGCACTTCATCCTCATCTTGGATATTCAAAAATGGTCTTCATTCAATTGTCATTAATGTCTAAAGAGAATATTGGTCAGTATCCTCTAGGTCTAGCCAAATAGACCTTGCTCCATATTAGCAAAAGGTTGTGCTAGGGGATAAAGGACCAATTTCTTTGTTATATTCCTATTGGAAATTATCATATTCCTAGACCTGTATCATATAAAGGCATCTATTGTTTCCAACCAAGGTCTCTCTAGGATGAGTAGATATCCTCCTAAGTTGGCATTGGGCTATAGGACCATAAAATCTGCAAGTTATTCCCATGAATCTAATGTAATCACTAGATCTTTAATGACCCCTTCAAGTTTGACAGTTGACATGTCTGCTAACTGTAAGACTATTGGAGTAGGTCTTAAGTTAATCAACTGAAGATTATTCATTGTTTCCTTTGTGATCACATTTATGGTCACACCCAAGTCAATCAAAGTGTTTTTGATAAGGGTACCATTAATGTTTAGATCAACTACAGGGCTTCTAGGATCTACATATTTTGGGATAGCCAAGTTACCTAACATGATGTTAGCAAGTTGTCCTATAACATGTACTATCTAAGGATCTTTTCTCTTTCTTCCTAGTTTCTTAAGGCATAGTTCCCTTATAGCTTTGGTATATATAGGTACATCCTTGATAGCTTGGATGAGGGGAATTTTTATATAGACATTTTTCAATTTCCCAATGAAATCAAAGTCAGGCTCAGATGGAGGTGGTGTTGTTTGAATGTTTAATATTTTTAGAAATGGAGGGTTCCTGGTAATGTTTTCTTCCTATGGTGAGGGTTTCTTAGGAGGTCTATGTTGGTTTTTTGAATGATTGTTAGTGTCAGAGGTTGGTTCCTCATCAACAAGTTCCAAGATAAGTGGAGATGAAGGTCCAGCAAGAATTTTTCTTGAGCCCAGGTGAACATCACTAACCTCAACCGTGTAGGTTGGGTATTGGATGGTTTCATTAGTATAAGCCTATTGAACATGCTTGTTGTTAGGATCAGGTGTAGGTTGGGTTGACAATTGAGTGGCTCGTGGTGGAACAGGAATGGGTGATATTGCATTTGGCATAATGGCAGGTTGTTGAGTCAAGGCTTGTTGTGGCTATGGGTAGTTCATATTTGAGTTTTGTCAAGGCTGATTTACATGCCACTGTTGTGACAATGGGTTTTGATTGGCCTGCCATTGTGGATTATAATTCAAGGTTTGGAATGGTTGTTGTGTTCATACCCCCTGCTATTGGTTCTAGCTAGGTGGCATGTTATACCAAGGTGCATTGTGCCAATTAGGGATGTTTGAAGTAGATGAAGAAAATGGAATAGTATTGGTCAAGGGGTCCTGAGGCATACCTTGTCATTTCTACCAAGGCCTACATTGTGCAATATAAAACACTTGACCTTCTTCATCCTCTATGGTTTGGAAATCTACCTTCTCACTCTTTTCCTCAAAAATGTTGGCAATATGTTTGCACTTATAGTTGGTCTTCTTTTATTGACAATGTGGACAATATTTAACCAAAGGTGCCTTTGTTGCCTCTTGCTTCTTCTTTATGTGTAGGGTGTCTAGTTGAGTTTCCAGATGGATTATTATGTCCTATTTCATATTTGATAGGAGATTGGTGAGTTCTACCCTAGAGACTCCAGTAGATGTTTTAGTGGAGGGTAGGGCTCTCAAGCATCTATTCTTCTTCCAGGTGGAATGTGAATAGTTTCTATAGATTTAGCAAATTTCATCAAACCTGAGTTGAGAGATGTCCCCTGCTCCAATTAAATTCAATGCATCCATACATTCTTCACTCACACCTCTTAAGAAGACCAACTTGAGTGACTCTAGAGAGAGTTGATTTTGTCTTGACTTCTTGAGGCAAAACATAAATCTTTCAATGTAGTCTTCAATAGGTTCATCTCCCTTTTGTGACATCCTAAAGATATCATCTCCTTTCATATCCCTGCCAGAACAATAGTCCTGGTACTTTTGCAAGAAATTTTCCTTCATGATACCCCAGTTCATTACTAAATTCTGACCCAACCCCATGAACCATCATAAGGCAGCATCCTTGAGGGTAGCTAGAAAGATTGAGTCTGTATGCATATGTAGTATAGTAATAGCCTCTACAAAGTACATCAAATTCAAAATGAAATGTATTTGGGTCCTCAGTGACTAACCCATGAAAGTTTGGTAAAGCCAAAGGAAGAATGTTCTTAAGGGTATCAGCTCTTGCCTAGTCTATAATAGGAAATACAAAGGTAACTGGCTTAGCTAGATTTTCTACTGCTTCTTCTGCCATTGTGTCTCGATACCAAGTGGCAATATCTTCTAATTTTACAACATCCTTTGGTCCAAGGGGTGGTTCACAATCATCCTCTCCTTCTATTGAACTAGATGGAATAAATCTCCCTAACTAGTCTCTTGGTCACTAAATGCAATGGTGCTTGATCTAATAGCTTTGTTCTTGCACTGTGTTAGTAGATAGTTTAGAAATAGATTAAATATCTAAGTAATCCTAATTGCTGAAAAAGAAATCCTATATCCTATGAAAGAAAATACAAGCATGAATTAAAAGAACTTAGAACTCTAAACCTTAGCACCATCCCTGGCAACAGTGCCAAAAATGTCAAACTCCATTATTAACAAACACATTGGTGTAGAAAGGACATGCACACAACTCAATAGACCAACAGATCCTATATCAAGAAACCTAATGGCTATAATGTGTTACATTTAAATTGTCAAACCAGGGAATTGTATTCTTCTTGGATTGTGCCCGTACTATGTGTACAGTCAAGGATCCTAAATTATAATCTAGAAGTTATGCATAGAAATAAACTATGGGAAGGGAAACAAACTCTACTTTGCAAGGAATATCAAGTACTACCAGTAAGTAATGCTGATAAGAAATAACCAATGCTTATTCAGTTGGTTGTAAATCAAAGCAATCTTCATAAATTAAAACAAAGGAACAATTAATAACTAAGTGATCACCTTAACCCAATAATACAAATCATCAATACTAACTAATCCACACAACATAAAATAATAACACATGAACTAATCATATAAACATAAACTAACAACATGAACTAATCACATAAACATATAAGAGAGATACAGTTACCTCAAATGGCCCTTTCTTGAGTGATTGTAATCTCCATAGAATCTAAACTAAATCACTTCTGTATCACCAAAATCATTAACTGAATCCAAAATCTATGTTCTTTATTGAAATGCTAAAAATACAATAATAACTTGACAACACAATCTCTTTCCAACCTCTCTTATTGTATGAAAAATCTAACATATATATAGACAAGATCTGAGTTTCCTAATTGAACAGAACTTCTAAGTAACTAATCCCATACTCATCCATTATCCCACAAACATAGGGAGAAGACATTATTATAAATTAGACTGGAAATAGAAAACTAACTACCACAAAGATAACTAGACATCATAGTCCTACTATGACTCTTCATAGTCATCATGAAGACAGTCATAAATGAAAACATAACATAAACCATGATCTGAGCTTTCTTCATTATTCATGACTATGTCAATTGTTGAAGGAAAACCATTGAGGAGTGGGGAGTTATGGTTAACTCATTCTCACTCAATTCAGAGTCCTTTTCCTTTGGCTGCGGGTAACTGCATTGTCTAATATAGATGAAAACACCTCCTTTGTTGCGGACTAACAGGTGGTCTCTATCATATGTAACGACGTGCTTGCTGCAGAGTGTTAGTTCACCACATAATATTTATACATCACAAACTACTAAAATTAATAGAAATTACTATCACATCTTATAAACAATAATTAATTCACACATAGTCATTCACCAACATATCATGTACTATTCTTAATTCTTTCAATGTCATAAAGATGATTATAGGCATAGACAATGTATGGAAAAGTCTGGGAATGTCTTTTAAAAAGCATGAACTAAAGCAAGAGAAATAGAACAAAGTACATCCTCATCAAATTTGAACTCCTTATTATTGGTCATAATGAAAGTAAACACCTCTCTGTTGAGAATGAAAAATATTTTCCAAATAACTACAGAGAAGGAGGTATATATTGCATATATATAATTATAAAGAATCAACCACAAGAATCTTTAATGCACATTAAACACTAACAGAATGACGATCTAGTAGTGATATCAAATCTTTACTGCAGACTTAATGATTCTCATAGGCAAACTAAAAAGATATGCAAAGAAAATATGTATTCAACACAAGAAGAATAACAACCTAGAAAATATTGTAACAACACTATTTAAGTATTTATTTATTTGCAAAAATACCAATTCTACAACTTGTGTTCTTTCTCTTTTGTCCCAAAAATAGTGTGAAAGCCAAAAAGCCCCAAAATTACAAATAGGTCATGTATTTATAGGTTATTCATCATAACTAAATTATAACTAACTATCAATTATAACTTAAAGTCATAAAGTTTGTGATAAAGATACGAGATTTAAAAGTTTGAAATAAGTCATATGTGAATGACCTAAATTGAAAATATAATAAAGTATTTTAAAAGCACATAAGAAATTAAAGATCATTGTGATTGGTTGACTAGGACTTCCTCCACTCCTATCTGAGACTTGCCTGTAGATGAAGAAACCTCTTTATAAATTCTAAACTGCTTAACCATAGGGGATATTGCCTTTGTTTCTAGAACAATAACATTATTCAAACATTGCTTCCATATTAAATGTATTCTTCGGTTTCTTTCATTTTATGATCTATACTAGATAACTCCTGGTGAAAATCAATTGCATAATGAGAGAGTGTTGATAGATTTATCATATTGTCGGCACCAATATCTTTACTGCCCACTATTTTCTTGTGAATTAGGTCTTTGAAGCTTTTCTTGATCACCTAGGTACATCTTTAAGTTCTAAATCATCATTTTTAAACAAATTTACTTCTAGGGCCACTCCCCTCACTAGCATTTCTGATTTGATGGAATCATTCTCTTTTATGAACTTCCTTAATTCACCAACATATTGTCTAACTACAATCAATTTCCAATCAATATTGGTTATCCACTTTTTAGGATCATACTCATCAACTTTGATAATGACCTTTTCAAAGATTAGAGTATTTTTATCTATTTTATCCATTTCATGTATGTCTTTGACTATCAAGTGCCATGTAACCTTCTCTTTCCTTGAGTTGTGAAGTTCATTTTCAATTCAGTTGTCCTTTTTTCATTAAATTTATACAATTTCAGGAATTCTTCAACACATAGCATGCAATCCATTATGGTTTGTTCTTGACCTAAGACTCAGTGGCTTTTCCCAATGTTCTATATGTGTTAAACTTTTCAATTGCTGCCTTATCTAATCCCAATATATCTAAAGTCCCCGATATTGAAGGATTGTGAGAGGGTTCCATAGAAACATTTAGAACATTTTTCACATATAATGACAATGTTCACATTTTTTCTTCTAATTGTTCTCTAGTCACCCTTTCTTTTTCAGTCTTGTATATCAATTTCGTAGTAGATATTTGAAAATTATGTATATCCCCTTTGTGCGTAGATGGCCCTAAGTCTATTTTTGACAATTTGTAATCATCTTCAATGGCCTCTCCTTTCTCTTTATCTACTATTGGTTTTGCAACTTCAATATACTAATTTCTAGAAGAATCAACATTAACCAAGAAGCAATTGGGGCCTTCTTAGGTTTAGTAGTTTTGACCTGCAATAATTGGGCCACTATATTATAATCAGGCTCTATTACTTCTTGGTATTTTCTATTTTTGCATACTATTTCTCTAAACCATTGAGAAGAGCTAGCCAATTTTGATGGACTAAATGAAAAAGCAAAGGAAATGGATGGTAAAGTAGCTTTAGGAGACATCAAAACATTTGCATCTAGATATTCTTGATCTAGAGAGGAAGGTGGGGACATATGAACTGCATCCTCTATATTTTCTTGAGACTGATCCAATATGGGAGGTGGCTGTAAAATGTTTTCCTTCAAAATCTCAAAAAATTTCCTTTGTATTTGTTCCCTGGCATCCTCTTTATTAGTAGGAGCTCTTTTAACTTGTAACTTGGTCCTTATTGTCATATTATCCTGGGCACAAGCACTCTGTAAAAAAAAACCTTTATCAGGTTCTTAGCCATCTCCACCTCCTAATTCAGTTACCTTTGTTTTGTCTAGAGCACCAGTAGTGACTGAAATAACAGGTGTTTCAACCTATTTATCCCTTTGTTTAACATCTCTAGATGAAGATCCGGATGGTTTGCTAGAATTATGCTCTATTTCCTTCTTATCTCTCAACCATTTTTCATATTTCTTCAGAACAAACAAAGAATTTTCTGTTACATCCTCCATCTCCTTGTCACCCCAATTAATAGGGGAGAGGGGTTCAACTTGAATAGTTTGAGTATATTCTTGATCTATCAAATCTAATCCATCTTCCTCAATGCCCTCAGTATCCCATCCAATTTTATAGTCAATCATTTGTTGCACAGTCATCCGTGACTAGTCCCTGTTGTCATAGAATAGGGCACCAAGCAAAACCTACCCTAGGTTACCATAAAGGGCATGCAGAGGATAGAGCCAACACATAGAGAGGTATTTTGGGAAAGGACATACCTCTATGTAGATATATAGGAGATACATGTAAGCAATGTAAAGTAAGAGTGCAAGAGAGAGTGAAAGAGTATGAGATAGATATGTATAAGGCAGAGACTCAGACCTACTAGTATGAGCATGTATGTATCAGTTAATGAGAATATATATAAAGGAGATATAAGGGTTATGATATAATTGTACATGTGTTATAAATGTTTTAATCTACTTAGATTGTACCACATAATAGATTTCCTTAATGTTTATTCATGTTTCTCTCATTGTTTGACTGGGGTATAAATGAGACTTTAGAGACTTAACTAAGGACCAAATCTCTGGACTAGTTTCCCTCTCATTTCTTGCCAATATTTGGCTCTATTGCCAAGACCCTAGAAAAGGATAGTGAAGAAAAGAGAGAATAAACAAAGAAAGGAGAAGTGTGGAGTAGCACAAAGAAAGGAAATTTGAGTAACATGATTTTTTTATGATCTATGGAAGATTTTGAATTCTCTTAAGTTCCTACCCTTGTGAGAGGGGGTAGGAAATTAAGGGGATGGCAAATGGAATAGGGGGAGGATCTAAAAAGATCCTTGAAAAGATGTCTTCAAGATAAGCCAACCATGGGATACACAAGGATTAATATGATTCCAAATCAAAAACACCCATGGCAAAAGGGTATAACAAAAGATTAAGGGAAATCAGTGAAATTATACTAACCGGAATGAAGATAAGAAGAGAGGAGAGTAAAAAAAACCCAAGAACGGCAAGAAAGGTACCATAGAAGGGTGGAGAAGGTAGGAGAAACAAGTAGAAAATAGGAAAGAGAAATTGTGGAAGAAAAGAATCAGTTGGATGAGCGCATCAATGAGGGTGCTACTGAGCATGCCAAGGTGGGTGCTGTCGGAGAGGAAAATACAAAAGGAAAAGAAAGAATGGATGAAATAGCCATAGAGACTACCATAAATTTTGATACAAAGAGATATACAAAGTCCTAAGATTATAACAATGCATATTGACAAAGCTATAGAACTTCTAAAGAGTATAAGAGGAAGAATAGAAGCATATGACTAGTTAAGGAGCACATAGAGGGAGGAACATAATCAAACCCTAGCCTTACCAAAACTATGTAAAAATCTGAAATTTCAACCTAATCTGGCTAATATTCAAATTAGATTTGACAAACAATGGAAAGAATTACTAAATCTTATATGGAACCTACAACCCTTAAATTTGGATGCAGATTACCTAGACCACCTGGTAAATCAAAGTATAATAAAGATTAGAGAAAATGTGGTATATAAAGATATTAGTTCCATAAATATAAGACAAAATAATGAAAAGTCACCCACTGAAAACATAATGTCATTTACAAATGAAAGAGTATCCCTGAGAATGAAAAGGTAGTTTGAAGAGACACACCCCCTTGACTAGTAGTCACCCTGAGTGCCCTATAAAGCAAGAAGAATTTTAAGAAAAGATCAAATTGACAGTGAGAAAGACAGAGAAGAAGAGATTAAGAAAGATTTTGAGGAAATTTTGGGAAAAGAGTATTTTGACATCCAATTGCGGAGAGATAAAGGAAGGGAACACAAAACCCTAATACAGAGGCAAAAACCTAAGTAGAGAAGCGAGAAAGAAAACCACCACAAAACACTAGAGGGTATAGAAAAATAAAAGAAAGGAAAGATGGATGCTATAATCAAATTACCAGTATTTGAAAAGGATACAACTAAAGCTGCAGAGCACATTTTTGTACTAGAATCAATTTGGAGCTGGAATGAGATAACCAAAGATGACAATAAACTATTTGACTTTATTGGGACATTGTGAAATGATGCATTAAAATGGTATAGAAAGGCTTGTCCTAGACATGAAAAAACATGGGATGAAGTGAAGAAGGAATTCCTAGAGAATTTTGAAACTCTGGAAATACCTACTAAAGGGGTGAGTAAGATGAGAGAATTAATACAAAGGGATGGAGAAAATATAAAGGAATTTGACAAAAGGTTCAAGGAAATAGTCCACAAACTACAAGAACCATTGACTAATGAAGCAAAAGATTGAATGGTTTACATTCAGAGTAAGCCCAGATGTGAGAGCATCTCTAGATGGTAGAATATTTGAAACATATGGAGAAGTGGTCACATTAGCATGTTGGATTTAGGCACAAACATGGTAAAAATAAGACAAAAACAAGGAAAACATGGAATTAGAAAGACTAATATTGGAATTGGAGCAGTTGAAACTTAAAAAAGAGATCTTGGAAAAATAGGAAGATAAAAGGCTGAATATATGGTGTTCTTATTGCACAAAGGAAGGACATATCAAGAATGAATGTTCAAAACTAAAAGGAGAAAGATAGGCCACCACAATGAAGGTGGATATAAAAGCACTCCCTACAAAGAACAACATAGTCTATTGCAGATTATGCAGAGAATGGGATGATCATGAAACACCAGATTGTCCATCACAAATGTTTAGGGTAAGAGAGGATGATGATGATGAGCATGAGTCTTGGTGTAATGTACATCATAAGAAAAAAGCACAGAATAATACCATGGCATATTTAAAAGGCCTAGAAAAAAGACCATTATATCTTCAGGGCCAAGGTTATAAGCAACCTTCATGGAAAAATCAAAGAAACATGAACACTATCCATAATACAAATCAAAATGCACCACTTAAAAATAACTATACTAATGAGGATAGAGACAATTTGGACGTTATAGAGGAGGTAGAGGCCAAGGTAGAGGCAGAAGAAGAAGAGATGAAGCCACTTGTTATAAATGTGGTAAACCAGTGCACTTTGCTAATGAGTGTTGGGGAGAAAGAAGAAGACAATGCACATTCTGCAATAGTATAGAACATGACCTTTTTACTTGTGATAAGGCACAACAATACTTTCAGAATGCACAACAACAAGGAAAATGAGATGACTTGGATAAGCAAAAAGGGGCCAGAGAAATCAAAAGAGCCTAAAGAAGAAGGTCAAGTCCTAAGGACCTGTCAGAGAGATAAGGATGGCAATACAGATCTATCTTCATCAGATGAAGAAAGCCAAGATAGAAGAATACAGGAGGAAAAAACTAAAATGGATAAAGGAATTTAGATAAAGTAGTAGTAGTTATAAGACAAGGCACAAACACTAGAGGAAAAAGAAATGACAGTACTGAATTAGAGAGAGAAGAAAACGAGGAGGAAGATATATTCTTCTCGGATAAAAGACAACATGATGTTGTGGTACAAAAGACTAAATAGATAGTAACAGAAGAATAAGAGAAAAAAAATAAGTTAATCAATTCTTTGTAGAAGAAGAAGTTGTGGCACTCAAACAGTTTACATCACTCATGCAACAACATAATCTGATGGAGAAACTTAAACAATTTACTAAATATTGGAATAAGGGGAAGATATCATGAAACCAATTTAGGCAATTGGACAAAAATGAAAGACATTGGAAAACAAAACCACTATTGGTGGATGCTCATATTAATCATAAAAAGGTCAAAAATGTAATGATAGACTTGGGTGCAGACATAAACATGATCACTAAGAAGATTTGGGAACAACTAGGGAGACCTAGATTGTCTCAAACACCCTACAATATTACTTTGGTGGATGGGTCTAGCATGTCAACCATTGGAACATGGAAACAAGTAGAGGTAAACCTGATGGGCATCAAACAGATAGTAGACTTTGTGGTTGTCACTATGAAAGAACAAGGGGATTCCTTTAATGCACTACTTGGATTAAAATGGTTTGTAGATGCCAATGGCATAGTGGACTCTCGCAAAAAAGAACTATCTTTTGCGGATATTAATAAAAGTATATTCATTCCTTTAGGAGTATCAATAGAAGAGACCTATATTGAAGAATCCACCCATGCGGAAGAAAATGATGATTACTCTAAGAATATCTACACAATATCAAGATTGGAAAGAAATGAAACAGAGGGAGAACCAAATTTAGCAAGAGAAATAGAGGTGGAGAATGAGAATGACAGCACAGATAGTGAAGAAGTCCTAGAAGCGTGGATAAAAAATGAACTAGAGCTAAAAACCTAGAGAATGACAAGAATTAGGAGAATATGCATGGTTCAAATTACTAAAGATCCGCCTCAGATGAAAATCCATCACAAATGGTATGTGCCATCAACAAAGATCCAAATACAGAGAAAACTAAGAGATCTCATCATATAAATAATATTATGAAAGGAATCTCCCATATCAAACTACCAAAGTTCTCAGGGGTTAAAGACCTGCAACAATACTTGAATGAGATGGAGACAATATTTTCAGAAGAACAAAGCAGAATACAAGAAATACAACATACACTAGTATACAATGGAGCAAATTGGTGGTCAACACATAGAGATTTAGTGCAATATTGGTATACATTTAAGCTTATTATCAATGTGAGATACTTACCAGAACATGGAGAATACAAAGAAATTCCCAAGTATGAAGGCCAAGATCTACCACAAGAACACTTAAACACTTGCATAGTAGCATGGGAAAACATAAAAGAACATAGCAAGGCTATATACACCAACCTATTCTACTAGACATTAACTCCAATAGCCCAAACTTGGTATATCAACCAAGAGAGAAGAAAGGAGACATGTAATTGGGAGGAAGTACAAGCTAACTTTATACATACATTTTGTTTTTGCAATCTAGAGAAATCTATACATGTTGCACTTGTGAAAATAAAAGAAATAATTTTTCAACAAGTAATAGAGGAAGAGAAAGATGAATTGAAGCATAGTACACCACCACCAAGATTTGAAGGGATATGGAAACTGGTGGAATGGATAGATCAATAGTCTAGGAATATGGGTCAAAATGCTATAAAACCACACAGATAGATGATGAGGATAATGAGGATATAAATATTGATGTTCAAGAGGGAGAAAGAGAGATAGAAATATTGACTGAACCAAAGAACCAATATTACAATGAACCACTAAAAATCAGAGAAGAAAATATTGCAAAGGAAGGTGATCCTAAATTAGCAAAGATTGGAGACTACAGGGATGATAAAGTGGTAACATAGGTAATTGAGATTCTCTCTGAGTTTGAGGATTTATCCCCAAGGACCTTTACTAAAATGAAATGCATTAAAGAAGAAGTAGGGATAATGAAAACACAACTAAAAGGAGTGAAACCAGTAAAGAAAAGGCCATATAGGCTCAACCCTAACATGAAGAAAAGAGTCAAGGTAGAAATTGACAAGATGTTAGCAGCAGGGATCATAAAACCTATTGAGGAAGCTCACTGGATCGACCCAATGGTGGTGTAAAACAAGAAATCAAGAGAAATAAGAATATACAGAGACTATAGAGAGTTAAATAAATCTTTCATCCATGATCCATTCCCAATGCCCTTCACAGAAGAGATATTAGAATCAATGGTTGGAAGGGGAATATCTTCATTCACTGATGGATTTTCTAGCTACCACCAAGTAAAGATAAGAGAAGAGGATCAACCTAAAACAACATCTGCATTTGAATTGGGATCCTACATGTACACAGTGATGTCTTTTGGACTAAAGAATGCACCAACAGTCTTTAGTAAAATAATGGTAAATACATTCAAAGAATTCATTCATGATTTCTTAGAGGTTTATCTAGATGACTAGACTATCTATGGAATAGTGAAAGATCACACCCAAACTTTGAGGATGATGTTCAACAAATGCAAAAGTTTACAAATATCATTGAATCTTAAGAAATACACATTTGCGGTACATTTTGGGACTTACCTAGGTCATATCATTTGCAAGGAAGGATTCATGGTAGATCCCTTGAAAGAAACTCTAATCCTCACACTACCACCACCTAAAAAAACAACAGTAGTAAAAACTTTCTTAGGTTACAATGGGTATCATTGAAAGTTTATAAAGGGTTATGCACCAATATCAACACCTTTGGAGGAATTTCTCAAAAAGAAAACTAGAAGAGACATTGAATGGAATGTGCGGTGTCAATCTTCTTTTGGCATACTAAAACAAAATATTGTTGAATCTCCTATCTTGATATTCCTAGATTGGAACATTCTTTTCCATGCCCATGTAGATGCCTCATCCATAGCAATAGGTGCAGTATTAGCTCAACCTAAAGGGACTAAAGACCATCCTGTAGCATTCTCCAGTAGGAAATTATCAAAAGCTGAGAAAAATTACACCACAACAAAAAGGGAAGCACTAGAAATGGTTTATAGACTACAAAAATTTAGACACTACCTACTATCCACACCCTTCACCTTCTTTACTGACCATGAACCATTAAAGTACCTATTAAAAAAACCTATCATACAAGGAAGAATATGCAGATGGTTACTACTATTCCAAGAATTTGAGTTCACCATCAAAGTGAAACTGGGAAACAAAACTAGGGTCCTAACTATCTATCAAGAATTGAAATAGGGGAGGAGCCAAATAGCCATGAAGAAGAACTCCCTAGTGCAAACCTCTTTAGGGTTAATGCGGTACTAGAAGAACTGAAAGATATTGCATATCTATTTGCCACAAGAGAATTTCCAACTGAGACATCTCTGCAAGACAAACAATTCCTTATGCGAAAAGCTTTTCCCTAAACACTTATCAAAGGAGAACTACATATCAGAGGGAAAGATGATATAATAAGGAGGTGGTATATGAACATGAAAGGTAGGATATTATAAAGGAAGCACATGAAGGTATAGTAGGAGGACACACCTCTAGAGATTTAATAGCAAGAAAGATCAAACTAGTAGGCTTTTGGTGGCCTACCCTATTCCAAGATACTAAAAGATATGTAAATTATTGTGACATTTGTCAGAGATTAGGTAAACCTACGACTAGAGATGAAATGCCATTGAGACTACTATCAGTACAACTTCCCTTTGAGAAATGGGTAATTGACTTTATTGGACCTATAGATCCTTCAACTAAATAATCAAAATCAAGATACATTATCACTGAAATAGAATACCTTACAAAATGGGTAGAAGTTCAACCTACAAAAGACTGTACCACAAAAACAACTACAAAGTTCCTCTATGAGAATATAATCACTAGATTTGGATGTCCACTCAGTATCACAAGTGACCAAGGAAAACACTTTGTAAATAACATGATTGTGGAGTTACTACAATCTTTTATGATAGCACACAACAAAATCTCACCATATCATCCATAGGAAAATAGGGAAAGTGAGGCCTTAAACAAAATCATTGGAAAGACATTGACAAAAATGTGTGATGGCAACAGAACAGATTGGGACCTGAAAGCACTTGCGGTACTTTGGGCCTACCATACTACTTACAAAAGAACCAAAAATTTCACACCCTATGAGTTAGTCTATGGCTTGGATGCTACTATACCAGTACACTTTATACTTCCTAACTTTCATGCCACAAGAACTTTAAAATGAAATCTGGAGGAATCCTTGACTCAGAGAATTGAAGAATTAAAGAAAATGGATGAAAACAAGTTGATGGCAACCTATAACATGAATCTAGAGAGAAAGTGGCAGGAATCCTGACATGATAGAAAATTGCAGATGAAAAATTTTAAAGAAGGATATTTAGTACTTCTATATGATAGTAAATTCAAGAAACAAGGAAAACTCAAACTTAGATGGTTAGGACAATATTACATTGAAGAGATTGTGAAATATGGAGCAATAAGATTGGAAGATATGGAAGGAAGAATAACTATCAGATATGTCAATGGGGCTCAGTTGAAGTATTATCACAAATCCCTAGGATGAAAAGATGAAATACAGAAGAATTTTACCTTGTATCATAGAAATGTATCATATTGTAACATACTAGATAAAAACTAACCGTTGGCATCTAGAAAACACTAATGGATAGAAAACCCCATGAAAAATACAATAGACAAACACATTAAATGCATAAAGTAAACTATTAGGGCTATTTATACCCTAATCTGACCTAAAATCCTCATTTGCATCCAACACACTTTGAGAATTTTGAGCTTTGATGAGAAAAAAATTCAAAGAGATTGAACCCTAGCTGCCTAGCTAAGAAAGAGAAGAGATGACGACCCCAGTGTTAATCGATGTCACAGAGAAGCCAAGGCCTAAATATAAGAAATGCCCATTCAAGGTAATGGAAGTAGACAAGAAAGGCACATTCTCTGGAGTACTTGTAGACATGGTCTAGATAGAAGATGTGAGAAAGTACATTCATTCTATGATCTCAAAAATTGATCATATGAAGTTTGAGGAGTTGAGGGATACACTACTCGAAGATGTAGGGTATTTAGATGAATATAAGAACATTGCCACCAAGAAACTTGACATATGGAAAGACTATCCAGACTTCACTAATGCTCATGAGTGGGTAATAATAATTTTCAGCTAGATCCATAATGAATTTATCTATCTAGACAAACCCCACCACATAACTAAGGATGCAATCAAAGCAGTGACTGGACTTAGATCAATAGGACTAGTACCGACAATGAAGGCAATTAAAAATGACAAGGTCACTGAGCTTACAAGAGAAAAACTTGATAGGCGGAGCCTGAGTGTGAAAGATATCATAGATCTAGGGGTCCAATATGCAACTATGGGGATAGCCTACATGGTTTACTACATACATAGAGAAGGATAAGCTACTGCCACTGCATATCAAATGGTAAAAGAGGGAAAATACTTTGACCTCTATGAAGTAATGAGGGAGCAATTGATGGAGAGTCTGAAGAGGACAAAGGAATCAAACTACAATTTCTGGTATGGTACTTTAATCATCTACCTAGTATTCTATTTTCTTAATGAATTACCAAGATTTAAAGGGAAAGTTTGGCAACAACACCTATCAGTTGTCGCATAAATCAAGCACCACATTAGAAGATTCAGTGATACAAAAACATTCAGCACCATGTACTAGGGATTCTTCAAATCTTTACAGTAAAAAATGTAAAATAGAAAAAGGATACCCTATGAAATAGTAAAACAATACATGAACCATATAACCTTCATGTTAGACAGGGACTAAACCTATATGGAGGTAGTGGAGCCTAGAACTTCTTGGATTGCTAGGTTACTCTATGAGGTTACAACAATAGAAATCAATGCACATGCCAAAAATTTGTTTAGCAAACCTAAGGATGCCACCGCAGAAAGGTTTGGTACAATAAGGAGATAATGGACAAAATGCATAAGAAAAATGCAGAAGAGCAACTATAGAAAAATAAAGGAAAATTACATAAATTATGGGATATCCCACTGTACAAAGGTACATCATGACCATAGGACACATCAACAGCCTCACAAGCCACTGCAAAAGATCTGCAAACTACATCTTCAGCTCCCACTTTACCGCAAAATCCAATGAGATCAGGGAGAAGTACATTTGTGGCAACCAGTGCACAAAATGCACCAAAAATGGCATCATTAACTTAGACAGTATCCACAAGGATGAGAGTAGCCTCTAAAACTTTGGTATAGTTAGGAGGTGAAAAGAAGGCAATTAGACAAAAGAAACAAGCAAAGAGAAAGAGAACCTAATCTCCAAAAGAGGAGATAGAGGAGGAAGAAGGAGAAGAGGAAGTCTCCCAGCTAAAAAGGAAAAAGAAACAACAACAAAAAGAACAAAACATTCAACAGGAATCATTGAACTTAGATGTAGTCCTAAATGGGATTGAGTGCCATGGATTCTTACAAGAGACAACAAAACTATATCCTCAAGTATCTGCAGAAAATAAGAAAATCATTGAAAGAGCCATAATAAAATATATGATAAAGAAAAATAAAACAATGGATGAGATTTTGGGATTACTACCGGAAAGCCTTGTAGATGAACTAAGGCAAAAGAGAGAAAAAACCCTAAAATTGGATGCAAATATCATGCAATAAGCCATTGATGGAGTGGGTACCTCTATCTCTACTGAGGAGGACAAAATAGCCCAAATAGAAGTCATAGAGCTTAGGTCAACGCAAAGGGTTGATACCCTTATGAACATGGAACAAGCTGACAGAGAAAAGATACAAGCAGAAACAAAGCAAATAACAAAGAAAATATATGATATTGTTAAGGAGATAGAGAAAATTGCAACAAAATAGGATACAAATCCTCCACAAAATATTGAACAAAGAATTTATCCTTCGCACAACACCAATATATATCAAGAAGAGGCACTGGATATAGGGGATAATCAACAAGATTCTCAAGATACATCCTCCTCTACCTCCCCTATCTAATCTATCAAAGCTTTTCTGGCACAGTAGAAGAATATACAACCTACGGTGACCCCACGGCTGCTACAACTACCAATCATATGAGGGCAAGTAAACTTATCTGGTATTTCACCCTTACAAAAGTGATAATTGGGTGATATCTTCCACTCCATAGCAAGAGAAGAAATTTTGGAACAACACATTGAGGGAAGCGAAATACTAATGGAAGTTGTTGATATTTAGAAGGAAATGTCAGAGGCTTAAAGGGACACATCTCTACCACCAGCACAACAACTCAAACAACAAATGCATATCTTTAAAGCCCACTCTACATATTTGGAGAATAAGGTTGAAGAGAAAATAACAGATAAAATGAACTAGAAAAGACTAGTTGATGCTTCTAACAAATGTGCTAAGGCACATAATAAACTAGAAGCCCAAATAAAGAGCATTCAATAAGGTATGGAGGAGGCAAGGGTACTCTACCAATTTTGTTTACAATGGCCTATTACTACTAAGAACATAAAGGATCAAATAGAGGCATTAGAGACATAAATAACACAAGTAACTAGTACTTATGATCTGGTACAAGATACTAATAGAGCCATAAGGGCACAATAGAGACCTTACACTCCCAGCTTCAGCAATTCTAGGATCAAAGGGAACAGATAAAAACATAGATCAAACAACTAAGAGAAGTAGTCAGCTTGAGGTTGGCATCCCTGACCAGAGTATTTACTAAGGCAAAACAAATTACACAAAAGGTAAAGGTACTAGCTACCTTAGGTGAGGTAGAGGATACATATATTCATCTTGAAAGCTAGATACAAATTTTAACATCTACAAAGAAATAGTGGAACACTATTTTGGCCTAGCTCAGAGTAATAGAGAAAACCATTCTACCTGCAAACTAAAGAACATGTCTTGGGGACAAGACATACTTTTAAAAGGGGGAATGATGTTGGAAGAGAATAGGGCACCAAGAAGAACCTACCGCAAGTGACTACAAAGGGCATGCAGATGATAGAGCCGACTCATAAATAGGTATTTTGGGAAAGGACACACCTCTATGTAGATATATAGGAGATAAATGTAAGCAATGTAAAGTAAGAGTGTCAGAGAGAGTGAAAGAGTATGAGATTGATATGTATCAGGCAGAGACTCAGACCTATCAGTATGACCATGTATGTATTAGTTAATGAGAATATATATATAAGAGATATAATAGTTATGATATAATTGTACATGTGTTATGAATGCTTTAATCTACTTAGATTGTATCACATAATAGATTTCCTTAATGTTTATTCATGTTTCTCTCATTGTCTAACTGGGGTATAAACTAGACTTTAGAGACTTAACTGACTACCAGATCTCTGGACTGGTTTCCCTCTCATATCTTGCCAACGGTCCCTTTTTCTTACCTCAAAATCATTTTCACAATCTTCCTAGTAGTCTACCAGATGTGTAAGATGATGATGTTTTTCTCCCAAATGCATGTTGTCCTTGACAAAGTTCTTGTTGTCAAATGGATACCTCATAGTATGATGATTTATAGTGACTTTGACCAGTGACCTTTCAACATTAGCTACATCAGATGATGAATGACAAGTATGATAAGTTAACCTAGTCAAAAAGGATAACCTTCCTTTTTCAAACTTCTACATTTCTTATTTACACCTTCTATCTGTCTACATATCTCAATAAGGACTAGATGGTCACAAGGGTATCTCAGTAATTTGTAGGGGTCTTCATCAAACCCTCCAATTCTTATGTAAGAGAACCTAGGAAATTGAATGAAGTAACTTCCAAATTTCTTGATTAACTGAGTAGCTTCAGGGGAGAACCTTTGTCCTACATTTTGTAGTCAACATGGTAAATGCATCGTTGACTCTCCTATAATGCCTATTACTATTTTGCATTTGTAATTGTGGATAATAATCATAGATTTGGCAGTCCTTATCATATACACCAACTGCATGCAATCCTGGCCATGGGTTCATACTAGAAATAGATTAAAACAAATAAGAGGTCATTTAAAACACTTATTTAGTAGAAAAATATGTCAACTGCCTATGTAGGTTATGATTGATTAATTGTCCCCAATCAATGAACAGTGATTTATTTGCAATAATGACTATAAACTAACACATCTAGTAATCAAAGTCAGTGGCATCTAGATCTCCATTTACTATGTGTAATAGGGTAATAACATCTAAAATATCCTCATTAAAATGTTCCCTAGTAAGCCTCTTTGGCAACGGTGATTTACCTTTCTTGGGTTTCTTAAACCAAAATTAAGCAATGTTTTTCTCACAGGTGGTTTTACGTTCAATGTAATAATTCGTATCCATTTCAACATTTAACTTTACATAGGTTTTCCATTCAAGTAACCTCAACATTTGGCTAATGGAAAACCCATCCAATTTGGCCATAACCCTTTCATCTACCCTTGTAATTACCCTATCTTTCGGCTTATAATATTTTACACAGGCCAGAACTAGGTCTATAAATTGTACAGAAACTGGAAAAACACATGCATGGGTCAATCCATTTAGAATGGTAGCTTCTTCCATTTTAGAACTTGATGGACTTCTCACCTAAGTCCAAAACTCATCCAAATCTACATGCCCTAATTGGGTGTCTCTGATATTCGACAAGGAGATTTCTATAACACTTTCTCTCTTGAAACCTTGATAGTCATACTTCATGGGAGGCATCTAGAAATCTTAGTAGTAGTAGGCAGGAAGTTAGGGTTTAACTTTAACCTTGATAGTAGGCTCCTCTTTCCTTGGCAAATAATTCTCATTTGATGGAAATAGATAGGAAATTTTATTTTATATAGTGCATTCCTTGCTAGCTAATCATTTATTCACTTCATGTTGCTTTGTCAATTTCATTTTTAAAAACCTTCATTTACATTTAAGTGTCAGGATTCATAAAGGAGCACAAACCCTTATTGAATTTTATGCTAGTTGTGAGAAAAGCTCCAATCTTTTATTTTATTGATGTTCATTTCCACGCACCGGGGATTGCATTGGTTGCAAAAACTATTGAAACCTTTGGTGTTTATTTTGCAAGACTTTACTTTCTATAGTTCTTCTTTCACTTACCTTTTCATTTCTTTGAGGAATCACTTGTTTAGAGGTTTCACTGGTTATGAGAACCTAGTGAACCACTGATTTAATGTTGGTTTTTCCTTCTTCAGCAACTTGACTCCTAGAGTTCGCATTTCAAATTCCCTTTTGTTTGAGATTTTATTGGTTTTGAAAACCAAATGGAGGTCTGATCTTTGCTCTTACTTTTACATTTCGACAAGATGGATGGGTGAATCAAGAACTTTATCAGAGGTTTCTTTGGTTGTGAGAACTACACAAACCTCCAACAATTTTAAAATTACGCAAGACTTAGCCATTTTCAATGAGTTTTGACGAAAGATGGGTTTTGATACATCAAATATTTTTCATGATAGTTTTCTAAGTCAAAGATTTGAGTGGGAGAGGAACAAAATGAAGGTGAAACATATAGACCAAGTGGGAAAAGAATAAAAATTTGGGAACTCAGTTACAACTAATGAACTTGTCAAACAACTGGCTCTACTTAGGGATAAGGACTATAATGATGAAGCAAAAGCCCAGTATCTCAGAGTAAAACCAATGACTTAAACCATTGGGGCAATAGAGTTAGACACAAAAGAAAGAGGTAAAGCCAAAAATAAGACAGAGAAAAACCCAAAGACACACACAACAAACACACTTGAACATAACCTATTTATAGAGGTTTTAGGATAGATCCCAACTAATGATTATAGATTTTAAGATGCTTCCCTCTGTAGTGAAGGGGCAAGTGAGTACCATCAAGGTAAGACAAATAGAATGATTTATCACCACTGACTTGCCTGATCATGAATGGGCCTTTCCACAAGGAGTCAAATTTGTGATGACTGCCTTTTGGTTATTTTCTCTTGTCCCACAAGAGCACCAAGTCTCCCACAACAAATTGTCTCTGCTTGGTCTTCTTATTAAACAATTTCTTGACTCTTGGTTGATGGTCTATAATCATGTCCACATCCTAGCTTCTTAGCTCTTACATTTTAGTTAGATACATGACCCTTTTCTCTAATGAATCCCTAAACTCATTATTTTCAATTGTAGTCTAAAGAGGAAGAGCAGTGAGTTCTAAGGGAATTGGCAATCTTGCATTAACCCCATACACAAGCTAAAACAGAGACATGCCAATAGTTCTTTTATATGTGGTTCTATCAGCCCAGATTGCATCAAATAACCTTTTGTACCAATTTTTCTAATTATCTTCCACCAACTTACAAATAATTGAAATGAGATTTTTATTGGTGGATTTTTCTTGCCCATTCCCTTGAGGATAATAATCAGAGGAATGTGCTAACCTGATATTATATTTATAACAAAATTTAGAAATTTCAAGAGAAGATAAGTTTGATGCACTCTCAGTAACAATTTTCTGAAGAACAACAAATCTCATGAGGATATTTTCTTTTAAGAAATCACATACCACTTTGGTGGAAGTCTATCTAACGAGAGCATCCTTTACCCATTTAGTAAAGTAATATGTGGCAACCAGGATATGTGTATGTCTAGCATTTGAATATGGATGAAGTGGACCAATAAAATCCAATCCCCACTATTGAAAAGGTTCATCAATAACAAAAGGCTTCAATGGTTGCACAACTAACTTAACGTTTCCTTTAAACTAGTGACATGATTCACACTTTTTCACCCATTGATCTGCATCTTTAAAAATACTAGGCCAATAATAGTTATGCCTCAAGATCTTATAATCTATGACACTAGATGAGAAATGACCCCCACATGCTTCATTATGAAAGAAATGTAACAGTTTTTCTTGTTTCTCCTTACCCACACATTTCAAAAAAGTTCCATCTATTCCCTTTTTGTATAGAACATCTTCCCAGATGATATATTTAGTAGCCTTCAGTTTAATTTTCCTTTTCTACTTTAGAGTTAGATTAGAAGGACATTCCCCATAGGTTTAGAAATAAGCTATATTTGTAAACCACTCATCTATGAGGCCTACAAACAAGACCAAAGGCAATTCAATTTCTTTTTGGGTAGTTTCTGCTCTAAGCTTACATAGGCCTCTACCCCATACTAATTTAGTAGGCCTGATGTCAATATTGTATTTCTAGACTTTATCTATCCAAGAACCTCTTTTATTAAGACCTATCTCCTATTGTGTAAGAATGGTTTTAACAGTGGTATCCGATATAAAATTCTAGAATGAGAATTTAAAATGTAAAATCTAAAATGTTTAACTTCTTTGACCACTGCATATGCATGTTTTTCCATCATGGAATAATTAATCTCATGTCTCTTCAATGGAATGCTCTTAAATGCTATGGGAGCTTCAAAATCCTCCTCATTGAGTTGAGTCAATATGGTAGATATAAAGTGTGTTCAAAAGCATAGCAATAGATAATGAAGTCTCTTAAGAAATTAGGATGAACTTACACTGGGGCATTTGGTATTGCAATTTTAATATCTTGAAATGCCTTTTTTCCCTATTCTGTCTACTTAAATACAACTTTATTCTTCATCATATCTACAATGTGTCAGGTTAATTCAGAAAAGTCTGGAACGAACCTTCTTAATTTGACAAAAAAATGACCTTACCCAAGGCTTTCTTGATGGTATTGGAAACTTTAGAATAGCCTCAACATGCTCTAGATCAACTAGTATGCCTTCTTTGGATACTAAATGTCCAAGTAACTTTCCTTCGGTAACCCCAAAAATAGACTTTTTAGGGTTTAGGGAAATACCTTGCTTACGACACTATTGCAGAACTCATTCCAGGTGATCAATATGATCCTCTCTCTTTTTTGAAAAGATGGTCAAATAATCGAAGTAGAGCACAATGATTTTATCTTTCAAATCTCCAAAGGAGAGGTCCATGGCCCTCTGAAAAGTTGCATCTGCATTAATCAATCCAAATGGCATTCTATTATAAGCTAAAGTTCCTCAAGGAGAAGTAATGGCATTCTATTATTGTGTTGATCTTCAGGGGTACCTCTAATTTGATTGTACCCAAAAAACCCATCTAGTAGAGACATTGTTGGAAATATGTGTTGTTAACTTGAGGTCATGTTTGTATATAGATTTTGAATAGAATTTGAAGAGGCTGAGAAATGATTAAAAATAGGTTGATGTAGTTGATGGACAGTTGAAGATTTGAGAGAGATGGTTTGACACAGTTAGAGACATGGGGTTAGCATGTTTAAGGCAAGTTAGTCTAGAAGACCCAACAGATATTGAGATGTTTGGAAGCGTGATACTTGACAAATTGAGGTCGCGTTCATACATGTGTTGTTGAGTGAAGCTATCTAAGGTAAAAACTGCATGTTTCCTAAGTTAGTGACCCTTCTTTTTGGTCCACATTCCTCTACATTAAATGATCTAGTTGTACATTTCTAGAGTTAAGATTGGAAATTACTAAAGTGGTTATTTCTAGGATTTTGTGTCAAACATTTCTACAAGAGTTAGATGTGACTATTCTCGGATTGCAGTATAACATAGTTAAGTATCTCAGAACGCTCTGCATTCCTCTAGAGTAATAAATATGGTTGTACAGACTTGGGGATATGATCAAAGATGTATAAGTGTTCATCCATGCAACTCTCAGATGATTTGGTAGACAACAATGTAATATCCTAAGTATTGGAGTGTTATAGTCTGTCTAGGATGCTTTGTTTTCATCAGTTCAATATGTTTCTCTTCTTATGCCATCATATAATGATTAGATATTTCAAGACAAGGTTTTAAGGATACTATTGATAAAATATATTGTTCACATCTTGGTTCGTATGATGTTTTTGGTTTCTCCCTAGTGGTGTAAAGATGAATAGTTGGCAGTGTTCATGTTGATTGGGCTGACAGTCTAGTTTCCTTAATTTGTGGTTGATCCTGATTAGTTAATTTTTCTTTGAAGGATGTGTTGTGATGTATTTGGGCCTTGTTATGCCATGTCTTGTGATTTCCAACTTATTTTTTCTTCATAATGTATATGTTTGAAGCCTACCTATGTAGTATCATATGTTTCATCTAAAGGTCATCTTGTAGTCAACCTGATTGGGGTTTTGAGTTGTTGTGAAGGGTATTTATAGAAGAACAAAATAATTTGTGAATGAAGTGAGAAAAGAGTGAGTAGAAAGTTGAGTATGAAGTGTACAAAGTCAGATTGATGGAGTAATTGTGCAAAAAAAGGGATTGCAACATCAACATATGTTAGATGCTTCTTTTATAGCAGTTCATGTTTTTATTGTAATCTTCATGTATCCTACTATCAAACAGTGAGTCTCTTCAGTAGGTCCTTGTATCTTTCCCTAAGGTTGTGTACCTTACTCTGCAAGTCCATCAGGGAGCAGTGAGCTTCATTAGGTAGTGAGCCTTAAAACAAAATTGTAATTTTTATAAGCAGTGAGCTTCATATATTATGAGTTAACTCTCACTGTGGTTTTTCCCTCATTCAGTTTTCCACATAAGAATCTTGGTGTCCTTCTGTGTGTTAGCAAGAGACACTATGTGGCTTCATGGGTGTTGTCATTGATGGCAACAAAGACCATCCCACACATCTGCAGGACATGGTGTGTCTATACCGGAAGTCAAATTGAAGAGTATTTGAGTCCGGTGACCAAGAACAGAGCATGCAACAAGGTTTGACAATCAAGTCTGAATCTCTTAGAGGAAGCATCTTTGTAAAGTATGAAATTGGGGAAGTCAAGAGGAATACCTTGACTAATAGATTCCAGGGTTTGAGCCTACAGTGATGAAAGAATGAAGAGATATGAGTACCTAAGTATTGGGGTCCTGTTTGGCAGAGTAGATAGAGGAAGAACTGACCGACAGAACATCACACCTTATTCCAGATTAGATATTGATGGTGATTAAGGTTCTCAAGGTATCATTCATGATTGGCTGACATAATTGATGACCTCTGTAACTATCTCTTTGATATGCATCACTTGGTAATCAAGGATTCAACTGACAGACTAGAGTTTGGGAAAATATTGACTATTTTGGATGCCAACTAGAAAGATGATGAAATCCTTGGTGCGGATATATATATTAGATGGATTTTGATAAGAAGTGTGTGTGGTGTATTATGTAGTGTGAAGAAAAGTAGAGATTAGTGTGGAAATAGAGATAGAGGTCTGGTATGTGACAGAATAGCAACACTAAGGCAGAGGAAGAATGAAGTGCAGTAGATCAGTATATTGAGCTCAACTGAAACTGAACCTAAGCACATATGGATGCTTCTCATCAGTTCAAGTATCTTATTTCCTTCTATAAACTATTGTAGGCCGTGACCCTCTTGTGATCAGTGTGCTCAGGTAGTAAGCCCTAATTGGCAAGTGCCACTTTGTATTTCTATTCTTCTAACAGAGAATACTTTCTTGGGTTAGTCACCCCATGGTTTTTCCCTTAATAGGGTTTTCCACATCAAAATCATTGTGTTATGTATCTTGACTTTATTTTTGCTTTCATGATTATGAATGCTTATTTGCTTTGATGTTGCACTAGTTGTTAAAGAAGAACAGAAAGTTAAATTAATTAAGATAACTAATTCACCCCCCCTCTCAGTTATCAACAATTGGTATCAGAGCCAAGTTCCTCCAAACAGAGCCTAACAGCTTGAGGAAGATCTGGAAACTCAAATGGATGTGTATGGTATGAGGGAACAACTTCAGTCTGCCCTAGATGATCTTGAGCAATCTAACTCTAAAGTGAATGAATTGAAGGAAAGACTCAAATAGGCTGATGATTTCATAAATGAACTAAAAGGGAAACTGAGTATCTCTATGAAAAAGAGAAAGGATCTACCTCAACAATTGGCAAGTCAAGGTGAAGCCAATGATACAAATGAAGATCTGAAGGAGAAAACCAAGTTATGTGAAAGGTTATCAAAAGAGGTCATTATGGTAAGACATGAAATGGAATCAGGAGTTATGAAATTTACCCAAGAAATTGAAAAGGAAAGAAAAAATGAAGATGATCTAAGACAATCTCTCAAGGAGATATCAGAAGATTGCCACAAAATGGATAGAATAATTAGGCATCTTGAATCTGATCTTGAAGAAGCTAGAGATAATGAAGAACAACTTGAGAATCAGATTGACACTCTTAAAAGGGATCTTCAAACAACAAATGAATACAAAGAGAAATTCAAGATAAGCTCTATTCAACTTGAAGTTCTTCAAAGCCAAAAGAAGGTAGATGACAAGCAAGGCTTGGGGTATGAAAAAGGTGAAAGCTCCAGATCTAGTTAGAAGAACTCCAGATCAGAAAATCCAAGAAACAGGCCTAGAAGACCTCCGGTAAGGCAACCAAATGCTCAAAGATATCCTTCCTTGAATGGATACTGCCACAATTGCAATAACTTTGGTCATAAAGCAAATCAATGCAGAAGAAGAATGAATCAGACTAATTCATCCTTCTCTGGATAGTGCTTTAATTGCAAAAGGTATGGTCACAAAACTCATCAATGCAGAAATATGCAAATGAACAATTCATTCAATGGTAGATGTTTTGCATGCAATAGAATGGGACATATGGCTGATCAGTGTAGATCAAGAGGATATAAGTCAAATATGCAAAGAAATGTTGTTTGCTACAATTGCAATAGATCTGGTCATATTGCCAAATTCTGCAGAAGTAAGAATTAGGACAAAAAGGGTCTGGTGCATCATAATCAAAACCAAGACAAAGGAAAAGGAAAAGTGAATGCAGATGAAATTCAAAGAGAGATGAACAAGATATGGGTGAAGAGAAGTACAGAAAATGATGGAGATGGATCCACACTAGAATCTAGTGCTGATATTCCTTCTGGAAACTAAATAGATGAGCTCTGGCTCAGGGAGAGTAACAAAAGAAAAATGTTTCCCCCTAGCTAGTCAATAGGTGCCTGAAAGTGGCACATGAAAGGTTGCGGATCAAAGGGTTCTCAGAGAATTATCTAAATAAGCCATTGTAACGATATGGAAGATCCACAAGAAATTTTGAAAAGATTAATCTTCCAAGATTGATCTGGTTCAATAGTCATCCAGTAAGAACAGGATTTTCATAGTTAGATCCGGCATGATTTAAATTTGAGGTATCTTGATTTGAGGCTAAACAGAATGATTGTAAAAGGTAGATAGATTGCTAATATCCACCGAGAGTAACTTTAAGTGCATCTTAGTGATTTGGAAAAATCTCTCAGGATAAGGAGAATAGAGCAACCAGAATAACTTAAGGTATGCATTTATTGCAAATGAAATTAGGGTTTGCGGAGAAATAAAAGGGTTCTTGTATTCATCATTTGTACATTTACATTTGAGAAAAAGAGAAAAGGAGCTCTGTAAACAAACTGTCTCAAGCCTCTCGAAGATTAATTACAGAAGTCAATCCTTCCAGTAATCTGATTCAGCTCATACCCTAAAACCTAGAAGTACAAAAGGTATTTTTCGTTCTTGAATATCTCTCTGTAAATCTTCTTGAAAATGGCTACTCCAAATGTTGTGAAGATTATTGATAGGCCGTGCCCTAAATTTAAGAAGCATCCCTACAAATCTCTAGAATTGGATCCCTCAGGTGCATTTTCTAGCATTCCACATGGTATTTTGCATGTAGAAGATGTTAGGGTTTACATTCATGCGAATATTGAAGAATTTGGGCAATCCAAATTAAGGGATATCTATCACAATTGGTTAATAGATGATGCTTTTGAACTCAAACCATAGTACAAGGCTATCCGGGACAAACACTTTGAACATTACATCCATTTCCCATGTTTTGTAGAAGATGAATGGGTCTGGTATGTTTTGAGTAGAGTGCATGACAACTTCATGTGGATGAATAAGCCATTTAAGATCACAAAGGATGTCATTAGGGCAGTGACTGGATTGCACTCATCCGGTGAATTACATACTCTCAAATCAGTCAAAAACCAAATTGTGAGTGAGGCCACTGGATCCAAATTTGATAAAAGAGTAATGACAATTGAGGATATCACACATCTAGATATCAAGTTTGCCGCCATGGTAATAGGCTACAAGATATATCACTCCAGCAGAGAGAATTCTATATCTGGAACATCAATTTACACTGCCTATGAAATGTTAAGAAAGAATGTTGACTATGACCTTTGTGACCTCCTTCTGAACTAACTTTTGGAGAATCTATAGAAGATAAAGAAGGATAAGAAGAATTCCTTCAAATACGATGGCTTGATACTCTGTCTATTTTTCTATTACATGAATGAGCTACCTGGATCTAATGGTTGGATGTGGCAAAATAACAGACTAGTAACCATACAAATCAGGGATTATATACATGGGCTTGGTGATGCCAAGGCACAAAATACAACACTCTGGGGTTATTTCAAAAAATTTCAAAGTATGATGCAAGCTAGAGAAAGAATCCCTTAATCATTAGTTGAGAAGTACAAAGATACAGTGTGCTTCATGGTAGACACTAATCAATGCCTAATGGAGGCAGTGGAGCCAAGGACAGTCTAGATCATGCCAATGGGGTATGAAGTAGATGAGAAAATTGTAGAGCTACATGTTTAACACATGTTGAGTCAACCCAAGGATCCCAAGGTAGAAAGATTTGGAACTTACCAAGAGCTGAGTGTAAAAGTTCATGTTGAACTTAGACAGCTAGAGATTAAGAGAAAAGTATGAAGGGAAGTAGAAGAAATTGCCAAGAGGCATAGAATCTCAAAGGAGACACTTGATACCCATAGAGAGAAGATGGAAAGAGCAGAAAAAGAAAAGGAAGAAGAAGAAAAAGAAAGTGCTCCAGTAGAAGCCCCCTCCCGGACCAGATCCTCTAAGAGCTCTACACCTGCAACTGCTAAAAGCTCAAAGGCATCAAAACTAGAAGCAAAATCATCTGGTAAAAGAGAAAAGAGAACAAAGACAAAGGCTACAAGATCATACACAAGCCTCAAGGATGATGAAGAGACAGAGACAGATGAGGAAGTAAAGAAAATGAAGAAGAAGAGGAAAACAACCAGTGAACCTTCTACCGGTCAAGACAAAGAAGAGAAGGCAGAGGAATTTGTTGAAAAACCTACTCTCCGCATTGATGATGTAGTTAAGGTAGTTACTATGGATGGAAATCTGTAACCAATAATAGAATTCTATGATGAATATAATGATGCAGATAAAAAGATTTTGGAGGAAGCCACAGTTAAGTACTTGAACATATACAATAAAGCATTTATTGAAATCATCTCTCTAATTCCCAAAAGTTTAGAGAAAGAACTTGAAATGAGAAAGGAAAATGCCAAGGAAAAGGACTTAGAAATTAGAGAACAAATAGCTATTCAGCTCTATCCTTCAATTACTCTGAAACAAATGGATATGATCTTCAAAGACTGCAAGGATGAGTCCCAGAGTAAGGATAGAATGAATCAGCTCATGCTTGGAGAAACTGACAGAGTGGAAAAAGAAATAGAAGATATCCTCCAGAATGTTTTTAAAAGATTCAATATTCTTGTTATAGAGGACCTAGGTAATGAACCCTCTGCCGAGGATGAAGAAGAAGAATCTACTGTGAAAAATGGAGAAGAGGCAAAGGAGACAAGTGAAGAGAAAACCAAGGACTTAGATTCCTCTTCTCCAGAAGAGCAAGTTCATGAACAAGCAAACATCTCTCCTTCGAATTCCCCTACAAACTCTGGATCTAAAGGAGGAGAAAGAATAGAGGAGAAAACTAGTCAAGGAGAAGAAGTAAAAGAAAAAGAAAAAGGCCAAACAAAAAAGACTCCAGGAGACAGTTCTAAGAATGCAGAAAGGAAGAAGACTCTATCTCTAGCAAGAGATATTGCAGAAACTATAAAAGATTTCTTGACCAAAGAGATGATTGAATTTGATGAACCAGAACTGCTTCAAGGACCGTTCAATTTTGATTCCCTATCCCCAGTTCAAACCATGAAGCTAGCATCCTTTGCCCAAGCAAAGGCAAAAGAGAAACTTCTAAAGTCTCACATGGAAGACTGTGAGCTACTAGAGATAGCATCTGGTGTGTTGGAAAAGATCATGCCATCCTTTCAGAAGGATTCCTCAGCCTCCTCATTTGGTAATCTCAAGTCTCTTGTTACTTCTATCAGCACTCATTTTAATTCTTTGGAAAAGTCAGCTAAAGATAAAGTCCGGAAAGAATTTGTGGGAAAGAAATTCTCTGAGGTGAAGGGTCTAATATCAAATGATAGGAGAGTTATGGATATTGGGATAAAGAGCTTAAAAAATGCTCTTAAAGATGGCGGAGATATATATAAATTTTGTTTATCCTAGACTAAAGTGACCAAGGAAATTGAGAAGAAAGTAAAAGAGCAAGAGGATAAACTGATAAGTTTATCTCAAAGTTTTGATCCTGTCTCCTCTTCCATAGTAGATCAAGAGCGCCAGACTCTTGCAACTATAAATGAAATAAAGAAGCTTGAGAAGGAGAAGAAAAATAGGATAAGCAGGCTAAGTGAACTAAGAGGGATTATTATCCCTAAGTTAGAGGCCATGCATGAGGCCCTAACTGATGCTCGAACCACAGTTCGGACCAGTGATCCGATAGATCTCAAGAGGGCAGAAGCTTTTGCATTCCTGTTGAGTGGTCACATCTCAATTTTGGATAGGATGAAGCAGAGTTGGGCAACAGAACTTGTCCAGTTGAAGACAACTTTTGCAGACATACTACAGTATATGTAAGTATAACATATATATATGCTTATGCGGCTAAGTATAGTTGGATTTTTGCCATTTATATCAAAGGGGGAGTAAGGAGCATTGAAAAATGTGGAATCTAGCTAAGGGGGAGCTCTAGAAAAATGTACATTAGAACAGAGCATCAGCCAAGGGGAAGTGTAGTGTGACAGTCATTTTTCACTAAGTGTTTCCATCAATGCCAAGGGGGGAGATTGTTCGCAACAGACACTGTGTGACTTCATGGGTGTTGTCATTGATGGAAACAAAGACCATCCCACACATCCGCAGGACATGGTGTGTCTATACCGGAAGTCAAAGTGAAGAGTATTTGGGTCCGATGACCAAGAACAGAGCATGCAGCAAGGTCTGACAATCAGGTCTAGATCTCTTAGAGGAAGCATCTTTGTAAAGTACGGACTTGGGGAAGTCAAGAGAAATACCTTGGCTGATAGATTCCAGGGTTTGAGCCTCTGATGATGAAAGAATTAAGAAATATGAGCACCTAAGTATTGGGGTCCTATTTGGTAGAGTAGACAGAGGAAGAACTGATCGGTAGAGCATCAGACCTTATTCCGGATCAGATATTGATGGTGATTAAGGTTCTCAAGGTATCATTTATGATTGGCTGACATAATTGATGACCTCTATAACTATCTCTTTGATACGCATCACTTGGTAAGCAAGGATTCAGTCGACAGACTAGAGTTTGGGAAAATATTGACTATTCCAGATGCTGACTAGAAAGATGATGAAATCCTTGGTGTGGATATATATATCAAATGGATTTTGATAAGAAGAAGTGTGTGTGGTGTATTATGTAGTGCGAAGAAAAGCAGAGATTAGTGTGGAAACAGAGATAGAGGTTCGGTATGTGACAGAATAGTAGCACTAAGGTAGAGGAAGAATGAAGTGCAGTAGATCAGTATATTGAGCTCAACCAGAACTGAACCTAAGCACATATGGATGCTTCTCATCAGTTCAAGTATCTTATTTCCTTCTATAAACTATTATAGGTAGTGAGCCTCTTGTGAGCAATGTGCTCATGCAGTAAGCCCTAATTGGCAAGTGCCACTTTGTATTTCTATTCTTCTAACAGAGAATACTTTCTTGGGTTAGTCACCCCGTGGTTTTTCCCTTAACAGGGTTTTCCATGTCTAAATCATTGTGTTATGTATCTTGACTTTGTTTCTTTTTTCATGATTGTGAATGCTTATTTGCTTTGATGTTGCACTAGTTGTTAAAGAAGAACATAAAATTAAATTAATTAAGATAACTGATTCACCCCCCCTTCTCAATTATCAATAGTGTGGTGCATTATTTCGTTTCTGTTCTTCTTTTAGTTAATGTGATTTGATGTTTAAGCTGCAAATGGAATTGTTTTAAAGTTTAAGAAAAGACTGATTCACCCCCCTCTTAGTCTCCTAGTGTGTTCAACAATTGGTATCAAAGCCAAGTGGCTTTAAGATGCCTAACAGCTAACGTAGATCTTGCACTTGAACACATGGAATCTGAAGCAATGTCTAATGATATGTTTTCTCTAGAATTGGATCTAGAGTCACTAGAACCTGAAGGTTGGGAAATCAATCCAGATGATTGTGAGGTAGACTTTGAAGGAGAACTCCGGTCAGCTCTTGAAGATCTAGATGAAGCAAGAACACTAAATCTAGAATATGAGATCATGCTTGAAAGGTCAAAGGAGACAATTGTCAAATTGAAGACATAATATGGAGAATCAAAAAAAGAAATTGGCAAACTAAAAGCTCAAATGGAAGATAAAGGATGTGAAATTAAACTCAAGGAAGAAGAAGATGTGATCTCTAATTTGAAATTCAAAGTTGAAGAAGGCAAGAGGATTGAAGATTGCTTAAATACCAAGCTCAATGATAAAGAAGGTGAATGTTCAAAACTTGAGGAAGAAGTTGTCAATATGAGAAAAGAATTGGAAGAAGCAAAAGAGTAGATAGATAAAAGCTTTAAACTCAAAGGTGGCAATGATCTCCTTAATGAAATACTTAGTTATCAAAAACCACATAAGGACAAGGGTGGTCTTGGTTTGGGCATAGGAGAAAGCTCTAAAACAAATATGGTTGAAGACAAGAATGAGAAGGAAAAAGAAAAGTCACATGATGAATCCAAGAAGATAGAAGAAAGGAAGAATAACTCCACACAAATCCGGAACAAGAAGAAGAACCTCAGAAAGCCTACTCCTAAACAAACTGCTCCTACTAGGTACTCTCAAGCTTTCAATGGTAATTGCTATGCTTGTAATAAGATTGGTCATAAGGTTGTTGAATGTAGAAGCAAGATGAGTCAGAATTTATTCAGGCCTCCAAGGTACAATGCTATGAACTCTCAATCATTTCATGGTCATTGCTATGCTTGCAATAAAGTTGGTCATAAGGCTAATGAAGGCAGAAGTAAAGTGATGAGAAATAGTTTCATGAATAAGAATAATGCTATGACTTCTCAACCCTTCTATGGTTACTGCTACACATGCAACAAGTTTGGTCATAGGGCTACTGATTGTAGATCTAATGTGAGAAGAGGTGATTATGCTCCACAATCTAGTATCATCTACTACAATTACAATAAATCAGGACACATTGCAAGGTTCTACAAGGGAAAGAATGTAAGATCTTCATCTCCTCAAAAGAAGATTGGCATTGATCAACAAAAGAAGGAAATGAACAAGATATGGAAGAAGAAGGAAGAAAGTGAAGTAAAGAATGAATTTGCACCTCTACCTGGTGTAGATGGATCTTCTAGTAACTAAAAGAAAGTATTGGATCATGGGGAGTTACAATTGCAAATCTTTTCAAACCCTTGTAAAGCATAAGATGATGAAATCTTTAGCATATTGGTTAATGGTGACATGGATATGTTTGGCTAGTGATATTATGACATTTGCTCAAAGTTTTGGAGCAAATACACTCTCTACAAAAGTTTCTAAATGGTCATGGATCATGTTGATGGTGGTTTTAGCACACAACATAGGTATGATTGTTGGTATCACACCTCTCTTGAGAAAGGTATCCTATCCAAGATAGGACTGCCCCAGGGATAATACATCTAGGTCTTAGCTTGCTTGGAATAACTTAGTTGGGATGTTCTAGTTGTGCCAACAAGGGGTCTTACATGAAATGCAAGGTTTATGAAAGATGGTAGCAATGCGAGTGTAGAAACCCTATGATGCTTTTAGCAGATTTGAGATTTGATTACTGCTATGAAACCAAAATCTAACAACTTGTTTGTAAAAGAAAATGCAAAAGAGTAAAGGGTTAGAGAGAAGCCCTAAGTGACATTCACAATGCAAAGCTTGTTGATAGTAGACAAACACTCTTAGTTAACCACTTCTTATTTTACCAAGCTACAAGTATGCTATAGTGCTGCAGAAAATGATGTTATATTTAATGGAAACTAAATATTTTTAGATCATATTCATTCATTAAATACCCAAGTTGTGGTGTAATTTAAAATATGACATGCAATTGAACTAAGCTCAATTCAATGGGCCCATGGTAACTATACACAGTAACTTACAATCAACAAGAAGCTAATAGTATGGACCAGAATGTTCATCAGATACCTTCAACAAAGCATTAACATTGTAAAAGCACAATTAACTAATTACAGATTAAGAAGCAAATCGTGAAAACCAAATAGATAACACAAATAGACAAATTCTTAGGAAAATTGCAGAAACTTGCTTTGTATTAATGTCAAATGGCAAAGTGTCAACAATTCGGCATCAATAATCTGTTACAATGAAAAGAAAATGATGGCCCTTTTATAGACAAGGCACCATATTGAGTTTTTCAATGGACGGTGGAGATTAACTCAACTCCAAGGGTCCAAATTACATGGTATTTAGTTTTGGACTATGGATAGTTACAATCCCAGATTTGTTTTTTTCTTGATAGAAAAAAACAAAATACAGCCTCTAAATATATTGAATTTGGTCAAAATGGATACCCATTTGGTTGTATATGACAAAGATCCAATTTTTAAGGCAAAATAAAGTCAATATGAAGTCACATGACCCTTGAAAATATGAGCTAATGTGGATTGACGAGATTCAATGTTCTGACTGAATCATTTCATTGCTTGTCACTTCTAAGTTATCTAGTAGGACCAATGACTTCTCCAATGAGTTGACAAGTCAAAAGGGGTATGTAGCATGTTTTTGATCAAGACACATCTAGCTAGATGCTTGTTGGATCCAACTTTGCATGAGTGGACTGCTAGAACAATTGTATTCACGTCTTGGACATTAGACTGGATCTACAGGAACCACCATGAAATAGACATGATCTTCAATGTCTCCCAGCTAGTGAGGCTTATCTCCATCATCTTGGACATCATATTGACTTCCTTCTGCATGTGCAGCAACAATTTGGTTGGTGAAATGTCGATTCTACATTTTTGGTTCAGCACTACATCTCTATGTGTTCACCTTCCAAAACAGCTCTAGTTGGCTCTTGTGTCCTCCAAGACCTACAATTCATAATGCAAAGCATCAATTGCATCTTAAACAGTCATTTTCCATTATTTTTAATCAAAATATGTCCATTTGCAGTCATGGATTAGTCAAAAACAGCTCATTGTCAATGTCACTTTTCTATGAACCTCTTAAATCTAGTTATTTTCACATGATTTTCTGCATTGTTTGCCATTTTCAAGTACCCATTTGGCCTATATGCTGATCTGGGAGGTTTTGTGGCCATTTGGAAACTTCTATTTCATGTTTTTATAGCCTTTTTTGTAAAAAGCATGATTTTTGGGGGTCACTAACTTTTCAGGTGCAGTGGCATTAATTGTCATTAAACTGCTCAAAATCCATACAAACATGCTAAAAATGTCCATCATGAAGTGATAAATAGTTGTACAATCCACATCCATCAAGAAAATTCAATTTGTACCTTGAAAAATGCAATTTTTAGGCCAAAATACTAAAAAGCGTTGATTCTGGGGGTCAGTGACCTTAGCACTGATTGAGGTCACTAACTAAAAGTTAGTCGGAAGTGATTTTAGTGTTAAACATCTTCAGCGCAGATTTCATGGGTCATTGACTTGGGCAGATTTCAGGAGTCACTGCCTAAAAGTCAGTGGGAGGTTGTTTTAGCACAAAGTTGGAGAGGTTTGTTTTCAACGCGATAGGCTTTTGCGCTACTTTTAGGTGCCACCGACTTGTGCAAATTTTTGGTGCTATTGACCAAAAGTCGATTAGAGGTGAATTTAGTGCTAAGGTCGGTAGGTGATGATTTTCATCCAAAAGTTCGTGAGTGATGTTTTTATTGTCGAGAGTCGGTAGCGACTATTTTTACCGCAAAGTCAGTGAGTTCATTTTTTAGCGCTTTTGGCAGTAGGAGGCAATTTTAGCGCTAGATGTTGACAGTCCCCAGGTGATAGTATATTTCAAAATATATTTAGATATTGAATTTCCTATACTTTAAATATTTTGAAATATACTGTCAGGATGTTTGAGATGGGTTCTAGATCCATAGGATTTCATATGCAGATTCTAGATTTTTGAGGTTCCACTAGATTTCAGACTTAGCCATTTTTTAGGATTTTCAAAGTTTCAGATTTAGTCAAATCAGGGCTTCAAAACCATGCGTCAGAATGAAATTATATGAACCCCTAGTGAAATCTTGTGAAATTTTACATGATGTTGCAACTCTAAGACCTGAAAACTAGGAACTTTAACATGACACATCCTGTAGAAGCAGTTTCAAGGGCAATATCCAGTGACATAAGATTTTTGAACCAAATGTAGTAACACCTAGTTTCAGCACAAAAAGGCAACAAATGGCTATCTTTTAAGCACAATACCACTCAAGACACCTCCAAATCAATTATGAAAAACATCAAATCACTCCAAACATGCAAAATACTTAGATTTGAAGCAAACCCTACACTATAAGCACAAACCCACCTTCTCATCATCATAAGTAACAAAGGTTGAGACTTCAAGCCAAAGGAAAAGAGGGGGTGGTAGAATGGGGCATGTGTGCAAGGCACAAAAATGGTGACTCTGTTGCGAAAATGCTCCAAAGCATTTCAAAAGTAAAGGTCAATTTCAAACCCAGAACCTCTGGTTGCCCACATGTGAAACAAGGTAAATATGATACCATATCAAAGAAGTAGAAATCAATAAAAAAGTGCAACCATCCATATCCTGAAAACCTAAGTGCGTACAATTGCATTAATTCCCATCCTTTGGTAACTAAGCTCAGCTAAGATCCTTTACATTAAGCCACATGATTAGCACACACCTCATGAACTACCTTGACATTGTCCTACTGCCAGCGAGCATCTATAGCCCTGATGGGTTTGTCTCATAATTCCACTCAAGCAGAGCCCTACTATTGGTCAGGCGTCCATAGCCCTGGTAGAGTTTACTTGATTGTCCATCTAACTGAGTTATAGTGTGTGGTTGTGGTTTTTTTTATTTCCTTTTCTTTTCACAATTTCTTGATATTTCATTGAGCTTGGATTTGGTAGAGTACAATGCAGTACCGCTATCCTTGTAACACATGCTTTTGATGGCACTAGTTACATTGATAACTCAACTAGCTGGGTGTGGAATTCTGATGGCGGCAAGGGTGGACCTTAGATTTTTGACTTAATGTAAGATCACCAAGACTCACTTAGATACCCCAGGATTATTAAGAGTGTAAGAGATATATGGCTAGAAAATACTTCTAGTGCACCAACTAACAATTCATTTCCCATGAATAGACATCATACCATCCAAGTATAACCATGGAACCCACAGGAGGACCCAAGTAGAAAACCTCAGCTTCTCAAAGAAATAATCCAGATTATTCACCCAACACAAGACCACTTGCAAGTCTACACAACTGCCACCATATTCAAGAAATGAAGATTCCCCAACAAAACAAGCACATGAAGCAAAAGCAAAACAAGAAAACAACTAACCTAAACAAAGAAAACAACATCTAATAGCTAAGGAAAGCAACAATTAGCAGCTAAGGAAAATAGAAAATAGAAAGTAGAAACTAATCTAAAATAGCAGACTACTAACTAAAACCTAATAAGTAGAACTATGTAAAGAGACTTGGGACAACAAGTATTTACACTTCCCCATGATTTATTTCTTAGGACATGTAGAAGTAACTGTTGCAAGTATGAGGATAACCAGTGTTGTCATTGATGCCAACATACTCATATTGCATTATTGAGAAGGATTGGATGAGTTGTGTGCTGAGGATATTGAGGAAATTAGTCTCAATCAAGAACAGTGAAGAACAGTGATGACATTAAGGTAAAAGTCCAAGATAAGGTGAAGATCAGAGGATACAATTTAAAGGGTTTGTAGATATGAGTCTTGAGATGCTCCAGTCAAGATTTCAGAGGTTCGCATGAAGATCTAAAGAAGTTATGGTCGCTCAAGTAGAACTGGTTTTGACAGATGTTCAGTGGTGATAGAGTGTCACAGATTGGTCCGGTGAGCTCCGAAATTGCATTATCTCATTCTGCGGATTGGATAGAGTGTTGAAGAAGTCTGTGTGAGGTGACAACTAGATTTGTTCATGGTTTGGAGGTCTGGAAGCACCTTTTTCATTATGACAGTGATGATAGATTGTGTTCTTGAAGTTTCGGATGAAGAAGAGAAGAATTCCAGTAAGCTGATAAAGTGCAAATGTTCTTGATGACTCAGGAAAGGTTTTGGTGATCTTTGGATCATGTACAATTCTTATTGGCAGTCCACATTGAAGTTAGAGTTTGCATTTGAAGAATAACCACAGATATTGGTGATCTTCTTGAGATTGGCCGACCGGATATATTACACGTCTTGTGAATGTTCTTATAGGTGTTTTCTGACTTAGATGAGTGTTCCTAAGTCAATGCCTTGTATAAATAAGGGATTGTGAATTCATTTTGAAGGTTGTCTTGGTGCGGATGAGTGTGGCATAGCGAAGAAGAAGAGCAAAAGGCAGAGTAGGAGTTTTTGGGCTTAAATGGAAAAGATGTCAATCTCTAGTTTAAGTTTGTGATACTTGTTACTTTGTAGATAGTGTGTCTCTTGTATGCAGTGTGCCTCTTGTGAGTAGTGTGCTTAGGCATTGAGCCCTAATTGGCATGTGCCATCTATTTTTCTTATTCTTCTAACAAAGAATAATCCTTGGGTTAATCACCCCATGGTTTTTCCCTTGACCGGGTTTTCCATGTCAAAATCTTGATGTCTCATGTGTTGATGTGTATCTGCTCTGGTGTTTATGCTTTATGCTTTCATGAGTGATTAATTGATATGCTATTAAATAACAAAGAGGATTTAAGTGTTTTAATTAGAAGCAAGTTTTGTACAACTAATTCACCCCCCCTCTCAGTTGTGTGCCCTAAATCTAACAGTAACAAGGTGCAGGTTAGTGTCCTAAGTCTGGAAAATTCATCTTTGTACTCTAAAAAGTAGGGTATGGACATGTTGGGTTCATGTTCAGGGTACCAGTTATGTAGAATTAGCAATTGGTCAGTAGGGCCATGATCAATCCAAATGCTAGTTGTCTTACCGAAATCACCATAATCAAATTGATAATTTCTGAAATTGAGTGAAGAGAGGAGAGATACAACCTAATTTGCGGTACCATCAGTTAGGTATGTAAGTTCATCACCTTGCTACATTGAACCACTAGGTTTTGCACCTTCAGGAGGTCTCAGTTCATGCTAGGTCATATCATGTACATCAAATACCTCTGGATCACTGAATGTTGTAGCAATCTCCCAAGCAAATAGGAAGTCTAGACAAACTTCTTCAGAATGTGGATCATCTAGATGAACTCTGCATGAATTAGTCAAGGAAAAGTCTGTCATATGTGGTGAATTTCCATGCAACAACATATCCTTGCTCATTCTTGATATCAACTCAATAATCTGATCAAGTGATTGACATGAAAATACCTCCAAGTCATCACTTTGCATGATAGTTTGATTTTTATTCTCAGATTGCATATTTTTACTTTCATCTATCCTTACTAGGCCAGCATCAACCATGTGGAGCTCTTCTTTCATGCAAATATGAACTGGATCAACCTGATGATTACATGATATACTTGAATCTACTTTATCTAGATCAGTCATATGTTCTAAAAAAACTTCCTCTATATAATTCAGCAACCTTCCTGTTTCAATTAAGGGTTGGCATTGGGTTGGTAATTCATTGTCTGTAGTAGTAACAAGGTTTCTTTCTTCTTGCATAGCTAGATTTATGATGTCAATGTTGCCTTGAAGTGATGAATCATCATCTTCTTCTTCATTTGGCTCAACTTGAGATTCTTCTACAACAATTGCATCGACCTGATATGGCTGATTATGATGATATACTGGGCTGATGTAGTCAAGAGTCTGATCACTTTTCTTTGAATAATTTGATTGTAGCTTAGATATGTCAACTAAAACAATTTTTTGCATTGCTATCTATGGTTATTATTTATTTGGAGGACTGATTTCTTCTTGTTCTTGCACATATCCAATCTGATCTAATTATTGTTCAAACTTAGAATTATTAGCAGTCTGAAATGAACTACTATTTTCCACCTTTACAGCAGCAAAATCAGGCTAAAAACTTGATATCTTTGTGGCATCTTGTTTCTAATCTGCATCATCATCATGATTGTTCTTCAAATCTGATTTTGTATCAATCTCATCCACATCCTCAGTAAGAGAAGTGTAACCCTTTATACTACCTTGTTCATTGTCCTATAAACTAAGTTTTAACCAAGCTGGGACAACATATCCCACGGCTGACTTGTTTGACTAAGAAAGAGATTTTAATTATTTATGGATCTCATATTCATTAGTTGGGTGACTTATAGACCATATGCATTGTCTTCCATCCTCGTCTAGATATGTATCTGATAAACAACTTGAGGGACTTCAATTTTTTCGATGTGTAGACTCCTTTTTGAAATAGATTTGGAGCTTCTGTAGTCTCAACTCCTTGTATGCTCTCAACTGGGACATGATTGTAGTAATATGTATCCGTCTATATTATAGCCCCTCCATGCATAGTCTTTCTCTAAATATATCTGTCATGCATATATCCCACTTCTAGCTTATATATTTCAAAGATAGGAAGTAATCCCTTCAGATGCAGGTCCAATCTTTGGAGAAAAGTTAAATAGTCAGTCTTGTCATGTGGCTCTCTAGGATGTATAGTGTGGACCTGAGGTGAACTAAAATCAAGCAATGTAAATGGAGGATACTTCATCCCAATTTGTCTATCAAGCACTTCTTTGAAAAGTGGAATGTCTACTTGGAAGTTCTCTTCATAATATGACTATTGCAATAGTCCTTTGGAGAAAGAAGGGATCTCATGACTAAAACCCTTATGTATATCCATTGGAATTGAATTTCTTGAAGTTCAAGTCATCTCAGCATGTGTGATGAACCATCAAAACTAAAATATTGCACCAAAAGCTTCATTCAACCCTCCTTCTAGCACCAATTCTATTGATGGTGGTTATAGCACACAACAACACAGGTATGATTGATGGTATCACACCTCTCTTGAAAAAGGTATCCTATCCAAGATAGGACTACCCCAAGGATAATACAGCTAGATCTTATCTTGCTTGGAATAACTTAGTTAGGATGTTCTAGCTATGCCAACAAGGGGTCTTACATGAAATGCAAGGTTTATGAAAGATGGCAGTAATGTGAGCATAGAAACCCTATGATGCTTTCAACAGATTTGAGATTTGATTGCTGCTATGAAACCTAAATCTAATAACTTGTTTGTAAAAGAAAATGCAAAAGAGTAAAGGGTTAGAGAGAAGCCCTAAGTGACATTCACAATGCAAATCTTGTTGATAGTAGACAAACACTCTTAGTTAACCACTTCCTATTTTACCAAGCTACAGGTATGCTACAGTGCTGCAAAAAATGATGCTATCTTCAATAGAAATTAAAGATTTTCATATCACATTCATTCATTAAATAACCAAGTTGTGATGTAATTTAACATATGACATGCAATTGAACTAAGCACAATTCAATGGGCCCATGCTAACTATACAAAACAACTTACAATCAATAACTAGCTAATAGTATGGACCAGAATGTTCATCAAATGCCTTCAACAAACCATTAACATTGCAAAAGCACAATTAACTAATTGCAGATTAAGAAGTGAACCATGAAAATCAAATAGGTAACACAAATAGATAAATTCTCAGGAAAACTGCAGAAACTTGCTTTGTATTAACTTTAAATGGCAAAGTGTCAACAATTCCGCATCAATAATCTGTTACAATGAAAAGAAAATGATGGCCCCTTTATAGACAAGGCACCAAACCAAGTTTTTCAATGGACGGTGGAGAATAATTCAATACTAAGGGTCCATATTACATGGAATTTAATTTTGGACGATGGGTAGTTACAATCCCAGATTTGCTTTTGTCTTGATAGAAAAAAACAAAATACAGCCTCTAAATACATTGAATTTGGTCAAAATGGATACCCATTTGGTTGTATATGACAAAGAGCCAATTTTCAAGGCAAAATAAAGTCAAAATAAAGTCACATGACCCTTGAAAATATGAGTTAATGTGGACTGATGGGATTCAATGTTCTGACCAAATCATTTCGTTTCTTGTCACTTCTAAGTTATCTAGTAGGACAAATGACTTCTCCAATGAGTTGACTAGTCAAAAGGGGTATGTGGCATGTTTTGTTATCAAGGCACATCCAACTAGATGCTTGCTGGATCTAACTTTGCATGAGTGGACTGCTGGAACAGTTGTATGCACGTCTTGGACATTAGACTAGATCTATAGGAACTGCCATGAAATAGGCATGATATTCAATGTCTCCCAGCTCCTAAGGCCTATCTCCATCATCTTGGACATCATACTTACTTCCTTCTTCATGTGAAGCAACAATTTGGTTGGTGAAATGTCAATTCTGCATTTCTAGGTCAGCACTACATCTCTGTGTGTTCACCTTCCAAAACAGCTCCAATTGGCTCATGTGTCCTCCAAGACCTACAATTCATAATGCAAAGCATCAATTTCATCTTAAACAATAATTTTCCATCATTTTGAATCAAAATATGTCCATTTGCAGTCATGGATCACTAAAAAATAGCTCACTGTCAATGTCACTTTTCTATGAACAACCTCTTAAATCTAGTGATTTTCACATGATTTTCTACATTTTTTTCTATTTTCAAGTACCCATTTGGCCCATATGTTGATTTGGGAGGTTTTTGTGGCCATTTAAATCCATTTGGAAACTTCTATTTCATGTTTTTATAGCCTTTTTTTGTAAAAAGCGAGATTTTTAGGGGTCAATGACTTTTTAGGTGTAGTGGCATCAATTGTCATTAAACATGCTCAAAATCCACACAGACATAATAAAAATGTCCATCATGATGTGATAAATAGTTGTACAATCCACATCCATCAAGAAAATCCAATTTACACGTTGAAAAACTCAATTTTCAGACCAAAATACCAAAAAGCGTTGATTCTAGGGGTCGCTAACCTTAGCACTGACTGAGGTCATTGACTAAAACTTAGTCAGAAGTGATTTTAGCACTGAAGTCAGTGAGGTGCAATTCTAGTGCTAAACACCTTCAATACGGATTTCATGGGTCACCGACTTGCATGGATTTTGGGAGTCACTACCTAAAAGTCAGTCAGAGGTTGTTTTAGTGCAAAGTCAGAGAGGTTTGTTTTCAACGCGATAGGCTTTTGCGCTACTTTTGCGTGCCACTGATTTGTGTGGACTTTGGGTACTACTGACCAAAAGTTGATTGGAGGTGAATTTAGTGCTAAGGTTGGTAGGCGATGATTTTTGCACAGAAGTCCATGAGCGATGTTTTTAGCACTGAGAGTCGATAGCGACTATTTTTAGCGCAAAGTCAATGAGTTTAATTTTTAGCGCCAAGTCAGTGAAAGTTGTTTTTAGCACTTTTGGCAATAGCAGGCAATTTTAGCAGTAGATTTTGACAGTCCCTGGGTGATAGTATATTTCAAAATATAATAGAGTATATGTTTAGATATTGAATTTCCTATACTTTAAATATTTTGAAATATACTATCAAGATGTTTGAGATAGGTTCCAGATCCATAGGATTTCATATGCAGATTCTAGATTTTTGAGGTTCCACCAGATTTTAGACTTAGCCATTTTTTAGGATTTTTAGGGTTTCAAACTTAGCCAAATCAGGGCTTTAGGACCATGCATCAGAATGAAAGTATATGAACTCCCTAGTGAAATCTTGTGAAATTTGACATGATTTTGCAACTCTAAGACCTAGAAACTAGGAATTTCAACATGACACATCCTGTAGAAGTAGTTTCAAGGGCAATATCCAGTGACATAGGATTTTTGAGCCAAATGTAGTAACACCTAGTTTCAGCACAAAAAGGCAACAAATGGCTATTTTTAAGCACAAGACCACTCAAGGCACCTCCAAATCAATTATGAAAAACATCAAATCACTCCAAACATGCAAAATACTCAGATTTGAAGCAAATCCTACACTCTAAGCACAAACCCACCTTCTCATCATCATAAGTAACAAAGGTTGAGACTTCAAGCCAAAGCAAAAGAGGGGGTCTCTATTTGGCAAAATGGGGTGTGTGTGTAAGGTACAATAGATCCCTGTGTTATCTTAGGATAGTAAAAAGTTGCTTGTGTCAAGAATAAAGAAATGCATTTAATACGGAGCAACTAGGGTAGGTGTGTTGCATATTTAATCCGTACTTGATCAAAATTGATCTCATTTGAATGATATCAAGTATGTGCAAGAGCTAAGGAAGAGAAGAAGGTTTTCAATGAATCTTGCATGCAAACTCTAACGGTAGTATTCACAGGTATTTCTCATATTTCCTTGTAAAATCCTAGTTTTTAGAAAGAGTTATCATGGCAACACCTATGGTTATTGACATTGTGGGAAGGTCAAGGTCAAAATTCAAGAAACATTCATACAAATCTACTGAGACCGACAAGGATGGTTTATCTTCCCTTGTTCCTATCAATGTGTTGCATACAGAGGATGTCTGCATCTATATTTACTCACAACTAAATGAGTACAACCATATGAAGTTGGAAGAGTTTAGAAGCAATCATCTCTTGGGTGATGATTTTCAGCTCAAGTTAGAGTATGCAAATGTTGAGGCAAAATGATTAGACGTATGGAAGGGTTTCCCCCATTTTTGCTATGAAGATGAATGGGTCTTAATCGTTTTGAGCCGGATCCATGAAGATTTCTTTTGCCTTGATCAACCCTACCTGATCACAAAGAAAGCTATCAGAGTTATGACTGGTTTGTGTTCCTTCGAACCTATGCCAACATTGAAGGTCGTGAAGAATGAAAAGTTTATGAAGCTTACGGGGGTAAAATTTGACAAAAGAACCCTAACTATGGATGACATCACTAACCTAGGGGTTCAGTATGCCATGATGGGCATTGCATACAAGGTTTATTACACAAACAGAGAAGGGTCTACTACTGCCACTACCATCTACACTGCTCATCAAATGGTAAAGGAAGGAAAGGATTATGATCTTTGTGAGCTCTTGCGACAATAATTGTTGGATAATTTGCAAAGAACGAAGGAGACATGCTACAAATTCTAGTATGGCTCTCTGATTATTTGTCTTATGTTCTTTTTCATGAAGGAATTGCCTAGTTTGAAGAATGTGGTTTGGAGAAGGGATATTCCTATTTGTTGTGTGGTTACACAACACGCCCCATTTTGACTTGGCAAAACAGGGACCCAACTTTTCTTTTGGCTTGTGTTGTTTGTTTTCTGGCGGTTTGGTAAAATCAGTCATGTTCATCATCATGTGGAGTTAAGATGAGGTAAGCCCCAATATGAGGTCAATTTGTCAAAATTCGTATTTCATATAGATGACCACATATTCTGAAAGAGCATTAAAATTCATGCAGGTTTGCCTTTTACATCACCCTGATATTCATCAGGATGTGAGAGTTATGAACAGTCAAAGTCTTGGTCAAACCTGATATTCGCAAGAAGAGGGTCATATTGTATAAACTCAGTTATGCTGTTTAAAGAACATCATCATCATATTTGAAACGCCCCCCCCCCCCCCCCGATAATATCCTGCGGTTCAAATATCCGGAAGTCAACTTTAAGTCATAGTAAGTTTTCCCGTCGAGCGGTCTTTTGTATCGCCAGCATCATGTTTTTTGAAAGCAACCCGATATTCATTAATATCATCCTGATGCAAAATATCAGCCTTAACCAAATATCCTGATGACATCATCCGAAGACGATAAACAAAGAAACAAACATCCTAATGACATCATCATCATATTTACATTTCAACAGGATATTTCGTAAACATGATCATGTTCACCCAATATGACGATGACGTCATAAGACATTTCCAATACGAAGAACGAATATCATGATGACATCATCCTGATATTCCAAAAGGAGAATGAGTAAAGTGTAAAGGTCATCATCATATTTTGAAATATCACCCGATGGACCGAAATATCCTCCTGATGTGCTAAAATGAAAACAAAGGTGCGTTGTCACCCGAATCTTGTCACGATAACATTTTCAAGACTAGGGAGGATGATATTGAGACTCAACCTGATATTTGTGAAATATCATCCTGCCCTCATGATATCCTATCGTATGAATATCCCCCGCTCCATTTGCCGCCATTGCCATTAAATGCGCGCCGATATGGTAGGTGATTCCCGCCGAGCCCGGAACCCAATGAAACATCTGGCGAGATCCTGAGTTTTCACACGAATAATCAAAGATTGCGATCTAACTTGTTAGAGTTACCCTAAGTTTACCCTAATTGCAAGGTTAAAAGGTAATTCAACCGCCATTGTTACATTTACCTGCGTTAAAATTGTTTTACAGAGCACTAGCCTCCATATCTGCATAACAGCTGCCGTTGCGTGATTCGAGCCCACAGACAGAAGGAGGAAGGTGATCAGCAGCCGAAGTAAGAGCGTCTCAATGATATACTGGTATAAAAAAAATTGCATAACCAGGTAAGTGAAATGAAACCCTCATCATGCTGTTTTTATATGATGCTGTAAGTTCTGGTTATGTACCCTTATGAACAAGTAATGTGAAATTGATGCAGTAGGCATGATATTTGCAATATGTATGCATGCATATCCTGTTGTGAGAAGAAATGATTGTTAATTACAGGTACCCATGGCTGAAAAATGCTTAGTCAAGAATCAGGAGGAATTCGGCCGGCCTATGTTCTCTTCACAGAGAGGGGTCCTGTTCAAATTTGGGACAATTTCAGATACCCATCAGGGGAGTACCAACCTGGAAGCTTGGTCAGCCAAGCTGAATGATGGACAAGAGAAGAGTCTAGTATTGGACGCCGTGTTTATATCCGGCATGTGGAACGCTGCTGGCTTCCCCTACTCCATGGAGTCTCCGGAGCTGGTTATTGAGTGCGCCCGGAATTACAACCCTCAGACTAGGCAGGTGGTGAAGCACGGGAGAGTGTATGCAGACCTATCCATCAAAGGTCTATCCCAGACATTTGGACTGCCAATGGGTAGTAAGGTAAAGAGTGTAGACTTGAAGAAGTCTGAAAGAGAGTATGAGGCCAACAAGAAGACGGCCAGAAAGAACATGTATGCTTGGCGGGCCGAGAACAGCACGTACAATGCAGCGGCCAAGCTCCCTGTGCACATGTTTAAGTTTGATTTTAATGAAGAATATCAGTATGTGATTGCCCTACTGAACAGGGTGACTGGCCAGCCCGATACTGGAGAATTCAGAGACTGGATGTACGGCATAATAATGATGTGCCTATATGCAGACATCAAGCCACTATGGGGCCAAATCATAAGTGATGCTCTGCATGAGCAGCTGCTGAACCTGGGAGGTTCAGGTTGTGCCTTCTATATGACCTCTTACATTGTTTATTCCTGTACATATAGAGGTACGTTTGATGCCTTAACCACAGATGGGAAGCTAACAGGCACAAATGCAGCTTATATCTGGGATCATCATCCCCAGCTGCAAAGAACTAACTACATAAAGGACTACAAACTGGTCAATGATGCATTCTCTATGCATCTGGTAAGGACCATGGAAGATGACAGGACAAAAAGACTGAGCCTGGAAGCTTAGGAGGTAGTATACAGCCATGGGGCATGGTATATCCAATTTGCCACCTTTTCCTACATCAGGATAGAAGGTTTTGAAGGGCATCCCCTGATGCTGCCAAGATATCCTACTGATGCAGTAGTTCTAATGGAATTTATCAGGCAGGGCTCCACCATAATACAAACTTATAAGGATGCCAAGAAGCTGCCACCAATTTTGTTCCCAGTCAGCATCGGCAACTATATGTGCCCTGACTCGGATCATATTAAGAAGGTGATGGTCACTCTGAACAAAATGAATCTGCTACCCTTCCCAATAACAAGACCATATGATCCTTATGGCCGAATGCAGAAGATTCTAGGGAAGCCTATTCACCAGAGGCACCTAGAGGATTTTTGGGCTGACTGCGAAGATGAGGTAGAGGCCAGGAGGAGGAGGTATCAGAGGTTGACTCTGAACCAGATCAGGACATTTGATTGCATACCCCTCCCTCAGCAGTTGAAGAGTGATGACGGCAGGATCATGGCAGATGAATACGAACAGAAGAAGATATACAATGACACCATTTCTGCTCCTGACCTCACCATGCAAGAGGATATGTCCTTGGACCCATTCTTTGCCAGAACCATACACTTGACCCAAGCTTGGGTAGATGCACAGGTAGAGGCATTGAAGAAAAAGGGTGTTGCCATCATGGTGGACAACAAGAAGAAGGGGCAGGACATCCCTGCAGACGAATATGATGACTTCCTGCTGGAGAAATGGAAGACCAAGGGAGAGAAGATTCCTCCACCACAGCAATCAAGCAAGAGAGCCTCAAGAGGCAAGAAGGTGGAAAAGGGACCCAAAGGGGTCATAATTGAAAGGGCAGTGTTTACAGCTGAGAAAGCAGCAGGAGCAGGATTAGGATCAGATTCTCCTCCCAAGCCCAAGAAAGCCAAGACAGCAGAGGCTGGAACCACAGAGACCCAAGAAGTGGGTCAATCATCCAGACAACCAGGCAAGGATATCCTCATGGAGGAAGAGCCTGAAGAAGAGGAGGAAGCTCCATTGATAATCAGAAGAAAGAGGAGAGCTCCCTAGGTGTTGGTTCCTATCACACCTAAGAAAACAAGAACCTCCATGAGAGGTGAGATAAGTCATCCCCCAGTACAAGTACAAGGGGCAGGTAGTGAAGTGCAGAAGGAACTTCAGCATAATGTTCCACTTCCTACCATTGTCAAGTTCAAAACAGAACTTGCAGAAGAGCAACAGAAAGAAACATCTCAGGCACAAGCAGAAAAGCATGTCTCACTAGACGAGACCATAAACTTGTCTGATGATGAGGTGGTGCAGGATGTAGCTACACAAGAAATGGAAGCACTTGCAGCTGCTGGCATCAGTGTGACTCCTCACAAGCCTCCAATGGTTCAAACAGTGCTTGAAGAGATGAAACAAGTAGAGGCGGAGCAAGAAAAGAGCCCAGAACCAGAGAAGAGCCCGGAGCAGGTGGCTCAGGACATAGGGCTGGACACACTGATCGCCGAGGTGACAGATCCCGCAGTGGTAGACTTAACAGAAAAGCAGGATGCAAGTCCTGAACAGCCAACAGGATCACCTGATAAGGGCCACCCGACAAAGGAAATAGAAATGGCCAAAGTAGAGGGCCATGTTATTGAATCAGGCCAACAAAGCCCACAGGATACATCAGCAGGACCTGCTATAGTAGAGGTCCGAGAAGCAAAGGCTGATGATGAGAAGAAAGAAGCGATAGAGGATCCTGCCAATAAGGCACAAGAGGTGGATGATGCAGGCATAAAACAAGTAACAGCTGCAGAACAGATGCCATCACCTCAGGCAGATCCTACAATATTGAAGGTGGTGGAAATACCACCAGAAGTAGAAAAACAAAAGGAGGAAGATCAACCTCCACAAGGGGAAGAACTGGGGACAGATGAAATAATGAAGGAAAAAGATCATGATCATCATGATCTACCTACAGGTACACCGCCAGGTTCCCCACACAGAGAAGATGCTCCCCCGGAAAAAGAAGTTCTTCAACAGGAGGAGGCGCCTTAGGATCAACAGCAGCAAGGCGAGCATCAAGAGCCGGAAAGAGAAAAGTCACCATCTCCACAACACTTGTTAACAGAAAAGGGAGATAGAGGTGAACAGCATCATGATGCTGAGAAACATGATCAGGTGCCTCCATGGTTGACAAAGGAAGTGAGTGTTGAGGAGGAGCTGGAGATTCAGGAATTCGACGTCTCCACCTTGTTCGCCGCGGATATAATGAAGCCCAAGAGAAAGGCCAGGATGACTTCGGCCATCAAAAGAGATCCGGCGACAGGAAGAAGGACCGCACAGATTGTTGTACCTGCCATAGAGAAAGAGAAAGGCAAAATCACTGTGGATGAGTTCCAGATAAGCACAGTTGATTTGGGTTTTGCCAATGAAGAGCAGGAAGGTCAGGAGGGAAAGGATATAATTGACTCTCTAATTCAGAAGGTGAAAAGAGAGAAGGAGAAGAATAAGCAACATAAAGAGCACATTGCTCAGTTGCATGCATATATTAAAGGATTAACCACTCCTGAAGATACCACAGCTAAAGCTGCAGTCCCATTGACTGCCATTTCTCAGGAGGAGGTAAATAAACTGGACCTCATGAAACATGAGGTGTCTGTAATCAGAAAGTGGGTGTCATCCACATTGGATGATGCCATTGAAATAATGAAAGGTTCTTTGAAGAGATGGAGCATATTGAGTGACTCCAAAACCAAGGTGGACAAGTTGCAGATGCAGACCGGAAAGAGGTCTTATAAACTGGAGAGAGTCCTCAGCCTGCTGGATGAAATAAGGCAGATAAATCCACAACTGCTTATCAGTAAGCAGGTGTTAAATAACAATACTGCATTATTAGTGGATATCTGGTATAAAGATGTACAGTTCGAATGCGGAGTCCTCAAGAGATGCAATATTAAGCTGAGGGAGATCAGCATGAGGCTACGTGATTTAATGGGCATTGAAGCAGACATGCTCGAAACATTAGAGGGCAAGGTGGAAGGGAAGATAGAGAATCAGGATGAAGATTCCGCCCTCAAGGCTCTACATAATAACTTCCAGGTGGAAGATGATGGTCTGCTGGTCCACTTGACAGAAGAAGTAATAAATAAGATGATGAGGATCAAGGTCAAGATGGAGACCTATAATGAGACACTGCAGGACAGAAAGAACAAACTGGATAATAGCAGGGATAAGTATGAAGCGCACAAACACGCCATCATCAAGGCAAAGACTCAAGATGGCAGAGGGATAGACCAAGTTGTGCATTCATACGAACAAATCCAGAGCAGCATGCAGCCCCATATGCAGTAGCGTCATCATCCGGATAGCGAAAGTTCAGAGAGCGATGCACATGATGATGACCCACGTGCATCAGATGAAGAGCATGATGAAGATACATCATGAAGGGGAACATTTTGCATATGCAGTATAGATAGTTGCCAGCTGGCAACTTGTGCCTTTTTGTAATACTGACAAGTCATGAAGTGATGACCGTTGATTTGTATTGATAAATCAGATCCGTGGATCTTTTGTAACGGATTCCTCACCTTATTCTATAAAAGGTGGTGGAATGCCTTGTTATATTGATTCGAAACTTAATTGAAATTTGATTGCTGAAATATTCAGGACTTATTTCAAAGCTGCTGTATATGTACATGTCTTTTGCATACTTAATGAAAGAGAAGAGTATTCTGATTACAAATCTTTGTAAATCTTGAGTAATCTGTGTCTAAATTCTGGATATATGCTTTGATTTGCTGCGTCCCTTAGAGTGCTCATCATGTTGCATGTATTGTTTTCATTCATCATCCTCTGAAGTTTGCATCAACCATATCTAGCTGTGGAATGTCCTGGTGAACATATGGTTTGATTTCTTCTCCTCATGACAGTATCAGGCATGTATGTGGATCAAAAGCTAAAGGTTCAACTTAATTAGAAGTATTTCTTTTAATTTCTTTCAATTTCAGAGCATCTCACTATCACAATTGCAAATAAACTGATAATCTTAAGCAAACAACCCAAAATATGCAGAACTCCCGTAGATAATCGTAAATATTTAGCATATTTGAACACTAAGCATGTACAATTGAAAATATCATGCAAAGATCTAGATATTTTACCTCTTTTCATTAAATAGCTGCATAATTTGACTTCTCTGTAAGGAATTTCTGTAGGAACGTCGTGATGATGGTGCATTTTCACGTAAGGCCCCAAAATGGAAACAACAACTCACATTAACCACTGAGTAACGTCAGTAGATTAAGACCTAATCACCGGAGACTTGGGATCATGAATTCTTTGAATTCACTGTATCTTTCAAGATGAATAAAGGTTAATGTGTACTTTTATTCTATGTTTGTTTATGACTAACATCATGACCAACACTATTGCACATCAGATTAGGGACCACATGCATAGTTTTCTGGATACCAAACAATGTGACACAATGTTTTGGGGATTCTTTAAAACATTCCAAAATAAAATGCAAATGAGGTATAAAATACCATCACAAGTTGTAGAGAGATACAAGAATGATATCACTTTTATGGTGGATAAGGACAACTATTACATGGAGGTAGTTGAACCAAGAACTATTTGGATAACTATGTTTCCCTATGAGGTCTTCGGATTTGACTGGATTGCATATGCTAAAATCCTACTCGACAAACCTAGGGATCCCACTGCTGATAGGTTTGGCACATATGATGAGTTAACCAACAAGATAATCAAGAAGAAGGTAGAGGAAAAGGTGGAGAAGATGAAAAAAGTTAGAAAAGATGTTTGATACTCCTGAGGGTCTTGTAAAAGAATCACAAACCACTTCTACCACACTAGCTCCTAAAAGGACAAGTAGGTCTGCCTCTATCACTACTACTTCTCCTAAACCTTCTAGACCTACTCAAACACCTCCTAGCAGAAGAAGGGTTGCTACTAATGCACTGGTGCAAACTAAGACTGCAGACAAGAAGAAACCAAGACCTAAGCAACTGGAAAAAAGGGAAAGATTAATCTAATGAATGTGGATGATGATGAAGAGGATGAAGAAGAAGAAAAGGAATCTTTTGTATTGAAAAGAAGAGATAAGAGAAGAAGACAAGGAGAAGAAGAAGAAACATATAAAGGAAAAGGAAAGGTAAAAGTAAAGAAAACAAAGAAGGCTCCTCTGGAAGCACCTAAACATGGGCCTCTATAGCTTGAGGATACTATTAATGCAATTGCATAGCATGATGCACTAAAAGAGGTTGCATATCTTTATTATGAGATGCCTCCTATTGACAAGGCTACAATTGAGAAATATATAGTTATGTATATGATGAGCTTTAATGTGGCTCTAAATGAGATTATTGATCAACTTCTGGCAAGTCTTGCAGATACACTCAGTAATAAGAGGAATGAAGTTGTTGTAGAAGAAACTAAAATAAGGCAATAAGCATTAGAGAAGGTTGGTTCATCTATTTCTCATGAAGAAAGGGTTAAATTATCTCAAAGATAGGCACAAGAGCTCAGAACCAAACAAAGGATAAATATTATAATGGGGAAAAATAAAGAAGAGATAGAAAGAATAAAAAAGAGATAGAAGAAAAAATAGCCAAGATTCTTGAAGAAATGAAGAAGGCTAAGGTGATTATTGAGCAACAAGTTTCTCTAGATATACCTGATGTGTCTACCCAAGATAGATTTATCATCTTTTGAGGGTAATGTGATAGGTGGTAATGAGACAGATGATAAGAAGAATGAGAAGACTACTCCTCTAGAGAATATAGATGCACAAGATGTAGGAGATCAAGGTGAAGTGGGTGTACCTTCTCTGGGGAACACTAATCTTGGTGAAGAACATAACATTCCTCCTCTGGAGAATCCAGCAAATGATGAGAAAAAGAAAGAGGATAATCCTGAGAAAGTTTAGGATGCAACAGAGAAGATAGCTAAAAATCAAGATGCTTCTAAGGATATAGGTCAGGATTCTTCATCTCTAGATTCATTCAAGGACCTACTAGGGTTGCAGATACAGTTTCAACCTATGGTGACACCCCAACTTCTATAAATTCCTACTCATGAGGGACAAGTTGACTAGTCAAATATTTCTCCCCTTCCTAAGTTAAAGCTTGGTGATATTCTGCATGCTTCTACAAGGAAGGAGCTTCTGTAGGAACATTTGAAGAAGACTGGATTAGTTGTTGATGTAGTAAAGATTATTTAGGAGAGTTTACCTGAGGTAAAAATTGATTCTTCTTTGCCTTTGGAACAAAAATTGAGGCTTTTGATGGATTCTTTCAAAGATCATTTCTCTCACATTGAGAAAAAGGTAGAACAAGAGGCATTGAGGAAGATAAATGACAAAAGAATGGTTGATGCATCTAACCAGTGTGCTAATGCACACAACAAATTGCAAGAAATATGAAGATGTTTAATGAATGTATTGATGAAGTTACAACTTTATATCTATTTTTCTTGAAATGGCCAAATTCCACTAAGAACATCAAAGATCAGATTGACTCCATTGAGTCATAGATTACTCAATTTGCTAAGATATATGATTTGAAAAAGGACAAGGATGGATCAACTAGGGAACAATTAGAAAATCTTCATTCACAATTGTCATTGCTTCAGGATCAAAGAGAACAAATAAAGAAATAGTTTGGTCGGCTAAGGGAAGCAATCAACTTGAGAGTTGCTTCATTATTTGGGTTGCTAGTTGAAGAAAAAAAGATTGATCAGAAAATGAAAGTTCCAAGTAGTGAGGATGAGGCTGAGGATTTATGAGTACAATTTGAATGTCAGAATCACATTATTTCCTTAAAAAAAGTAAACTAGGTATCTACTCTTTCCCAACTCAAGGTAATCTATAAAGACATTCTACCTTTTAAGTGAGTTGTAAGAGTATTCTAGATAAGACAATTTGGGCTTTGTATAGACTTGTAGAGGCTTGTAGTGTCATTCTTGGTTAAAATACTATGTACATAGCATTAATTTTTGGGCCATCTTCATCTTAGGAGGAGTGTTGTTTATAGAAATCATACAGTAAGGGGGAGTTCGTACAGTTTTGGGTTGTTATAAGTAGAAGATATTATGCCTTTTGTCCTTGATGTCAAAGGGGGAGAATGTGTTGATGATTGCCTTATCATTTGGAGAGAAGACTTGTAGATAAATGTATGTTGTCATCATTGACAAAGGGGGAGATTGTTGGCAATATGTGTTGTCATTAATGTCAACTCAATATGTGTTGTCAACTTGAGGTCATGTTTGTATAGAGATTTTGTATAGAAGTTGAAGAGGCTAATAAATGATTAGAGATAGGTTGATGTAGTTGATGGGCAGCGGAAGATTTGAGAGAGATGGTTTGACATAGTTAGAGACATAGGGTCATCATGTTTAAAGCAAGTCTATCTAGAAGACCCAACAAATACTGAGATGTCTGGAAGCATGATACTTGACAGATTGATGTTGTGTTCATACTTGTGTTGTTGAGAGAAGTTGTCTAAGGTAAAAACTGCATATTTTCCTAAGTTAGTGACCCTACTTTTTGGTACGCATTCCTCTGCATTGCATGATCTCATTGTGTGGTTCTCGAGTTAAGATTGGTAGTTAGCAAAGAGGTTATTTCCAAGATTTCATGTCATAAACATTTCTATATCAAGAGTTAGATGTGACTGTTCTCCAGATTACAGTATAACAAAGTTAAGTGTCCCAGAATGCTTTGCATTCCACTAGAGTAATAAATATGGTTGTGTAGACTTGGGGATATGATCAAAGAGGTATAAGGGTTCATCCATGCAAGTCTCAGATGATTTGGTACATAGCAATGCAATATCCTAAGTATTGGAGTGTTACAGTCTATCTAGGATGCTCTATTTTCATCATTTCAATATGTTTCTCTTCTTGCGCCAGCATATAATGATCAGATACTTTAAGAGAAGGCTATAAGGATACTATTGATAAAATATATTGTTCACATCTTAGTTCACATGATGTTTTTGGTTTCTCCCTGGTGGTGTAAAGATGAATAGTTGGCAGTGTTGATGTTGATTGGGCCGACAATCTAGTTTTCTTCATTTGCGGTTGATCTTGATTAGTTAATTTTTCTTCGAAGGATGTGTTGTGATGTATTTGGGAACTGTTATGCCATGTGTTGTGATCCGCAACTTATTTTCTCTCCATAATGTATATGTTTGGAGCCGACCTATGTAGTATCATACGTTTCATCTAAAGGTCATCTTGGAGCCAACTTGATTGGGGTTTTGAGTTGTTGTGGAGGGTATTTATAGAAGAACAAAACCATTTGTGAATGTGGCGAGGAGAGAGTGAGTAGAAAGTTGAGTATGAAGTGTACGAAGTCAGTTTGATGGAGTAATTGTGTAGAAAAATGGACTGCAACATCAACATATGTTAGATGCTTCTTTATAGCTGTTCATGTTTTCATTGTAATCTTCATGTATCCTGCTATCAGATAGTGAGTCTCTTCAGCAGGTCCTTGTATCTTATCCTAAGGTTGTGCACCTTAGTCTACAAGTCCATTAGGGAGCCATGAGCTTCCTTAGCCAGTGAGCCTTAAAACAAAATTGTATTTTTTATAAGTAGTGAGCTTCATATAGTGTGAGTTAACTCTCACCATGGTTTTTCCCTCATTGGGTTTTCTACGTAAAAATCTTGGTGTCCTTGTGTGGTGCATGCTTTCCTTTTTGTTATTCTTTTAGTTAATGTGTTTTGATGTTTAAGCTGCAAATGGAATTATTTTAAAGTTTAAGAAAAGATTGATTCAGCCCCCACTCAGTCTTTGAGTGTGTTCAACAGACATCATCTTTGACCCAGCCACCATTTGTAATATATGATCCATCACCGGTAATGGGTAATTATCTTTCAAAGAATCTTGGTTTAGGTTTCAAAAATCAACAAAAATTCATATTTCACCATTCTTTTTCCTTACAGGTGTTGTACCCTGCACACACACGTCATTTTATCAAAATGGAGACCCCCTCTTTTGTTTTGGCTTGAGTCTTGACCTTCCTTCCTTATGCTTTGGAGAAAATTGAAAATCATGCCTTGAGTGAAATTTGCTTCAAATGGGGTCATTTGTGATGATTTTACCTTCTTGAAATTTATCTTTGTCTTCATGATGGATTTTATGAAGTTTTAGGTTGGTTATGTGCAAGTTGTGTTGAAGAAACTCCACATTTTCACTCTTTTGTGTTGATTTGTGCTCCCATTGGATATTACACTAAAAATGGATGTCACCGGATATATCCTGTACCCCTTTGAAGTCCCACATGGTGTTAACTGCTACCTTTTAGAGAAAAGTGAGATTTTCTGCTGCTATCGAATATTTGTGGGGCTTTCGATAGGTAGTGGATATTATCCACTTGGGTACCCATTACCTGCATATCTAGTACCTATCAAAGCTCTCACTTTCTATATAATGAGTGCTTTCCACCCTATCTATGATACATGACATTTATGGCCGGTAGGTTGGGAGTATAGAAGCTGAATTTGGGTTCATTTTTGTCATTTGTGTTCGCATTTCATGTCTCCCTAGAGCTCTTAGTGATTTCATTCAAACTCTGAGCCTATTTTCTTCCTCCACGAGATCTCTAGAGCATTGTTTAGTTGTCACCTATGTCAGTTCCAGAAGTTTAACTTGCACTTCCCAACATAAACTAGGTCAGCCATCTTCCCTCTTATCTTTAATTTTCATTTGATCAATATTTATACCTTGGCCTTTGCGGGAAATTAGTAATGAATTGGATAAGTGGGTTGAGATTTGTGGAAATGGAGGGTACATATAGTAAACCCTAGGTTTTTAGTTTTTGTTTGCATAGGGTTTGTTGGTTTTTTGATGTTGTTTGTAAAATTTCCTCAAAGATGATCTACATGACTAATTTAGGTCTTAGGGTTAAAATTCCTCAATGTCATTTTACTTAGCCTAGATGATAAGATTGGTAGAAAACTAGTTTTGCAGAAAAAATGTGATGAACATGATATATCCTTTAGGGTTAGAAACCCTTGCTTAACTTAGCCATCAAAATTCCTTGTGGAAATTTTTTTCCTAAGGCTGGAATATTACATTTGCAAAACTTTTTAGTCCTAGCAGATATTATCCACTATGTTCCCAATAGCTTGCTTTATCCTGTAGACCCCCTTTAACCCACTAGGCTCATCGAGACCATTATTGTCTACCTTTTTACAGACATTTTTAGGATAGTATATTTATCTGCTAGGGGTCATTTTCCCCGCTTATCTTGTGTAGGGCCCTAGCCCCGCTTCTAACTATTGTATCCCTCAAAACCTTTTTACAGAAGTTTTGTTGGGTGGTGGATATATCCTATTGGATGGGTTTCACCCACTTATCTGGTAGGAGCCACTTTCCCTATTTTATCTGGTACCTCATCAATCACCCACTTGGAACTTAAAAGACCCCGTCGCACTAAAACCACTAGATGCAGGTTATACCCTGTTGGGTCTAAAAATCTCGCTTATCCCATACAAAGCTCTAGAGCGTCTTCTAAGCATAAATGGTTCATTTTATCCTATACAAGTTGAATTGTCTCCTTTAAGCTAGTTGCTTTGCATAATCTAGTTAATTTAAATTCCTTATCTTTTGTGATAGACATAAAGATTGAATTTGATGGTATTTCATGTTGATATCCTATAGGACGGTAAATGCCCAAATTTTGTTGTAATTGGTCATATTTGATGTCTAGATGAATGCCATGTGTTAGGAATTCATGAAAAATATTTTGTTTCACTGATTTAAGTGAATTCCTAACCAAATTGATAGATTAGACATGTTGAAATGTTATCCAAAATAAGTATTCATTAAAGTAATGTGTGTAGGATAAATGTCTTCTTGAGCCACCACCATGAAGTACAAGTTCAAAGGCATTCCCCCTGTCTCAAAAATCACTTCAAATTGGAGAAACATTGTTGATACCAACATCAGTCATGTGGACTTAGTGGACTTCAAGTTAAGAGTATTTGGTCACAATCCTACCAATTGGGCCCACAGGATAATGGACAATGGGATAGCTCAAGCTGCAGGGTTCCCTACTACTGTTCAATGCTCGAAGTTAATCATGGCATGTACAGAAAGGTACCATCCCAAAACAAGGTCTGTGGTTACTCAAGAAGGAAGAATCATTGCCAACTTTACCATAGAGGCCATAGAGGAGGCTTTTGACATTCTGGTCTATCCTACTATGACCATGATCACTAAAAAGAACAAACAAAGGAAGTATGACTAGGATCTTGAAAGGTGCAGGAAGATCATCAATGATACCTCGATGAAGGTAAGAAGGATTGCCATGTCCAAGGTGCCCCTGGTGCTCTATAGGAGTGATTTCAAGGTAGAAGTAGGGGATTTGGTAACACTTCTGAGCAGAGTTATGGGATTGGCTACTGCATCAACCTTTGAGCCATGGATGCTTGGCTATGTAGAAGAAGTGCTAAAGGGCAATAGGAAGATATATTGGGCTCCTATCATCAGTGACAATATCCATGAGGGTTTCCTGGCCTTGAATGAAACCTGCATCTTTCACATGTCTTCCTATGTGGTGTATATGCTAGCCAAGAACTTTGTCTATCCTGGGCTAACAAACTTGGGAACAATCAGAAATGCAAATGGAGAATTGAAATTCTATGACTGTTACCAACATATGCAACTTAAAAACTCACTGGTACACTACAAGATGGTGAATGATGCATTCACAATGCACATCACCAGGATGCTACAAGGAGACATTTCTAGAAGGATATTCTTGGAGGCTGCAAATGTAATACACAATTATGGGTATTGGTACATCCAATTCCCAAAGTTCATGTATCTCAAAGTATAAGGCTTCAAGGGAGCACCCTATAGACTACCAAAATACCCCACTGATAATGTAGTTCTATTGGAACTAATGAGACATCTATGCACTTGTCACATCATGCTGAAAGACTTGCATAGAGCTGCAATAAAGTTCCCAATCATTCTGGGGAGGGGACTATTTACATGTATCACTATTGGTGCTGTAAAATCTTTAGATGTGGAGCTGCAACATTTGCATTTGATTTTTTATAAGGTATGTTCACATTTTGATCCATTTGGTACTTTGGAGCAACATGTCAACAGAAAGATCTTCCATGTAGAACAATTAGAAGATGTCTGGGCCAATTACATAGATGAGCATGAGGTAAAAAGGATAAGGTACTCAAGATTATCTCTAGATTTCATAAAGAAGTTTCATATCACCCCAGTACCAGACCAATTAGTTGATGATGGGGTTGTAGTTTAGGAGATTGAATGGAGAAGAGTTTTTGACCATCCAATCCATCCTCCAAATTGGGTAGAAGTAGAGGATATCTCCCTCAAGGATCGTATGAGGAATCCAATCAAATACAATAGAGATTGGGTATAGACACAAGTGGTACATCTTATTTTTGTTAGTGTACCCTTGACTTATAGAGATCCTCAGGAGGATAGGGATAGTGACAATGAGAAAGATGAGCCAACAGAAGTTGTAGAACCAGAGCTTGTAGTACAAGGAGGTAAGTCTGATAGTGAGGGAATAGAGGATAAAATACCTCTAGATGATAGGAAAGGGAAGGGCAAGGTAGTGAAAGAGCCCAAGAAAAGGGCTATAAGGGGTAGCATATCCCCAATAAAAATGAGAACGTCTAAAACAAAGCCTACATAGAATAGAGAAGTTGAGGGTTCAAAGCCCAAAAAGGCCAAGGTTACAAAAAGGGCCCCAAGCCTCAAAATTACACAAGACCCTCTAGCTACAATTGTTGCTACTTCTATTCCCTTGCCTACTATCACTGCTTCTCCTACAATTGCTAATGTACAGACCACTTATGTGCCATCTCCTCCCCCAACTTCTAATCCACCATCTACCTCAACTGCTCATATGGCTTCCTCTGTGACAATTTCTGATGATGTTGCCTCTTCTGTACCTTCTTCCACCTCTCCTCCATCTTCTTCTCCTTTGTCCTCCATTGATGTTTCCATTCATTCACCACCTCAACTCCCTCTTTCTACTACACTTTCCATGTCCTCTATTCCATCTCTTACAGCTTTGACATTCCCTCCTTTACCACCCATTTTATCTATTTTATCACCTCCAACCTTTACCCTACCACAACTCATTATGTCCACGCCCATTGTCATCCCTTCCATTTTTCCTCATCCATCCATTCCGCTTTCCCTAGGATTTGTAGCATTTGTAAATCTATCCAAGGTACAACTACCTGAGGTGGCAATAAGTTCATTCTTTTCAATAAACAATAGTCTATCCTAGCCATTCTAGAATGATGAGGTAATCCCTGATTCTTCATCCCCTAAGGTGCACCTACTGGAGGGAGTTGAGAAAATTTGTGCAAAAATAAATATCATCAGCGAAGAGGTCCATATCTAAGATGCCCCTGATAGTCTTCCTATTGATATGAACACTATAGAGATAGTAGATCTTGATGACAGTCCTCTGCAAGGTGAATTGAATAAAACTACATTTGAAAAGGTAGAGCAGGACACATGAGAGCAGTTGAAGCAGATTGGCTCCCCTCCGAAGGCTGATATAGATACTCTCGGGAAGGATAACATAGAAAAGAGATTAGTAGTAGGTAATAATGATTCTTTGAATAAAGAGGAAGACCAAGTAAAGTCTCCTACTAATTCTTCAATAGCTCCTAACTCGCTGCAACAGAGATTATAGAGAAAACAACCTCAAATTGAAGTTGTTGACCTAGACTTAGACAACTACCTTGCCCATCTTGAAAATCCTAAGCAGAAGCATACAAAGGTCCACGCTAGAATCTATAAGGATGCCTCTAGGTCTAGGATTGTGGAAGTTGTAGTGCCACCAGTGCGGGCAAATAAAGAGGAGGATAGGCTAGAAGATTATAACATCTCAACAATAAACCTTGGACCTACCTCTAGGTTGCAAGAGATTGAGGAATTCAAGGACCCTTTCTCCACTATTATGAATAGAATGGAGAAAGATGCACTTACAAAGAAGCAACTGAAACAACAGATTGAAGATCTTCATGCCTTCATTAGGTACCTAATCAATCCAATGCAGAGTGAAGATGGAACTGCCATAGCTCCATCCATTCTTTCAAAGGAAGATTGCTTTAGTTACAAAAGATTGGTTAACTAAAATATACACAGAAGGTTGTGAAGCAATCGAAGAGCTTGGTGAGATGTATAATGATTTGTGTGCCTAAAGGATGATTGGGAGGTAATGATTGAAGACAGTAAGGAGTATGAAGATTACTACTTGTTAGTACTAATTTTGGTCTGGATCTGAGCGTAGGATGTTGGAGGGTTTTTTCCTTTTTGGGCCCTAAGTTTCCTTGTTCATCGCTGTGATTTTCTCTATCGGCGAAACTTCTTTTAGGGTACTTAGATTTTTCTTGAACCATCGTTTTGAACCATCATGTTGAACCCTTTTGGTTCAAGGTTCAATGGTTCATGGGCTTAGGCTCCATTTTTTCCTGTCAGTGAATTCTTTGTTCATCTGTGTTATCAGCGTTGAACTTCTCGATTGAACTTCTCTTTTGAACCATCAGGTTGAACTGGTTCAGGGTTCAATGGTTCAAAGCCTTATGATTTTGGTCTTATCAGTATAACGTTCATCATCGGGTGGATAGTGGAGTGTTGGCCCGACGGTTTGCTTCTGGCCGATGGAAGGTTAGCGGTTTGCAAGGTTGGTTTCGGTGTCACATGGACTATCGAGCTAACCATTGGAGGGTTCACTGATATACAATGTTTGGCTGATGGATATGTTATCGGCGAGAGCTATATTGTCAGCCTGAGTGTTTTGAGTTATGTCAACGACAGGAGGTTTGGCTGATGAGGAGTCATTGGTGTGTGTCTGGCCGATGGAGGAGCAGAGTGTAGCTCGTTGGTGCATCGGCGAGACTATTATGATCGGTTGGGGAGATTTTGGTTGCTTCGATGGTGTAAGTCACACCGATGGAGGTGGTCTTCGGCGTGACTTGTGTTGTCGGTGAGGATGGATTGCGTTGGGCCGACAGTGGAGGGTCTGACTGATGAAGGGGGAAGCCGATATGTTATCGGCGAGAGTTGTTCTATCGGCAGCAGTCTTTTATGGTTTGCCGATGGAAGGAAGTCACCTCGATGGGGAATGCCATCGGAGTAAGGTTGCTTATCAGGTTAGCGGTTGGAGGGTCCGCCGATGGGGTAGTGTCAGGCCAATGAGGATTTGGAGTGGTCATCGGTGAGAGTTGGTCTATCGGTGAAGGAGCTTTTGGCTAGGTCGATGGTTCTTCTCTAGCCGATGGGGATGTTGGAGGCTTTCAGGAGTTGTTCATCGGTGTGATTGGCTGTGTCGGTCGAGGGGTTTTTTGCTTGGCCAATGATATTGGTCTGGCCGGTGGTGGTAGGATGGTAACTGCTAACGGGGTGCGAGCTGGTCATCGGAGAGACTCATACTATCAGTGGAGATCTAGAGAGTTGGCTCGATGGTGCATCTCTAGCCGATGGAGGGGATTGTAATGTAGCGGTCGGCAGGACAATTGAGGTCGACAAGAGATTCGTGGGCTTGGCCGATGGTGTTGATCTTGGCGATGGGCTTTGGGTGAAGGAGCGTGTGTCGAGCGTGGCAAAAGCGCTCGACACCTATTATGCAAGTGACTATGCTTTTAAACTACTAAGGTAGTCTCCTCACCGTGCATGTGGGACTAATCTCCCTGTATAATTTGAAACTATGATAGAACACATTTTGGTGGGAATTTCTTTTTTGAAGTGCTGCGACGGTTTTCAAGCAGCCACGGGTGGTTGAGCCATCAATGGTGACTGTAGTAGGGGCATGGGCGAGTTGTTGAATAGTCATGTACCTAATTTTTGGCATGAGGACTTCTAGATGGTGGCACAAGGCTCGAGGCCACCATTGTCTACTTTCTGTCTCTGCAGCAATAAATTTTGAGCACCATTCCTTTGAAGGATCTGTATCTGGCAGATTTTTGTAAAAGCCTTGTAATTAATTGCTGTGGTACACTTTCTGGCTGATATAAGCAGACTGTGTTACCATTGTTTTGGTTGTTGAAAGTTGAACATTTGGCTCTGTAACACAATACAGCTGATTTGTTTGCTCTCTACAGCAAAACCTGTGAATTCATGTATCTCTTGTTGTACGTTTTTTGCATGAATCCACTGATTTCATGGTTAATTTTATATGAGAAATGCTATGTTAGCATGTGTTTTGTTAATTCTGTCTCCAGTATTGCATGTATCTTTCTTCTGAGTCTGGATATTTAAGCAATGTTTGAGACTCTAGAACATAGAATTCATGTGTTGAATGTCTGATCTCTTAACTTCTGCTCAAGGGGTAGATTAAACTGTTTTCAGATTGAATGTTGGGAAGGGTATATTGCAATAGGGATGCCATAAGTATAGATAGCTTAACACTCTATATTGGGAGATATCTGTAGGGCAGGTATCATATGTACCCCTCTGAAATCTAGTTTTAGTTGTTCATGCATATCATTCACAGGTGTATGTCTACTAACTCCAGGCCCTGGATAGGCACCAATCTTGCTTTGTGTTTGTGTTACAACCATGTCCAGCTTTGCATCCAAACTTAAAATCTAAATCTAAATCTAAAACAATCTTTAGGACATTAGAATTAGTTTTAGGATCCTCAGTCCTCTGTCTACAACTACAAATAGGCCCAAAGCTAGCCCCTTTACTCTTATCTTTCAGTTTTGGTCTACTTACAGGAGGACTTATCTGCTTTCTGTCAGCATCCCAGTCTTTGTATGTATATCCTCATGGATGTTGAGTAGGGAATACCCCCTAGGTTTTGCAAAGCCTGAAGAAGAAGAGGAGATAAAATATAGAGTCTAACTCCTATACTGTTGGCCCCTATCCCAGAGATCCTGTTGATCATTGATGGCTACCTTGTAGGGAAATCTGGGAATAAACATCCAGTCTGGGAAAAAACCAATAGAAATTGGTGACTCCACTGGGGATGGTGATTTGAAAATTGTTATTTTTGTCCTCCCTGGTGAAATATTTGTGTGCCCATCCGAGTCACCAACAGAAATTGGCGACTCCGCTGGGGAGTTTGTGAAAGAACCCTGATTTTCAAAAGAAAATAGTTCCTAGTAATAGGTGGCGACTCCGAAGTAATCTCCCAACCGGTGAAAGTAAAACTTATATGCATGGGAGAAGATCCCAACAAAATCCTTTATTTGAAGAGTTACCAGTAACAAGAAGAATGATGTACAGAAGAAAGGGAGCTGTCTCAGTCAGTCATGAGGATTCCCCTAGAAAAAATGATGATATGCAAGATAACCCTAGGCCATCAGGACAGCATGTGCCTTACTTTTCAAATGTAGAAGCTGATATTCAGGGTGCATATGAGAGGCAACAGGGTGGTAGCGTGAGAATAAGGTCAGAGGTGTTCCAAGAACGCCCATTTCTAGACCCTAGTGAAAGATTTGAAGAGGCAGAGTCTCTGAGGGATGATGAAGATGAAGATCAAAATATGGTAAAACCATCCTCCTCTAGGCCTGGCGAGGAAGAACTAGCTGATGAAATTAGGAGCTTAAGGGCCGAGTTTGAATATCAGCAGGCAATAACAATCATAGATGACCTGAGGAAGAAAGTGCAAGCTTTAAGGGCTGCCCAAAATAATTCAATTCCTACCCTTGAGAATGCAAATGTGCAGAGACATCAACAGAGAAATGAAGTGCAACATTAGCATAATGATGAGAGACAAAATGTGAATGATGCTAGGATACCACTGAACAATGTAAGAAACCCGAATGCAAACAGAAATATTAATATTAATCAGTTTGACAGACAGCCCATGCAGTTAGATAGATTCAGACAGCTGGTATTTGATGGTATTCCTAAGTATCCTAACCCCATTGACAAGCATCTAAGGCTGTAGGTGCCTAAATTTTCAGGAAACAACACTGTGTCAGGAGAAGATCATCTAAAAGCTTTTCAAAATGTCATGGATAACTTTGAGGTTGAACATGAGGATGTTTTCATGAAGTCATTCATGCAATCCTTAGTTGATGAAGCCAAGGAATGGTATAAGAATCTGCCTGACCGGAGTATTTCATCATGTGATGATTTTAAAAGGATGTTCAAGGAACAGTATGGTGACAAAACTGACCCTAGCTTTTTTGTAAATGAGTTTACCAGTATCACTAAAGGGTCAAATGAGTAGGTTACAGATTTTAATGCAAGATTTACTAAAGTGTTAAACAAATTGCCACATCACATGAGGCCAAATGAACCTATGTGCATAATATTGTATATCAATGCCTTTGATGCAAAAACTGCATATGGATTAAGAGATAAAAGTCCTGCTACTATTAGGTATGCTTTTAGAAATGGAATAAATATTGAGAACAACAGGAAAGCATCAGGCAAGACTAACAGAAGGGATGATGTGAAAATTCTATAGAATTCAAAGAAGCCTCAGAGCACTCAAGGTAATACATCTGCCCCTGAAGATAAGATAGACAAATTGGCAAATGTTGTTAAGGACCTAAGTTATAGACTAGCTAAAAGTGAAAAAGGGATAGGTCCTGATAGGCAAGTCTATCAAAGGCAAGAAAAGAGGCCATCATTGCATGATATGCCTTATAATACCAATTGGCATAATGGTAAGCCTATATTCCCACATAACAGCACAAATCAGAGAGCTCAATATGTCAAAGAAACTCCTGATCCTCTAAAGAAAGCTGTAAATATTGTTGATGATACTCCATGGTGTATAATTTGTCAGATGCCACATTCACAGTCACAGTGTATGATTGCTCAGTCCTTGTGTGATAATACTACATCTTGTAATGAATGCAATGAGCCACATTATGTGCAAGATGATGATGTTAATATGATGTCCACAAACAATGGATACCCCATTTATGATGCTAATGAGAGTACAGATGATGGAATTCAAGCCTGTCAACAGGACTTTTATGATGAAGGTAATGAAGAGAGCTATGTGTATGCTCAGAGCTCGCATAATTTTCTGAGTAACTTACAACGACCTTCTGATGAGGAAATTAGGGCCTTCATAGCTGTAGCAGTTGCCCAAGTCAAGAGTAACTACAATCTCAGAGGTAAAGCTCAGATAAGCAGCTTGCGTCAACCAGAAGATGTTTCTGCAGGTCAGCCAGTGCATGGTCATAAAGGAATTGAACCACAAAAAAGGTAGTGGGGTAATAATAAATAGAATTTTAGACATAGAACAGGTCATGAATCCCAAGGACCAGAAAATAGAATTCCTCAGGCTGAAGATCAAAGTAAAGGTTCCCAAGACAAGAATGATGATTAGGGAACTATGAAAGTAAAAGCTAAATCAGTTCAGGATAAAAACAAGATTGTGGAGCAAGCTACAACTGTTATACAAAACTATGCTCCATTTGATATAGCTCAAGTCCTCTCCCAGGTAAAAGTCTCTGTTCCACTTATGGAACTGATGAAGGTTGAAGAGATCAAGAATAGGACAGTATCCCTAATTTCAGGGGTGGCTTTTCAAGCTAAACAAAATGTTCAAATCCAGGGTGAGAAGCATGTCATGTGTAATGAAGAAGATGAGGCTCCTGAAGTCTATTTAGGAGTGACTATGACAAAGTGTCCTTCACAAGTGGAACCATTTTATGTATCCCTGGTTATAAATGGAAAAATAATCAGAAATTGTATGCTTGACTCTGAAGCATCTACAAATGTCATGCCTTTAGCCGTCATGCAACAAGCTAGATTGAAAATCGACAAGGCATGTGGAAAATGTTACGCTATGGATGCCAGAGAGGTACCAGTTATTGGAATCATGAAGGATGTAGATTTCAAACTGGCAGCATTTCCTGAAAAGAGATATAAAATGAATATAACAGTGGTTGACATCAAGCCACAGTATGGCATGTTGCTGTCAAGAAGATGGGCTGCATTAATTGGTGGAAGTATGCAGCTCGACCTGTCATATGCCATGATTACAATGAATGGCAGGGATGTTAAGCTAATCAGAGAACAAAGATCATCAGAGACAGTGGAAGACCAAGAAGTAGAGGAACAGATATGTTTTGTAAACAATGACTGTGATAACTTCAAGGTTGTCTCAGATGATAGAGAAGATAAAAAGAAAAATGTCTGTAGTGAAGAGCTGGACCAGCACGGTCTGTGGACCATGTATTTTGATGGAGCTTGTGCAAAAGAAGGCTCTGGAGCTAGAGTTGTTTTCCTGTCTCCAACTAGTAAGCCCCTCAAATTTTCTTTCTTGCTGAGGTTTGTTTGCACAAACAATATTGCAGAATATGAGGCTTTAATCTTAGGCCTAAATATAGCTCTCAAACATGGAATCAAATTGCTAAGAGTATTTGGGGATTTTGAGCTGATTGCATTCTAAATTAGAGATAGGTATGCTTCAAAAAACAAAAGATTGAAACAATACAAGCATGCTATTTGGGATACCATTGAACTATTTGATGCATTTTCAATAGGCTAGGTAGAGAGATCAAAGAATGTTATGGCTGATTTCTTAGCTAATGTTGCAATAAGGCCAGATGACATCACTCTGTCAGATGTTATAAATGTAGAAGTTAAAATCAGGCCTGCAGTACCAAAAAATATATGCAGTTGGCAAGTGTTTAATGATGATAGGGATTTGTTAAAATTTTTGCACTGCATAGATGAATTTGAGAATCAAGAAATTGATTTCCAAGCTTTTGTAGAAACCATAGATGGAAAAGAAACTCTTATGGGGAAGGAGATAATTCAGTTGAAGACTAATAAAATCCCTAGAGGGTTAGTAGCTTTGGAAAGAGCCTTTGACAGTAGAGACAAATTGGTCACAAGGACATCTCCCACAAATAAGGAAGATTTAGAAGAGACAAATTTGGGGACATCTCAGGCCCCCAAGAAGGTATACATTGGTAAACAGGTCAAACCACACATCAGGAGTATGTTGATTGCATTACTGAAAAGGTATAAACATGTTTTTGCTTGGTCATATGAGGACCTAAAAGCCTATAGGGAAGATTTATTCCAGCATGAGATCCTATTGAAGCCTGGAGCTAAGCCATTTAGACAAAGGAAAAGACCTATTAATCCTACCTTAGCTCCAAAGATGCAAGAAGAGCTTAAAAAGCTTAGGGAAGCTGGAATAATTGTGCCAATCAGACATTCAACTTGGGTGTCTAACCTTGTCCCAGTCAGAAAAAAGAACAATGATAGTAGGCTTTGTGTTGATTTCAGGAAATTGAATGTATCCTCTTTAAAGGATAACTATCCACTGCCTAATATGGAAGCTATGTTGCAGAGAGTGACTAGTTGTGAACTCTTATCCATGATGGATGGATTTTCAGGTTATAATCAGGTGAAGGTAAAGGAATTAGAACAATATAAGATTGCCTTCACCACTCCATGGGGAACTTATGTATATGTAAGAATGCCATTTGGATTAACAAATGCAGGTGCTACATTTCAAAGAGCAATGGATGTTGCTTTTGCAGGGTTGATTGATTCAATCCTGGCTGTATATCAGGATGACTTGACTGCATATTCAAAGAAGGAAGAGTAGCATTGTTTGCATCTAGAGCAGATTTTCATAAGAGCACTAGAGTATGGTATTTCTTTAAATCCAAAGAAGTGTGCCTTTGGGGTAGTTGAAGGAAAGCTCCTGGGACACATTGTTTCCAAGGATGGAGTTAGGATAGATCCAGAGAGAGTGGCTGTTATTGACAGAATTCAAATGGCAAAAACTGTAAAAGGAGTTCAGTCCTTCTTTGGACAGATAAATTTTGTTAGGAGATTTGTTCCCAACTTTGCAGAAACCACAAGGAACATTTCCAAGATGATGAAGAACGATGCAACTGTCAACTGGGAAAGTGAAGCAATAGAATCATTTTAGAGTATCAAAGAGGCAATCAAGATGGCCCCTATTCTTAAATCTCCTGATTTTTCTAGGCCATTCCAAGTATTTTCATTTGCTTCCTTTCACACTATTGCTGCATGTTTGCTATAGAAAAATGAAGATGGTTTTGAACAGCCCATAGCTTTCTTCGGTATGTCCTTGTAGGCTTTTGAGTTGAAGTATGATAAATAAGCATATGCACTAGTCAGAGCCATCAAAAGTTTTAGACCATACCTGGTAGGATCACATGTAATTGCATATGTACCCCATGCAGCAGTCAAAGACATATTCACTCAGCAGGAGGTGACTGGAAGAAGGTGTAGATGGATAAACAAACTGCAAGAGTTCAACATAGACATACAAATTACCAAGTTGGTAAGAGGACAAGGATTAGCCAAGATGATGGCACAGTCAAACTTGGAAGCATGCCAAGTTAATGCAGTCCAAAATGAGAGTGTAAATGTATCAAGATCTAAATGGTACAAGGACATTATATACTACTCGCAAAATCTGAATTGTCCTTCCCATTTTAGTGACAGCCAAAAGAGGACTTTAAAGTTACATGCAATCAGGTATGTTATTGTTCAAGGTGAGCTATACTGGAAAAACCCTGATGGTGTGCTGCTGAGATGTGTGGATGAAGATGTGGCTGACAATGTTTTGATTGACATGCATAAGGGATTGTGTGGTGGACATTATACTGCTCAAACAACAGCTCATAAGACTCTCAGAGCAGGATATTGGTGGCCCACTCTCTTTTCAGATGCACAAAGGTTAGTGAAGAAGTGTGACCCTTGCCAAAGATTCTCAGGAAAATTGAGATATGATGGTGCTTTACCTCTCAGAACTGTAACTGTGGATGCTCCATTTCAGCAATGGGGAATTGACTTCATAGGGGAAATTGCAGACAAGTCAAGTGGGGGACACAGTTGGATTTTAGTGGCAACTGATTACTTTACCAAATGGATTGAGGCCATTCCAACTAAGAGAGCTACAAGTAAGGTGGTGATGGATTTCATACTGGAAAATGTTATCATCAGGTTTGGAGTACCATTCAAGATAGTCACTGATAATGCTATGTTTTTTAGATCAGGTGAATTTGTTGATTTTTGCAACAAATATGGGATCAATCTATCATATGCATCACCATACCACCCACAAGGAAATGGTCAAGCAAAATCAAGCAATAAAAGCATCATGAAAATTATCAAGAGGATACTGGACAAGAACAAGAGAGCTTGGGACTCAAAATTAAAGTTAGCAATATGGGCTGACAGAGTGACAGTAAAAAAGGCTATTGGAATGTCACCCTTTGAGCTAGTATATGGTGCATCAACCAGATTTCCCATAAACAATCTCCTACTAGTTTACAGATTCATCCAGGAAAATGATGAGGAGATTGAAGACTCCATGACAGAAAGAGTGAATCAGCTGGTTGCATTGGATGAGAATAGAAGGAAAGCACACCAGATTAACCTCAAGAGACAACAAGATATGAAATATCAGTTTGACAGGAGAGCTACAAAAAGGAAGTTTCAAGTCAATGATCTGGTGCTCATATGGAATGCAAAAGGTCAAGAAAAGGATAAACATGGTAAATTCGAACCCTTATGGATGGGCCCATATAAGATTTGCAGCATTCATGGGGAGGATTCTTATTTCCTCCAGGCCCTAGATGGTGAATTTCTGGAATTGCCTGTGCATGGCCAATTCCTTAAGTTCTATTTTGCATAGATGACTTGTCGCTGTGCACATTTGTAAAAATATGTATATAGTGTAAATGTTCTGTACAGTTCGTACTTTTTTGGCTTTTTTGCCTGGTCTACCTGAAGATCTGGTTCTCGCTGCAGGTTTTTCACCTGTACGTCCCCATTCGGAGCCAGTGTTAGCACTAATTTTGGTTTGGATCTGAGTACAGGATGTTGGAGGGTTTTTTCCTTTTTGGGCCCTAAGTTTCCTTGTTCATTGCTGTGATTTTCTCTATCAGTGAAACTTCTTTTTGGGTACTCAGATTTTGCTTAAACCATCGTTTTGAACCATCGCGTTGAACCCTTTTGGTTCAAGGTTCAACGGTTCATGGGCTTAGGCTCCATTTTTTCCTGTCAATGAATTCTTTGTTCATCTGTGTTATCAGCGTTGAACTTCTCAGTTGAACTTCTCTTTTGAACCATCGGGTTGAACTGGTTCAGGGTTCAATGGTTCAAAGCCTTATGATTTTGGTCTTATCGGCGTAACGTTCATCATTGGGTGGACGGTGGAGTGTTGGCCCGATGGTTTGCTTCTGGCTGATGGAAGGTTAGCGGTTTGCAAGGTTGGTTTCGGTGTCACATGGACTATCGGGCTAACCATTGGAGGGTTCACCGATATACAATGTTTGGTCGATGGATATGTTATCGGTGAGAGCTGTATTGTCGGCTTGAGTGTTTTGAGTTATGTTGACGACGGGAGGTTTGGCCGATGAGGAGTCGTTGGTGTGTGTCTGGCCAATGGAGGAGTAGAGTGTAGCTCGTTGGTGCATCAGCGAGACTATTGTGATCGGCTGGGGAGATTTTGGTTGCTCCGACAGTGTAAGTCACACCGACGAAGGTGGTCTTCGGCGTGACTTGTGTTGTCGGTGAGGATGGATTGCGTTGGGCTGACAGTGGAGGGTCTAACTGATGAAGGGGGAATCTGATATGTTATCGACGGGAGTTGTTCTATCGGCAGCAGTCTTTTATGGTTTGCCGATGGAAGGAAGTCACCCCGATGGGGAATGCCATTGGAGTAAGGTTGCTTATCAAGTTAGTGGTTGGAGGGTCCACTGATGGGGTAGTGTCAGGCCGATGAGGATTTGGAGTGGTCATCGGTGAGAGTTGGTCTGTCAGTGAAGGAGCTTTTGGCTAGGCTGATGGTTCTTCTTTGGCCGATGGGGATGTTGGAGGCTTTCAGGAGTTGTTCATCGGCGTGATTGGCTGTGTCGGCCGAGGGGTTTTTTGCTTGGCCGGCGATATTGGTCTGGCCGATGGTGGTAGGATGGTAACTGCTAATGGGGTGCGAGCTAGTCATTGGAGAGACTCATACTATTAGTGGAGATCTGGAGAGTTGGCCCGATGGTGCATCTCTGGCCGATGGAGGGGATTGTAATGTAGCAGTCGGCAGGACAATTGAGGTCGGCAGGAGATTCATGGGCTTGGCCGATGGTGTTGATCTCAACGATGGGCTTTGGGTGAAGGAGCGTGTGTCGAGCGTGGCAAAAGTGCTTGACACCTATTATGCAAGTGACTATGCTTTTAAACTACTAAGGTAGTCTCCTCACCGTGCATGTGGGACTAATCTCCCTGTATAATTTGAAACTACGATAGAACGCATTTTGGCAGGAATTTCTTTTTTGAAGTGCTGCAATAATTTTCAAGTGGCCGCGGGTGGTTGAGCCATCAATGGCGACTATAGCAGGGGCATGGGCGAGTTGTTGAATAGTCATGTGCCCAATTTTTGGCATGACGACTTCCAGATGGTGGCACAGGGCTCGAGGCCACCATTGTCTACTTTCTGTCTCTGCAGCAATAAATTTTGAGTGCCATTCCTTTGAAGGATCTGAATCTGGCAGATTTTTGTAAAAGCCTTGTAATTAATTGCTGTGGTACACTTTTTGGCTGATATAAGCAGACTGTGTTACCATTGTTTTGGTTGTTGAAAGTTAAACATTTGGCTCTGTAACACAATACAGCTGATTTGGTTGCTCTATACAGCAAAACCTGTGAAGTTATGTATCTCTTGTTGTACATTTTTTGCATGAATCCACTGATTTCATGGTTAATTTTATATGAGAAATGCTATGTTAGCATGTGTTTTGTTAATTCTGTCTCCAGTATTGCATGTATCTTTCTTCTGAGTCTGGATATTTAAGCAATGTTTGAGACTCTAGAACATAGAATTCCTGTGTTGAATGTCTGATCTCTTAACTTCTGCTCAAGGGGTAGATTAAACTATTTTCAGATTGAATGTTGGGAAGGGTATACTGCAATAGGGATGCCATAAGTATAGATAGCTTAACACTCTGTATTGGGAGATATCTGTAGGGTAGGTATCATATGTATCCCCCTGAAATCCAGTTTTAGTTGTTCATGCATATCATTCACAGGTGTATGTCTACTGACTCTAGGCCCTAGATAGGCACCAATCTTGCTTTGTGTTTGTGTTACAACCATGTCCAGCTTTGCATCCAAACTTAAAATCAAAATCAAAATCTAAAACAATCTTTAGGACATTAGAATTAGTTTTAGGATCCTCAGTCCTCTGTCTACAACTACAAATAGGCCCAAAGCTAGCCCCTTTGCTCTTATCTTTCAGTTTTGGTCTACTTATAGGAGGACTTATCTGCTTTCTGTCAGCATCCCAGCCTTTGTATGTATATCCTCATGGATGTTGAGTAGGGAATACCCCCTAGGTTTTGCAGAGCCTGAAGAAGAAGAGGAGATAAAATATAGAGTCTATCTCCTATATTGTTGGCCCCTGGCCCAGAGATGCTGTTGATCATTGATGGCTACCTTGTAGGGAAATCTGGGAATAAGCATCTAGTCTGGAAAAAAACTAACACTACTCACATATACATCCTAGGGTCCAAGCTATGACTAAGGGTGAGTCAGCAAAGACTCAGCTTTTGGAAGCCATATATATCTTCAATGATCTTCTCTGAGCTCTAACAGGTTTGTATCTAGATGACACTACAACCATTGATCTGCAAGAGTTTAAGAAACAACTAGGTCTATCACTACAAGGAGATTCCTCATCTGACAATGCAGCAGATATGAATAATGCCAGTAACCTATGGACACAAATTAAGGAATTTAAGACGAGTAGAAAAGCTAAATTTGCAATTTATCATGATTTATCCATAGTAGTAGATACCCTCAGGTTCAGAGAAAATTTTGTAAAGGATCCTTCCCTAAAAGATATCAATCCTGCACTTGAGGCCTTAATGGTGTATAGGAAGAAAGAAGTAGAGAAGAGCAAAGTGACATTCAAAGATGAAGATGTTCCTAAAGATCAGCACTGAGTAGCATCAGTAGATCAGTGATCAAATTCTAAATATAGCTGGCATATATCCACTAAAAACATACCATTTGTTCCTTTTTGACTTGTCAATGCATTGTAAAATTGATTTGTCTTATTAGGCATATCAAAAAGCTATTATTTTGTCCTATTCTATTGAGCTAAAAAGTTGTAATTTCGTCTTTTTCCTAAAGGAAAAAAGTAATTATGGGATCATAACTACCTGCTGTATGAAGTTAAATTATGTCAAATCTGAGCCCTTGGTGTTGGATTAATCCTCACCATTGATTGAAAAACTTGATATGCCTACTTCTCTATATAAGAGAAGTCATTTCCTCTAGTTTGTAAGGTTGGAAAAATAAATTGTTGAGACTGTGCCAAAATTCTGGATCAATACAAATATATTTACAAGTGTTGCAGCATATTTTGTCATTGTGTTATGGGATTTTGGATTTCATGGTTCATTTCTACTTGATTTTAGATAAAGTTTAGTTACAGTTTGGATGTATGCTTTAAATATCTGATGAATTCTCTAGTTCATACCATTTGTATCTGGTAGATTGTAAGCTACTTTATATGGCTAGTCTAAAACCATTTTACAAGTTAAGTTTGGTTGTATAAAATTGATTAAGTTGCACCATCAATTGGGTTTTTAATGAGTTTATGTGATTTCAAAATCTTTTGTTACCTTTGAAGATTACACTATTTTTGTAGCATTGTGGGAAACCTGGTTGAATAGAGATTAGTTTTAGGGCATTTGTCTATATGAAGCAATCTCATTCACTGTGATTTTTCCTTAGGATTTTCCATTTCTTTTCCTATCCCCATCCTTTTAAAATTTCTTTGAAAAGCTAGTAGATTTAGGTTGAAAGCATCACATGATTGATAATAACAGATGAAGTTTACAGACTACAAAGTCTGAATCACTTAGGGTTTATGCATACCTACAACTGTCATCATCTATAAAACCCTACATAAATCCAAATCTTATGTAAGTCCCCTTGATTGGTATAGCAAAACATATCCAACTGAGTTATCTTGCAAGTCAAGACCTAATAGTATAAACCTTGGGGTAGTCTTTTTCTGGGTTTTCTGGGATTAGATTCTGTTGATGGGTGTTTTAGCACTCAACAACGTAGGTATGATTGCTGGTATCACACCTCTCTTGAAAAAGGTATCTTATCCAAGATAGGATTGCCCCAAGGATAATACAGCTAGGTCTTAGCTTACTTGGAATAACTTCAGTGGAATGTCTAGCTATGTCAACAAGGGGTCTTATATAAAATGCAGGGTTTATGGAATATGGCAGCAATGCAAGTGCAGAAACACTAGGTGGTTTAGACTGTGAAGTCTAAAATTTTAGCAGATGATCAATGTAATGCTGCTCAAACCCTAAATCAACCAAACGTGATATAAATAAAATGCAAAAGTAAAAGGAGAGAGAGAAGGGATAAGAGATCCTAAGTGACAGTCACAACTGGATAAAATGTTGCAGATAGATAAATACTTTCAATAAACCATTCCCTGTTTCACCAAGACAGAAAACCCACAATGTTGCAAGAAATGATGCAATCTTCAAAGGATCCTTATGATTTTCAAATTACATTCACTCATTAAACACCCAGACAATGGCACAACTTAACTAGTGGAATGCAACCAAAATATATTCAATGACAGGACCTAGGCTAACTATACATAACAACTTACCATCAGAAAGCACTAATAGTATGGACCAAAGCATTCATCATATATCTTAAGATTTACCCATAATTGCAAAAACATAACTAATTAAATTCAGATTGATATGAACCATGAAACCAAAATGAGAGAACACATAAACACAAATTCCTAGCAACCTACAAAACTTGCTTTGTATTAACTGTATTTTGGTAGAGTCTCAACAATTCATTATCAAATCCTACTTACAAATGAGAGAAAATGATGGCCCTTTTATAGGCAAGGCACCATACCAAGTTGTTCAATGGGTAGTGGAGATTAACTCAACACTAATGGTCCAGATTACATGGTATTTAATGAAGTACAATAGTTTGTTACATTTTTGGATTTGCATTTGTCCTTTAGGAAAAACGATAAAATACAGCTTGTAAATATAATGAATCTGGACAAAATGGATACCCATTTGGTTGTACATGATAAAAAGTCAATTTTCAAGGCCTAATAAAGCTAAAATAGAGTCACATGACACTTGAAAACTTGAGCTGATGTGGATTCACAGGATTCCACGTGCTGACTAGATCAAAAGGAGTATTTTGGTGAAGGTATATGCAACTAGATGCTTGTTGGACTGATTCTTGATGACTGGACAACTGGGACAACCATGAACAAGTCTTGGACATTGGATTGGATTTGCAGGAACAATAGTGATTTGGCATGATCTTCTGTCTTTTATCTCTTGAGACTCATCTTTATCATCTTGGATATTATACTGACTTCCTTTTGCATGTGCAGCAGCAATTTGGTTGATAGAATGCTAATTATGCAGTTCTGGATCAGCACTACACCTCTTGTGTGTTCACCTCCCAAGATGGCTCCAATTGGCTACTTTGTCCTCTTAGACCTGCAAGCAATGAGGCAAAGCATCAATTTCATCTTAACAAGTTATTTTCCATCATTTTGAATCAAAATATGCCCATTTGCAGTCATGGATCAGTCAAAAACAACTCAAACTTAATGTTACTTCCTTATAGTCCTCTTCACAAATCCAATGATTTTCACATGATTTTCTGCATTTTTTACCATTTTCAAGTACTCATTTGGCCAATATATTGATCTAAAAAGTTTTTGTGGTCATTAGAATCCATTTACAAACTTTTATTTCATGTTTTTCTAGCCTTTTTTGCAAAAAATGGGATTTTTGGGGGTCACAGACTTTTCATGTGCAGTGGCATTCATTATCGTAAAACATGCCCAAAAATCTACACAAACTTGGTAAAATGTTCCTCATGATGTGACAAATAGATATGCAATTCAAATCTATCAAGAAAATCTAATTTGCTCCTTGGAAAACTCAATTTTGGGCCCAAAATACCAAAAAGTGTGGGTTTTGGGTGTCACAAATTAAAAGTCGGTGGAGGTCAAATTTAACACAGGCCTATGAGGTGCAATTCTAGCGTAAAATGGTTTTGGCGCTGATTTGGGGTCCAACTGACCTTAGCACAAATTTTAGGTCCGACCAACTAAACTCGGTGAAGGCAGTTTTCAGCATAGGCCTGTGACGCCTATTTTTAGCACAGAATGTTCTATGTGCAGCTGACAGGGAATTTGGTGCCATCGAACCTAGCACAAGTTTTGGTGCTAACTGACCTACGCGAGTTAAGTCGGTGGAAGGCCATTTCAATGCAAGTCGATTGAAGCTTGTTTTAGCGCTTTTCTTTGAAATTGTCTTGGTGGGGATTTTTGGTCCAACTGACTTAGCGGTAATTTGGAGGGAGGTCGGTCGGAGGTGAATTTAGCACAAAAGTTGGTAGGAGGCGTTTTTAGCACAAGATTTTGAATTGGCCAGGGTAAAAGTATATTTAAAAATATATTTAAGTATAAGTTTAGTACTTATACTTTAAATATTTTTAAATATACTTTCAGGATATTTGAGATAGGTTCCAAATCCATAGGATTTCATAAGCAGATTCTAGAATTTTGAGGTTCCACCAGATTTCAGACTTAGCCATTTTTTAGGATTTTCAGGGTTTCAGACTTAGCCAAATTAGGGCTTCGGGACCATGCATCAGAATGAAAGTATGTAAACCCCTTAGTGAAATCTTGTGGAATTTGGCATGATTTTGCAATTCTAAGACTTAGAAACTAGGAATTTCAACATGACACATCCTGCAGAAGCAATTTCAAGGGCAATATCCAATGACATAGGATTTTAGAGCAAAGTGCAATAACACCCACTTTTAGTACATAAGGCACCAAATGGCTATTTTTTGAGTACAAGACCACCCAAGGCACCTCCAAATGACATCAAATCACCCCAATCATGCAAAAGACTCAAATCTGTAACGAATCATGCACTCTAAGCACAAATTCACCTTCTCGTCATCATAAAGAGGAAAGAATGAGACTCTAAGCCAAAAAAAAGAGGGGGTCTCCATTTTACATAATGGGGCATGTGTGCAAGGCACAATAGATTCTTTTCAAGAGAGGTGATATACTCTATATTTCATCTGTGTTGTTATGTGCAAAAACACCCATCAATAGAATCGGTGCTAGAAGGAGGACCTCAGGACATCGTTTTATTCATGTCATGCCCTTCTCTTCCTAGTAAATTAGGTTGGGGACTAGACAGAGACTTACAAGATCCAATTTTGCTAGAGAAGATATTTTATTTTTAACACAGTTTAGAAAGACAAGAAGAGACCAAGGGATACCTAGATCTATAAGATCGCAGTCCATACCTAAGAAGCCCACTACAGTCTAATTAAATTTTTTGAATATGGCTTGGTTGGCTACAAACCCTTCTCTGATCTGATTTTCCAATTATCATGACATGCCAAAGAATCCCGATAAGTTCTGCTCCAAGTTCTATCCTAATGATCCAAAACGAACTATAGATGAACATATAAAGATTTTTAAAGGTAACATGTACATGCTATGAGTCCAACATGAGGATATAGCCTCTAGACTATTTCAATATTCTCTCCATGATGAAGCATACTATTGGTTTGCCAATTTTCTTGCAGGGTCCATTTCTTCTTGGTAGCTCCTTAAGGATACATTCTTGGATCGATTTAGGATGCTAGTATGGCCTGCAGATCTTTATCGGTCTTTTGTTGAGATCTAGAGGAAGGATGATGAGTTGATAAGAACATTTAATGATAGGCTCCATAAATCTTATTATCGCCTTTAGGCACCTTATAACATCACTAAAGATGTTGCACTACCCATCCATTATGTTACATTGGATAGACTGACTTCAATATTTGTCAAAAGGTAGACAAACCCTCTAATAACAAGCATGGCAAAAGCTTACACTGAAGTAGTTAAGGTGAATACAAAATTAGGGAAATCTATAGCAGGCGCTATTAATCACATAGCTCTTGTAGGCATGCCAAATTAGATTCAACAGATCAACCAAGCCTTGGCTAATCATACGCCTGTACTTAACCCTGTCCTGGTACCAGCTGCAACTTAGGCTATGGTTGTTCATCCTAGGAGCTCCTATATCAGAAATACCCCCAGTTCAACTCCCATTCCTCCAGTCTTCCAAGGCTATAGTTAATAAGACTAGGGATGATAGCGATGATATCCGAGAACTAGTTGAACAAACAAAAAATCTCACCGAAGAAGTGACCTACCTCAGAAACTAGAATGCATATTTGCAGTAGAGAAGTCAAAATCAGAATCAGAATTATCAAAGACCTAACAAGACTTGGAACACTAGGCCCAACAATGGAGGTGTCCCATCACCTTTGGAATATCAGAATGTAGAGAATCATCCCCCAGGATGAGTCATGCTAGCAGAATTTACCCTATCTACATGGTACATAATTCACAATACCAATGCACATTCAGAGCTAGACTGTCATGATTTTTAGATTACATCTAGTATTTTTCAGAGAGGCCCAGAATGCTGATGGACAAGAAACTATGCCACCCACTGGATAAGAGTCAGTGCTTACTTAGAGGTATGATACTTCTTTGGTATTGGATAGTTATACCTTCCCTTTCCAAGATGACAACCAACCTAAAGAAGAAGAAGTTGATGAAGTCCAGGATTATCAACAATACAATAGAACTCCTTATAACCTCAGGAGTAACAAAACAAAGGGGCCTTTCACTAATTCCACCCCTCCAAACAATTATTAGGTTTCTCCTAACCCAAATGCCTCTAATAACCCTAATCCACCTAAGGCTACACCTCAAGTCATCATATAGCAAGACACTGGAGAATCTTCTAATAAGTCTAAGGTGGCCAAATTGAGTCAATATGTAGCTGATGAACTTATAAAGATGAAGGTTAGTCTGTCTATCTTTGAGCTGATGAAGATTCCTGAAGTAAGGATGGATTTTCCTCAAGGCATTAGAGGACCAGCTAGGTCAGACCCTATCCCAAAAAACACTTCTCAAAAGGATGTTCAAAACAAGAGCAAAGATAAAGTTCATATATCAGACACTAACCACCAGATGACATTATACAGAGAAGAAGGAATTGCCACCCTTCCTACTAACCTTAAGGATATTTGCTAAGAATATCCACAATTGTTTAGTAGATTCCGGAGCCTCAACCAATGCCATGCCTTTTTCTATTTGCAAATCCATAGGACTCACTCTTGCCAAGTCCTCTAGGAAAGTTACTCAATTAGACAAAACAGAAGTTAATGTTGTAGGGGAGTTGAACCAAATTCACATGAAGTTAGCCTTAGATCCTTAGGTATAGAAATACATCAATATACAAGTGGTTAAAATCCTTGATGCCTATGGCATGTTTCTTAGTAGAGCCTCATCTAAGACCTTGAATGGATATATGGCCACTGATTTCTCCCATATGTGGTTGCCATGGAGGGGTATTGCCAATCAGATTTACATTGAGAAAGAGCCTAAGATGGAACAAATGATAACTGGGTACAATCAGACTAACGAGATCATGTACTTAGAAGTGGATTTGGGAGTTTATCTTCCTCAAATAAATTAGGTAGAAGTTCTCATGATTGACAATGGTAGTTACCTGAACCATATCTGGATAGATAGCAAGATAGTACAAAGATGTATATTCAATCAGATCATGACTCTATTGCAAGTATGTGCCTAATCAGTATTGTCATTGATGTCAACATATTCTTATTGTCATTGGTGTCAGCTATATCTCATTCTATTACTTTTTTAGAAGACTTTTATGTTGAGGATATTGAGAAAATTAGCCTCTCTGGAAGAAACTAGTAAGCTACAGAGAAGTGTAGTACAAACAGTGAGTTGTATGCTGAATAACAGTCTGGTATACTGCTCTGAATTTACTTTTTCTTGAAGATCATGGTCTGTGGATTGGAAGTAAGTTAGAGGTATGACTAAGGATGCTACATTCCAGGTTTGAAGCCTCTACATGAAGATCTGAGTAAGTTGTGTTCACCAGAGTGAAACCTACTTTTTCTGTAAGTTCAGTTGGGATAGGAAGAAAGTATTCTGCTCCGTATTCCTCTGCAATAAAGTATTTGACTCTGCAGTTCTAGAGGGAAGTCTGGGATGATGATAGGTGCCTACTATTACAATGGTTTGTGTTTTGGTGGACCACAAGTTATCTTTCTCTTATGATAGTTGAAGACAATGAAGTTCATGTGTTCTGGTGAGAAGATTCCTATGGATAAAGTTGTTAAGGTTTGTGCAGTTGCTCCTAATGATTATAGCGTGCTTGTGGATGTCTCCTAATCATGTTCCTATTTGGACTTTGGTCCGTGTTAAGAAATTGAGATGGTGTGTGAAGATTGTTCCTCGATAATGTACAGTGTAACCAGTCTTGGCCGACCTAGTTGATCCCAGTGATTGCGGAGATCTCTAGAAGATTGTGGAAGCGTTTTGTGGTGTGAAAGATTGTGTTTGAGTCCCAGCTAAGGCATGGCGTGATCTGCATTTCATTTCCTTTGTACATTGTTGTAATAGGTCAGGACCTATTTTGTAAATGTTTGTAATACCGACCTTGGAGATTGTTCCAATGGTTGATGATTGTGATGCTGACCTTGATGATCATTCCAAGGTTGATGTAGTGTATAAATACTTGTAGTTGAGTCATAGAAAAGGTGTCCTTGAGTGTAAATGAAAAGATATTAAGAAAGGTCCAAAAGTCATAGTAGAGAAGAGGCATAGGAAAGAAGAGGAAGAGGAGAGCAGAGGAAGAGCAAAGCATGGGAATTATTGTACTTCAATTAAAAATATAGAAAGGTGTTGATCGTGGTAGTGAATCTGGCAGTAAGCCACCAGTAGGGTTTAACAACCCTTATTGCAATCTTGCTAGGTTTAGGGTTGAGGCAGTGAGCCTGCTAGACCTAGTTGTTCTTCATGGCAGTAAGCCAGTATGTTTAGGCCCGTGGAGTGACCAAGCCTGAACATCATTATTTCAAGATTGCAATATATATTGAGAGTTAATCCTCTCCGTGGTTTTTCCCCACCTTGGGGTTTTCCATGTAAATCTGGTGTCTCTTATGTTTGATGTTGTATCTATGGTTAAGTTTCTGATTTTATGGACTCATTGTTAAATCGTTATAATTATGGATAAATGATGAATGTTTAAATTGTAGAAAGTGTTTAATTTTTTGTGCCAACTGATTGACCCCCCCTCTCAATTGTCTGGCGCATATCTGAAGAAAGTTTAACTACTTGATGAAGATTCAAAATGTCTTACAAGAAGGAAGCATCATATTTTGATGGAACGAATTATGTTCTTTGGAAGGCTAGGATGAAAAGCCATCTTCTTTCTCTTGGTTACAAAGTTTGGAAAGCTACAGAAACAAAATACACCATACCTCAAAACGGTCTGATGATTGAAGATGAAATCAAAGAATATGAGATATATATCAAGGCAAAGGATGCTCTGCTAAGCTCATTAACTGACTCAATATTGACGAAAGTGGTGGATCTTGAAATTGCAAATAAGGTATGAGAAAAGTTGAAAAATCTATACGACGGAGATGATTCTATAAAGGAAGCCAAGATACAAAGTCTAAAAATGAAATATGAAATCTTGAAGATGAATAATGATGAAAACATATTGGCTTTTATGCAAAGAGTTGATGAACTTGCTACAGGGATAAAATCCATAGGCAGAACTCTTGAAGAAAAGGAAATTGTTATGAAAATTCTCAGATCTTTGCCCAAGTCCTACTGTCACAAGGTAGATACAATTGAAGAATTCATGCAAGTAAAAACCATTAATAGGGATCAGTTGCTTTGTAAGCTTACTGCTTTTGAAATGAGGGAGTTAGATGATGCTCTGCCAAAAGTTGAGATGGCCTTCAAAGCGAGTACTCCTGGAAGCACTTCTAGATCAGAAAAGTACAAGGTAGAATTCGATGATGAGTTAGATGAAGTTGAAGCCAACTTTGTGGATAGACTGCAAAGTGGACCCGATAAGTATAAAGGCAAATTACCTTTCAAATGTTTTTCCTATGGTAAAGTAGGTCATTTTGCTTCTAGATGTCCTAAAAGAATTGAAAGAAATAGAAGAAGATATGAGAATACGCCTAGGACTCAAAAGAAGTGTTAGTATGTTGAAGATTTTGATGATGATGAATGAATATCAAATAATGGTGAACCAGATAATGCTAGTTCCTTTGTAAATGAATGCTTGTTCATTGCTATTAAGGAAGATCTCGTGTCTACTAATTCTTCTAGCTGTGTGAAGGAAGAAAAACCAATGGAAAGTGCTTTGGCTCCTCATGTCATTAAGGACAAGGATGAATGGGTTATTGATAGTGGTTTCTCTCACCACATGACTGGTGACAAAAGTAATTTTGTAAGTTTGGAAAGATATGATGGTGGACTAGTTAGGTTTAGAGATGATACAGCTACTAGGATTTGTGGAAAAGGATCTATTTCTTTTGATGGCAAGCATAATATTGAAGATGTCTTGTATGTGAAAGGATTAAAGAATAATCCTCTGAGTGTGGGTTAGATGTGTGACAAGGGCTATGACTTAAGCTTCAAGGACAATGGATGCAATATCAGGGAAAGCTCTGAAATAGTCATTTCAACTAGTAAGAAGACCAGAGGTAATATCTATCACTTGAAAGGAACCGAGAACTATTACTTGTTGACTCAGACTGATGAGAGTTAGTTATGGCATAGAAGGTTGTGTCACATAAATTTTGATAATATTATGAAGATAAGTACTGCACAAATTGTTAGAGATTTGCCTAAGCTTGTGAAGCCTGCTAATCCTATTTGCAAGGAGTGTCAATTTGGGAAACAAACAACAAGTTTCAAAAGCAAGGACCAATCAGTTGGAGGACTACTTGAGCTAGTACATACAGATTTGTGTGGACCTACCAGAGTAAGAAGTTTGCAAGGAGATAGGATTTCATATTGCTCATTGATGATTATTCTAGAATGACTTGGGTCACCTTTTTTAAAGAGAAAGCTTAAGCTCTAGATAAATTCAAGGCATTTAAGGCAATGGTTGAAAATGAGATGGATTTGAAAATCAAATGCTTGAGTTATGATAGAGGAGGAGAGTTCACATCAAATGAATTCAATTTATTTTGTGAAGAACATGGAATAAAGAGACAACTATTTGCGCCCAAAACTCCACAACAAAATTGAGTTGTCGAAAGGAAAAATAGAACAGTTCAAGAAGCTGCTAGAACCATAATAAAGGAAGCTCATCTTTCAGAAGCATATTGGAGAGAAGCAATTCATACCATAGTATATATCCTAAATAGAGTTCAAGTAAAAGGTAACAGTTCAAAAACTTCCTATGAATTGTGGCATGGTAGAGTTCCTACTATGAAATATTTCAAAATTTTTGGTAGCAGATGTTACATCAAAAGAGAAGAAGATTTAGGCAAGTTTGATGCTAGATGTGATGAAGGAATCTTCCTTGGTTACTCCACCAAGAGTAAGGCCTACCGGTGCTATAATAAGAAGCCGAATAAGATAATTGAAAGTACAAATGTTAAAGTTGACGAATGTAAGGAAAGGTCTTTAGAATCAAGTGGATTTGAGTCAGATGATCTAGATGTTTCAAAAGTGGTGCAGCATGAAGACAACATAGATGAAGAAGAACAAGCTCCGGTAAGTGCTACCAAAACTCCAAGATATGTAAGAATGAGTCATTCTAAAAATCAAATCATAGGAGATAAGAGCAAAGGGATCTTAACCAGAAGAAAAACTGCAGAGGAACAAGTAAATTTCTATTTGATTTCCAATATTGAACCTAAAACTATGGATGAGTCTTGCAAAGATGAGAACTAGATAAAGGCTATAAAAGAGGAATTGATGTAGATATAGAAGAATCAGACTTGGGATCTTGTTCCCAGACCAGCAGATAAGAATGTAATTGGAACAAAGTGGGTCTTCAGAAAAAAAATGAATGAGAATGGTGAAGTGGTAAGAAACAAAGCGAGGTTGGTATGAAAAGGATATGCTCAAGTTGAAGGAATAGACTTTGAAGAAACTTTTGCTCTAGTAGCAAGGATTGAAGCAATAAGGATGTTTCTGGCTTTTGCAGCATACAAAGATTTCAAGGTTTATCAAATGGATGTGAAGTCTACCTTCTTAAATGGAGAGTTGGAAGAGGAAGTCTATATTGAACAACCAGAAGGATTTCAGTCATCAAAACAAGGGGACATGGTATGTAGATTGAAGAAAGCATTGTATAGATTAAAACAAGCTCCCAGGGCATGGTATGCACAGTTGGACAGGTATTTGATATAGATAGGGTTTAATAAAGGTACTACAGATAGTAATCTCTACTTCAAGATCAATAATGAACAAACCCTGATTGTTGCAGTTTTTGTTGATGATATTATTTTTGGAGGCAATGAAGGTATGTACTCAGTTTTTACTGGAGAAATGCAAAGTGAATTCAAAATGTCTATGTTTGGAGAGATGAACTTCTTTTTAGGTCTGCAAATAAGTCAATTAGATAAGGGTATCTTCATTTCCCAATCTAAGTATGTGAAAGAGATGTTAAAGAAATTTGGGATGGAAGACTCTAAACCAGTATGCACACCTATGATAACAGGTTGTAAGTTGAGCAAAGATGATAACTCACCCATGGCAGACCAGAAAATATATAGATCTATGATTGGAGGATTACTCTATCTAACTCAAACTAGACCTGACATAATGCATGCTGTATGTATTATGGCAAGATTTTAGGCAGAACTGAAGAAATCACATGTGATGGTAGTCAAGAGAATTTTGAGGTATTTAAAAGGTACAATGGATCATGGTTTGTGGTACCCTAAGGACAATGACTTTATTCTCAGTGCATATACTGATACAGATTGGGCCAGAGATGTGGATGATAGAAAAAGCACAAGTGAAGGTGCATTCTTCTTGGGAAAAACATTAGTATCTTGGTTGAGCAAGAAAGAAGATTCAATATCCCTATCTACTACAGAGGCAAAATACATTGTAGCAGCATGCAGTTGCACTCAAGTGTTATGGATGAAGCAGACTTTGAAGGACATCAAAGTTGTATATGAAGATCCCATTGCAATCTTTTGTGATAACACAAGTGCCATTAACATATCAAAGAATCTAGTGATGCATTCAAGGACAAAGCACATATCCATCAGGTGTCATTTTCTAAGAGAAAAGTTGACAAAGAATGAAATCAAGTTGGAGTATGTTTCTACCAAGGATCAGATTGCAGACATTTTTACCAAGCCTCTACCTAAGGATACTTTAGAGTATCTCAGAGAAAAGTTAGGGGTCATCACCCCTCCTAATCTAAACTAAGATGCACAATAGTGCATCAATCTGGAGGTATTCAGAGGTCTGGTTTGATGCTTTTTTAGGGCTACTTCTTAGGGGGAGTAGTTAGAGAGTTCAAAAGAGGGATTAGATCATAGCAGATGAGTGCAAGTATGTGCCCTTTGCCATTGATGTCAAAGGGGGAGAGAAGTCATGTGAAAAACTTAGAGTGCAGATGTGTAAGAGAAAGGGGGAGAATTTTGGAGAAAGAAAGAGTGTAGGTGTGTAAAGAGCAAGGGGGAGAATCCTATCTTGATGGTCGTTGTAGTTTTTCACATCATATGTTGCCATCAATGACAAAGGGGGAGATTGTTGCAAGTATGTGCCTAATCAGTGTTGTCATTGGTGTCAACTGTATCTCATTCTATTACTTGTTTAGAAGACTAGTATGTTGAGGATATTGAGAAAATTAGCCTCTCTAGAAGAAACAAGTAAGCTACAGAGAAGAGCAGTATAGACAATGAGTTGTATGCTGAAGAACAGTCCGGTAAACTACTCCGCATTTACTTCAGCTTGAAGATTGTGGTTTGTGGATTAGAAGTAAGTTAGAGGTATGACTAAGGATTCTGCATTCCAGGTTTGAAGCCTCCCCATGAAGATCTGAGTGACTTGTAAGTTGAGAAAAGATGATAACTCACCCATGGCAGACTAGAAAAAGTATAGATCTATGATTGGAGGATTACTCTATCTAACTCAAACCAGAGTGAAACCTACTTTTTCTATAAGTTCAATTGGGACAGAAAGAAAGTATTCTGCTCTACATTCCTCCACAATAAAGTATTTGGCTTTGAGGTTCTAGAGGGAAGTCTGGGATGATGATAGGTGTTTACTATTGTAATGGTTTGTGGTTTGGTGGTCCGCAAGCTATCTTTTTCTTATGACAGTTGAAGATAGTGAAGTTCATGTGTTCTGGTGAGAAGATTCCTATGGATAAAGTGGTTAAGGTTCATGCGGTTGCTCTTGATGATTATAGCATGCTTGTGGATGTCTCCTAATCATGTTCCTATCTAGACTTTGGTCTGCGTTAAGAAATTAAGATGGTGTGTGAAGATTGTTCCCAGATAATGTAGCGTGTAACCAGTCTTGGCCAACCTGGTTGATCCCAGTGATTGTGGAGATCTCTGGAAGATTGTAGAAGTGTGTTTTGGTGTGGAAGATTGTGTTTGAGTCCTAGCTAAGGCATGGTGTGATCTGTATTTCATTTCCTTTGCACATTGTTGTAATAGGTTAGGACCCATTTTGTAAACGTTTGTAATACTGACCTTGGAGAATGTTCCAATGATTGATGATTGTGATGCCACCCTTGATGATCAATCCAAGGTTGATGTAGTTTATGAATACTTGTAGTTGAGTCATGGAAAAGGTGTCCTTGAGAGAAAATGAAAAGATATTAAGAAAGGTCCAAAAGGCAAAGAAGAGAAGAGGCAAAGCAAAGAAGAAGAGGAGAGCAGAGGAAGAGCAGAGCAGGAGAATTATTGTACTTCAATTACAAATATAGAAAGGTTTTGATCATGGAAGTGAATCTGCTAGTAAGCCATCAGTAGGGTTTAACAGCTCTTATTGTAATCTTGCTAGGTTTATGGTTGAAGTAGTGAGCCTGCTAAACCTAGTTGTACTTCATGGTAGTAAGCCAGTATGTTTAGGCCCGTGGAGTGACTAAGCTTAAACATCACTATGTCAAGATTGCAATATATATTGAGAGTTAATCCTCTCCATGGTTTTTCCCCACCTTGGGGTTTTCCACGTAAATTTGGTGTCTCTTGTGTTTGATGTTGTATCTGTGGTTAATTTTCTCATTTTATGCACTCATTGTTAAATCATTATAATTGTGGATAAATGATGAATGTTTAAATTATAGAAAGTGTTTAAGTTTTTGTGAAAATTGATTCACCCCCCTCTTAGTTGTCCAATGCATATCAATAGACTCTTCCTTTAAGGACAAACCAGGGATCTTTGAAGGATTTAGAGACTTTGTGGCTAAGTTTATGAGTGACCAACTAGCTGTGGGAAAGAAGATACAGATGGAAGAGCTACTATTACCAAATTGGGGTCATATCCATGATGCATCCCACTCAGAATTCAAATGTTCTCTCTACGCAGAGGCAGTACAATAGGTTCAAATATGTTTGAAACTATGCTTGACACTAGATGAAAGGAACGTTCAGTTTCCACAACAAGATGATAAAGGGACAAAATTACAAACCAGCCAGACTTTGGCTACTCCTAGTAAAGTACAAAATGAAGAACCTTAGATATGGACATTGCATTTTGATGGATCTAAGTCTAAGTAGGGGGTTGGTTCTAGATTTGATCTAATTAGTCCTATTGGAGAATCCTATCTCGCTACCTATATGCTGCAATTTTTTTGCACAAACAACATTGTTGAATATGAATCATTAATGCGTGGTTTGTTAACTGCTATCTAATGAAAGGCTCAAATTATTTAGGTTTTTGGAGATTCAGAATTAGTGATCAAACAAGTAAGGAAGCAATACTCTTGTCATGATAAGAGGCTTGGCTGTTACCAAAACTAGGTTTGGGATCTCATAGAAAGCTTTGATGGCTTCAATAATTAGTAAATACCCAGAAAGAAGAATCACGCTGCCAATGCTTTGGCACAAGCTGCTAGTACTCTTGAGCCACTCGTTATGTCTTATTTGAAGAAATTCACTATAGAATTGGTTCCAAACCCTTATGTACCTGATAATGTCACCAATTCCTAGGTTTTTGAAGATGACAAGCATATCCTTGATTTCCTCACATGTTCAGATGTATTTGCTACTCAAATTATAGATGAAGAAGAAGTTGAAGCAGTTGAGATGGATTCAAAAGGTGTCTTAAACCTCAAGACAAATACTATTCCCTGAGGAATGGTTGAATTGGAAAGGTTGTTCAATCATGACCAATTAGGAACTCAAAGTAAACAGGCTAAATCCATTGGAGGGAAGTGTGATCCGCATAATCTAGGGATAGATGATAATGTCAAAAATGTCTTCATTGGTAAGGTCTGTACTCCTGAAGAAAGGACATGAATCATCCAAGCCCTAATGAATTATCATGATGATATTCCTTGGATTTGTGAGGATCTTAAAACTTATGATACTTCCATCATCACTCACACAATACCACTGAAACTAGGGGTTAAACCCTTTTGTCAAAGGTAGAGACCTGTCAATGCTTTGCTAGAGCCACTAATTTTTTAGGAAATGAAAAAGTTGTTAGCAACTAGAATTATATTCCTAGTATGACATTCAACATGGGTGGCCAACCTAGTACATGTCTATAAGAAGAACGATGAAATTAGATTGTGTGTAGATTTCAGAAATCTAAGTATAGCTTTAGAAAAGGACAACTATCCTTTACCATCATTGGATGAGGTGTTACAGATTGTTAATGGATCCCAAATGATGTCTTTCCTAGATTATTATTCAGGATATAACCAAGTGATGGTTGAATACATTGACAGACTAAAGATATCCTTCACGTGTAAGTGGGGAATATACACATACCATAGGATGCCATTTGGCTTGATCAATGTTGGTGCAACATTTCAATGGGCAATGGATATAGCTTTCAAAGAGTTAGTTGGTAAGTGTACATCATCTATATGGATGACCTGGTTATATTCTCCAAAAGAAGAGAGGATAACATTTCTTATTTAAGGAAGGTCTTATAATGATGTGGGGACTATGGTATCTCCCTTAATCCCAATAAAATGTATCTTTGGGGTAATTAAGAGTAAATTGTTGGGTCATGTTATTTTGAAAGAAGGTATATCAATAGATCTTGATAGAGTCCAAGCTATCCTCAAAATTCAGCCACCTGCTAGCAAGAAAGAACTCAAGTGATACTTTGGAAAGATTAATTTCCTAAGGAAATTCATAACTGGGTTTGTTAAGATTGTCAGACCACTAAATGCCATGTTGAAATAGGATGCTAAAATCAAGTGAACACCTGAAGAAAAGAAATCTTTCTCAAAAATCAAATAAGCCATTGCAGATGCCCCAGTGCTCGTAAGTCCAAATTATACTATGTCATTCTTTATATATTCTTTTACTTCATAACACACATGTGCAACAATGTTAACTCAAAAGAAAGTGCCTACTGATGAGCATCCTATCGCATTTATGAGTACTCCATTGAAGGATACTAAGATTTGTTATCCCAATGTAGAAAAATAGGCTTATGCATTAGTGAAGGTAGTGAAGAAATTCCACCACTATATCTTAAGAAGCAAGGTAAATGCTATTGTCCCCGATGCTATTATCAAATCATTACTGATGCAAAGTGAGTTAGGAGAACAAAGGGGAAAGTGGGTGACAATATTGCAAAAATTTGACTTGGAAATCCAACCTATGAAACTGGTGAGAGGACAAGCCCTCACTTGAACTATGGTAGAGACTGGCCCAGATTTAGTTTCTCAATATTATGTACTAGAAGACATATCTAAAGATGATTGGTATAGTGATATCTTGTTCTATTTACTTAATCAAAAGTGTCCCGCTCATCTGAACTCTATCGAGAAGAGAGCTCTGAGGCTGAAAAGAAATAGTTTCATGATCAAAGGATTAGTATTATACAAGAGAAATCATGAAGGGATTTATCTATTGTGCCTTAATAAGATAGATGTTTCACAGGTTTTGGCCAGTTTTCACGAAAGATTCGGTACAAGGCATGGTTCTGGTCTATCCATTGCCAACAAGATTTTGTGTAGGATATTACTAGCCCACTATTTTTTGTGATGCTCATACACATGTCTAGACCTACCATGTTTGTCAGACCACTGCTACAAGGGAAAGGAATGTTGCAATGCCTTTGCAACTAGTCATGGAGGTACAACCCTTTGCACAATAGGGGCTAGACTTTATCAATATGATCAATCTATCTTCCTCTACAGGCCACAGGTATATTCTAACTGCTACTAATTATTGCACTAGATGGTTCAAAGCTGAAGCATGTAAATAATGTACTACAGAGGTAGTAATAAAATTTGTTGAAGAACATATAATCACCAGGTTTGGTTGTTCATTTTCCCTTATTTGTGATAATGGTCTTGAATTTTTGTCAATGCATTTTTCTAATTGGGTATTTGACTATGGAATTGTATTGAATTTTTCATCTAACTATTATCCCCAAGGTAATGGAGTTGTTGAGTCTACAAATAAGAATTTGTTGGAAGTCCTCGAGAGACTACTTGATAAGAACCCTAGGGAATGGGACACTTAGCTTATGTTTGCCTTATGGGCCAATAGGATAAGAAACAAGGCTGCTTTAGGAAATTCACCCTATCATTTGGTTTATGGATTGGAGCCCATGTTTCCAATATATTTGACAATATCCATCTTACAATTCATGCAGGACTACTTAGAGTCAGATGACAAAACTTCTACTCACCTTACATAGTTACTGCATTTAGAGGAAAAATGAGATGCAACTATTCAAAATTTTGCCAAACATCAAGGCATCATGAAATGTTGGTTTGATAGGAAGGCCAAAGTAAATTTTTTTCATATTTTAGACTTAGTCTTGTATTGGGATAAAGCCCATGAGAAGAAACAGGAACATGGTAAATTCGATAAGCTCTAGCTAGGTCCTTATTAGATCACTGAAATCTTGGGAGATAATGCATATAGATTGAAAACACTTACTAGAGAAGATCTCCCACTTCCTGTCAATGGGCAGTTCCTAAAGCACTATTTCCTAGCTTAGGAGGTACCTGTGCTCTCCTCTTTGTGTATATATTTTTTTTCAGTTCTTTTTTCTTTGGTTAGTGTTAGTTATTGTTTGATGAGTTTTCCTTTTCTTGCTTTTCCTTGTTTTGTTTTTGTCAGGGGTCTTACATTTTATGAATAAGGTGGCAGTTGTGAGGTATCCCAAAGGGTGTTCTTTGGGCCTGTGGATTCATAATTTCTTTGAGAAATAATAGTCATGAATCTAGGAGTGCACTGTGGGTTCCATTGATTATACTAGATAACATGATACTTGTTCCAAGGAGATGAATCATTGATTTAGTATGACTTGAAATGTTTTAAGATCTTATACCTCTTCACATCTTAATAATTTTAAATTTTTGAAGAAATTCTTTGTGATCTTGAATTAAGTGAAAAAATTTTAAGGTCTGCCACTATGATTCCTAGCCCAGCATTTTGAACTAATGCATGTAGCCCATGTGGAAAAATCTTGTGTTATAAGGATAGGCAGTATTTCTTAGTACTCCTATCAAAGCTAAATTAATTGAATCATCAAATAAGAAAAGAAATCAAGGTGATACTTCTTAGTACTCCCATTATATGACTCAACTAGCTGGTGGATTCAAGCATCTCTATCGGGGCTTTGGATGCATGGCTAGCAATAGAGCTATACTTTGAGTGAAATCATAGAGACAACCTTGTCGGGGCTATAGATGATTGACTGATAGTGAGGCAATGTCCAGGTAGTTCATGAGGTGAGTATCATTCATGTAGGTTAATGTAAGAAAACTCTGACAATCTTAGTCTTCGAGGGATGGCAATGAATGCATGTGCACACACTTGGATCCCTAGAATATAGATGGTTGCACTAACTCTTGACTCTAATTCCTTGACCTTGTTTTCATGTTTATTTGGTTTGATAAGTGGGAAACTCAAGGCTTATGGGTTTGTAATTGTTGTTTATCCTAGAAATGCTCTAGAGCATTTCCCCAGTAGATTCACCATTTGTTGTGCCCTACACACATGCCCCATTTTATCAAAATGGAGACCCCCTCTTTTTTTTGGCTTGATTTTTGGCCTTGCTTCCTTATGCTTTAGACAAAATTGAAAATCATGCCTTTAGTGAAATTTGCTTCAAATGGTGCCATTTGTGATGATTTTACCTTCTTGGAATTTATCTTTATCTTCATGATGGATTTTATGAAGTTTTGGGTTGGTTTTGTGAAAGTTGTGTTGAAGAAACTCCATATTTTCACTCTTTTGTGCTTATTCTTGCTCCCATTGGATATTGCGCTAAAAATGGATGTCATCGAATATATTTGGTACCCCTCTAAAGTTCTACATGGTGTTAACTGCTGCATTTTGGGAGAAAAGTGAGCTTTTCTACTGGTACCAGATATTTGTGGGGCTTTCGATAGGTAGTAGATATTATCCACTTGGGTACTTATTGTCACTTGGATTTGCACCCTATCTTGAAGCATTGTGCTGCAACAATCCAGTGAAACATTGGAGTAATTTCTAGGTGTGGGACCCTACAAAGGAAATCAAACATCCAAAGAAGGCTGGTTCCTTCCTCTGAATATGCAAATTAGAGTAAACTAAGACTATACCTAATCTAATCACTGTTGGAAAAAGGGGAAGAGGGAGAAACTGAAAGGGAAAAGGTGATACACCAGGTTTGAATGTAGGCTCTCAAATCAACTACTTATGTATAGAATAATACCAAACAATAGACCAGTGTACACAATTCATAAAACACCTACAGAGGTAAAAGAAACTAATTGAAATCCAAAAGGAAAGAAGCATTCACAAATGGATACTCAAACATAAATATTACATAGAGCAAAAGAAGTGTATGAAAAGGTAAAATCTTATTGTTTTTTGGTCAAACAGGCACGATTACAGCTGGTACAAGATGTTTTTTAGACCAACACCCAATAATAATACATTTGATTTCATGCTTATATAGCATTTTACATTGAGGTGCAATCACCTACTGCCATAAATTCACCCTATGGTCCTGTTAGAAGATATTTCTGCAAAGGGAATGTCTAGATACATATGTTTTGCTTTGACATAAATGCAGAAAAAATATCTTCTCTGAAGTAGCTGAAACAAATATCTGTGTTGAAATTTTGCATCTAACTCACTATTTGTACCAATAAATGCTCAACAACAACCTCCAGCTGGAGATGAATGCTTGACCTTCAATTTTGGCCTGAATTCTACCTTATCAAAAAAATTTCATTCTAGTAAACCAAGGTGGACCTTTGGTTTCACCTCTTTTTCCTTTGCTTTTGAAGACCACAGAAACTATTAGAGATTAGGCCTCAGGCCTTCAACCTTCTGTCTTCCAAGAGAGAAGGAAGAAGAAAGGAGAAAACCCTGCCGTCCGAGTCCCACTTTACTTAGAAAGAAATAGTCGGCAGACTTCAGGCCTTAGGCCTTCTGCCTTCTGCCTTCTCAAAGAAGGAAAAAGAAAGAAAGTTTGAGCCCCACAAGTCTAAAGACAACCAGTTTTTGAAGGTTTTGGCAGAAGTCAGGCCTCGAGCCTTCCATATTCCATCTTCCAAGAGAGAAGGAAGAGGGAAGAAGAAAAGTTTGAAGTCCAACCCCCCGAAAAACTTAGAAATATTTCCAAGGAAAAAAGCGGAGCCCAAACTTCGGGCCTTTCATCTGCCACCTTTTGCTAGAAGAAAAGGGAAAGAGGAAACTCCTGACCTTCGGTGCTCGAAGTACTTAGAGAAATTTTGCAAAGAACAAAGTAGAGTTCAAAGCCGATTAGGATGGCATGACGAAGGGGAGAACTCCAAACTTCAAAACTCTAAAAGTGCTAAAAACACAAGGAAAACTCAGGATTTTTGGACTTAGTCAATTCAGGATGTTTTTCCTTGCATTTCTAAAGGGGAAAACACTTAGATATTTCATGGATTTGGGCTATTTGGCTGGGGAGGAAAATAGGATAACATTTTAGTGACTTCTTATGGGTGTTTTCCTACTAAACAAAAGGGAACCAGTGGACTTAAGCATTCATTGGGCATAGAGTCAAAAGGGCTGAAGTATGTTGGGAACAACTGAAACCTGCCTCAAAACAACACCACAAAAGGAAAACAAGGCATACATTCTCCTAATGAGATTGTAGCCTATGTAAGAGCACTTATGGGAATGGAAAACTAAACAGAAATAAAACAAAATAGTATATATAAATCTCAAACCAACCTTAAAAGTAAGGTTTGAGATGTATCCCATTAACTGAGATCAGTAGAACTTCACCATCTAGCTTTAAAAGATTGAAAGTATTGGCTTGCTTGTAGCTGATGATGATAAATGGGCCACTCCAAATAGCATCAAACTTAGTGTGGCCTCTAGGATTGGCTCTGTCAACATCCCATTTTAGAACAAGGTCTCCTTCTTTGAAAATTTGATTTTGGCCTTCTTGTCAAAGTATTTCTTGGTCTGATTTTGGTGTTCTTCCAAGGTAGCCATGGTTGACTGTCTATGTTTTTCTAATTTAGTTAATTCAGCCATCCTTATAGACCTAGCATCTTCACCTTCTAATTCCAACTGTTGGGCCAATTCCAATGAAGGAAGCTCCAAAGATATGGGCAATCTAGCCTCTCTTCCATACACAAGAACAAAAGGGGAGTTACCAATGGCTCTTTTATAAGTGATCCTATTAGCCCAAAGAGCTAGTATGATTTTATTATGCCACTACCTCTGGTTTGTTTCCATAGTTCTCTTCAGGATTTTGATTAGGATCTTGTTAGTAGATTCAGCTAAACCATTACCTTGGGGGTAATAGTTAGATGAAGTCTTCAAGAACACATTATATTTCAAAGCCCAATCAGCTATCCTAAAACTAGTGAAAGCTCTTGCATTATTAGAAATAATAGTGCAAGGAGCTCCGAACCTTGTCATGATTTCTTCCAAGAAATCTATGATTGTTGATTATGTACCCTCTTTAAGTGGGACAACTTCAACCCACCTGGTGAAGTGGTCCATTATAGTTAAAATCTATTTGTGGCCACCACTGGATATAGGGTTGATCATGCCAATAAAATCTAGGCCCCACTGTGAGAAAGGTTGATCTACTTGAATAGGATGAAGTGGGAGGGTTGCCAATCTTTTCTTCCCAGTAAAGAGAGCACACTCTTTGCATTTTCTCACCCATACATGGGCATCATTAAACAATGTGGGACAAAGTAACCTACCCTCATTATTTTCATTGTTGTATCTCTTGAAGAGAAGTGGCCTCTAGCTAGACCAACAAGAAACTCACTGAGCAATCTATCCATCTGATCTTCTTTAATGCACCTCATCAAGACTCCATCTAGATTTATCTTAAAGAGAACCCCATCCACCAAAGAATAAGGAATGGACTGTAACATGAAATGTCTTCTCTTAGTCTAGTCTAGTCCATTAGCATACTCACCAGTGGATAGGAACCTAGCAATGTCTATTGTCCAAGAACTCACAACTGTTGGATCAGCTATAGATTTTGTTTCATTCAAGTGGTAGGATGAGTTCACTTCATCCAGAGTAGTTTGAGCTAATTTTTCACATAATCCTCTACCTCTAATCATCTTACTGGCTTTGATAGTAACATCATATTCCAGGATTTTGGTGACCTAGCTTGCTCTCTTTTCACTGATTTCAATTCCCATTATATAGTCTCTCACACTAGGATGAGAAACTAATACTTTGATATGGTTATTTGCTAGCATATATCTAAACTTTTTCAATGCTCTTACAATGGAAAAAATCTATTTTTCCATAGGACTATACCTGATCTCATAGTCCTTCAATGTTTAACTAAAGAAGGCCAGGGGCTACTCCATACCTTGGTCATTTTGTAGCATCAGGATAGATGTAATGTTGCTCTCTCCTCCATGGGCATAGAGGACAAAGTCATCATAATTAGGGTTCATGAGGGTAGGAGCCTGGGCAATTTATTCTCTTGTCTTCTCAAAACCATCCTTTCCTTCCTTGGTCCACCTAAAAATAGCATCTTTCTTTAGCATTAGGGTCAATGGTTTGACCAAACCAGCACAGTTATGAATAAACTTCCTAACAAAATTGATCTGCCCCAAAAATGATTGCAGAGATTTCTTATGAGCAGGTAGAGGAAGAGAAAGAAGAGATGATGTTCTTTCTAGATCTATGGAGATCCCATCTTTGGACACTAAATGGCCTAGAAGCTTTCCCTAAGAGAGTAAAAATACACTTCTTGGGGTTCAGAGAGACCCTAAACTCCCTACATCTTTCAAAAACTTTATCCAAATGCTCCATGTTATTTTCTCCTTTCTTGGAGAAGACTATGATATCATCCAAATAAATCAAGATGAACTTGTTGATGAAGCTCCTAAATGCAATGTCCATTGCCCTATGAAAAGTGGCGCCAGCATTGGAGAGCCTAAATGCCATTTTTGCATATGCCATGGTTCTCCATTTGGTAGTGAAATTCATCTTGAATCTATCTTCTTCCCTCACAAAAATCTAGTTATAACCAAAAAACCATCGAGCAATGAGAATCTCTCTCCCCCTAGAACAGTCTGTTAAATTTGGTCCATGGATGGAAAAGGGTAGTGATCTTTTAGGGAAGCTCAGTTTAGATCACAAAAATCCACGCACAGCCTTATCTCACCATTTTTCTTCCTCACTGGTACAAAGTTAGCTACCCAGATGGAATACTTGATGGAGAAGATGATTCTGGCCTGAATGAGCTTTGTGAGCTCCTTCCTCATCAAGGGCTCAATTTTGGGGTTCACAGGCCGCTATCTTTGGTAGATAGGCCTTGCATTTGGATCAAGGTCTATGGCATGTTGGGCAACATTAGGGTCGAAACCCTTGAGGTCCTCATAGTTCCATGCAAAAATAACACTATATTTCTAAGAAAGGTGAATAAATTTTGTTGTTCATCATCACAACATACCTTTCCAAGCAATAAATCCTTGTCCTAGGTGATATCAACCTTTTGATAGTTATCCCTTTTGAATGCGATGTTCTTCCTCTCACCCTTGAATTCATCATCATGGTTGAAAATAGCCTTGAGAGTGACCAAACCTTTGGGCATCTTGTTTGTTTTCAACTAAATAATCTGATCACCATACCCTTCTTGCAGTCTGGATTGTGCAGTCGATGAGAACTTAGCTTCATTTTGGATGAAGTTTACAATTTGCTCATTACTATAAAAAATCTACCAGTTCACATCATTGTTATGGACTGAGGGCTTGACCACTATCCTGAAATGCTGATCAAGACCCTAAAAGAGGTCTGTGGGAGGAGAAAACTGAGCACCAACTATTGCCAATTAGTCTGCACTAGCATTCGATTTCCTTGGGATTACCTATAGGTTGAGAGCATCAAAAATCTCAAACAGGCCCCAAACTCTATGTCTATAAGCTCTAAGAAGCTAATTTTTCATTGCACATCTTTCCTTGACTTGGTTGACCACCAGCTCAGTATCTCCAAAGATCTCCAAATGTTTGATTTTCTTCCTTTTAGCAATCAATAGGTCATGTACCAATGCTTCGTACTTTGCAACATTATTTGTGCAGGAAAAATACAGCCTATGAGCAAAATGTAGTTTTTTACCAGTTGGAGAGATCAGTAAGATTCCTGCACCAGCTCCATTCCTGCTCTTTGCACCATCAAAGAACATTTTCTGTAGTCCATCAGAATCATCATCTGGTTTAAGTATAGAGGAGACAGAAGAATTCCCCCCATGAATCATGTAGGTTCCTAGTCTAGTTGTTTCAGTGGTGTCATAGGGATCAAAATCAAAATGGCCCCTTGCCCACTCATTAAGAAAAAGATCTGGGATTGGAAGGGGGAAGATATTGTTTCAAGAGACCTTGAATCATGCACTTCCTCAACATAGATCATATAATGAGGGTTCACCGGGCTATGATCATAATTTTCCACATGATAGTTTGAAACTGGTTCATCCTTAATTGTGAACCTTGTGCCATATCTTGTCCTTAGCAGCATGTTAGACCAATTAGAAGAGAGGTAGATGCCTACCTTAGTTGTGAAGTCTCTTGACAAGCAAATAGCAAAGAAAGGAGGAAGATCAATGACCGAGATATCTTGACTAATAGTCAAGTTTGGACAAGCATGTAAGGTCAAATCCAGTCCTTTGATCACTCCAATAGTGTTGACCAAAGTACCATCTAGCTGCAACACACCTGATAAAATAGGGGTATATTTGATGTCTAATGCATCTGCTATCTCCTTTGGTATAACTGAAATACTCACCCCTAAGTCTATCATGCAGTTGTGTGCCAGGAGTTTCCCAAAAATTAGGGACAAATAGAGAGGGGATGGCTTCTTTGTTAGACCTACTTGCTCGTCACTTGGTTGTACAAGATTGACTGGGCCCTTTCCCTTTTGGACAGTTGATTCAACTGCTGGGAATTTCCTTAAGGCTTCCTGCAATAAATCCCTTTAAGAGGTGTTATGTCAGAAAAATGTACCCTTGGGAGCTTTTTTCTTTAAGGTTTAGCTCATGATTCTTTAGATTACATTTAGAGCATCTTGCATGATAATTCAGACTCCCAATGAGAAAACCCTTGGGTCTTGTGACAAATAGGACCTAGGGGGTGCTAATTTAATGATGCCAAAACAAAGATAGGGGGGTGGACAAGGGTTCTAGTGCCCTAGTCCAGCCCTATTTTGGGTCTTCCCTAAATTCAAATGTTGGGTTTGTGACTGTTATTTGGTTTCTAGGCTAACATCATAAGTTTCAAATACGACATTCTTGGCAAGAATCTTAATAGTTGCATATATAAGTATGTTTAGGTTATCATTTGCAAACTAGATCATTGGAAAGTTTTATGATTGTGAGCTATTGGCATACTTGTGATTATCATTGTATTGCATAGCATAGCATTGTTATTATGTTTGGTTTGCAGGTTGGATTACATCTTCTTCTCATGGAATTAAAGAGCTTCTTCCTTCCATGAGAGCTTCATCATTAAGGTGACATCTATTGTGCTTTTATCATTCATTATCATTTTGTTTTTTCCTTTGTCCCACAAGGACAACACTCTCTCTGACAACAATGTTTAGAAGACTTGAATGTCTCTCCAGGGCTTGATTGAAGTAAGCCTCTAAACACCACAACCCCCTCTCACACTCCTTGTGATTAAAGGTTATAGGTATTGGATCTAGAGAAAGTGGAGTTGCAGGAAAGGTAGGTAGACACTGAAGATTCAAGATCTAAAAAGAAGCAAACACTGTACGACATTTCGGGACAAGGGTGCCATCAACCTTGTCCTCCATTTTCGGATCACGAAGAATAGAAGACATAGAAGAGATTAGTGCCGGAAGGAGATCGAGACTTTAAAAAAAAGTAGCACACTGGACTAGGGCACCATCACCATTGTCCCTGACTTTTTTGTTTCCTGGACTACAAAAAATAGTGAGTTAAGGTTCTCTGCCCTTTGCTTATTTCCTATAACATTTGTTGTAATTCACATATTTGATTACTATTTTTCTTAAATTAGGGTTTCAAGAGCATAAAATCATTAATTAGTAATCTTGTGTTGTCATATCTGAATTTCCTAGTAGAAAACCAAGTGGCAACTCAAATCTGATAGTTGACTCTCCTCTTGATAGGAGAAGTATTCAGTTGAAAAGCCCTTGGAATGTTTATGTGGAAAGGAGGATTCAAACCAAAACAACGAACTATCATCCCCCTTTTTCACTCCTAAATAAGAGGGAATCGATAATGCATCCCACATGGACACATTTAGGCTTGTCTTTTTCATTTGTTCTACAATATTCAGGGGAAATGTTGTTGTTTTGTGCATGGAGGGTATCCATGTCCCACTCTTTGACTGTTCTGAGGCCATTTCAGGCACTTTTGGAGATGATGGACTCTCTTTTGTAGTAGTAGGTTTGCTGCTCTAAGTTGAATTCGCAACACTGGCCCCTTTTGCCTTTTACACAAGTTCATTTTGTAATACAACAGGCATGGGATTATCCTCTAACTGCCTCTTCTTGGACCTTGTGTTATCTGCAACATTGCTAACGGGCATGATCACACTGTCCATAGGTTGATTAATAGTACATAAATCCTTAGGAGTCCAAAGCATTAATTAGACTCAAAAGCAACCTCATTTGGTACATCAGGGTTGTTGTTAGATGCTTCCACCAATGATGCTTGCTAAGTGTGAAAATTTTGCACCATTAGGGCTCATTCTTGTGCTCCAAATGCACAAGTAGACTGATTGTGAGGTTGGTTACAAGGATAACACCAATATACCTCTTGGGCTAGATTGTTTTAAGTAGGAACCAAGGCCCTAACTAGATTAATAGCTAGTATTTGTTGGATGGGTCTTACCATTTGCAAGGGCTGAGTAGGATTATTATTTGGGTACCTATTTGGCTAGTAACCCTAGTTCCATTTTAATTTCTATTGGAATTATAACCCTGATTCCAATTCTGATTTGAAGGTTGCCCCTGGTTATAATTTTGATGGGGTTCAGGGGTAATTTGAATAGCTATGCTATTGACTTTGTTAGTTAGATTGGTCACTAGGATTTTAAGATCATTCTCTTTTTGTGAAAGAGCCGATGTAGAGGCTTTAGGCTCTGGGATGGGAGCAATAGCAGGTTGTTGAACTTGTGAATGCAATTCTAGGAAAATAGGTACATGGAACTGGGAGCAATTTTCCCATCCTATATCAAACAATTTTCATCTTTCAAGGCTATTTCATATGCATCTGGTAAGGTAACATCACCCATAGATTGCATCATAACAGCAATATCAAAATTTAAAGCTCTCAAAAAATATAAAAAGGTACCTTGTGGAGACAGCCTGAGGAGAGTTGGAATCCTTTCCCATGTCCTCTAAAATCCAAAGTTGAAGTCAACCATCATCTCATTGGGATCCCTCTTTATGGTTTTCAATTGTTCCAGTAGAGAAATATTCTCTGGTCTTTCTCCAAACTTCTTGTAGACTGCTTCTCCCAGCTCATCCCAATCATGTATTGAAGTAGGGGGTAAACTCCTAAACCATTGAAGAGCTCTCCCCTTAAAGGATGAAACCATGAGTCTAACAATCACATCCTCATGTTGAATATGGTGGATTGAACATACATTTGATATGTCTTTGATATGTTCAGTAGGTGTAGTTGAACCATCACCCATAAAGAATGAGATACTCTTTAGGGCCGAGGTAGGTATATCGTTATGTGTAGCCAAGTCTAAAGGGTTGCCTCCATTGAAGATCACAAGGGGCAAGTTTCTTGGCAGAGCCATATTTAGGGTATTCAAATTTATTCTAGGTATGTGCAAACCCTTTCTTGAGTATTGAAACCTAACAAGAGGAGGTGTAGATTGAGCTCTTGGGTGAGGAGGAACAACACTGTTATTCCTTCTTGTAGGAGACCTAGATAACCTAGTTCTTCTCCTTAAAGTAGCAATAGGTAGTTCAACAAATTGGTAGTTATTACCTCTTGAAGAAGCTCTTGTCTGCACAGGCATATAACATTGGAGTGATCAAAAACTAGGAGGTAGTAGAGTCACCAGGTTCATGAAAGTGTCTGCCAAACTATAGAATACTGAGAACAACACCAAATTCTTAGCTTAACTCTTAACTCGGAGTAAAGTACTCCCATCGGGCATGCCAAAAATTGTTGTCACTTGGATTTGCACCCTATGTTGAAGTGTTGTGCTACAACAATCTAGTGAAACATTTGAGTGATTTCCAGGTGTGGGACCCTGCAAAGGAAATCAAACCTCTAGAGAAGGTTGGTTCCTTCCTCTAAATATGTAATTTAGAGTAGACTAAGACTAAACCTAATCTAATCACCATTGGGAAAAGGGGAAGAGGGAGAAACTAAAAGGGAAAAGGTGATACACTAGGTTTGAATGTAGGTTCTCAGATCAACTACTTATGCATAGAATAATACCAAATAATAGACCAGCGTACACAATTCATAAAACACCTATAGAGGTAAAAGAAACTAATTGAAATCAAAAAGGAAAGAAGCATTCACAAATGGATACTCAAATAGAAATATTACACAGAGCAGAACAAGTGTATGAAAAGGTAAAATCTTATTATTTTTTTGTCAAAGAGGCATGATTACAATTGATACAAGATGTGGTTTTTTAGACCAACAACCAACAATAATACATTTGATTTCATGCTTATATAGCATTTTACATTGAGGAACAATCACCTACTACCATAAATTTTCCCTATGGGCCTATCAAAAGATATTTCTGCAAAGGGAATGTCTAGATACATCTATTTTTCTTTGACATAAATGAAGAAAAAATATATTTGCTAAAGTAGCTGAAACAAATATCTGCGTTGAAATTCTATATCTGACTCTCTATCTACAACAGTAAATGATTAACAACAAACTCTAGTTGGAGCTGAATGGTTGACCTTCAATTCTAGCCTAAATTCTACATTATCAGCAAAATTTCATCCTAGTAAACCATGGTAGACCTTTCGTTTCGCCTCTTTTTCCTTTGCTTTTGAAGACTACAGAAATCATCAGAGATCAGGCCTTGAGCCTTCAGCCTTCCATCTTCCAAGAGAGAAGGAAGACGAAAGGAGAAAACCCCACCCTCTGAGTCCCACTTTACTTAGAAAGAAATAGTCGGTGGACTTCATCCCTCGGGCCTTCCACCTTCTGCGTTCTTAGAGAAGGAAGAAGAAAGAAATTTTGAGCCCCTCAAGTCTAAAGACTTGGCCATTTTTTGAAGGTTTCAGCAGAAGTCAGGCCTTGGGACTTCCATATTCCATCTTCCAAGAGAGAATGAAGAGGGAAGAAGAAAATTTTGAAGTCTGACCCCTCGAAACACTTAGAAATATTTCCAAGGAAAAAAGCAGAGCCCAAACTGTAGGCCTTTCATCTGCCACCTTCCACCAGGAGAAAAGGAAAAGATGAAACTCCCATCCTCTAGCATCCGAAGTACTTAGAGAAATTTTGCAAAGAACAAAGTGGAGTTCAGAGCCAATTAGGATGGCATGACGAAGGGGAGAACTCCAAACTTTGAAACTCTAAAAATGTCAAAAACATAAGGAAAACTCAGGATTTTTGGACTTAGTCAATTTGGGATGTTTTTCTTGCATTTCTAAAGGGGAAAACACTTAGAGATTTCATGGATTTGGGCTATTTGGCTGGGAAGAAAAATAGGACAACAGCACCCATTACCCGCATATCTGGTACCTATCAAAGCTCTCACTTTTTGCATAATGAGAGCTTGGCACCCCTTTTGCAATATAGGGGCATTTATGGCTAGTGGGTTGGGAGTATAAAAGTCAAATTTAGGTTCATTGTTGTCATTTATGTTCAAAATTATTGTCTCCCCAAAGATCTTAGTGATTTCATTCAAACTCTGAGCTGATTGTCTTCCTCCACAAGATCTCCAGAGCACTTTTTTTTTGTCACCTACATCGGTTCTAGAAGTTTAACTTGCATTTCCCAACACAAACTAGGTCATCAATCCTCCCTCTTATCTTTCATTTGAATTTGATTGATATTTATAAGTGGGTTAAGATTTATGAAAGTGGAGGGTACATACAGTAAACCCTAGGTTTTTTATATTTATTTTCATAGAGTTTGTTGGTTTACTGATGTTGTTTGTAAATTTCCTCAAAGGCGATCCGCATGACTGATCTAGGTCTTAGGATTAAAATTCCACGATGTCATTTTACTTAGCCTAGATGATAAGATTGGTAGAAAACTAGTTTTGTAGAAAAAATGCAATGAACATGATATATCCTTTAGGGTTAGAAACCCCTACTTAACTTAGCTGTCGAAATTCCTTGTAGAAAAAATTGCCCTAAGGTAGGGAAATTACATTTGCCAGACTTTTTGGTCCTAGCAGATATTATCTACTAGGTTCCCAATAGCCTTATTTGTACTGTAGACCCCCTTTAACTTGCTAGGCCCACTGAGACCATTACTGTCTACCTTTTTGCAGGCATTTTTCAGGATAGTGGATTTATCCACTAGGGGCCACTTTCCCCACTTATATTGTGTAGGGCCCTAGCCCCACTTCTAACTACTAGATCCCTCAAAACCTTTTGAGGAAGTTTCGCTAGGTGGCAGATATATCTAGTTGGATGGGTTTCACCCGCTTATCCAATAGGAGCCACTTTCCCCGCTTTATCCAGTACCTCATCAATCACATGCATGGAACTCAAAAGACATTGTTGTGTTAAAACCACTGGATGCAGGTTATATCTTGTTGTATCTAAAACTCCCACTTATCCCATACAAAGTTCTAGACCCACTTCTGAGCATAAATGTTTCATTGTATCTTGTACAAGTTGAATTTCTCGCTTTAAGATAGTTATTTTGCATAATCTAGTTAATTTAAATGCCTTATCTTTTGTGATTGATGTAAAGATTGAATTTTGATGGTATTTCATGCTTATATCTTGTAGGAGGGTAAATGCCCACTTTTTACTACAATTGGTCATATTTGATGTCTAGATGAATGCCATGTGTTAGGAATTCATGCAAAATATTTTGTTTCAATGATTTAAGTGAATTCCTAACCAAATTGATAGATTAGACATGTTGAAATGTTATCCAAAATAAGTATTCATCAAAGTAATGTGTGCAGGATAGACATCTTCTTGAGCCACCACCATGAAGTATGAGTTCAAAGGCGTTCCTCCTATCTCAAAAATCACTTCAAATTGGAGAAACATTGTTGATACCAACATCGGTCATGTGGACTTAGTGGACTTCAAGTTAAGAGTATTTGGTGACAATCCTACCAATTGGGCCCACAAGATAAGGGACAATGGGATAGCTCAAGCTACAGGGTTCCCTACTACTATCCAATGATGGAAGTTAATCATGGCATGTATAGAAAGGTACCACCCCAAGACAAGGTCTATGGTTACTCAAGAAGGAAGAATCATTGCCAACTTTACCAAAGAGGCCATAGAGGAGGCTTTTGACATTCTGGTCTATCCTACTATGACCATGATCACTAAAAAGAACAACCAAAAGATGTATGACCAGGATCTTGAAAGGTGCAAGAAGACCATCAACGATACCTTGATGATGGTAAGAAGGACTGTCATTTCCAAGGTGCCCCAGGTGCTCTATAGGAGTGATTTCAAGGCAAAAGTAGGGGATTTGGTAACACTTTTGAGTAGAGTTATGGGATTGGCTACTGCATCAACCTTTGAGCCATGGATGTATGGCTATGTAGAAGAAGTGCTAAAGGGCAATAGGAAGATATATTGGGCTCCTATCATCAGTGACAATATCCTTGAGGGTTTCCTATCCATGAATGAAACCTGGATCTTTCACTTATCTTCCTATGTGGTGTATATGCTATCCATGAACTTTGTCTATCCTGGGATGATGAACTTGGGAACAATTAGAAATGCAGATGGAGAATTGAAAGTCTATGACTATTACCCATAGCTACAACTTGAAAACTCACTGGTACACTACAAGAGGGTGAATGATGCATTCACAATGCACATCACCAAGATTCTACAAGGAGACATGTCTAGAAGAATATCCTTGGAGGTTGCAAATGTAATACAAAATTATGGGTATTGGTACATCCTATTCCCAAAATACCCCACTGATAAGGTAGTTATATTGGAACTAATGAGATAGCTATGCACTTGCCACAACATGATGAAAGACTTGTACATAGCTGCAATAAAGTTCCCAATCCTTCTGGGGAGGGGATTGTTTACATGTATCACTATTGGTGTTGTAGAGTCTTCAGATGTGGAGCTGTAACAATTAGATTTGATCTTTTATAAGGTGCATTCACATTTTGATCTATTTGGTACATTGGAGCCACATGTCAGAAAAAAGCTCTTCCATGTAGAGCAATTAGAATATTTATGGGCAAATTGCATAGATGAGCATGAGGTAAAAAGGAGAAGGTACTCAAGAATATATCTAGATTTCATAAAGAAGTTTCATATCACACCGGTACCAGACCAGTAAGTTTATGATGGGGTTGTAGTTCAGGAGATTGAATGGAGAAGAGTTTCTGACCATCCAATCCCTCCTCCAAATTGGGTAAAAGTAGAGGATAGTTCCCTCGAGGATCTTATGAGGAATCCAATCAAATACAACAGAGCTTGGGTATAGACACAAGTGGCACAACTTACTATTTTTGGTGTACCCTTCATTTATACATATCCTCATGAGGAAAGGGAAAGTGACAATGAGAAAGATGAGCCCATAGAGGTTGTAGATCTAGAGCCTGTAGTACAAGCAGGTAAGTCTGATAGTGAGGGAATAGAGGATGAAATACCTCTGGCTAATAGGAAAGGGAAGGGCAAGGTAGTGAAAGAGCCCAAGAAAAAGGCTATGAGGAGTAGCATATCCCCAATAAAAATGAGAACATCTAAAAGAATGTTTGCACAGAGTGGAGAAGTTGGGGTTCAAAGACCAGAAAGGTCAAGGTTACCAAAAGGGCTCCAAGCCTCAAAATTGCACAAGACCCTCTAGCTACAACTGCTGCCACTTCTATCCCCTTCCCTACTATCATGGCTTCTCATACAACCACCAATGTATAAACCACTTTCGTGTCATCTCCTCCCCCTATTTCTAAGAACCATCTACCTTAGCTGCTCCTATGGTTTCCTCTGTGACAATTTATGATGTTGATGCCTCTTCTATACCTTCTTCCACCTCTCCTCCATCTTCTCTCCTCTGTCCTCCATTTCATTTTTCATTTCTTCACCACCTCAACTCCCTCTTTCCACTCCACTTTCCATGTCCTCTATTCCATCTCTTACATATTTGGCATTCCCTCCTTTACCACCCATTTCATCTATTCTATCACCTCCATCCTTTACCCTAACACAACTTAATCTGTCCATGCCCATTGTCGTCCCTTCCATTTTTCCTTGTCCATCCATTTTATCTTTCCTAGGATTTGTAGCATTCACAAATCTCTCCAAGGTACAACTACCTAAGGTGGCAGTAAGTTCATTCTTTTCAATAAACAACAATCTATCTCAACCATTCTAGACTTCTAAGGCTATCCCTGAGCCTTCATCCCTAAGGTGCCCCTATTTGAGGGAATTGAGAAAGTTTGTGTAGAAATGAATATCATTAGTGAAGAGGTTCATATCCAAGATTCCCCTGTTAGTCCTCCTATTGATATGAACACTATAGAGATAGTAGATCTTGATGATAGTCCTCTGCAAGGTGAATCAAATTAATCTACATTTGATAAGGCAGAGAAGGACATAGGAGAGAAGTTCAAGCAGATTGGGTCCCCTCTAAAGGCTGATATAGATACTCCTAGGGAGGATAAAATAGAAAAGTAATTAGCAGCAGGTAATAATGATTCTTTGAATAAAGAGGAAGACCAAGTAAAGACTCCTACTGATTCTTCAACAACTCCTAATTGGCTACAATAGAGATTACAGAGCAAATAACCTCAAATTGAAGTTGTTGACCTAGACTTAGACAACTTCATTACCTGGATTAAAAATCCTAAGAAGCAGAAATAGGCAAAGGTACACTCTAGAATCTATAAGGATGCCTCTAGGTCTAGGATTGCAGAAGTTACAGTGCCGCCAGTGTAAGAAAATAAAGAGGAGGTTAGGCTAGAAGATTATAACATCTCAACAATAAACCTTGGACCTACCTCTAGGTTGCAAGAGATCAAGGAATTCAAGGACTCTTTCTCCACTATTATGAATAGAATGGACAAAGATGAGCTTGCAAAGAAGCAGCTGAAATAGTAGAACGAAGAGCTTTGTGCCCGCATTAGGTACCTAATCAAGCCAATGCAAAGTGAAGATGGCACTTCCATAACTCCATCCATTCTTTCAAAGGAGGGATTGGAAGATTTTGATAAAATAAGGAACATTGCTTCAGTGACAAAAGATTGGTTAACTTAAATATACACATAAAGTTGTATAAAGATTTGTGTGCCCTAAAGCATGATTTGGAGGTAATGATTGAAGACAATGAGGAGTATGATGATTACTACTCTCATATACATCCCACAGTCCAAGCTATGAGCAAGCTATCTGAGCAAGTTCTCATCAAGGAGAACATTTTGGTGAAGGGTAAAATGCATACGCCTTTTCATTGGTTAGAGATGTTAAAGCTTAGAAGAGAAATTTTTGATAAGGTAAAGATTGAGGGTGAGTCAACAAAGACTCGGCTTTTGGAAGCCATATATAGCTTCAATGATCTTCTCTAAGCTCTAACAAGTTTGTGTCTAGATGACATTGCAGCCATTGATGTGCAAGAGTGTAAGAAATAGCTAGGTCTATCACTACAAGGAGATTCCTCATCCTACAATGTAGTAGATATGAATAAGTCTAGCAACTTGCAGACACAAATTAAGGAATTTAAGAAGAATAGAAAAACTAAATTTGTAATTTATCATGATTTATCTAGAGTATTAGATACCCTCAGGTTCAAAGTGAATGTTGTAAAGGATCTGTTGATCATGATGTTAGTCATAAACAAACATAGATAAAGAAATGCAAATCAAAACTTTATCATCTTGAAAGATACAATGAATTCATAGAATTCATGATCCCAAGTCTCCGTGAATTAGTTCATAATCATCTGATGTTACTTAGTGGTTTGATGTGCATTGCTATTTTCATACAAGGGGCCTTACATTTCTGATTCCAAGAACTTCATGTTTGGATAAACTCTATTTCACTTGCTTTCTGTAAATTTCTTGAGAAACCAAGATAAATCCTACTATATTTAACTAGAGGATGCAGATATTATGTAAGTTTGATCAATTCTTCTACATACCATCTCTTATTAACTAGATTTCACCTTTGCACTATAAATTTATTCAAAAGATGTGCCTATAGGAATTTATTTCCATGATTACTATCATTATTTATGTTTATTTGCATGATATTTACCATTTCAACATGCTATTTGCTCAAATATGCTAATGATGTTTAATTACCTATGAGATATACGAATATTTCCTTGTATTTGCTTAATATTTTCTATGTATTTGCACTTGTAGTAATGATCAAATGAAATTAAACAAATTTAATTGAATGGTTTCCAATCTTTACTAAAATGAGTGAATCTTTAGCCATTGATCCATATACATTCTTGATACTATCATGAAGAGAAGGAATCAAACCATATGTTCACCAGGTTGTTCCACAGCTAGATATGATTGATGCTAACTTTGATGGAAAAGGAATGAAGACAACATGCACAACATGAAATGCACTCTAAGGGATGCAGCAAATCAAAGAACATATCCAGAATCCATTCACAGATTACTAGAAGTTTACGATTATATGTAATAAGGGTACTTCATCTTCATTAAGTATGCAAAAGAGTGTAGATTTACAATTGGCCTTGAGAATTAGTCTTGATGTTTTAGCAATCTAATCTCAATTAAGTTTTGAATGAATTACAAAGTGCACTCCATTTCCTTTATAGGACAAGAAGAGGAGGTGGTTACAAAAGATCCTATGATTAGAATTTGTCTATTAAGATCAACGGTCCATAACATTCTTTGACCAAGTCAAACATATAGGACACGTGGCACAGATTGCCAATTGGCAATCCTTTGGTAAGTACAGTTGTCATCTCTGGTCCTTTAGTGATCTCCAACTTGCTTCAAATCCAACAACCAGTGCTGATAAGACAAAAAATACATACTGTAGTCTTCTTTTATGCAACAGAATCTTCTTCATATGTCTGCATCCTTGCATCTGTCTTCTTATAATTATCATAATCCTACACAAAAGTGTCTACCTAAAACTTACTTATTGTGGTAGCCCTTACTTTGGCATACTTTAATGCTTGTATTTGTTCATCTAAAGGTTCTATCATTGTCATCCTTTTATCAGCCTCTTTCTTGAATGTCTTCACTTTCACATTCAATTCAGCCATTTCGTCCATGACCTCCATAATGAAGAGTTCTTTAGGATCTTCATCTACTTCTTTGAACTTATCCTTAAACATTTGTATTGCTTCATCCAATTTTGGCACCTCTTCCTCTGTTATGGCTTCATCTAGTAACTCTTCTATCATTCCTAATTCCTCGGTTAACAAATTATGCACTTTAGTCTGGATATCATTTACTCTATCCATGTTAGCCTTTATTACACCGAGTTTATAACCCATTTCAGTCATCCATGTGCTCATGAGTGGCAGGATTGTGTTAGTAACAATTTTGCCTTTTACCAACTCATTATCTATCATATCTTTAACCATCTTGAGTTTAGCCATTGCATAGTTACATTTTTAGATCTGCAGAGTGAATGCACCCTTCAAAGAATTAATACTTTCTTTTAATTTGGACAATGTGTCCCAATTAGACTTATAAATTTTTATTACCTCCTCTCCAGACATCATGAACTTCATGAACCACTTATCCATAGTTTGGGCTTGACGCTTCTATATATCCAGGTGAGCTATATCTTCTTCACTAATTAGAGTGAGTGCAGCCAGTTTCTCTGTGGTCATCATGGTGGACGCCAAGCTATCATGCTTTATCAATCCTTGTATAAATTGTTGTAGTTGGGCATTTTGTTCTTTTAACTCCTTTTTCCTTGCTTTAAGCTTTTAGACTTTGGCTACTACAACTTTAGCACTTTGAAGATGCTCTTGGGCTTCTTTCTTAGTGGTTATATGGCCTAGGTCAATTTGTATCACCTAATACTCATCTGGCCTAATCTCACCCTTTGCTTTGTCCACTATATGTATAGCGACTTGGGTTGTCCCTTTCCCTATTTTTGGGTCTCTCCTGATGTTGGAGACTATCCTAGATCTCCATTTTGCTTTTGTAGAATTAATTACAAAGAATGATTTAAAATCAAATGGTACTTGTTGTACCTTCCCTTGGTTTATTTCTGTAGCAATTAGATTCAGAACATCAGGATGTGATCCTTTTCTTTGATCTGGTTGTTCTATTTGAGTACTTGTATCTTTTTCTTTATCTTGATCACCCAGATCTTGTACATTTTCCTGTGATTTACTCCTAGGATCTAGATTTCCTTCTTCATGTATCTCCTCTTCATGCACCTCCTCTTATCTTTGTTCTGGAGGTAGTTGTTTATCCAGTGCCAAATATTCATGCTTTTCTAGAATGTTATCAAATTCAGGCCTTTGGCCTTTATCCTCTTCCCTACCTAGATGATTATCTTCCTTATGCTCATCATCTTTTTTCTTGGTGGCTATAGGTGATGTACCAACCTTTTCCTGTTCAAGTTTGTCTATCATGACATTCTCCTATCCCATTTCCACCTGTTCATCGCCACCTTTATTATCTTCTTCCATTGGAATACTCCTCCCTTGAGACTAGTCCATCTGGATGGCTTCTTCTTTCTTATCCCCCTATTTGGGTACATAAGACAAGTCTACCACAGGTGGGCTAGTAACATTTTCAATCAAATTATCAAGAGATTCCATGTGCACCTATGCCTTAGGGGTTTTCTCTATTTTATCTCTTTCATTATGTGTTTTACCTGAATCCCCTGCTTTTGTATGTTGTAGTAGGGTCTCAATGGGATGGTTAGTGATCTCCTTGACCAATTCATCTCTCTTTGCCCTATCACCATCCATCAGCCTTACTATGTGCATTATGAAAGCATCATTCACCAGCTTATAATTTTGTAGAGATAATCTTCTTTCTAATTAAGGATTATACTCCCAAGGAGTCTTTTCATGGAGAAATTTTCCTAGATTCCCTACTCTCTATAATGCATCAAACATGCCTTTTGCTACACAAGTGTATACAAGATATGAGGTCATCCTGAAAATAGTGCTTTTAAACTCTTTCCACTTAACCATCTGATCATGTAGAGCATCGCTGATGATCTTAGTCCACTAGACCTTTGCATTTTTTGGCTTGTATTCCACCACCAACATGATCAACCTAAACATCCAATTTTTAAATGTTTCACTGTTGGCCAAACCTCTCATCTAGCTAAGCATACTCATAATATATTAGACTTCCTCATTGAAGTTGAATTTATACAAATGTATTGCCATTTTAGTAGCTACCGCGACTGTATTGGTCAAGCTCCTCCATCCTTGATAGATGACCTTTTTGCAGTCTTTATCCTTAGCCTCATACCCTTTGGCTAGAGCATCCAGATTAGGTACATACATATTCTGTGTCATTGGTAAATGAAATACCTCTACAATACCATCCACTAAAAGATCAACATATAGCCTCTGTTGCTTCTCCACCCTCCTAGTGTTGACATCATAGTTTAATGCACATTCCACTACGAGCTCAAAAACTTCCGTAGAATAAGAAAACTAGCTATGTGAAACAATGTGGATGCTACAACATTTTGTAGAATAATGTTATCTTCTCCAGCTTCAATTCTCATTCTGAAATGCTCTAAGTTTGTATTTCCTATGTGACTATCATCCTGATGATCCATTTTACAATATACACTGCTCATTTTAGAGAACAATGGGACCCTAAATTCAAAATTGCGCTTCTCAATCCTTGGTTTAGACATTTTGTCTTGCAATCCAATTTACCAATCTTAAACACTATTTTATAGCTCATGGTTAGCCCCATAATGATACAATCCAAATACGAGAATTAGTATTGAACACCACATACTTTTGGCTAATACATTCTCCCTTTTACCATTTCATGACTACACTAAGGCATGATTCATAAAAATGATCGAGGGTAAAATTTATACATACCTGGTGAGCCTTCTTAACTTGTAATTGCTAAATTTGCAGCTAAATTACCATTTTGATAGAGTTCCTCCGTGTCCCCTATTCTTTGTTTAAGCTCTAGTTCACCATAAGATTTAAGCAATGGGATTAGGGTTTCTTAATGCAATATTATGGATTGTGATCGTGAAAATGCCCTTTTAACTTGAGCAATGAGTGATTTTAGGGCATATTAATGGCAAAAATATGATTTGATGCTCTTCTTTGATATGATGAAATAGGACTTTACAAGAGTCTATTGGCGTGCTTTAAATTTTAAATTTCAACTACCATTTCATCGTATTAAATGCAAATAAGTGCAGGTATGAGGGATATATTCAATTAAGGCATATTCTGCAAATATTCACATAAGGACATCCGAATAACTTCATGTGGGTTGGGATGTTGTTTTGGACACATGTCTCTATGCCATTCATTATATTAGGTATAACCATTCAAGGGATCAGGATGTTATGACATCCTAATCGTTAAGTCTTTAAAATTGACGTCTGGATGGTAAAGTGCATTAGGATGTTATCTTAAGATCTAGAAACTAGACAAAATGAGGATGACAATGTATGGTGATATTTCGCATATGATGAGTGACTGAGTTATTCACTTGAATTTGACATCTGGATGTCATTGGGAATCAGGATACTATATAAGATCAGGATGCCTAATAGTATCTGGTTGCTTTGATGTTTAAATGCTCTAGTCTCTTAAGTTTGACATCTGGACACTAACGCGCATCAGGATATTTAATTAAGATTTGGATATTAACTAATATCCCAATGCCTTGATGTTGCGCATGTTAAGCTCCCTAAATTTTACGTCTGGATGTTAGTTAAGATCTGGATGCAAAGCAAATATGAATATCCTAATGAACCATTGACTAAACTTTGACCAGATATAACTTCTTTGTTTCAACAAACTTTGAGATACTTCAAAAGGCAAACCTGTTTGAATTTTTATGGTCTTTCACATGATGAGGTTCTCAATGACAAATTACAATGTTGGACTTTGGTCATGATCTTGGGGTTCCAATATGTAGAGGATAACTTTCTGACATGCATCTGGGACTAATTTTACCATACTGCTGAAAGTTGGGTCCCCATTTTGCTAGGGAAAAATAGGGCATGTTGTGTAACCACACAACTTGCCACCAAAGAAAACAACAAAAATTTAGACAATTCAAGAGATGAAGACAACCAAAGACATAGATTTCCAATTCTTATTAAGTACAAGCATCTCAATCTTTTTGAATGATATCATGTTCATCAATATAACCATGTATTGAGAAGGGATCAAGTGTGTGCATGTGATTCACATACTTCATCTTGAAGATGAGTTGAAAATACTAGTGACTGGTGTTAAGCTACATAATTTGGTTCATCCCTCATAGCCAACCGAATAGAGTCTTGATGCCAGTAGGCATCCATAGCCCCAACAAGGTTATCATTGCAATTCCCCTAAGTAGAGCCCCACTACCAACAGGCGTCTATAGCCTTGGTAGAGTTACTTAGATGACCTGATTATCTCTTTTGGATATTCAATATATTTATTTTTTTCTTTTTTTTATTCATAAGATATCATCATGTAAGCACATTTTTCAAGGTGTGATCACTTGCTATTTAGGCTGAGAATTGCAATGGTAGCAAGGGCAACCTTTTGATTTTTCACTTAACACCACACTAGCATGTTCAATAAACCCAAGGCTATTAGGTGTGTCATTATGAAGACCTCCTTGAACAAGAAAAGGTATACTAATGAATAGGATATCACAGACCTGGCTAGACGTGTTTACTAGACATGAATTACAACCTATGTATGAGCTTGTGTTCATTTCTTGAATTCCAACAATTTTAGGCATTTTCTAAAGTGACAAGGTGCATCATTTTGCCTAACCAAAACAAAGACTCAACAACAAAAAGTGAAAACAAACACACAAAGCACACTATACAAATAGCTATACATAATGTACATCACATACATATGGTACATCATCATGATATGACTCTTCTAAGCCTGAAAATAATGTTTGAGGAATTATCCATTGACTAGCAATGGGACATCCTCACCTGTTAGGGTCTTAAGCCTGTAGGTGTTGTCACCTAGGATTTTTGATATCTAAAAGGGACCTATCCATAACTTGTCAAACTTCCCATAGTCACCTTTCCTTTCATGTGCCTTGTCCTATGATAAGACTAAATCTAATATCCTAAAGGTTTTTACTTTAGCTCTCTTATCAAACCAACATTTGACAGTAGCCTGATGTTTGGCGAATTGGTCAATCACCCTATCTCTTATTTCTTCTAGGTGCATGAGCTGAAGCAGCTTGACTTCTTGTTTGTTATCTATGCCTAAGTATTCTTGTGTAAACTACAGGGTGGGAATTTTGAGGTTAACAGGAAGGATGGGATCCACCCCATAAACTAACTGGTAAGGGGAATTCCCTAATGTAATTTTCATTCTAGTCCGATCCACCCACAAGGCATACTTAAGTAAGGTATTCCACTCCTTGGGGTTCTTTTCTATCAATTTCTTTATGATGTTCAATAAATTCTTATTGGTTGACTCTGCTAAGCTATTTCCCCGGGGATAATAGTTTGAAGAGAACCTTAATATGATCCCATAGTCAAAAGCCCAGCTAGATAATCTTAAAGATGCAAAAGCTAGTCCATTATCACACACTAGAGCATAAGGAACTCCATACCTGGTGATGATGTTGCTTTCTAAAAATTTGATCACATCCTCTGCATTGCAAGTCTTGTTACTAATTTCTTCCATCCACCTAGTGCAGTAATCAGTGATTGTCAAAACATACATGTGGTCTGAAGATGATGGAGGATTGATAGGACTGATGAAATCCATGCCCCATTGAGCAAATGGGTGCATCTCCATAACTGGCTACAGGGGTTGAGTAGCATATCTCTCTCTTTGTTGGTAGCAATTTGGCAGGTATGGTAGCATTTGATATGTTCAACAGTGTCCTTAAAGATTGTTAGCCAGTAGTATCCTGCTCTCAGGATAGCATGGGTAGTGGCTAGGTGAGATTCGCGTGTTGTTCCAAATTTATCATGTAACTCTGTAAGAACCTTATCATCTTCTGGCTTGTCCAAACATCTAAGGTATATTCCTTCATAATTCTTCTTGAAGAGTATCCATCCTTTGATCATGTATTTCTCTGATCTGATCTTTAAGGCTCTCCTTTGAAAAGCTTGCATCTTTGGCAGGCATCTCATGGTAATCAAGATATGCCTGATATCTGAGTACCAATTATCATTCTCTTTTGTATTTACCATATATTGTTGACTCACTAAATTTGGATCAATTTCAGAGATCATCTAGCTCAAGGCTTGTCCTCTAACTAGCTTCATGGGGCTTATGTCCATGTCATATTCTTGGAGCATTGTTATCCATTTCACTCTCTTCTCCTCAGGCTCACTCTGCATTAGGAGCATTTTGACAGTTGCATCTAGTACAACAAAAATTATCTTGCTTCTCAAGATATAGTGTCTAAATTTCTTTACTATTCTAACTAGAACAAGAGCTTGTCTTTCAGCATCCATGTATCTAAGCTCTACATCTCTAAATGGAGAACTCATAAAGGTGATGGGTTTCTCCTCCTTTTCTTCATTTCTCTATGTCAGGACTGCTACATGGGTATGGTCTGAAGCAAATGAATAAATGTAAAACTCTCTTGTATAATCTAGGCTAATCAGGATAGGTGTGTCTACTATGGCCTTCTTAATATTTTCAAATGCAGCCTTTACTTTAGGTGTCCATTCAATTTTGTCATCTTTCTTGAGCATTGCATTGAGTGGCCTAACAATTTCTGCAAATCCTGTGATGCACTTCCTCACAAAATTTATCTTACCAAAGTAAGATTTAAGTTCCTTTTTACTTCCTAGAAGTTGTAACTTCATTAAGAATTCTACCCTAGCAGGGTCAACGGTGATCCCATTTTTTGATATTACATGACCAAGTAACTTACCTGTAGTCACTCCAAATATACATTTCTTTGGGTTAAGTGAGACATCATACTTCTCACACTTCTTTAGTACCTTTCTGAGGTCTTCTATGTGGTCACCTCTGTTCTTTGAGAAAATAGTCAGGTCATCCATGTATATAACTATGCACTTACCCACTAGGCCTCTAAATGCTATGTCCATTGCACATTGGAATGTGGCTCTAGCATTGATCAAGCCAAAAGGCATGCGTCTGTAAGAAAATATCCCCCACTTGGTGGTGAATGTTGTCTTTAATCTATCTATTTTGTCCACCATCACCTGGTTGTATCCTAAGAAACCATCCAGAAAGGACATCATTTGAGCTCCATTCACTATCTACAAAACTTCATCTAATGAGGGAAGAGGATAGTTGTCCTTTTCTGATGGTCTATTCAAATTCCTAAAGTCTACACAGAGGCATATGTCTCCATTCTTTTTCCTGACTGGTACCAGATTGGCTACCCATGTTGAGTGTCTAACAAGAAATATGATCCTAGCATCCAGCAGCTTCTTAACTTCTTCAAAGATTACAAGCTCTAGTAATGCATTGACTGGCCTCTATTTTTACCTAAATGGCTTGGCCTCTGGCTTCAATTGGATAGTATGAGTGATGATTGATGTGTCATATGTCTTTAGCTCATCATAAGTCCAGGCAATAACATGGATATAATCTTTCAATGCCTGTGCTATCCCTACTTTCTCTTCTTCCATGCAGACTTTTCCAATCAAGACATTCTTGATGTCTTCACCCTGTCCTATGTTGACTGGTGAATATTCTCCTCCATCTGTCTTGGGGAGATCCTTTTTCTCTAACATGTTGTCCAAATCAAATGCTCATTCAAGTTCTATCATACCTTTGGTAATTTTGTTACTTGGCAGGTCCATAATCTCTTCTTTTTCCCACACATGATCTTCCAAGTTCTTCTCATCTAGGATATGTGCTTCGAATATATCCCTATTTGCTATGAAATCTAGGATATGTTGATCATCATCAGACACTTGGAAGTTAGTTACATTATCAGGTATGGAAGGAACTGATACTAGTTCTATTGAGAATCTCTTCATTCTAGAGATAGACACAAGTTCCAATGTGCTGGCAGCTTGTCCTAGTGCATCAACTATGTGATTTTGTTCTGTAGGGATGTGTATAATGTTGAATACATCAAATTCTTCTATTAAGTCTGAAACTCTGTGCTTGTAATTTGATAACTTCTTATAGTTGCATGCATAGACACTCCTAACTTGTTTTACCACTAATTATGAATCTCTATAGACATGTAATATCTTGAATTTCTTCTTGATGGAAAACAATAATCCATGAATTAAGGCTTCATATTTGACCACATTATTAGTACATGGAAACTGCAACTGGTAGGCTGCTAGAAATGACTTCCCTGATGGATCAATGAGGTCAATGCCTAGCCCAACTCCTTGTTTGGATTTAGAACAATCAAACCTTAAAATCCATGGCTTATCTTATGTTAAAGGCTTATTAGGGCCTTCTCTTTTCCTTTTGGCTCTTGCTACTACACCACTTGATATCCATTTTAGCTTTTGAGTTTCAGTCCTCATCACTTCTAGTGATTTCTATAAGCATGACATTTATTTTCTTTCCATCACTTTGATGTTGTCACTTTCATCATCTGGATGTGTTGTAATCTCTTTTCTTTCATCCTTAGGGATATCCTTAGTATCATATGATTTATCTTTGGAGCACAACTGCTCTTCTTTGTCTAACACATGTAAGCATAAAGCACATGTTGTCTCTGAATGTGGCGCCTCATGCAACCTGAACCATCATTTAGTCAACACATGATGTGAAGGAACTCCTTGTAACATATGTCTCTAAACTTTCTTAGACAAAAGCCTTTCAAACTTTTTCAGGTGACTCCCTTTATCTTCATCTAATAATTCATAGTCTGACTCGATAAGACAATCCATTCTAGGGGTAACAACATTTCCCTTCTTTTCCTGTGGATGTGTCTTGTCACATATTAAGATCTCCTCTGAATGGTGTATACAGGTGTTATCTAGATGTACCTCTTCCTCACATTCCCCTACATCCGAGGAAAATAAAATAGAATCAGTATCATCATTATCCAAAACATCACTTACCTCAGTTGAAGATGATCCTAGTTCACAAAAAGTTCTTTCTAACTCGATCATGTCCATACATGCTTCACAATCTTTTTCTGAATGTACCTCATCATGCAACCTACACCAACCTAATATCAGGATATTCTCAATGGATGTACCTAGTAACTGGCATCTCTACATTTCTTTGGATAAGTATTGTTCAAACTCCTTAAAGTGATCTATTTCTTCATTATCAATTGAACTATGATTGGATTCTATGATCATGTTATCTTCTTGATCACTATTTCTATGGGTATGCATGTTATACATCAACACTTCCTCAATCCTAACTGTTTAGGGTCTTATGGTGTAAACCCCTAGTTCAAAATCTACATAGAGTATCTCATTGGTATTGTTGTACTCAGTTATCATATGTTTCATCCTAGGTTTAGCTTCTATCCTTATCTGGTTAGGGATTCCTTTCCAGGGTAACCACATATGGCTGAAGTCAATGGCCATGTAACCATTAAGTGTTTTAGACCAATCCCTACTAAGAAGCATTCCATAGGTATCAAGGATATCTACCACTTGGATGTTAATGTAATATTGCACCCTTGGGTCTGATGGATGCTGCATGTGGATATGAGTTAATTCTCCTACCACACTCACTTCTATTTTATCAAGTTGTATCACCTTCTTGAGGGACTTGGCTGGATGTAAGCCTAAGGCATTGCAAATGGATAGTGGCATCACATTTGTTGATGCGTCTGAAACCACTAGAAAATTGTGTAAATTCTTGCCAAATATCCTTAGCGTGAGAATGGAGGTGGTTTGGACTTGTCTCTATATAGAGTCATGTGTGATGTTTCAGCAGCTTGGACAGTAGTCTGTACTTTATTCTTGACATAATTTACTTTAGGTGCAGGATCTCTAGTCAGGATATGGCTAGGATTATGATCGTGATTGTCACCTTTTGATGTAGATTCATCTAAGGACTTCAGGAAATCTCTCTTGATGACTGGTGTTTTAAGTAATTCTGACAAAGATAAGCTAATTTTTATCTTTTTCATCTCTTCATCGAGATATGTGACTAATTTATCAGACTCAACCAGCTAGCTGATGGCTTTTGTCACTGTATTTTGAGGTGTGAAATACTAAGGATTCACCTTGGGAGGACTAGGATTGTTATTGGCTTTAGGATCTGGTGGACTATTAAAATTGTTAGGAGGAATAGATGTGGTTAAAGGACTAGTTGGCTTGTTAGGATTACTCCTCAAATTATAATTATGCCTACCCTGATATTGCTGTCGATAAGCATGAACCTCTTCTAGTTCTAGTTCAGGTTCATTTTCATCCTCAAAAGGGAACACATAATTTGACTCAAATGCTAACGTAGACTCCTCGCATGCTAATCTGTAATTCTCATGAGTTGAGGTCATTTGATGATGTTGATGACTAATAGAACTTTCCAATACAAGAGAAGATTCATACCCTAGGGGAACAATTTCATTCCCTTCAGGATAGGGAAGATTTCCTACAATATTAGACACTTCAGCCTGGAAAATACTGGCTACTATCTTGAACTGAGGGTAGTCTAGCTTAGCATGTGCATTGGTATTGTACATTCTACACCAATTTGTGAGTGCATCTTCTGCTAAATTCACCCTAGTTGTCTGTTTGGGTTCATTAGGAGGCTGATTGTCTAATGTTGATGGCAATGAGCCATTGTTAGGCTTGGTATTTCAAGTTTTAGGTGGCCTAGGGGTAGCATTGTTATTACTATTGTTATTGAAATTCCTATCATTATTGTACCCCTTGTCAGGATATCCAGACCTATCATTGCTATTTCCACATCCTCTATTAGGATATCCTCTATTCTGATTTGACTAGGAATAAAAGTTTTGACTCCTCATATGTGTGATTTTAGTAGTCAATTTCCTCAGTTGTGTAGATATTTATTTAATGTCATTGTTTTCTTCCTAAGCCTTAGCTACTACATTCTCTTGCCGAGGTTTGAAGAAAGAGCTACCATTACTATTGTTTTGTACTGCATCTTGAGATAATTGTCCAGGATGAGGTATCATCTGGCAATTTCCATTTGGAGGAGGCATGATAAGTTAAGTGGAGGTACTTGTAGGGGACTAGGCATGATGGCTGGAGGTATCAGAACTCCATTACCTTGTGGTTGCATAGGATATGCAAGATATCCAACATTAGCTGTAAAGTGAGGTGTTAACTATTGATTGACTTTAATGGCTTCTTCAAAAGCACCTACTAGTGAAGTTATGGTTGGATGTGTTCTTCTAATGAACATGGAGGTCAAGGGATCTAAGGCAGAGTAATATATAGATCTTGTTGCCTCATCAACTACATTTTAAGGGTCAACTAGCTTGGAATACATTTTCTAAAACCTAGCGTTGAAGTTAGAAATCATTTCCCCTTCAGCTCTTTTAATTGTAGCAAACATGTAATAAGTAATAGCTAGATCTACTAGTATTTTGAATCTTCCTAAGAAGGATTTCTCTAAGGCATCCTAGGTAGGGATGGTTGAGTGGGAAAGACTGATGTACTAGCTATAAGCCTCCTCTCCTAAAGAGTAAGGAAATAACCTACACACGACATCTTCATGCTCTATTCTTGCTCTAAAATAAGATTCCTTGTAGGTTCTGATATGATCCTATACATCCTGGTAAGGATGATACTTTGGACAAATTTTGTCTGGATTCTTAGGTAAAGCATGATATGCTGCAAATAGGAGTGGTGACTGAGTTGCAAAGAAAGACATTGCAAGAGGTACTTGAGGTGTAATTGGAGACCCTGGAGGTGTCACAACTAGTATGGATGAAGATACTGGTTGACTAGGACTAGCACTATGGTGAATATTAGTTGTATGTGGTCTAAGTCCATGAATTGATAATTCTTCAAAAAGTCTAATGGATCTGGACCTGGTATTAGGTCTGTGAGCCAGAGCTTTGCTATCTTATGACAAAATATGGATATTTCAACTAAATTTTCACAAAGATCACAATATCTATTCTTCTAAGGTGGATATTTATGATCAAAATTTCAAAATAACTAGATATTTGCACAATATTTTCTAGAGATGCAAATATAGACACAACTTTTGAAAGCCCCAACTTCTGATTGTAAATATCAGGTTAATTAACCACAAGGACAGGATATTTGTGATGTATTTGTAGAAATTGTAACTGTAGACTCAGATTAAAGGATTTCAAACAAGTGACTGTAAAGATCCCAAACTTCAGGCACTAGACTATGACATTTGCAAACATATCTGTCAAATAACTAGTGATAAGTACGAACTTTACAAAATTTTGTTCAAGGTTTAGCAAGTTCTTGCAAAATTTGAAAACATCACCTTGCGTGGGTGATGGGAAGGTATCTAGAGAATAAATCTTCACTTCTAATGTTGATTTATGTTGTGTTAGGGGTGAATTTCCACAAGAAAATAGATGATTCGAGTTGAACAGAGACAAAATTGCTTTCTCAAACAGGTTTATGTGCTCTATTGGCTGTCCTTCTAGCACCAATTTATGTTGATCATGATGTTAGTCATAAAGAAGCATAGATAAAGAATGCAAATCAAAACTTTATCATCTTGAAAGATATGATGAATTCACAAAATTCATGATCCCAAGTCTCCATGGATTAGTTCATAATCATCTAACGTTACTAATTGGTTTGATGTGCGTTGTTGTTTTCATACAAGGGGCCTTACATTTTTTATTCCAAGAACTTCATGTCTGGATAAACTCTATTTCACCTGCTTTCTGTAAATTTCTTGACAAACCAGGTTAAATCCTACTATATTTAACTAGAGGATGCAGATATTATGTAAGTTTGATCAATTCTTCTGCATACCATCTCTTATTAACTAGATTTCACCTCTACACTGTAAATTTCTTCAAATGATGTGCCTACAAGCATTTATTTCCATGATTACTGTCATTATTTATGTTCATTTGCATGATATTTACCATTTCAACATGCTATTTGCTCAAATATACTAATGATGTTTAGTTACCTATGAGATATTAGCATATTTCCTTGTATTTGATTAAGATTTTCTATGTATTTGCAATTGTAGTAATGATCAAATGAAATTAAACAAATTTAATTAAATGCTTGCCAATATTTACTAAAATGAGTGAATCTTTAGCCATTGATCCATATACATTCTTGATACTATCATTGGTGCAGGAGCAACTCAAAACCTAAAGAATCTAAAAGTTGATAAGAATACGGTTTCCGCTATGTGTTCTACATCAAATTGGTATCAGAGCTAGCGAAAGATCTGGTGAAAGATTTGGTATCTGAAGGTGTTGTGTTTGATTTTTGAAGGCAGGTGGAGAGCTGAAGAAAAATTGAAGAGTTGTGTTGGTGACTATTTTGAAGATAGAGATTGTGGAAAGAATTTTGAAGGTTGATAGTCATGTTAGGCTGTTGCAGATGCTTGTGCCATCTAGTTGCTAGAAGGAATAGGGATTCCTATAGTGTGGCAGATGAGGATGAGGTTTGTCAAGACCATTCACCAATGGAGATTTGGTTGGAAGAAGGTGTAGAGAGAGGCCACTAAGGAGAGAGTGGTAGTGCATCACCAGGATCTGCTGTTGGACAAGAGGAATGGGTCTATGAAGCAACATGTAGGATAGACATCTCAGTGAGCATTGTGATGTAGTTTGAGAGTACTCCACTGATGGGAGTTGAAGGAGCCTGATGATGCTCTGAAATGATGGTAGTTTGATTTTGTTGGTTGGTTGGTCATTGTTCCATTGATGTGCAGATTAGAAGCCTGAAACTGGAGAGATAGAAGCTGAAGCTAGAAAGAGATATAGAAAAAGGACTTTGTTTTGTAGATACATTTCCAAGGGACTTGGAAATCTTTGTTGGTTGGTTGTATGGTGTAGGAGCACCTCAAAACCTAAAGAATCTTAAAGTTAATAAGAATACAGTTTTCGCTGTGCGCTCTGCATCAATCATGAAGAGAAGGAATCAAACCATATGTTCACCAGGTTGTTCCACAGCTAGATATGATTAATGCTAACTTCTATGGAAAAGGAATGAAAACAACATGCACAACATGAAATGCACTCCAAGGGATGCAGCAAATTAAAGCACATATCCAAAATCCATTCACAGATTACTCAAAGTTTATGATTGTATGTAATCAGGGTACTTCATCTTCCTTTAGTATGCAAAAGTGTGTAGATTCACAATTGGCCTTGAGAATTAGTCCTGATGTTTTAGCAATCTAATCTCAATTAAGTTTTGAATGAATTACAAAGTGCACTCCATTTCCTTTTATAGGACAAGAAGAGGAGGTAGTTACAAAAGATCCTATGATCAGAATTTGTCTATTAAGATCAACGGTCCATAACATTCCTTGACCAAGTCAAACATATAGGAAACATGACACATATTGCCAATTGGGAATCCTCTAGTGAGTACAGTTGTCATCTTCAGCCCTTCAATGATCTCCAACTTGCTTCAAATCCAATGACCAGTGCTGATAAGATAAAAAACACATACTGTAGTCTTCTTTTATGTAGCAGGATCTTCTTCATATGTTTGCATCTCTGCATCTGTCTTCATATAATTATCATAATCCCACACAAAAGTGTCTATCTAAAACTTACTTATTGTGGTATCCCTTACTTTGCCAAACTTTAATGCTTGTATTTGTTCATCTAAAGGTTCTATCATTGTCATCCTTTTATCAGCCTCTTTCTTGAATGTCTTCACCTTCACATTCAATTCAACCATTTCATCCATGACCTCCATAGTGAAGAGTTCTTTAGGATCTTTAGGTACTTCTTTGAACTTATCCTTAAACATTTGTATTGCTTCATCCAATTCTAGAACCTCTTCCTCTATTATGGCTTCATCTAGTAACTCTTCCATTATTCCTAATTCCTCGGTTAACAAATTATGCATTTTAGTCTGAATATCATTTACTCTATCCATGTTAGCCTTTAATACATTGAGTTCATAACCCATTTCAGTCATCCATGTGCTCATGAGTGGCACGGTTGTATTAGTAACAATTTTGCCTTTTACCAAATCATTATCTGTCATATCTTTGGCCCTCTTGAGTCTAGCCATTGCATAGTTACATTTTTGGATCCACTGGGTGAATTCACCCTTCAAAGAATCAATACTTTCTTTCAATTTGGACAATGTGTCCCAATCTGACTTAGAAATCTTTATTACCTCCTCTCCAGATGTCATGAACTTCATGAACCACTTATGCATAGTATTGATGCTTATGTATATCCAGGTGATCTATATCTTCTTCACTTATTAGAGTGAGTGCAGCTGGTTTCTTTGTGGTCGTCATGGTGGACGCCAAGCTATCAGGCCTTATCAATCCTTGTATAAATTGTTGTAGTTGGGCATTTTGTTCTTTTAACTCCTTTTTCCTTGCCTTAAGCTTTCAAACTTTGGCTACTAAAGCTTTGACACTTTGAAGATGCTATTGGGCTTCTTGCTCAATGGTTATATGTCCTAGGTCAATTTGTGTCACCTGATACTCATTTGGCCTAATCTCACCTTTTGCTTTGTCTACTGTAAGTACAGTGACTTGGGCTATCCTTTTCCCTATTTTTAGGTCTCTCCAATGTTGGAGACTGTCCTAGCTCTCTATTTTGCTTTTGTAGAATCAATTAAAAACAATGATTTAAAATCAAATGGTACCTATTGTACCTCCCTTGGTTTATTTCTGTAGCAATTAGATTAAGAACATGAGGCTGTGATCCTTTACTTTCATCTGGTTGCTCCATTTGAGTACATGTATCTTTTTATTTATCTTGATCACCTAGATCTTGTACATTTTCTTGTGATTTACTCCTGGTATCTGGATATCCTTCTTCATGTATCTCCTCCTCAAGCACCTCCTCTTGTCTTTGTTCCAGAGGTGACTATTTATCCAGTGCTGAATCTTCATGCTTTTCTGGAATGTTATCAGATTTAGCCCTTTAGCCTTTATCCTCTTCCCTACCTAGATTATTATCTTCCTTATGCTCATCATCTTTTTTCTCGATGGCTATAGGTGATATACCAACCTTTTCCTATTTAGGTTTGTCTATCATGACATTCTCTTGTCCTATTTACACCTGTTCATCACCACCTTTATTATCTTCCATTGGAATACTCCTCCCTTGAGATTGGTCCATCTGGATGGCTTCTTCTTTCTTATCCCCCTCTTTGGGTACATAAGCTAAGTCTACCATAGCTGGGCTAGTAACATTTTCAATCAAATTATTGATAGATTCCATGTGCACCTCTGCCTCAGGGGTTTTCTCTCTTTCATATCTTTCATTGTGTGTTTTACCTGTATCCCCTACTTTTGTATGTTGCAGTAGGGTCTCAATGGGATCGTTAGTGATCTCCTTGACCAATTCATCTCCCTATGTTAAATCCATAATTTGGCTTAATGAGAGAGACTCAGTGGCTTGCTCCAATTGGATTTCATCCCTTGAGACTTCTACCATTTTAGTCTTTACCTTTATGATGGCTTCGATAGGGACATTATGTTGCAACTCCTTAACTATCTGTTCAACTAGATCAGTTGATCCTGATGCTACCATCTGTGTTGGTGACAAAGCACCTCTCATGCATGGGCTCTGATATCTAGAATACCTTGGAACCTTCACTCCTTGTAGTATATCATCTCTTTTCCTTTTCAATGTTTGGAGTGGTTCCTCTCCTCCTTCATCTTCTTTATCTTCCTCATCCATAACATCCCTTACTAGACTTTGCTCTACATCCTTGGAAGTTTCCCCTTGTGTGATAGCTACTCTGGATGTGGATATAGCAATATATTTTAGGGGGGTATCCTTAGGGGTGAGGGTGGTACATATGCTAGTGAAACTCCTTCAATAGTGAGCTATTCTGCAGCTCTGAATTACTTGGCTATAATATTTTTACTTCATGATCTTAGCTCTTCTTTATTAGGAAATCATCAAATCCAGGCTCTTTTCTTTCCTTCATCTTCTTCTTCTTAGAGGTAATTGCAACGCCTTTCTTTTTCAATTCATTAATCCTCTTTTCAACCTAGCTTTTAGTCCTAGCCATGACTTTGGTCATAAGAGCATCAATAGATGTTTCCTCCTTTTGCTTCAGATCCGAAGATGATATTGTATCATTATATACTTTTTGTTCCTCATACTCGGGGTCTGTAAGATCATCATCATATTTCCTTATCTGGGGAGGCACCTCAGGCTTTCTTATGGTCCTCATCTAGTCCAAGGTTAGTCTTTTGTATTCTCTTTGTCTTGCTTCATGGTTATCATCACAATCTGCTTAGTAGTCTTCAAGGTGGACACTATGTTTATATTTCTTATTGAACCTATTTTCTATTCTATGATATGGATCATAATCCCTAGCTAGAGGGAAAACTTCAGATTCAAGGTCTTCAAATCTAACTCAGCCTTCTTTGCATGTTCCATAGACCCAACAAGGAACCAATTGATATCAAGAGGGAATTTTCTGTAAGGGCGCCCTCTTTGGCCTTGGACAATTCCAGTATTGGTAGTTGCTGCCTCATCATCTCCATTAATACTACTCTATCAAAGGGGTGCCTGGGGAGCATATATGGTTTCCCACTAAAACCTTCCATCTAAATATATGAGTATGTCTTGGCTTGAATAAACAAAGAACCATATCCATTGATAACCTTTATGGCTCCTACTGAAAATCTCTTGGCCCTACTGAAAATCTCTTGGCCTTACTATGTGCAATATGAAAGCATCATTCACTAGCTTATAGTTTTGTAGAGATAATCTCTTTCTAATTGAGGATAATACTCCCAAGGAGGCTTTTCATTGAGCAATTTTCCTAGATTCCCCACTATCTATAATGCATCAAAAGTGCCTTTTACGGCACAAGCGTATACAAGATATGAGGTCATCCTAAAAATAGTGATTTTATTCTCTTTCCACTTAACCATCTGATCATGCAAGTGCCACTGATGATCTTAGCCCACTGGACCTTTGCATTTTCTAGCTTGTATTCCACCACCAACTTGGTCAACCTGAACATCCAAGGTTTGAATGTTCCGTTGTTGGCCAAACCTCTCATTCGACTAAGCATAGTCATAATATATTGGACTTCCTCATTGAAGTCAAATTTATACAAATGTATTGCTATTTTAGTAGCAGTCGCGGCTGTATTGGTTAGGTTCATCCATCCTTGATAGATGACCTTTCTATAGTCTTTATCCTTAGCCTCATACTGGTGCAGGAGCACCCCTACAAGATAGGACATAAGTCTATTTTTAGTATGTTTGACTTCATGATGTAATAAGGTCCATTGGACCAATGCGTATGTATTAGATCAACCTAGGAGATTGTGCAGGTAGTTAGGAGTTTGTTGTCGGGCTGTCTGAGCTGTCTCCTCCCAACCGCTTGGAAGCTCCCAGCCGCTGGGAATCAAGTTGGTAGTACTCGTAGGAGATTGCTATATATATCTTAGATCAGTTAGGGTTTAGGAATGAGTAAGAGATTGAATTGAGGTTATAGAGGGTAGTTACAGAGCAATTCAGACAGGGAAGACATTGTTGTTTCCAGCATTGCAGAAGTAGGATATTTGTGATACATTTAGACTGTGAAACTTGTATGCATTTTTATTAGTGAAAGCATAAGATCTCATCAATTGCATTTATCTGGTTTATAAGCTGTCTGTACATTGATTTCTTTTAGGTTACAAGTGAATGGATTCATTCAACCCTTCCACCGGTTGATTCTCTGAATCGGTGGAAAGGTCATGTATGTTAGTATAGCTTGCATTTTGTTTTTCTGTTTATGCATTTCATGTTTGGGAGATCAGTTGGTAGCATGCTATGAATCATCCTAGCATCCTCATGTGCTAGGGTTAGGAGGATAAATTTCTAAGTTTTGATCAGAAGGTGATCCGGCCTGATCATCATGTTTTCTGTGTGAAATTGTGAGGTTTTGTGAGGTTGTATGCAGTTAACGGATATACAATATCTGCATGCGACGTTACAGACTGTGTGCATCGCATCGATATCTGTGTGTATATCGCTATCTGGATCGGGTCATGAAACTTACGAAAATTGCATGTTTTGAATGCATCAGGATGATATAAGTCGGATATATACTTCCTGTGTATATCGTCATCAGGATATTAGAATATCACCTGACATTTCATATCATGCTGCGGAATATGTAAGTGTCTTATATCCGGGTGACATCATCATCAGGTGCATGTGACGTCATCGTCATCAGGATATTTGCAAATATCACCCGATGAAGATTTATCCTGCTGACGTTAAGAGTTTCGGCATCGGCAGGAGTAATAGTATCAGAGAGACTCTTTACGGCTTGGCCGATAGGAGAAGTGTTGTCGATAGGCAACTTGACCGATGAAGAAAGATATCAGGGTGATATCGGACATCGGGGAAGTGCTTTTGAGTCAGGCCGATAAGTCAAGTCTGGCCGATCGGTATATGACCGATAAAACTATCAGGGTAACATTAGTCGTCGAGGTAAGTCAGTATCCCTTGGCCGATGAGCAATATCTTGCCGATAGGCGATAAAGTGGATCATACATATCGGTGTGAAGTGGAGATTGGTGTGACCCTTTACATAGGTGCCGATAGTGGTTTTCTTGCTGATAAGGAAGTGAACAGTGGTCAGTAGGAGGATATTTTGTGTTTGCCCGAAATATGATGATGCTGACAAGCTTATAGGCATACATGCTGTATGTCAAGATTTTAACATGATAGTGGATTAATGGTTTATCCATCCCATTTGTAAGCTTTTACTGCGTGGCTCTGCATCATAGTGGTATCAGAGCAAAGGTTGGATCTTCTGGAAAAGATCAGAGTATAACAAGATGTCAGATGAAGAAGGAACATCAGAGATTCCGGCAAGGATGACCAACGCTGAGTTGGCAGTCCTGGTAAAGAAGCAGATTGCTGAGAGCAAGGCCATGAAGGCCCAGAATCAGGAATTGAAGGATAAGTTAGAGGAGTTGAGGAACAGAGTAGGTTCTGGTAAAGAAGAAGATAGGGAAGAAGAAGAGATCCCTAGTTGGAACGAGGAGGCCGTTCTTGCAGACCAGAGGCCATTGTTGAACGCCCTCAAAGCCATGGAAAGGAGAACCATGGATGTGAAACTAGATTTGACAGTGTTTACAGGAAAGATGGAACCTGATTCAGTGATGGAGTGGATAGACTCCTTGAACAATTTCTTTGAAACAGAGGAGATACCAGAACACCAGAGAGTAAAAATAGCCCAGTCAAAGATGAAAGAAGCTGCATTGACATGGTGGAATTTTGTCCAAGATGACAGAGTACAGGAAGGAAAGCGTAGAGTCACTACATGGAAGAAGATGATGGCATTAGTAAAGGAAGCCTATGTCCCATTGGATTACAGTATCCAATTACACAAGAGGAAACAAAACTTGAAGTAGAAGGAGCTAGATGTCAGCTCATATACAGAGGAATTCATGAAACTCTGTGTGAAGACAAAGGTAAAAGAAAGTGAGGAAGAGAAGGTAGCCAGATACCTTAATGGATTGAGGTTCAACATTCAGGAAGATTTGAATCTGCATAATCCAGATACAGTTCAGAAATGTTTTCAGTTGGCATTGAAAGTGGAAGAGAAGTTAAAGAGGAAACAGGAACAACATAATAGAGGAAGAGGAAAATAACAAAGAGGTGGAAGAGGTCCTTTCAAAGTTAGAGGACATGGACATGGATATCAGGGAGAATCCAGTCATGACAATAGTAAGGGAAACAATAGTTAGTACCAGAGGGAAAGTTACAGTCAGCAAGGAAACCTCAGAGGCAGAAGACCTTTCAGAGGAAGATCCCAGGGCAGAGGATCCATCAGATGTTATAACTGTAACAAAGAAGGCCATATAGCCAGCAGATGTCCAGAAAAGGCCACAAGCTCAATAGGAGAAAGGAGAACAAATCTAATCCAAGAACCTGATAGTCAAAGTATGATGGGCTCTAATGCTTTTTAGAGTGTGAATGCTCCTGATAATTATGGATATCCAGAGAGTGGGGAATCTCTAATGATGAGAAGAACAATGACTACCATGAAGGTACCTGACAAAGAACCCCCTCAAAGAAAGTCTCTTTTCAGAACCATTTGCAAAGCAGGAGGTAAGGCATGTAAAGTTTTAATTGATTCTGGTTCTACTAAAAATTTTGTATCTGAAGAAATGGTGACAAAGCTTAAGCTTAGGAGATTACCTCACCCATCCTCATACAAAGTCTCATGGCTTACCCAAGGTTAGCAGACAGTTGTAGAAGAACAGGCTTGGGTAGAATTTCAGATTGGAGCATACAAAGACAGGTTGTTGTTTGACATTACCAAGATGGATGCTTGCAATCTTTTATTTGGTAGACCATGGCAGTATGATTTGAAGGCACGCCATGATGGTGTTAGAAACACCTATACAATCACTAAAGATGGTAAGGTGATAGAGTTACTACCATTGACAGAGAATGAGGAGAAATCCAAAGAAAAAGAGGTGAAGGTAATGCTGATGGAAGGGAAACAGTTCATGAAAGAAGTAGCAGCAGAAGGTACAGTTGCATATGCCCTAATTCCATGTATGAGAGTGAATAAAGAATAGCAGCAAGAAGTCAAGGGAGAGAAGAAACAGAGGTTCGTAGACCCAGCTATCCAAGAGCTATTGGATAAGTATAAAGGTATCATCTCAGATGGAATGCCAAGATCCCTACCCACCTGTAAGGGATATTAGTCACTGCATAGACCTAATTCCAGGATCGACACTTCCAAACAAGGTAGCCTATAAGCTAACTCTAGAACAGAATGCAGAAGTAGCTAGACAAATTGAGGAATTGCTGGATACAGGTCTGATTGGGAAAAGTTTAAGTCCATGTGCAGTACCAGCTGTACTAGCACCAAAGAAAGAAGGCACTTGAGGCATTGCATAGATTCCAGAGCTATTAACAAGATCACAATCAAGTATAGGTTTTCGATCCCTAGGATAGAGGATTTACTTGACTATTTAGGAGGTGCCAAGTATTTTACAAAAATAGATTTGAAGAGTGGGTATCATCAGATCAGGATTAGGCCAGGAGATGAATGGAAAACAGCATTCAAAACTAATGAAGGGTTATATGAGTGGAAAGTTATGCCTTTTGGCTTGTCTAATGCACCTAGTACTTTTATGAGATTGATGAATGAGGTTTTGAGAGAATTCATTGGTAGGTTTGTCATAGTATATCTAGATGACATTCTGATTTTCAGCAACCACAAAGAAGAACATCTCAGACATATAGATTTGGTTCTTAAGAGGTTACATGAAGAGAAGCTGATGATAAATTTAGACAAGTGCTTATTCATGCAAGAGGAGATCACATATTTGGGTTTTGTCATTTCACAAGGAAAGCTGCAAATGGATAAGGAGAAGGTAAGTGCCATATTGTCTTGGCCAACTCCAAGGACTTCCGAATGATGTCAGAAGTTTCCATGGTTTAGCAACCTTCTACAGAAAGTTTATAAGAGGGTTTAGTCATATTTGTGCACCCATGCTTGATACTATCAAAGGAGGACAGAAGTACAGATTTGCTTGGACTCAGAGAGCAGATGATTCTTTTGAAACATTGAAGAAGAAGGTGGCACAGCAACCAGTCCTTGCACTTCCAGACTTTAACAAAATCTTTCAGGTGGAATGTGATACTAGTCACATGGCCATTGGAGCAGTACTTAGCCAAGAAGGTAGACCAATTGCATTTTTCAGTGAGAAGCTCAACGATGCTAAAAAGAGGTATTCATCATATGATTTGGAAATGTATGCTTTAGTCTAGGCACTCAAGAAATGGAGGCATTACTTGATGCCAAAGGAATTCATAGTATTCACAGATAACCAGGCTCTGAGTTTCATAAACAGACAAGAAAAGCTGAACCACAGACACATGAAATGGGTAGAAACCTTACAAGCTTTTACTTTTACACTGAAACATAAGAAAGGAGTCAAGAATAAAGTTGCAGATGCCTTGAGCAAGAGAGTTCTAACAGTCAACCAGATTCAGTTGGAGAGTGTTGGAATTGATTCATTAAAGACCATGTATGAGGTTGATGAAGAGTTTGGCGAGATATATCAGGTATGTACTTCTTTTGGAGAGAAATATCATGCTGAATTCTCTAAATTTTTGATCCAGGATGGATTGCTGTGCAAAGGTGGACAGTTGTGTATTCCAAGGTGTTCTATGAGGTTAAACATCATTAAGGAGAAACATTGTGGAGCTATGGCAGGTCATTTTGGTCTAGATAAAACTCTTGATCTTGTCCGAAGACATTACTTTTGGCCTAGGTTACAATTAGATGTTAGAAAGTTTGTAGAGACATGTGTGATATGTCAGAAAGCAAAAGGCAGGTCAACTAATGCAGGTTTATATCAGCTGTTACGCATTCCTTCCAGACCATGGGAAAGCATAAGTATGGATTTTGTCTTGGGTTTACCAAGGACAAGGAAAGGGTTTGACAGTGTTTTTGTTGTAGTGGACCGATTCAGCAAAATGGCACATTTCTTGCCATGCAAAACCACTGCTGATGCTTCATACATTGCAGATTTGTTTTTCAGGGAAATTGTCAGGATCCATGGATTGCCATTGAACATAGTGTCAGATAGGGATGTGAAGTTTATTGGTCACTTCTGGAGAACTCTTTGGAAGAAACTTGGAACAAATTTATCTTTTTCCTCTGCATATCATCCTCAAACGGATGGACAGACTGAAGTAGTGCATCGTTCCTTAGGAAATCTACTTAGATGTTTGACAAAACAGCATGGAGAAAAGTGGGATAATATTCTATCTCAAGCTAAATTTTCCTATAATGATATTGTCAATAGGAGTATAGGGAAATCCCCTTTTCAGATAGTGTATGGTATGCATCCAAGAGGAATTTTGGAATTGAGAGATCTACCTACAGTAGACCCTGTTAGTGCAGAAGGAGAAGCTTTTGCAGAAGCCATAAAAGAGGTTCATGATCAAGTAAAAACCCACCTGCAGAAAACCACCTTGAAGTATAAGGAATATGCTGATAAAAAGAAGAAGGATGTCCAGTTTGATGTTGGAGATTTGGTATGGGTTCATTTGAAGAAGGACAGACTTCCCAAGGGCAAATATACTAAACTCATGCAGCGAAAAGTTGGACCATGTCAGATTTTGAACAAGCATGGACAGAATGCTTATGAGATCCAACTCCCTCCCGATCTTGGTTTGTCCCCTATATTCAATGTGTGTGATTTAACTCCATACAAGTCTAATCTAGATGCAGACCAGGAACTCCTACAGGATACAGTCATTGATGACATTCCAAAGCATGATCTACCTCAGTTGCAGAAGGTTTTGGACACCCGAGTGGTCCAACAGACCTGGAACAAACGATATTTGGAGTATCTAGTGTCTTGGGAGGGAAAACCTAATTCCAAAGCAGTATGGATGACTGAAGAGCAGATCCAGAAACATGGTGTCGATCTACATACTCTCATCTCAAGTGGACTTGAGATTTCTTCTTCTGGGGAGTATGGTGCAGGAGCACCCCTACAAGATAGGACATAAGTCTATTTTTAGTATATTTGACTTCATGATGTAATAAGGTCCATTGGACCAATGCGTATGTATTAGATCAACCTAGGAGATTGTGCAGGTAGTTAGGAGTTTGTTGTCGGGCTGTCTGAGCTGTCTCCTCCCAGCCGCTTGGAAGCTCCCAGCCGCTGGGAATCGAGTTGGTAGTACTCGTAGGAGATTGCTATATATATCTTAGATCAGTTAGGGTTTAGGAATGAGTAAGAGATCAAGTTGAGGTTATAGAGGGTAGTTATAGAGCAATTTAGACAGGGAAGACATTGTTGTTTCCAGCATTGCAGAAGTAGGATATTTGTGATACATTTAGACTGTGAAACTTGTATGCATTTTTATTAGTGAAAGCAAAAGATCTCATCAATTGCATTTATCTAGTTTATAAGCTATCTGTACATTGATTTCTTTTAGGTTACAAGTGAATGGATTCATTCAACCCTTCCACCGGTTGATTCTCTGAATCGGTGGAAAGGTCATGTATGTTAGTATAGCTTGCATTTTGTTTTTCTGTTTATGCATTTCATGTTTGGGAGATTAGTTGGTAGCATGCTATGAATCATCCTAGCATCCTCATGTGCTAGGGTTAGGAGGATAAATTTCTAAGTTTTGATCAGAAGGTGATCCGGCCCGATCATCATGTTTTCTGTGTGAAATTGTGAGGTTTTGTGAGGTTGTATGCAGTTAATGGATATACAGTATCTGCATGTGACGTTACAGACTATGTGCATCGCATCGATATTTGTGTGTATATCGCTATCCGGATCAGGTCATGAAACTTACGAAAATTGCATGTTTTGAATGCATCAGGATGATATAAGTCAGATATATACTTCTTGTGTATATCGTCATCGGGATATTAGAATATCACCCGACATTTCATATCATGCTGCGGAATATGTAAGTGTCTTATATTCGGGTGACATCATCATCAGGTGCATGTGACGTCATCGTCATCAGGATATTTGCAAATATCACCCGATGAAGATTTATCCTGCTGACGTTAAGAGTTTCGGCATCAGCAGGAGTAATAGTATCGGAGAGACTCTTTACGGCTTGGCCGATAGGAGAAGTGTTGCCGATAGGTAACTTGACCGATGAAGAAAGATATCAGGGTGATATCAGACATCGGGGAAGTGCTTTTGAGTCAGGCCGATAAGTCAAGTCTAGCCGATCGGTATATGACCGATAAAACTATCAGGGTGACATTAGTCGTCGGGGTAAGTCAGTATCCCTTGGCCGATGAGCAATATCTTGCTGATAGGCGATAAAGTGGATCATACATATCTATGGTGTGAAGTGGAGATCGGCATGACCCTTTACATAGGTGCCGATAGTGGTTTTCTTGCCGATAAGGAAGTGAACAATGGTCAGCAGGAGGATATTTTGTGTTCGCCTGAAATATGATGATGCTGACAGGCTTATAGGCATACATGTTGTATGTCAAGATTTTAACATGATAGTGGATTAATGGTTTATCCATCCCATTTGTAAGCTTTTGCTGCGTGGCTCTGCATCACATACTCTCTAGCCAGAGCATCTAGATTAGGTACATACATGTTTTGTGTCATTGGTAAATGAAATTCCTCTGCAATACCATCCATTGAAAGATTAGCATATAGCCTTTGTTACTTCTCCATCCTCCTAGTGTTGACATCATAGTTCAATGCACAATCCACTATAAGCTCAAAATCTTCTGTAGAATAAGGAAAACTAGCTACGTGAAACAATCTAGATGCCACGACATTCTGTAGAATAATGTTATCTTCTCCAACTTCCATTCTCATTTTGAAATCCTCTAAGTTTGTATTTCTTGTGTGAGTATCCTCCTGATGACCCTGTTGGCAAGAGACACTACTAAGCATGTAAGGTCATATCATTGATGGCAACTGAATCAATCTTACACATCTGCATTGTATCATTTGATCATACCGAAAGTCAGATTGCAGATTTGTCTAAGTCTGGATAGATAGGAACAGAGCATATGACAGGGTCTAACGTTTTGGTCCATATTTCTCCACAGGTAACCATATTGTGTTACAGATATGAGGGTATGTTAAGGGATGTTAGGGCTACCTAAATCCAAATATTTAGCCTCTGGTGATGAAGGGAGTGAAATTTACAGGCATCTAAGTATCAAGTTTTGGTTAGATAGTTCAGTTCAGTGAAGAACAAGTTGACTTGGTGTTTGATCCTTGTGTGGATTAAGAGAAGTGGTTGGTTGAGTTATTTATGAGATCCAGTTGTATTGGCCAACATGTGTGGTGACTTGAATTCATAAGTTGTGTCCACATTGATGTTTATGCATGGATTCAGCTAATAGAACAGTGATCTTGAAAAATTTTAAGTTTTCTTGAGGACGACTGCAGTTGGGGTAATTTCATGTTGTAGATATATATGATCGATGGGTGCAAGTATTTTGAGGTATGGATGTGTGAATATGAAGTGATAAGTGTGAAGGGTGGCAATATCAAGTGTGAAGCAGAGATCTGATCCTCAGATTATGGCAGAACAGTGAAACAGGGCAGTGAGAGATGAAGTGTGTGAAGTCAACATATTGAGCCTAGCTGGAACTGTAATCTTGCATTGTTAGATTCTATTCTTTAGTTCAAGTACTTTAGTGAACTCTTGTAATTAATCTTGTAGGCAGAGAGCCTTCTTTGAGCAATGAGATCTGGGTAGTGTGCTCAAAGGCATGTGCCTTCCCAATTTGCAATACTTTTAACAGAGTATAAAATATTGTGGGTTAACCCCCACCGTGGTTTTTCCCTTACCCAGATTTCCACGTAAAAATCCTAGTGTTATGTATGTTGATTATGTTTCTGCTCATGTGTTGTTGATTCATGCTTTAATGGTTATATCATTAATCTGTTAATAAGTTGTAAAGAAGATTAAATACAGAAAAAAGATAAAGTTTTGAGACAACTAATTCACCCCCCCTCTCAGTTGTTTGCCCTAATTTCAACAATTGGTTTCAGAGCTCAGTTCCTTAGAATAAGTTTAACAGCTTGAGGAAGATCTGGGAAGGTGTTTTCAATGGGTTCATTCAAGCATTCTAATGGTATTAATCAACAACTTCAAGTAGCCTTAGAAGATATTGACCTGTCTAGAGCATAAATCAGATATCTACAAGAAAACCTTAAAGATGCTGAAGATTTCATTGAGACCTTAAAAGGACAATTGAGCAAATCTAATGAAAAGAGGAAGGAGCTACTTCATCAGCTAGCAAATTAGAATGAAGACAATGACATGGATGAGGCCCTGAAGGAGAACACAAAGGATTGTGAGAAGCTGGCAAAAGAAGTTGTTGTCCTAAAACATGAGATGGAATCTGGGGTGATGAGGCTAACCAAGGAAATTGAGGAAAGTAAGAAGACTAAGGAAAAACTGAATCAATCTCTAAAAGAAAGAACAGAAGAGTGCCACAGATTGGACAGAATAATTGGCCACCTAGAATCTGATCTACAAGAAACTAGGGATAATGAGGAACAATTTGAAAGATAGATTGTCATTCTCAAACATGACCTAGAAGTTGCAAATGAATATAAAAAGAAGTTCAAGATAAACTCAGCTAAACTTGAGGTGTTGCTTGACAGTCAAAAGAAGGCAGATGATAAGCATGATCTAGGATTTGAAAAAGGTGAAAGCTCTGGATCCGGTCAAAGAAATCTTGAAGCAAGAAATCAAAGATGGAATCCTAGAAGACCTCTGGTAAGACAACCTAATGCTCAAAGGTATCCATATTTCAATGGTAATTGTTTCAAATGCAATAAGTATGGTCATAGAGCTAATCAATGTAGAAGTAAAGTGAATCAAAATGCATCATCTTTCTCTAGTCAATGCTTTAATTGCAAAAAGATAGGTCATAAAGCTGAGGAATGCAGAAGTGGATCAAGGAATCCTCCTAAGAATAAACAAGTGTTCAATGGAAGATGTTTTACTTGCAATAAGTTTGGACATATTGCAATGCAATACAAATCTAAACCTGCTCCAACATGTAATTGATAGAAAAATAAGATTGTGTTTCAACTACAACAAATCCAGACATATTGCTAAATTTTGTAGAAGCAAAAAGGAGAACTCATAGGCAGGTAAAGGAAAAATAGAGTAGAAGTTGGACAAAGGCAAGGGCAAAATAGATGTGAATGAGATCTAGAATGAAATGAACAAAACATGGGTAAAGAAAAGTGTAATGAATGACAATGATGGGTCTACACTAGAATCTGGTACTAATAATCCCTCTGGGAATTGAAATAGGAGCTCTGGCTCAGGGGAACTACATTGAAAATCTAATTCCCCCTACCAATAAGTGGGTGTCTGAATCTAGCATGATGAATGAAGATAAAGAAGCCTATTGCAAATTTGTTGAAGCAAATTCTAGAAGAAAAGAAGCTAATACGATTGATTGCGAAGCAATTAAAGATTGATTGTGTACAGAAATAGTGTAACCAGATGTATTAGGGAAAAGCATTTATTACAATGGCAAATTAGGTTTTACAGAGCATAAAAGGTCATTTACTCAACATTTGAATCACTTTGCATTTGAAGAGAACAAGGAGAAGAATGATTGAGCTAAGATTTCAAAGATTTGAAGTACGAAAAGTGAATTCGACAACTAACCCTAACTGGCAAAACAAGGTATTCTCTGTGAAACTCTCTAAATTTGCAATCTCTGGATATGGCTACTCTATTGGTTGTTGACATCACCAAAAGGCCCTGACCTAAATTCAAAAAACATCCACACAAATCTGTAGAGGTCAATCCATTAGGTGCTTTTTCAAATATTCCGCTTGGTATGTTGCATGTTGAAGATATTAAGGCTTATATACATGGTAGCATAGATGAGTTTGGGGATTCAAAGTTAGTAGATTTGTTCAAGAATCATCTAAGGGATGAGTTTCATGGTCTTAAACCTAAGTATAAGGTATTGCAAGTCAAACATTTCATATAGGTTATTGGGTTCCCATCCTTCAGTGAAGATGAGTGGGTCCAGTATATACTGAGTCAGATGCATGCTGAATTCAAGTGGTTGATGAAACCCTTTAAGATCACCAAGGATGTTATCCAAGCCATAATAGGATTGAACTCATTTGGTGGACTACCAATGTTAAAATTAGTGAAGAATTAGACTGTGATTGAAGCTACTAGATCAAAATTTGATAAGAGGGAAATGACAATAAATGATATAACTGATTCAGATGTCAAATTTGCCTCTATGGTGATTGGGTATAAGATATACCACTCCAGCAGGGAAAACTCTATCCGGCATAGCCATTTATGTTGCCTATTAGATGTTAAGAGAGAATGCTAACTATGACCTGCGTGAGCTTCTACAAAACCAGTTAATGGAGAACCTAAACAAGATCAAAAAGGACAAGAAGAATACATTCAAGTATGGTACATTGGCATTGTGTTTGTTCTTCTATTTCATGAATGAGTTACCCAACAAGAAAAGCATGTGTTGGACCAGTGATAAGCATGTTTCCATACAAATAAGAGAGCACTTGAACAATATTGGTGACTCCAATGCCCAAAGGACTACTCTTTGGGGATATTTCAAGAATTTTTAGAGCATGATTAAATCAAGGGAAAGAATCCCTAATTTTGTGGTAGAAAAGTACAAGGATACAATTTGTTTCATGGTGGAAATAGATCAATGCTTGATGGAAGCAGTTAAACCAAGGATTGTATGGATCATGCCCATGGGGTATGAAGTTGATGGAAAAATACTGGAGATGTATGCTTAACACTTTCTGAGCAAACCAAAAGATACTTCAGTTGAGAAATTTGGTACATATAGTGAACTCAGTGTAAAACTGCATGTTGAGCTCTAGAAACCTGAGTCTATGAGAAAGATTCAAAGACAAGTTGAAATGTATGTAGAAAGCATTGGCATAACAAAATAATCCATGAGAAAAAATAGGGAAAGGATAGAGAAAACTGAGAAGGAGAAGCAGGACAGAGAACATGGAAGTGTTCTAATGGAATCCACTTCTAAAGCAAGGACTACTAGGAGATCTAGTACAACTTTTGGTGCATCACCTTCTCCTATTATAGAGAAATTCAAAGAAAAACCTACTAGTAAGGAAGGAAAAAGAACAAAGGTAATGGCCAAAAGGTCATATGTTAGTGTAGAGAAGGAGGATGAAGAAAAGACTAATTTAGATGATGAGGTTAAAGAGTTGAAGGCCTCAGGCACTAAGGTTGTTAAAGTACCTAAGGAGAAGCCCTCCAAAAGCACAAAGCCAAAGAAAGTAGAAGCATTAAGGGTTGCCCAAGACAAGCCCTCCAGAAGTGTAAGGGTAAGCAAAAGACTAAAGACTAAAACATCTACCTTGTCAATTAAAGATATTGTGAATGCAATAACTATTCATGGGAATTTGAATCCCATAACAAAATATTATGACAACTTTGATAAAGCCAACAAAAGAATTTTGGAGGATGCTACTGTTAAGTACTTGAACACATTCAACAAAGCACTTGTGGAAATTTTATTTGAAATCCCTAAGAGTCTAAGTGACATTCTGGAGATGAGAAAAGAAGTTGCAAAAGCAAAGGATTTGGAGCTAAGAGAACATGTGTTGTCTAGTTTATGTCTGGTAACCTCTAAGAAGGAAGACAATTAAATCTTCAAAGAAGTTAAAGATGAATTCAAAAGCAGAATTAGGATGAATAAACTAATGCTTGGAGACATTGATGAAGTAGTCAAAGAAATAGAGCAAATTCTGAGGAAAGCCCTAGACAAGAATAAGTTTTATGTGGTCACTGAGGAACCTGATGTTGATGATACATCCCTTTCAAATGAAGAAGAGTTGAAGGAAAATGAGTAGCAATTTGAGGTAGATGACTTCTCTGTTCCGAAAAAGGAAATATCAAATAAAGAAGATGAAGAGATGGTAAAGGAAGTTAATGTTGAGGGTACAAAAAATACTCAAATTTCTCCAGACCAATCCTATGAGGCAAATGTAGAAATGAATATGGAAATAAATGATCCTACTAAAGGTGATTCTGAGAAGAATAAGGAACAGAAAGTAGAAGAGGTTGAGGAAAAGGAAGTTCAAGAAGAAGAAACTAATGATGGAATTGATTCCTCCATTCCAGACTTTGAGGAATTTGATAAAAATGATGATGATGCAGCAGCTGAGGATACACAAAATCTTCTAAAAAATAATGTAGAAGACATTGTTGATGATGCAGAGAGAGAAGAAGTAGAGAAAAATAATGAAAATGATAATCAAGACAATGTGGTTGACTTCAGAAAGGGAGAAGATACAGACCCTAATGAGCACAAAATTGAAACATCATATTGGGCAAGAGACACTACAGAAGCATTGAAATAAATTTTGGAGAAAGATAAACAAGTTGCAAAAGATCTGGGTATAATACAAGGTTCAATCAATTTTGATGCTCTGTCACCAGTATAGAAAATGAAGTTGGCCTCTTTTGCACAAGCCAAGGCTAGAGAAGAAATTTTGAAGTTTCATATAGAAGATAGTGAGTTGCTTGATCTTGCATCTGGCATTTTGGAGAAAATCATGCCTACATTTCAGAAGGATTCATCAGCATCCCCCTCTGGTCAGTTGAAAAGTCTGATAAACTCTGTAAGTACTCACTTTGAGTCTTTTGAAAAGTCAGCAGAAGTAAAAGTCTGGAATAAATTTAATGATAAAAGATTTAGTGAACTAAAAATAATAATTGCCAATGATAGAATTATGTTGGATCCTAGTGTAAAGAGTATTCAAAATGCCCTCACTGAATGAGGAGATGTGTACAAATTCTATCTATCTTGGTCAAAAGTTATAGAAGACATTGAGAAGAAAATAAAGGAGTTTGAGCAAAAATTGTCAAATGTATCTCAATCCTTTAATCCTTTGACAATATCTGCAGTAAGTCAAGAATGTCAAGTAGTTAACTTGATTGATGAAATAAAGACATTTGTGAAGGAAAAAGAAAACATTGTGGCAAGGATGTGTGAACTCTGGGGACTGATTCTCCCTAAGTTAGAAACAATGTTCAATGCATTGATAGAAGCTCAAGTTGTTGCTCTGACAAGTGATCCCACTAATTTGCAAAAGGCAGAGTCACAGGCATTCTTATTCAGTGGTCATAATTTAGTTTTGGATGGCATGAAGAAAAGTTGGGACAATGAGTTGGCATAGTTGAAGAACATTTTTGGTGATGTGTTTAAGTTTATGTAGATAAAACATAAGGATTATTTGTACATATGTAGAAGTATGTATAGAGTTTTGTGTGAATTTTTGGATCCAGACCTTGACCTTCACCATTGATGTCAAAGGAAGAGTGAAAAGCAGTAAAAAATGAGGAATTCAGCTAAGGGGAATCATTGAAAATCACAAGTGTACATAGTAAGGGGGAGCTATTCTAACACTTAGTCATTTTTCACTAAGTGTTGCCATCAATGCCAAAGGGGGAGATTGTTGGCAAGAGACACTGCTAGGCATGTCAGGTGTTGTCATTGATGGCAACCAAATCTATCTTACACATATGCATTGTATCATTTGATCATATCGGAAGTCAGATTACAGATTTGTCTATGTCTAGATAGACAGGAACAGAGCATATCACAGGGTCCAATTTTTTGGTTTGCATTTCTCCATAGTTAACCATATTTTGCTATGGATGTGAGGGTATGTTAAGGGATGTTAGGGCTATCTAAATCCAAAGATTTAGCCTCTGGTGATGAAGGGCGTGAAAGTTACAGGCATCTGAGTATCTAGTTTTGGTAAGATAGTTCAGTTTGATGAAGAACAGGTTGACTTGGTGTTTGATCCTTGTGTGGATTAAGAGAAGTGGTTGGTTGAGTTATTTATGAGATCTAGTGGTATTGGCTGACATGTGTGGTGACTTGAATTCATAAGTTGTGGTCCACATTGATGTTTATGCATGGATTTAGCTGACAGAACAGTGATCTTGAAAAAAATTTAAGTTTTCTTAAGGCCGACTGTAGTTGGGGTAATTTCATGTTGCGGATATATATGATCGATGGGTAAGGTCATTTTGAGGTATGGATGTGTGAATATGAAGTGAGAAGTGTGAAGGGTGAAGGGTGGCAGTATCAAGTGTGAAGCAGAGATCTGATCCTCGGATTATGGAAGAACAGTGAAATAGGGTAGTGAGAGATGAAGTGTGTGAAGTCGCTATATTGAGCCTAACCAGAACTGTATCTTGCATTGTTAGATGCTATTCTTCAGTTCAATTACTTCAGTGAACTCTTGTAATTAATCTTGTAGGCAGTGAGCCTCCTTTGAGCATTGAGCTCTGGGCAGTGCACCTGAAGGCATGTGCCTTCCCAATTTGTAATACTTTTAATAGAGTATAAAATCTTGTGGGTTAACCCCCACTAGGGTTTTTCCCTTAACCAAGTTTCCACGTAAAAATCCTGGTGTTATGTGTGTTGATTATGTTTCTGCTCATGTGTTGTTGATTCATGCTTTCATGGTTATATATTTAATCTGTTAATAAGTTGTAAAGAAGATTAAATATAGAAAAAGATAAAGTTTTGAGACAACTGATTCACCCCCCGTCTCAGTTGTCTGCCCTAATTTCAACAGACCCATTTTACAATATACACTGCACATTTTAGGGAACAATGGGACCCTAAATTTAGAATCACACTTCTCAATCCTTGGTTTAGACATTTTGTCCTGTAATCCAATTTACTAGTCTTAAACACTATATTATAGCTCATGGTTAGCCCCGTAATGATACAATCCAAATACGAGAATCAGTATTGAACACCACATACTTTTTGTTAATACATTCTTCCTTTTTACCATTTCATGACTACACTAAGGCATGATTCATAAAAATGATCAAGGGCAAAATTTATACGTACCTGGTGAACCTTCTTAACTTGTGATTGCTAAATTTGCAGCTGAATTACCATTCTGATAGCGTTCCTCTATGTCCCCTATTCTTTGTTTAAGCTCTGGTTCGCTATAAGCTTTGAGCAATGGGATTAGGGTTTCTTAATGCAATATTATGGACTGCGATCGTGAAAATGCCCTTTTAACTTGAGCAATGAGTGATTTTGGGGCATATTAATGGCAAAAATATGATTTGATGCTCTTCTTTGCTCTTCTATGATTTTAGGCCATTCGTTATATTAGGTATAAGCATTCAAGGGATTAGGACGTTATGACGTCCTAATCGTTAAGTCTTTAAAATTGACGTCTGAATGGTAAAGTGTGTTAGGATGTTATCTTGAGATCCAGACACTAGACAAAATGAGGATGACAACATATGCTGATATTTTGCATATGACGGGTGACTGAATTATTCACTTGAATTTGATGTCCAGAAGCCATCATGAATTAGGATACTATATAAGATTAGGATGCCTAATAGTATCTGGTTGCTTCGACATTTAAATGCTCTAGTCTCTTAAGTTTGACATCTAGACACTAACGCACATCAGGATATTTACTTAAGATCTAGATATTAACTAATATCCCAATGCATTGACGTTGTGCATGTTAAGATCCCTAAATTTGATGTCTAGATGTTAGTTAAGATCTGGATGCAAAGTAAATATGAATATCCTAACGAACCGTTGACTAGACTTTGACCGGATATAACTTCTTTGTTTCAACAAATTTTGAGATACTTCAAAAGGAAAACCTATTTGAATTTTACGCTCTTTCACACGACGAGGTTGTCAATAAAAAAATACAACTTTGGACATTGGTCATGATCTTGGGGTTCCAATATGCAGAGGATAACTTTCTGACATGCATCTGGGACTAATTTTACCATACCGCCAAAAGTTGGGTCCCCATTTTGCTGGAGAAAAATGGGGCATGTTGTGTAACCACACAATATGATCCTTCCCTAAAAGATATCAATCCTACACTTGAGGCCCTAATGGCATACAGGAAGAAAGAAGCATAGAAGAGCAAAGTGATAGTCGAAGATGAAGATGTTCCTGAAGATCAGCATTGAGAAGTGTTAGCAGATCAGTGATCAAATGCCAAATCTAGCTGGCATATCTCCACTAAAAATGTGTTGTTTGTTCCTTTTTGACTTGCCAATGCATTGTAAAAGTGATTTGTCTTATTAGGCATATCAAAAAGCTATTATTTTGTCATATTATATTGAGCTGAAAAGTTGTAATTTTGTCTTTTTCCTAAAGGACAAAAGTAATTCTGAGATTGTAACTACCTGCTACCCCAAATTAAATGATGTCAAATCTGAGCCCTTGGTGTTGGATTAATCCTCATCATCCATTGAAAAAATTGGTATGCCTGCTTCTCTATATAAGAGAAATCATTTTCTCTATTTTGTAAGGTTAGAACAATGAATTGTTGAGACTACCAAAATTCTGAATCAATACAAATATATTTATAGGTGTTGCTACATATTTTGTCATTGTGTTATGGGATTTTGGATTTCATGGTTCATTTCTACCTAATTTTAGATAAAGTTCAATTATAGTTTGGATGTATGCTTTAAATATTTGATGAATGCTCTGGTTCATACCATTTGTATCTTGCTGATTGTAAGTTACTTTGCATGACTAGTCTAAACCCATTTTACAAGTTAAGTTCAGTTACATGAAATTGATTAAGTTGTGCCAGCAATTGGGTGTTTAATGAGTTTGTGTGATTTGAAAATCTTTTGTTACCTTCGAAGATTGCACTATTTATGTAGTGTTGTGGGAAACTTGGTTAAACAGAAATAAGTTTTAGGGCATTTGTCTATCTAAAGTAATCTCATTCACTGTGATTTGTAATTAAGGTTTTCCATTTCTTTTCCTATCCCCATCCTTTTGAACTTTCTTTGAAAAGCTAGTAGATTTAGGTTGAAAGCATCACATCATTGATAATAATAGATGAAGTTTACAAACTACAAAGTCTGAATCACTTAGGGTTTCTATATACCTATAGTTGTCATTATCTATAAAACCTTACATAAATCTAAATCTTATGTAAGTCCCCTTGATTGGTATAGAAAAACATATCCAACTGAGTTATCTTGCAAGTCAAGACCTAATAGTATAAACCTTGGGATAATCTTTTTCTATGTTTTTTGGGATTAGATTCCTTTCAAGAGAGGTGAGATACTCTGTATTTCATCTACATTATTGTATGCAAAAACACCCATCAATAGCAGGTACAATATTAGCCATCCATGTTGAATGATGAATAGGATATATAATTCTCACCTTTAGCATCTTATCAATTTCGACAAAAATGGCGCCAGCTACATTAGTATTAAATTATCTTTGTTTTTGCCTAAACGGGGTGGCTCTAGGTTTAAGGGTGATATGATGTTGAAAAATGCCATCCATGAAATTTTTCAAATCATCATAGCACCAAGCAAAAACATCTTTGTAACTATTTAATAAAGCTACACATTTTGTCCTTTCATGGGGTGAACATACCTTACCCATGCACAAACTACTTTAGGTTCACTTTCTAAACCAATATTGATCTTATCATAGCTCGAAGGATTTGAAATTTCTTGCTAAACTTTATTCTGTAAATAGCACTCGTGCTTATCAAATAAAATTTCTAGAGTAACTAAGCCTTTAGGGATGTTATTTCCTTTTAGCTGAAGTACTTCATTTTCTACAGGAGTTTCATTCCCCTCAAAAAGTAGGTTGGCAAATGTACTAGTTTTCAAAAGGAAGGATATTATTTACTTGTCATCATTGAAAACTTGCCAATGTTGATCATTATCTGGTATTCTTGGCCTATGAACTAACTCAATTTAATACTTATTCTTTCCAAACTCTAGATGTCAGAGTAACAATACGACATACCCAACAAGACAATTGGCCTTGGAATTAAGAAACTGAGGGATTGTTTCAATAGAAAAGGCTTCGAAGAATTCTATGTAATCCCAAACCAAATTCCTATAATTCTTCAATCTATCTTTTTTGGCTTGAAGCTGGTTAAAAAACTATTTTACAACTAGTTCTACATCTCCAAGGACCTTCAACTTATTAATTCCCCTTTCCCTAGAAACTTGGAGACCTAAAAGAAGTGCCTCCTATTCTTCTATATTATTTGTATTCTCAAAAACTAACTTAAAAGCTACAGGAAACTTTTCTCTTGTAGGTGCAACGAACACAATTCCATCTCCTGAGCTAGAAGAATAATAGTTGCCATCAAATTCCATAACCCATAAGTCAGAAGACATGTCAGGAGAAATAATTTTAGGGATTATTTCTTTTTCCCATAAGAGTACATAAGTACCAGGTCTAGTTTCTTCATATAGAATTTTTGCTCTAGGATCTTCTAATTTTAAAATAGTGTATTTTCCTTTCACTTCTAGATTTAACCTGACCTTCTTTCCATTGATAGAGATCAATACATGGGACTAGTCTAGTTGAATCTCTCCTCCTAACTCTTTACAAAAACTCCTATTGAGTAACATCCCATAGCTTACATAGGTATATCAGCAACCAGTATAGTAAGTTTGATTTTTTTTGGGGGAAAAGTAGCCAATGCAACCTGAGCATCTTTAAGTTGTCCTACCAAAGGAACTAATTTTGACTTCATAGAATATATTTTTCTAGATGGTTTATTCAATGAAAGACCTAGTGCATGTGCTACTTTAGCAACCATAATGTTATTTGAAGCACTAGATTCAATTATGCAATTACTCAACTTACAACCAAATATATATAGAGAAACATAGAATGGATTAGGTATATTTTGAATCAAATAACCTACAATAGGGGTATTATTTGGACATGAGGTTTGTATAGCATCACCATTTGAAAACTCAACATATGAATCATCATTTGATTGTTGATGAACTGATGAAGAAGACTTAGATTTCTCTTTAATTATATATTGCACTAATTTCTCCAATTGATGAGGATTGGCTTTTAAGTACTCAATTTGAGAAATTTGGACCTTCGTCTTTTTACAATATTCAATAAAATCAAAAGACCCATCAACAAGAGGAGAGGAGGAATCAGTTAATGGGAGGCTGTGTACCTCTATCTTTTGAAGCAGATGATTGTTCTTCTTGATGATGTTTTCTTGTCAAAATTCTTGGTGTGTTTTCTACAGCTTTGTGTGTAGGTCTAGACTTGTCTCTTTCCTCATTCTTCTGATATTGGTGGTAGGTGAAAACACTACAAGAGTGCTTATTGGTATCATGAATGCCTTCTTCTTTCGAATTAGATTCACATTCTAAGAAACTAATTGTAGGTTTCCCATACATTCCACTTGTTTCATCTTCCTATGCCACATACTCTTCCATCTTTTCACTTGATACATTCACCTGCATGAATCTTGTCATTTCCAGACAAGAGTTGCCATCATGATCTATAGTTAAATGAAAATCAAACATATTGGCAGTTTGCCAATGACCAAAAGAAGGATGTTCAATAGCCAATCTCTGTGTTGTCGGGGGAAGTTTTGGTTGCCTATTCTACTGATATGGGATATAATTCCTTCTTGGTATATCATTATCAGTGGAGGTGGATTTTGAGGGATTTTCTTTTTCAATTGGTGTAAATCATTGGCCAATTTTTATACCAACGGATCAATAGTGGCATGATTTGATGATTGGCCTTTACCTTTTTCCAAGTCTTTATTCCACTTTCCAGCTATCAACAAATCGTCCTCTATTTCAATGGCCATGGTTTGAGTTGCTTCAAGATCTACCACCCTAGCTCTTCTTAGATGAAATCTTAAATCTGGTAGTTGTACATTTATAAAGAATCATTTCTAATTCTTTGTCATGGGCCTCTTATCATTTTCAATTTTGTTTACTACTTTGTTAAACTGGGCCACGAATTCTCTCATGGGTACATGAATTTCCTTTTTCATTTGAGTCAACTGAGCTAGGAACAGGTGTTCATCTTGCACACTTTTGAATCTAGCTTCAAATTTTTGCCACATAAGTGCCCATGAGTTAATGGCTCTAGCTAGTAAGTGATAGAACCACTCAATAGTGACATTAGTGAGAGTTTCCACAAATAGCCAAACAAATACATCTTCATGAATAACCCCAAGTACAACACAAGAAGCAAAGAATGCATTGAGGTGTTCATCTATTGTAGTCCTCCCATCTCCATTGAATTTAGGTAATATTTTTCTAGACCCATGAGGTAAGTCATGTAACTGGTTACCTAGAGCTAAGGGGCCAATTGCACCTCCCCATGAAACTAGTGGTTGGTGAGCCATTGGTGGTGGAAGAAGATTCTAAAAATTGATAATAATAGGAGCAGAAGTGTCATGTAAGGTTAAGGCCTAATAGGTAGATGATATAACAATATTTTCCATAGGAGAAGTGGGTCTACTCACTGATTTAAACTTTCTAGAACTAAAGAAGAATGGAGTAGAAAAGTCAAGGTCGGCTAACCTTTCAAAATCTAAGTCAAGGATTCCCTTTTTATGGTAACCTCTAGTATACCTCTTGGTGGCTAGCATGGTTGACAATTACTCTTAAAAGATTAACTAGATGAACTTCACGAATAGGTTGGGTTGGCCGAGTAGGTTGTCTACTCCTTCTTGGAATTCTAGGAACAAGAACAACTCTATCAACAATTACTAATTCTCCTTCTACGAGACCCTGGGCAATCAACCAGACTTGAAGATAGATTTTATCCCCCATATCTTCTTCATTGTCTATTATTGTGTCAACCTTGTGATATTGGTGATTTGATCTTCTATGTCTCCAGGCCAATACTCAAAAATCTATGATTATATCTTCCTGTTCAATGTCTAACCAATTAATATTAGGTTGCAGGACAAGTCTGACATTACATTGTAAAACCATTTTTGTTGATCAAAAAGATTTTCTTTAAACACATTGAGGTGATATTTTTCAAGAAAAGTAAGTCTTTATAACTGAGTGAGTCGATGTCCCTAGTAGAGTTACCAAAAATCTGTTGGTAAACATATTTGGTTTCTATAAATTCATACTCTATTTTCCTGTGACAGTCACACAAATGTACCAACAGTTGGTAAGATTATTTTTCTAATTGACAATCTACCTCTACATTTAGAGGTGCATCTCCCTCCTGAATAAATATTCTATGTAACAAGGTTTTTAAAACCCTAAAACACATTGAGAATATGATATTAGAAATAACGCAATAATCAAAGAAAACTTCACTAGCAAACATGAGAATGCCAATGTTAATTCCTTATTATTCATCATAATGAAAGTAAACTCTTATCTGTTAAGAATGAAAGATATTTCCCAAATAACTATAGAGAAGGAGGTATATATTGCATATATATAATTGTAAAGAATCAACTACAAGAATCTTTAATGCACATTAAATACTAACAGAATAACGATCTGGTAGTGGTATCAAATCTTTACTGCAAACTTAATGATTCTCACAGGTGAACTGAAAAGATATGCAAAGAAAGTATGTATTCAACACAAGAAGACTAACAACCTAGAAAATACTATGACAACACCGGTCAAGTATTTATTTCTTTGCAAAAATACCAACTATACAACTTGTATTCTTTCTCTTTTATTCCAAAAGTAGTGTGAAAGCCAAAAAGTCCCAAAATTACAATTAGGTCATGTATTTATAGGTTATTCCTCATAATTGAATTATAACTAACTATCAAATATAACTTAAAGTCATAAAGTTTGTGATAAACATACAAGATTCAAAAGTTTGAAATAAGTCATATGTGAATGACTTAAATTGAAAATATAATAAAGTATTTAAAAAGATCATAAGAAATTAAAGATCATTTTGATTGGTTGACTGGGACTTCCTCCACTATTATCTCAAACTTGTCTATAGATGAAGAAACCTCTTTATAAATTTTGAACTGCTTAACCACAGTGGATATTGCCTTCGGTTCTGAAACAATAACATTATTCAAACGCTGCTTCCATATTAAAATGGCTTCTTCAGTTTATTTCATTTTCTTCTCTATACTGGATAACTCCTAGCGAAAATCAACTGCATAACGAGAGAGTGTTGACAGTTTTATCATATTTTCAGCACTAATATCTTGATTGCTAGTATTTCCTTGTGAATCGGGTATTTGAAGGTTTGCTTGATCACCTAGGTACGTCTTCAAGTTTTGAATCATCATTTTTAAACAAATTTACTTCTAGAGCCACTCCACTCACTATCATTTCTGATTTGATGGAATCATTCTCTTTTATTAACTTCCTTAATTCATCAACATATTGCTTGACTGCAATCAATTTCTAATCAATATTAGTTATCCACTTTTTAGGATCATACTCATCAACTTTGATAATGACCTTTCAAAGATGAGAGTATTTTTGTCTATTTTAGCCATTTTGTCATACCCACATTTCCCATGCGGTCATGACACACAATACATGTGTCATGTCCACATTTGCCATGTGGTCATGACACGAGTTATGAAAAACTTTTCTACCTATTCCTAGGAACCCCCTCGTACGCGTTTGCGTGCTTGGTGGCAATACACATAAGGCATAAACATGTCAACAAAATTTGGGGAGGTACGTTGTCCCACACAGTCCCCTGTGTGATGATAGTTGTCTAGGGGGTATGCGACACGAAGTGTGTCACTTTTAGGGTTAGAATGATTTTAATCCTAACCCTAAGTTTCCTAGGTGAGAAGGGGATTTCGTCAGATTTGAAACCTAACCCTAGCTCAGTTCAAAAATGAAATCTAAATAATGATTAGGAAATAATGGCATGATGGACGCATGATAGAGTGGAATGGAAAAATAAAAGTTAATAAAATATCGTAAAATTAAAACCCTAGATCTAGGAAAAATTTGACAGCATAACGCATTTTCAATAATCGATTTAAATTTTATTAAAAAAGAACTCCAACAGAATTTAAACAAAATTTAGAAAAAAAATAATTAAACTTAAGAAAAGAAAATAAGAATTTAAAATAACAAGAATGAATACCTCGTCAAGGCCAATAAATTGACTTGCAATAAAATATTAAAACTTAGAATAAAATAATAAAATAACTACGTGACACCAAAACAAATTTCAAAATTGAGTTTGTTAATAAATATAATTTTGGCATTATATTTATTAACTAACTCAAAATTAATAGAGGAAGAGAAAGATTAAAAATACTCTTTCCCTTAAAATAATAATAAAATTGCTAGAAATAAGATAACTATAACACGCTAGGGAATAAAAATAAATATCCCAATTAAAATGAGTTAAAAACAAAGGGATCACACTTCCCATTTTAACAAAAATCAACCCTTCCACCACCAAAGTAAAATCTCCAAAAATAAATTAAAAGGAACACAACCCCAAAATAAAACACAAAATTTAAAACACTAAGTAATCCACAAGCAAGTCAAATTTCTCCAAAAAGTCCCAAAAAAAAACAAAGAGGGGGAAAAGCTAGAAATTTCGTACACATGAGAAAATAAAGAAAAATAAAATAATCTATAACCAAATAAAAAATCCTCACATCCTCCTCTTGCCCTAATTCCATTATTAAACTGGTTTTTTCTAATTTGAAAAGCCCTAAGTTTATTTTATTGTTTTCTTTTTGACAAGAAAACCCTAACATGTTTTATTCTTCCTCTCCTCTCTAAGTCTTGTTTTCTCCAATCTTAGTTTTCTTTTCATGTTTCTTGTTTGCAGGTTGAAAGTAAGAGGCAATCATGGAAGGGAGTTCTCTATGGATGTATATTTCCTGAATATACACAGTAGGGTTTCATTCCCCATATATATACATATATTTATTTTGTTTTAATGTACAAACTATACTTACAATAAGTATGAAAATGGCAGTGTTTATATACATATATATAAAATAATGTACAAACTATATTTACAATAAGTATGAAAATGGCAGTGTATATATATATATATATACAGGACTGAGGAAAACGAATCTTATATATATATGATAGTATATGTCAAAAAGGACCGAGTTGTAGGTTTTACATAGCATAGGGCAATGGTGGTTCATAGCAGCGCCACCGCCAAGAGTTGCAGATACACATTCTGGAGGGGCTGTAAGGCGTGGGGAGATAAGGGGGGAACGGGTGTAGGGAGGCGGAGTGTGGGGAGCTGCAGGGGATGGGGTTTGAGTTCTGGGGTGTGGGGGGGAGGCGGTGCCTCAACCCACACCCCTCTCCATTAAACCATCATTGGGGGCTATGGGCGCTGCTGCCCACAGTCCCCCAACTCTCTTCTTTTTTTTTAATGTAAAAAAAGAAGTCTGTTCTCTGTACATTATTATATATTTTTTTTTGTATATTAAATGTCTATTGACTGTATTTGCATATATATATATACACAGATATATATACATGCTACCTTTTCAATATATCACAGTAAAAATACATGTTATATATACACAAATATATATACATGCTACCTTTTCAATATACCACAGTAAAAATACATGTTTCTATTATTGTATATATATTTATATATATGCACATATATATATGTGTGTGTGTGTGTGTGTGTCTATTTTAATATATACAAAAAATATAAAAGCTTAAGTTTTTTTTTCATCTAATTTCTATCTATACCCAGTAACAAAAAAAATGAACAACAAGCTTGATTTCAAAATAAAAAAAAGATGTATATATATATATATATATATATATATATATATATATATATATATATATATATATATTCCCATAAATGTGTGTGTGTGTAATTATATATATACCCATTAAACTAATTCTTCTTAACAATACTAATATGGGCTAACATAGGATACTAATTTTCTGTTTTGTATCAAAATGAGATAATCAAATATTACCCCCCCCCCCCCCCCCCCCCCTTTTTTTTCTTTGAAACATAAATAAATAGAGATATTTTTTTTAATGAACTTATAAGGTAAATATTACAACTTCCTCTAAATTTTCAACTACCTATATTCTTGAACAACAACTATTAACATAAAATTTTAAGCAACTTAATAGAATTAATTCACTTAAATTTCTATCTTCTTTTCTTTGTATGCAATAAAATTTATACAACAGTTGATGCATATTTTTTTTGTAAAGAACAATGACAGAAAATATATATAATTTCACACGCATTTCTCAAAACTTGCCAACTCCACAACATAGGGAATAAACAACTTTTAAATAAAACAAAAAGAATGTTTACATTACAACACTTATTATAGCCAACACCATGGGTAGAATAACTTGACAAAAATTACAATAGGGCCACAAAGGCCATGGCTCAAATAGCCAACAACAAATGACCAAAGCAACACAAAAATGGACTTCTCCAAAGCTCCATTTCTTCAATAAGCACCTGCAAATAAAACACAACAAAAAGGGGAAAACTAAGCCACTTCAAAATGCCCTCCTCCCTACCATAAACCCGCAAGTGGGTCACCCCTGAGCTAGGGAGGTAGGGATTCACACAGTTGCAACACACCACAACAAGCACCAAAGTAACAACAACACAAAAATTAACCCCAAGGATAAACACATAACACAACTCATGAGAATGAATTTTATGGGGGTAGGGAATGGACCCCTCTACTCAAAAGCCACACTAAAAATACCAAATACCAAGTCTCATGGCCTCAAGCCAAAACCTCCAAAACCACAACTCTCCAAATATCTCAAAAATAAACTTCCATAGCACTCTTGCCATCCAAATATTATCAACACCAAGTAAAAAGCCCTCAAGGCCATAAATAACACAAATATATGAGGGTGACCTCGAGGAGGTTCACTTTCCCCTGCCCCAAACAAGTTGAGCCTTACCTCCAAATGGAGGTGCTCTCAACAAACTCCCATCCCACACAAAAATGAAACAACAAACAACAAAACTACAAACACATCATAATAAAAATATGCAAGGGTGAAGAACATAGTCATGAAGCTTACCTTCAAAATCCCTATAATGGAAGCATGTTTGGTGATGAGCTCCAAGCTTCTCCAAACCTTCCAATCTCCAAAATCTCTCTAACTTCCCAAAGAAATTGCTCAAAATAGAAAGAAATCTCTAAAATACAACAACCCCACATTCCTCAACAAGAGGAGGTAATATAGGCCTTCTAAATTGGCCTTGAGGAATGAGAAGTGACAATTGTCACCTTCTCCTTCCTCCTCCTATGCCACTTGCAAGGGAGAGGAAGTGTGAGGGTGACAAGTGTCATCCTCCAATTCCATCTCATTCCTCACCTTATCCACTTGTGCTCTCACACATGTGAGAGAACAAGTGGTGAGGTGGCATTCCCCTTCAAGTCTCCATGAGGATAAGGGATGCCATATGGCATCCTCTTATTCTCTAAGAGAGCCATCTTCCTCCAAGATGCTCTCACACATGTGTGTGAGTCTTGGAGGAAGATCCCACACACTTGGGAGTCTTGGAGGAAGGTACCACACACTTGGGAGTCTTGGAGACCTCCCAAGTCTTCCTATAGAAGGGATTCCCAAACTTTGGGAAGGGAGATGAGTCTTTCCCAAAGCATGACTCATCTCCCACCCTTATCTAATTCAAATTTCGTCACTTTGACTAAACCTCAATTTAGAGTGACCACAAGTGAGTTATCCCAAGGTTTAGTTACTTAAAATTGACCCTAGACCCATGGGTAACCACCTAGGGTAAATTTTGGGACACTAAGGTTCACCTAGGGAGTCATAAATCCACTTTAAATGGCCTAAAAAAAATAAAAACAATACCAAGTGGTATAAGTCAATAAAAATTATACAACACATGATATAATTAAATTAAACCAAGGGTACTAGGCCAAAATGATAAAAATAAACAAGCACTTAAATCAACACTCAATTCAAATGTGATCCTCATCCCTCTTGGGAATGGACCAGTTTCACAGGGAATAACATATGTGTGAATTCTACCTCCAATTTCCCATGGCCTGGGAATGTAATCCTACACATCTCAATCAAGTGTCAATCATATCATGAATAATCATAGCTGAAGCAATTTGAATTAAATTCATGCCATTGAATACAACAATAATCATCTATAACATAATTCTAAATTAAACTGCATTTTTCTATTAAATGTCACATAATCATCATCACATAAAGAACTAGAAGTCACATCACAAAACATCATCTAATATATCTCGCATGTCTAGTCTCAACATAGCATCAAAATAGGATCAAATTGAATCACCATATGTCAAATGAATGTTATATCAAAATCAGAAGATATAATCAAATCTGTATAATGAAACCATAGTCTCTAAAAGTCTGATAGTTTCATCAACTGAAATGCAAAACGATCAAAATAAGGAAGGAAAAACAAAAGGCCTCAGATATTTCCTGTATGTCTTTGACTACCAAGTGCCATGTAACCTCTTCTTTCCTTGAGTTATGAAGTTCATTTTTCAATTCAGTTGTCCTCTTTTTATTAAATGTATACAATTTCATGAATTCTTCAATGCATAGCATACCATCCATTAGGGTTTGTTCAACCCAAGACTCAGTGGCTTTTCCCAATGTTCTATACTTTTTAAAATTTTCAATTTCCACCTTATCTAATCCCAATATATCTAAAGTCCCTAATATTAAAGAATCCTGAGAGGATTCCACAAAAATATTTAGAACATTTTAAAGATATAATGACAATGTTCGTATTTGTTCTTCCAATTGTTCTCTAGTCGCCCTTTCTTTTTCAATCTTGTGTATCAATTTCATAGCAAATATTTGAAAATTATGTATATCCTCTCTATGAGTAGATGGACTTAAGTCTATTTTTGACAATTCGTAATCATCTTCAGTGGCCTCTCCTTTATCTTTATCTACTATTAGTTTTGTAACTTCAATATACTAATTTCCAGAAGAATCAAACATTAACCTAGAAGCAATTAGGGCTTTCTTAGGTTTACGAGTTTTGACTTGCAATAATTGGGCCATTGTATTATAATAGGAATCTATTACTTCTTGGTGTTTTCTCTTTTTGCATACTATTTCTATCAGTCATTCAGAAGAGCTAGGTAGTTTTGTTGGACTAAATGAAAAAGCAGAAGAAATGAATGGTAAAGTAGCTTTAGGAGACATCAAAACATTTGCATCTAGATCTTCTTGATCTAGAGAGGAAGGTGGGGACATTTGAATTGTATCCTCTACATTTTCTTGAGACTAATCCAATATGGGAGGTGGCTCTAAATTTTTTTCCTTTGAAATCTGAACATTTTTCCTTTTTATTTGTTTCTGGGCATCCTCTTTGTTAGTAGGAGCTCTTTTAACTTGTAACTTGGTCCTTATTGTCACATTATCCTGGGCACAAGCACTTTGTAAAAAAAAACCTTTATCAGGTTCCTAGCCATCTCCACCTCCTGATTCAGTTATCTTTGTTTTGTCTAGAGCACCAGTAATGATTGAAATAATAAGTGTTTCAACTTGTTTATCCCTTTGTTTAACATCTCTTTATGAAGATCTGGATGGTTTTCTTGTAGTATGCTTTGTTTCCTTCTTATCTCTCAACCATTTTTCATATTTATTTAGGACAAACAAAGAATCTTCTCTTACATCCTTCATCTCCTTGTCACCCCAATTAGTAGGGGAGAGGGGTTTGAACTGAATAGTCTAAGTATAAACTTGATCTATCATATCTGAGCCATCTTCCTCAACACCCTCAATATCCCATCCAAGTTTATAGTCAATCATTTGTTACACAATCATCTGTGACTAGTCCCTTTTTCTTACCTCAAAATCATTTTCACAATCTTCCTAGTAGTTTACCAAATGTGTAAGATGATGATGTTTTTCTCCCAAATACAAGTTGTCCTTGACAAAGTTCTTGTTGTCAAATGGATACCTCATAGTATGATGATTTATAGTGACTTTGACCAGTGACCTTTCAACATTAGTTGTATCAGATGATGAATGACAAGTATATTAAGTTAACCCTAGTTGAAAAGGATAACCTTCCTTTTTCAAACTTCTACATTTCTTATTTACACCTTCCATCTACCTACACAGCTCAATAAGGACCAGATGGTCACAAGGGTATCTCAGTAATTTGTAGGGTATTCATCAAACCCTCCAATTCTTATGTAAGAGAACCTAGGAAATTAAATGAAATAACTTCCAAATTTCTTGATTAACTGAGCAGCTCCAGGGGAGAACCTTTGTCCTACATTAGCATCCAGTTCTCTCATAGTCAACATGGTAAACGCATCATTGACTCTCCTATAATTCCTATTCCTATTTTGCAATTATAATTGTGGATAATAATCATAGATTTGGCAGTCCTTATCATATACACCAACTACATGCAATCCTATCCATGGGTGCATAATAGAAATAGAGCAAAACAAATCTATCAATTGCCCATGTAGGTTATCACTGATTAATTGGCCCCAATCAATGAACTGTGATTTATATACAATAATGACTATAAACTGACACATCTAGTAATCAAATTCAGTGGCATATGGATCTCCATTTACTCTGTGTAATGGGGTAATAACATCTGAAATATCCTCATTAAAATGTGCCCTAGTAAGCCTCTTTGGCAACCGTGATTTACCTTTCTTGGGCTTCTTAAACTAGAATTTAGCAATGTTGTTCTCACAGGTGCTTTTACGTTCAATGTAATAATTCATAGCAATTTTAGCATTTAACTTCACATAGGTTTTCTATTCAGGTAACCTCAACATTTGGTTAATGGAAAACCCATCCAATTTGGCCATAACCCTTTCATTTGCACTCCTAATTACCCTATCTTCCAGCTTATAATATTTTACATAGCCCAGAACTAGGTCTATACATTGCACAGAAACTGGAAAACCACTTAGGTGGGTCAATTCATTCAAAATGGTAGCTTCCTCCATTTCAAACCTTGATGGACTTCTCATCAAAGTCCAAAACTCATCTAGATCTACATGCCCTAATTGGGTGTCTCTGATATTCGACAGGGAGCTTTCTATAACACTTTCTATCTCAAAACCTTGATAGGTGTACTTCATGGGTGGCATCCAAAAAGCTTAGTAGTTGCAGGTGGTTAGAGTTTAACTTCAACCTTGGCGGTAGGCTCCTCTTTCCTTGGCAAAAAATTCTCATTTGATGGAAATGGATAGGAAATTTTATTTTATATAGTGTATTCCTTGCTAGCTAATCATTTATTCACTTTGCGTTGCTTTGGCAATTTTGTTTTTAAAAACCTTCATTTACATTTAAGTGTCAGGATTCCTAAAGGAGCACAAAACCTTATCAAAGTTTACACTAGTTTTGAGAACCTAGCAAAGCTCTGATCTTTTATTTTATTGATGTTCATTTCCGTGCATCAAGGGTTGTGCTAGTTGCGAAAACCATCAAAACCTCTAGTGTTTGCTTCGCAAGAATTTACTTTCTATAGTTCTTTCACTTACCTTTTCATTTCTTTGAGAAATCACTTGTTCAGAAGTTTCACTAGTTATGAGAACCTAGTGAACCACTGACTTAATGTTGTTTTTTTGTTCTTCAGCCAATTGACTCCCAAAGTTCACATTTCAAATTCCCTTTTATCAAAGATTTTATTAGTTTCGAAAACCAAATGGAGGTCTGATCTTTGTTCTTGCTTTTACATTTCAACAGGAAGGAAGGGCGAATCAAGAACTTTGTCGGGGGTTTCTTTGGTTGTGAGAACTACAAAAACCTCCAACAATTTTAAAATTACACAAGACTTAGCCATTTTCAATGAGTTTTGACAAAAGATGGGTTTTGATACATCAAATATTTTTCACCATTGTTTTCTAAGTCAAAGATTAAAGTGGGAGAGGAATGACATGAAGGTGAAACATACAAACCAAGTGGGAAAAGAAGAAAATTTTGGGAACTCAATTACAACTAATGAACTTGTCAAACAGCTGGCTCTATTCAAGGATAAGGACTATAATGATGAAGCAAGAGCCCAGTATCTCAGAGTTAAACTAGTGATTTAAACCATTGGGGCAATAGAGTCAGACACAAAAATGAGAGGTAAAGCAAAAAATATGACAGAGAAAAACCCAAAGGCACACACAACAAAAACATTTGAACATAACCTATTTATAGAGGTTTTGGGATAGATCCCAGCTAATGATTATAGATTTTAAGATGCTGCCCACTGTAGTGAAGGAGAAGGTGAGTACCATAAAGGTAAGATAAATAGAATGAGTTATTGCCATAGACTTGCTTGATCATGAATGGGCCTTTCCCCAGGGAGTCAAATTTATGAAGACTACCTTTTGGTTCTTTTCTCTTATCCCACAAGAGCACCAAGTCTCCCACAACAAATTGTCTCTGCTTCATCTTCTTGTCAAATAGTTTCTTGACTCTTGCTTGATGTTCTATAATCCTTTCCACAACCTGGCTTCTTATCACTTCCATTTTAGTTAGATACATGACACTTTTCTCCAATGAATCCCTAAACTCATTATTTTCAATTGCAGACTTAAGAGAAAGGGCAGTGAGTTCCAAGGGAATTGGTAATCTTGCATCAACCCCATACACAAGCTGAAATGAAGACATGCCAATAGTTCTTTTATATGTGGTTCTATCGGCCCAAAGTGCAACAAATAACCTTTTGTGCCAATTTTTCTAATTGTCATCCACCAACTTACAAATAATTGAAATGAGATTTTTATTGGTGGATTCTACTTGCCCATTCCCTTTAGGATAATAATCAAAGGAATGTGCTAACATGATATTATATTTATAATAAAATTTAGAAATTTCATGAGAAGAGAAGTTTGATGCATTGTCAGTAACAATTTTCTAAGGGACACCAAATCTCACAAGGACATTTTCTTTCAAGAAATCACATACCACTTTGGTAGAAGTCTATTTAACAAGAGCAGCCTCTACCCATTATATAGTAAAGTAATATGTGGCAACCAAGATATGTGTATGTCCAACACTGGAAGATAGATGAAATGAACCAATAAAATCCAATCCCCACTATTGAAAAGGTTCACCAATAATAATAGGCTTCAATGGTTGCACAACTAACTTAACCTTTCCTTTAAACTATTGACATGATTCACACTTTTTCACCCATTGATCTATGTCTTTAAAAATACCAGGCCAATAATAGTTATGCCTCAATATCTTATAAGCTATGACACTTGATAAGTGTTAGTGTAGGTTTTTATTCCTAGTTGGGTTATTTATTTTCCCTTTATTCCTAGGTTTTTCCTACACCTTTAATTAATCTTGCTTAGGTTAATAAAGCATGTTTAATTAGGTGAGTAGGCTATGAGGTGTCACCTTCCTACAAGTGAGTATCCATTAGATATCTTGCGAAGATACTTTTCTATCTTTAGTCCGATAGATGGTTGCTTCCTATTGGTAGGTGTTGCCACCTCCACCCTCTCCCTTTTTTATATAAACATGCTACTTAGCTTGTATTAGGCATCTTTGCTTTTGTATCATCATAATGCTATTTTTCTTCTAAGAACTTGCATTACTCTCATGGAGACTAACTTTGTGTTGTTATTTTGATCTTGAATCATTTGCTTTCACATTTTTATATCTATTCATTTGCAGTAGTTTTCTGGGTTATTAATCTTTTCAGATTCTAACATGGTATCATAGCTTTTCTAGTGCAAAATAGATTTTAGTTTCCATATTTGAGAGATTTGGAGGGGCTAATAAGATTTGTTGTAGGTTTTCCCAAAAATCTAGTATGCTCTTCTCTTGCATCTTTGGATGATCTAGAGAATCAGAAAAGTTTGACAGAAACATTTCAACCTCTAGGTTTTACATATGTGTTTTGTGAGATCTGGGTGATTGCAATGTTTTTGGTTATATTGGTAGCATTTCTGGTTGTTCCAACACATCTAGGAGGCTTGAGAAAGTTAGATTTGACTTTCGTTTCATCAAATTCAGAGATCATTTGACATAGTTGCGGAACTAGGGTTTTAGGCTCAGATCTGGGAGGGATCTTTCAATCTGAGCATTTTTAGGCCAAAAGGGCTTTTTCATTGTGTTTGGGAGGCTTCGTAGATGAATTTTGACATATTGGATGACCTATTTCTATGTTGGGAGTTTAAGAAAAGGCAAAAAAATTGTTTGAAGGCCATTCGCCCCCCCCCACACGCATTTTGGAGTAGGGTCTCTATCAAAATTATTGTAATTCCTACAAATATTTTTGTTTTCCCTACATCAAATTCAAAATATATATATTAAAAAAGGGCAAGGTTTTGTTTTTAAATAAAAAACTATATTGTTTTGTAAACAAAAAAAAAATTAAAATAATTTAAAAATAAAACAAAGTGCTTTATATAGTGCTCCAAGCATTGTATTAAGAGGGGCTTCAACCTCCTCTAAAGGGGACCAAGCCCTATATATAGGGTGCGACCCACTTAGAGTGGGTGGTGGTGAGGCCTATGGCACCTGACCCTTCTTTAGGCCTTCAACCTCTTTGATCTCTTTCAGCCCAGCAAAAATTTACCTTGGCCCTTGAGGCCTATCTTCATTTTCAGACCTTGGAACTTTGCCTGCCTTAGCCTATGTGCCTTCATTGGCCTTTGTGCCAATTTTAAATTGTTTTGTCATTTTTAGCATTTTGCTACATTTGGCAGTTTTTGCTAAAATTGGTGGATTTTGCTATAATTGGCCCTAACTATTTTTATCTAGAGTTGACTAATTTGGCAGAAGGTTAAAAACACCTAGAAGTATTCCACATTTGCTAGCACCACTAAAATTAGTGGCATTTTTGGCAGAGGTTGACTTTTGCAAATAGACCCCTCTCTGCTGGAATTTTCATTTTTGACGGCAAACTTCAAAGGCTAATAACTCGGGCTCATGAACTCTGATTTCTGAGCTTCTGCTTTTGATTTTGGCCATTTTTCCACATTCTTCATGGTGGTGTAGATGATTCTTGATTTTGGTGCATGAATTTTCCAAAAATTGTAGATTCTCATAGGTGAGGTTGCACAGTTCCTGTTTTTGGAACTTCGGAGGGTCATAACTTTCACATATGACCTCGGATCGAGGTGATTCTTTTCTTGAAAGTGTGTGATTTTTCAAGTAGATCATAGTGGTGTTATTAGTTTCACTTGGCTCAGTTCCAGTATTGTACTTTCAGCATACACCAAATTTTTGAGGATTTTGTAATGCATTGAGATTAAGAAAACAAAGTATTTCTTTCTAGTGGTAGTTGTAAATGCACTAATTATAAAGTGCTAAATCATCTTTGCTTGGGGGGTTCTTCGATTGAATGAAAAAGGGGGGTTGTCCTATGTGTGTTCTCTTCTTTTCAACATTTCTTTTCTACATTTTCTTCATCATGGATCAAACAACAGTACCCATCTTAACTCCCTATAGCTACTTTGATTGGAAATCATGCATGACAATCTACTTAAGGAAACTTGGATTACATAGGATAATAATGAGACTTGAAACTAAACCTGCTAAAGATGAATATAAGCCTAAGTGGTTTAACAAATGTGATGAGGCCTATGGAACATTGTGTTTGTCTGTTTCTCCTGATTTTCTCTTTCACATTGAGTCTTTGAAATCACCAAATGAAATCTAGACAAAGCTAGAAACATTATTTGGCACACAAGATTCAATGAGGGGTCATATGTTGGAAAATGAACTAATTAGTTTAAGTCTAGACAACTTCAACACAATTCAAGATTTTTTCACAAAATTGAAATCACTAAGGCTGCAGTTAATACAATGTGGAATTGAAAAGAGAGATGAGCAACTGATTCTTAGTATACTCTCTAAGCTAAGTTCAGAATATTTTGTATTTGTTTCTACCGTCTATGCTACTAAGGGTGCACTTGGGACACAATTCACTATGCAATCTTTGGATGATTTCGCTATCTCTCTCACATGGGAGTAGGATAAGCTAATCCAGATGGTCACTCTTAAATCCTCTAAGCCATATGCCTTGGTTGCCAACCAAGGCACAAAAGAATAGAAAGGAAAAAGTACTAACAATAAGGATAAGAAACAAAATAATAGAAAGGAGAAGAAGGATCAGATGTTGCAAGTATGTACTAACCAGTGTTGTCATTGATGTCAACATGATTCTGTTGTCATTGGTGTCAACTGTGTCTTTTGATATTAACTGATTGTTTCTTGATTGAGTTGTCATGTTAAGGTGATTTTAATGAATTGAATAAGTGCTGACGAGCCTAGCATATTGTTCATGTTGCTGAGTTTCCAAGTGCTTTTGAGAAAATTTGCTCTACAAGTGGAAACAGTGTGTTGCAGATTATTGTGGCTTGTAGGATACTATCTGAGTTTTTGCTCTGCATTTCTTCTATATTGAAGATCAGAGTATGAGATTTGGATATGTTTTAGAGAAGTTTTTGAAGGTACTAAATCTAGAATTTGGTGGTCCGGATTGGTATGCAATAGAAGTTGTGTTCACCAGTTTGAAGACTGTATTTGACATAGTTTCTAAGTTGTTCAAAGGTGTTTGGGAGAAAGTATTTTGCTCTGCATTTCTCCACAAATTGGTTTTAGGTGATGCGGTTCTGGACATATGTTTATAAGGTCTTTAGCTATCTTCATTCCAAAGGATTTGTGATTTGGTACTCTAGAAAGCAAGTTATTGAATGGCAGAACTTAGCAGTGTTGTTTGTAAGCTATCTTCAAGTGAGATTTGTTATCTTCAAGTGAAACTTGTTGTAACTAGATTTGTTGGCTCCCAAGTGATTTTATGTTGTTCATGGATGTCTCCAAATTGTGTTGAAGGCTTGTGCTTGATCCACAATCTATGATTGAGTTCTTGGAAGCATGTGCCTAAGTATTCTTGGTGTTTACACTAGTTTGGCCGACTTGGGTATTAACACTCTTTGTGGATGTGGTTCGTGGATTGTAGAAGTGTGTTGAAGTGTGTGAAGATGTATTTGGGTCTAAGCTAAGCCATGAAGTGTTCTTTCATTTATTTTCTCCACAAGTTTCTTTAGGTCTAGACCTAATTTGAATTATGTATGTTTGCCGACCTTGGAGATTGTTCCAAAGGTTGTAGATTGTATTGCTGACCTTGATGTATGTTCCAAGGTTGATGATTGGTATAAATAAATGTAATAAATCCATGTGTAGTAAGTGTGGATGCAAAGATGTGAAGATGAAAGTGTTTGTGGTGTAAGGCAATGAAGGTGATATGTATTGCACTTCAATGAAACTGAACTCAGGCAAGTTGTAGATGCTAACATATCAGTTCATGGTTGTGAGCCACCCCTCTTGGCAGTGAGCCATCCCTCTTGGCAGTGAGCCACCCCTTAGTAGTGAACCTTTTTACAGTGAGCATTCTTTTGGGTAGTGAGCCTCTTTTGTTATTTGGTATTGTTACTACATTATATTGTGAGATGACACTCACTGTGGTTTTTCTGTTTTAGGGTTTTCCATGTAAAAAATCTAGTGTTCATGTGTGAATGGTGTTGATGTATTTGAGTTTTAATTATGCATTTCATGTTTAATCTTCATAACAGATTAAGGGGTTAAATTAAGTGAATGTGAATGTGATTTTGTTCAAGAGAATTTAAGGTTTTTGATACAACTGATTCACCCCCCCTCTCAGTTGTCTTGTGCCTTCAACAATTGGTATCAAAGCTTAGTTCCTTGGAAGAAAACCTAACAGCTTAAGGTAGATCTGGGATGGTGTACAAAGACATTCCTTGATTTGATGGATCTGACTATGCCTTCTGGAAGGTACAAATGTAAAGTTATCTTGTCTCCATTGGTTTTAATGTCTAGAAAATAGTTGAAGATAAATAAAAAATACCTAATGGTAGTCCAAGGATTGCAAGTAAGATTAGAGCCTATGAGATTAATGGCAAAGCTAAAAATGCTCTACTAAATGCTTTATCTAACACTGAAATGCTTTATCTAACACTGAAAATAGAAGTTACAGGGCTAATCAGTGTTGAAAGGAGGTCTGGCTTCCGCAAAGAACCTAGCACCTTGGACTTGGGTGCCCACTCTAGTGTCCCTGACTGTTCTGCTTCGAAACCTTGAAAATAGGTATTCTATCATTTGGTATTTTACTCATGTCTGCAAGAGCTTTTTCCATCTTTCATCAATTTGTTGTCATATTTGTATAATTAGGGTTTTAATGGTTAATTGGACATAAGGAAAGGAAAATTAATAATTAAATTCCCTAATCCAAGTTTCCCTACATCTGCAAGTGACCTAGGTTATGATAGTGCTCTCCACTCGACCCTAGATCCTTCAATGTATAGTGGAGAGGCGGATTTAAACATCTAAACATTAGAACATTAACAAATCCAATTTTCCCCTAAACATTTTGGTGATCCCATTTTTTTGGACTTAAATTACAACTTGCCAAGTGTTTGTCTTCAGATTTGGATTGATTTCATTCATTCATTTGGTCATTCATTTTATTGCATTGAGAAAAATTCAAAAAAATTGAAAAATTGGGAAAATACAAAAAAAATGCACTGTTTGGCTTACTAAATTGCATCAATTCTTTCTAAATTTTTCTAATTCATGATTTTTGCATCATATCTGATATAAACTACAGAAAAATATAAAAATTCAAAATCTTGCATTGCATTTTCATCATTTAATTGCTAGGGTTTTGTGGAAATTTTGACAATTTTATATAACCTAGTAATTCCAAAATCTAGGGTTAGTAGGCAAAATATTTTATCAGATTTTTCTACTGATTTTAGAGGCTCATTCAAATTAACATTTGGCTGTATTATTTCATTTGCGTAAATTTGCATTTAGATTTAAAATATGTACATTTTTGCATAGAAAATTTTAACAAAAACTAGCAATTTTGATGCATTTTCATTAAATTTACATGAGCATTTTGCATATTAAGGCTTGAAAATAATTTTAAAATCTGAGAATAAGTAATTATAATCATAAATCATACTTCAAATCATTCACATAGTATTTTATCTCAAGATCTCAAACCTAGGGCTTCAAAAACAATGATTTTCACTAAAATTGGCCTTATCAACTTTATAAACTTGCACCATAGGGGTGTTGTGAAAGACATTTTGGAATTATTTTTCTGTTATTAGGTTAATAATTTTCTTCCCCTCATAAAAATCTTCACAACACCCTTTTATTAGGCTCTTGTAGTGAAAATTTGGTGAAAAACTACACATTTTGGCTATTTTTGCCCTAGGATTTGACCTAGTTTGCACCCCAAGCGTATTGTGAAAAATTTTATGGATTGAGGTGACTAATATTATTGATATTATTTGTTGTAACTCCTTAAATTCATTACAACACCTCCTTTGCTAGGTCTTGGAATTGAAAAACCGTGAAAAATAGCTCATTTTTGCTATATTTTCACTAGGGTTTGACCTTAAGTGGCACTAAAAGCATGTTGTGTTGGATATCTTGGCACCAAGTGGCTGTTATTACTGATATTATATTCTATCCATCATCATTTTCCTCACAACACCCTTTTTTATGCTCTCTTGCATTGAATTCTGGTGAAAAAGTGTCTATTTTGACATATTTTCATTATATTTTGACTTGGCATTATCTTAGATTTGCATCAAGAGTGTGTTGAGAGTGATTATATTGCTTTTTTGGACTGATATCAGACATATGACTTGCTTACCTTGACTAAAATCTTTACAACACCCTTTATTTCATTCATTTGCATTGAAAAAGTACAAAAAATCAAGCATTTAAGGCCATTTTTACATATAGTTTTGAACTTACCTTTTGGCATACTTTTGGAAAGCTTTTAAACTCTGATGTTGCATTGATTTGAAAACATATATCATGGCTACTTCTTTCAAAGATTTTTTTGCATACATCATAGACATTGAGCATTTCTCTAAATTCACTGATAAACATCCTGAAGTCCTGGAACAAATAACATGCATTCATGATGTTGATCTCTCTATGTGCTCCACATATGAAATCCTTTGTCATATAGGTGAATTAGATAGCTTCACAACTATAATGGTAATATACCCTTCGATATTGGATGATCTCACTAAATTCATGATCAATAATACATATACTAGTGATGATCTTAAAATGTTAGATGAAGCCTTGGATGATTTCATGGGAAATTCTACTATGGCACCTATTGTAAAACATGTGATGATAACTTTAGTTTACCTTATGATCCCTCTCCAAAGTTTATTTCCCCTAATGAGGACACTTTGATAAAAGAGGATGATTTCATTAACACATCTATTAACATCACATCATCAAGTCTTCGTTCTAATGCTCACTCTGGCCAAGATGAAGCATTAGCAAATGAAGAGCCATTACCAGTTTGTCATTCTAATGCTCACTCTGGCCAAGATGAAGCGTTAGCAAATGAAGAGCCATTACCAATTTGTCATTCCAATGCTCTCCTTGGCCAAGAGGAAGCATTAGTGAGAGAAGAACTCCCTTCAACAAAGAGCATTCCATGGGTAGACGAGGAGATTTCAGCTAACATCAATCAAAACTCTATGCATGAAACCTCTATGGACCATCCTAGCAACCTTGTTCCTTTAGTGGATTGTTCACACACCTTGGTTTCACTAAGGAAAAGAAGACCTTTAATGTCCCTCCTTTGTTTGAATATTCAAGTCATTTGGACATCACTAAGGATGTAGCACTAGTGGATGAGGAGAAGTCTCTCACATTAAATCCATCAAGGATGGATGTTGAGATTACTCAAAATAATTTGCTTCTCCTGGCACCTAAGAGGATAGAGGATATGTGTACTAATGAACTTCAACAAGAACACATTCCACCTAATACTGAGATGAACCAAGAAGCATTTAAGAATGAACAAAAGAATAATGGCAATGACTTGGCAATTATACCTTATGTTTGGGACAACAACAATGATTTTCTTGATGACAAGACTTAGCAAGAAGATCCTACAAGTAAGTATCTCTAACTCTTTATCTCTATCATGATGTGCTTCCCTTGTAATGTGTTATATGTTGTTTAGGCCTCCTGGGATGGCCTTGGATTCTCCTGTAAGGTCCGAGATACTAGGAGACTACCTCTGTTGTGACCTTCTTCTATTTGTATCATCATTCTTCTATATTGCTTCTCTCTCTGATTTCATTGTTGAGTGTTGTGTCTTACGGACATAGCGTTGTGGTTGGTGACTTGGGGGCACCCTCCTACATGACTATCCCTAAGACACTTGTTTTCTCCTCTCTTATTTATTGTTTCCCTTCCTCTAGTGTTTCCATCTAGTGGATGAATGATGACAAACATTTATACTGATGCAGACCTAGTGTCCCTTTCAAGAGCAATCAAAATTTAGACTTAGTTCCTAATATGACGATTGGGTTGTAGATCTTATCCGACGCTTGGATCATGGAAGCACTCATACTTTCCATGTAGTGAATTTGATGATGTTTCTGTCGCATTTACAAACCTTAACAATACTGTTGCTCCGTGCACCTTTGTTTGTCTTTGAATCTAGCCTTAGTGGTACTCGATTCAGAGAGCTTCGTGATATAGCCTCATAGTTATCCTTGAACTTTGAATTCATTGTATAACCTTGGCTCTTTGTGTGAATAATCATATGCATTGATGTTGTTTATCATAATCTTGTAGCCACTAACATGTTTCTTGCAGGGATGTGTTTGTGGGAACATTGGTGATCGTAAAGTACATGTCACCTCTGGGGGGCATGGGATTTGCAAAAGTCGGTGTTCCCTTGTGTGTTTTCTTCCTACCTTAACGTGCTTGATATCAATAACTAATATCAACCACCTTAAGGTGGGGGCATATATAAGGTAAGCTATCTGTTATAGATGTTAGCAATGTGTTTGACCTCAGATGCAGAGACTTCCACCCCAGAGTAGTGCATCGTGCATCCTAAGTTTGTTTGCAATTAATCAATCAATCATGTAAGCCCTCTAAGAAGGTGGGATATCACATATATCCTTTTTATCTTAAGCCATCTACAGAGGTGGGGATGGTGTATTTATCGAAGCAGATTGCATCATCCTGTCATTTTCAAAAGTCCTCTGTGGAGGAGGGGAGCGGTTCTATGACTAAATCAGCCCTTAAACGTGTCTTCAGTGATTGTTGTGGTGAAGCCCAATCATTGATGTGTGCCTTTAATGTGCCTGAGATGGTGTTGGACCTAGAAATAGGTACACTCCATCGCTTGTCTGTCGTGTTTTCTCTGTGTCTTCAAGTGTGTGTGTTTTGGTGTGCTTGTTTTGTGTGGCATGTTTGTTGCCCCATATGCAGAGACTAGCACCCTCGAGTAGTGCTTCCTGCATTTTGGGAGGTTTTGTGTGTCTTGCGTGTGTGTTGCCCCATATATATAGAGACCTGTACCCTAGGGTAGTGCATCCTGTATTATGGGAGGTTTGTTTACTTTCTAGTACTTGCATCTGCATTTTATATATATGAGAAAAAGAAAAGAAAAGATATCATATCTGTCTTCCATGCATTAATGTGTCTTCTATGCATTGACTATATTCTCCGTGTTCTACGTGACTGTAACTGTCTTCTCCTTGTTTTGCGTGCCTATTACTATCTTCTATGTGATTGGCATGTCTTCTCCGTGCTTGACGTGTTTGTTGTGTTTGTGACCTTACTTTAATGCATGTATTGGCCTTGTGTTTATACATACATTAAAGTGGGGGCTAAATGTAACGTCAGAAAATGTCCCCTTGGGAGCTTTTCCCTCATAAGGTTTAGCTCCCAGGTCTTTAGTATGCATTTAGGACATCTTGGTTCATATTTTGGCATCCCAATGAAATGAGACCTAGGTTCCATGGAAAATTGGACCTAGGTGGACCCCTTGAGTTATACGCTACCCAAAATAGGGTGGAGGAATTGGGCACCTACGCCCTAGTCCTGCCCCATTTTGGGGCAGCCCTAATTTCTGGGTGTCTATTTATGACTGTTATTTGGTCCTTTTGCCAACACGGTAAGTTTTGATTTTTAAAATCTTGGTGGGAGTGTTTGTAGTTGCATATATAAGCATGCTTAAGTATTCATTTGTAAACTCAATGATTTCCAGCAAGCTATTGTGTTCTCAAGGTGATTCAAAGCTTTCTATTATGTGGCAAGGGCAGACTTGTATGTTTTGTGTTGATATTTGCAGATTTGAGCATCAATTTCCTCATGGCATGAAGAGCGTCTTCCTCCATGAGAGCTTCACTACAAGGTGACATAATATTGTGTTTTCATCAGTGATTCCTTTGGTTTTTGCCTCTGCCTCACAAGGGCACGCACTCTTTGTCTGACAATGGTGTTCAAAGAATTAAGTGTCCTCCAGGGCTTGATTGAGGAAAGCCTCTAAACACCACAACCCCCAAACCAAGTCTTGTGATTTTAGGTTACAGGTGTCGCATTTGGGAAAAGTGGAGTTATAGGAAGGATGGGTAGACATTAAGGATTCAGGATCTGAAGAAAAGTAGGACAAAGGAGCACTTCCAGGACTTGGGCACTTGCTCTAGTGTCCTCCGCAGACAGGTCTCTGAAAATAGAAGTTACAGGGCTGATCAGTGTCAAAAGGAGGTCTAGATTCCATAAAGAAATTGGTACCTTGGACTTGGGGCCTGCTCTAGTGTCCTTGACTGTTCCACTTCGGAACCCCAAAAATAGGTATTCTATGATTTGGTGTTTTACTCCTGTCTACAAGATCTTTTTTCGTCTTTCATCGATTTGTTGTCGTATTTGCATAATTAGGGTTTTAATGGTTAATTGGACATAAGGAAAGGAAAATTAATAATTAAATTCCCTAATCCAAGTGTCCCTATATCTGCAAGTGACCTAGGGTATGATAGTGCTTGCTACTCGACCCTAGATCCTTCAATATATAGTGGAGAGGCAGATTTAAACATCTAAACATTAGAACATTAACAAATCTAATTTTCCCCTAAACAAGTATGCTATGGAATTAGATGAAGAAGACATTGATGAGATTGGTGCAAACTTTGCAAACATAATGAAAAAGGGAATCAAAAAGTACAAAGGTAAGTTATTGGCCATTATGCTTCAAGGTGTCCAGATATAACTTTGAAGAATAAGAACAAAGAAGGTAGAGGTAAGATAGTAAGGAAAAGTTACTATGTTAGAGAAAATGAAGGTGTAACTGATGATGAATCTAATTTTGAAGATGGTAATGCCAATGAATATCTGTTTATTGCTATAAAGGAAGAACCTGTTTCTACTAACCTTGCAAGTTGTGTGAAGGAAGGAAGTCCAAAAGAAGAGAAAGAGATGTTTGTATTTCATGCTAAAAAGGAAAGGGATGAATGGGTCATTGACAACAGATTTTCAAATCACATGACTGGAGATAAGAGTAAGTTTGTCAAATTGGAAATGTATGATGGAGGACTAGTTAGATTTGGTGATGATGTCGCTGGTAAGATCTATGGAAAAGGGTTAGTTACTTTTGATGGCAAGCATAATATAGATGATGTTCTTTATGTCAAATGCCTAAAGCATAATCTTCTAAGTGTTGGACAAATGTGTGACAAAGGATATAATCTAATATTTAAAGACAATGGATGTGAGATAAGGAAAAGCTCCGGAACAATAATTGATGCTGGTAAGAAGACTCATGGTAATGTTTATCATTTGAAAGGTATTGACAATTATTGTTTGTTGGCTCAAACAAATGAGTGTTGGATATGGCATAGGAGAATGTGTCATATTAACTTTGATAATTTAGTGAGAATAAACTTATCTCAAGCTATTAGAGACCTACCTAAGATTGTGAAGCCTGCTAATGCCTTTTACAAAGAATGTCAATTTGGGAAGAAAACAAAGACAAGTTTCAAAAAGTAAGGAACAAACATCTACCATTCTGTTGGAGGTGGTGCATATAGACTTATGTGGTCCTACAAGAATAATAAGTCTACAAGGTGATAGGTACTTCATGCTACTTATTGGTGATTATTCAAGAATGACTTAGGTTAATTTTCTTAGAGAAAAATTAGAATCCCTAGACAAGTTCAAGGCATTTAGAGCAATGGTTGAAAATGAGATGGATTTGAGAATCAAGTGTTTGATGTTTGACAGAGGTGGTGAGTTTACTTCAAGTGAATTCAATACTTTTTGTGAATAACATGGGATAAAGAGACAATTGTCTGCCCCCAGAACTCCTTAGCAAAATGGAGTAGTTGAAAGAAAGAATAGAATAGTTCAAGAAGCTACTAGAACAATGATCAAAGAAGTTGACCTTTCAGAAGTATATCAGAAAGAAGCTATTCATATTGTTGTCTATATTCAAAACAGAGTGCGAGTCAAAGTAAATGGAACAAAGAGACCTTATGAGCTGTGGTATGGAAGTACTCCTACTGTCAAGTATTTCAAAGTGTTTGGAAGTAAATGCTATATCAGAAGAGATGAAGAGTTAGAAATATTTGATGCTAGATGTGATGAAGGCATATTTCTTGGGTACTCTACTAAAAGCAAAGCTTACCAATGTTATAACAAAACATTGAGGAAGATTATTGAAAGTGCAAATGTGAAGATAGATGAAGATATTTAGAAAAACTTAGAGCTGAATGGATACAAGTCAGATGGATTTGCTAATACAGAGAAAGTTGAAGAAAAAGACAAGGAAGTTTAGATTGAAGTGCAAGCTATTCCAAAAGAAGAAGCTCAAGTTGAAGAACAAGAAGCTCAGGAAAGAATTTCTAAAACCCTCAAGTATGTGCAAAGAAATCATTCTAAAGATCAAATCATTGGTGACAATAGGAAAGGAGTATTGACAAGAAAAGGAGCTACAAAAGAATAGGTAAATCTCCACTTGATTTCAAAGGTTGAACCTAAGACAATCTCTGAAGCATGTAAAGATGAACATTGGGTCAAGGCAATGGAAGAAGAATTGATGCAAATTGAAAAGAACAAGACTTGGGAACTTGTCCCTAGGCTTGTAGATAAGAATATGATTGGAACTGAGTGGTTTTTCAGGAAATAGTTGAGTGAGATTGGAAAAGTGGTAAGAAACAAAGCTAGACTTGTATTTAAAGGCTACTCACAAGTGGAAGGAATAGATTATGAAGAAACTTTTGCTCCAGTGGCAAGACTAGAAGCCATTAGATTATTTCTGGCCTATGTAGCACATAAAGATTTCAAAGTATATCAAATGGATGTGAAGTCTTCTTTTCTGAATGGTGAGTTGGAAGAGGAAGTATATATAGAGCAACCAGATGGATTTCAATTATCAAAAAAACTAGACATGGTTTGCAGATTGAAGAAGGCATTGTATGGACTGAAGCAAGCTCCTAGAGCTTGGTATGCAAGATTAGATAGGTATTTGTTATAGCAGGGATTCAGTAAAGGGTCTGCAAATAGTAATTTGTATATCAAGGTAAGCAAAGATCAAATTATAATTATTGAGGTCTATGTGGATGACATAATTTTTGGTGGAAATGAAGGTATGTGTAAGAACTTTGTAGATGAGATGCAAAAAGAATTTGAGATGTTAATGTGTGGTGAGATGAACTTCTTTCTTGGACTACAAATCAATCAGACAGATAATGGCATTTTCATTTCATAGTTAAAGTATGTCAAGGAGTTATTGAAGAAGTTTGGAAGGGAAGAATCTAAAATAGTTTGTACTCCCATGACAACTAGTTTCAAGCTCAGCAAAGATGATGAATCCCCTAAGGCTAATCAGAGAAAATATAGATCAATGATTGGAGGACTTCTATACCTAACTGCTACTAGACCAAATATCATGCACGTAGTCTATCTTGTGGCAAGATTTCAGGTAGATCCTAGAGAGTCACATGTCATGCTAGTAAAAAGAGTATTTAGGTATTTGAAGGGAACTCTAGATCATGATTTGTGGTATCCTAAGAACAATGACTTCAATCTAAGTGCCTACATAGATGCAGATTGGGTTGGATGTGTAGATGAAAAGAAAAGTACAAGTGGTGGTGTGTTCTTTCTTGGAGATAGAGTTGTGTCTTGGCAAAGTAAGAAGCAAGATTCAATATCCTTATCTACTGCAGAGGCAGGGTATATTGTAGCAGCATCATGTTGCACACAAGTGATGTGGATGAGACAAACTCTGAAGGACATCCAAGTTGAGTATGAGGATCCAATTCCTATTTTCTATCATAATATCAGTGCTATTAACATTTCAAATAACCTAGTGATGCATTCAAGGACAAAGCATATTTCTATCAGATATCACTTTCTGAGAGAGAAGGTTACAGAGAAAGAAGTAAAGCTTGAGTATGTGCCTACAAAAGATTAGATTTCTGACATTTTCACTAAGGCTCTTCCTAAGAATACATTTGTATATCTCTAGGAGAAGTTAGGGGTTATTTCCCCTCCTGTGTTGAACTAGATGCATGAGGAAATGCATCAGTCCAGTGTGGTTCAGGAGTCATTTTTTTCTAGACTGGTGATGGTGGCTACCTCTCAGGGGGAGTAGGTAGTGACATTAGAGAATGTTGCAGTCAGAGGAAAGCATTCAGAGAAGCTAAGGACAATGCAAGTATGTGATGTATCAAATTCAGGGGGAGAAATCTTGGAGAAGGTGTGTCACCCTTTGCCATTGATGTCAAAGGGGGAGAGAGTTCATATGAAAAACAAAGAGAGATAAAGATGTATAAAAGAAAGGGGGAGAATAAGATTAGTACAGAATTGTGTCATGATGGTTTTTTACATCATATGTTTCCATCAATGACAAAGGGGGAGATTATTGCAAGTATGTGCTAACTAGTGTTGTCATTGATGTCAACATGATTCTATTGTCACTGGTGTCAACTGTGTCTTTTGATATTGACTGATTGTTGCTTGATTGAGTTGTCATGTTAAGGTGATTTGAATGACTTGAAGAAGTGCTAATGATGCTAGCATATTGTTCATGTTTCTAAGTTTCCAAGTACTTTTGAGAAAATTTGCTCTCCAAGTGGAAACAGTGTGTTGCATAGTATTCTGGCTTGCAGGATACTGTCTGAGTTTTTGCTCCGCATTTCTTCTGTATTGAAGACTGGAGGATAAGATTTGGATATGTTTTAGAGAAGTATTTGAAGGTGCTAAATCTAGAATTTGGTGGTCCAGATTGCTGTACAGTAGAATTTGTGTTCACCATTTTGAAGACTATATTTGATAGAGTTTATGAGTTATGCAGAGGTGTCTAAGAGAAAGTATTTTTCTCCGCATTTCTCTGTAGATTAGTTTTAGGTGATGCAGTTCTAGATAAATGTTTATAAGGTCCTTAGCTATCTTCATTCCAAAGGATTTGTGATTTGGTGCTCTGAAAAGCAAGTTATTGAATGGCATAATTTAGTAGTGTTGTTTGTAAGCTATCTTCAAGTGAGATTTGTTGTCTTCAAGTGAAAATTGTTGTAGCTGGATTTGTTGGCTCTTAGCTGATTTTATGTTGTTCATGGATGTCTCTAGATTGTTTTGAAGCCTTATGCTTGATCCGCAAGCTTTGATTGAGTTCTTGGAAGCATGTGCCTAAGTATTCTTGGTGTTTGCACCAGTTTGGCCGACTTGGGTGCTAACACTCTTTGTGAATGTGGTTCGTGTATTGTAGAAGCATGTTGAAGCATGTGAAGATGTATTTGGGTCTGAGCTAAGCTGTGAAGTGTTCTTCTTTCATTCATTTTCTTCACAAGTTTGTTTAGGTCTAGACCTAATTTGAATTATGTATGTTTGCCGACCTTGGAGATTGTTCCAAAGGCTATAGATTGTATTGCCAACCTTGATATATGTTCCAAGGTTGATGATTGGTATAAATAAATGTAATAAATCTGTGTGTAGTAAGTGTGGATGCGAAGATGTAAATATGAAAGTGTTTGTGGTGTAAGGTAGCGAAGGTGATATGCATTGCACTTCAATGGAACTAAACTTAGGCATGTTGTAGATGCTATCATATCAATTCATGGCATTGAGCCACCCCTCTTGGAAGTGAGCCATCCCTCTTGGCAGTGAGCCTTTTTGTAATGAACATTCTTTTGGGCATTGAGTCCTTTGGTAGTGAGCCCCTTTTGTTATTCGGTATTGTTACTACATTATATTGTGAGCTAACACTCACCGTGGTTTTTCCCTTTTAGGGTTTTCCACGTAAAAAATATGGTGTTCATGTGTGAATGGTGTTGATGTGTTTGAGTTTTAATTCTGCATTTCATGTTTAATCTTCATAATAGATTAAGGGGTTAAAGCAAGTGAATGTGAATGTGATTTTGTTCAACATAATTTAAGGTTTTTGATACAATTGATTCACCCCCCCTCTTAGTTGTCTTGTGCCTTCAACATCAGTTACCAATTGCTTCAAAAGAAAATAATGAGACCCAATCTTCTAAAGGAAACAAGCCTAAGAAAGAGAAGGTCCAATGTACCTATTGTAAAAGACCTGGTCATGATGAACATAAGTGTTTGAAGAAACAAATTGATCACTTGACACACATTCTTGAGAAGAATAATATCACTATTCCTGAGTCTATCAAACATAATTCAAATGAGGGGTCTAACAAGGCAAAAGAAATAGAAAGGAGAGAGGAAAGGGCAAGGCCCTTGTAGTAGTTGCTTCACAACAATCCAATTGGGTTCTTTATTTAGGTGCTTCACACCACATGGCTTCATCTAAGGATGAACTTGTATCTTTGGAGCCATGTAATATGCCTTCTATTTTGATGGGTGATGACACTCCTGTTGAGGTGTGTGGGAGACGGTTTGTTGATGTGTGGGATGACACATTCCATGATGTTCTTTGTGTGCCGTCATTATCAACTTATCTCATGTCAGTATATCAGATCACTCGAACAAGTTCAGGCAAGCGGGTTGAGTTCACTTGTGATTCAGTGGAGATTCGTGAATTGTATAGTGGTTCTATAGTTGCAGTTGGGAGAGAAGATCATCAATCATGGCTCTATCTATTTTCTCACTTTGTTCTTGATCCTCCTTCAACTATTTTACTCACTCATTCTGGTGATGTGAGTAAGTTATGGTATAAGAGGTTTGGCCATCTTAACTACCGCTACTTGTAGTAGCTCAACTAATAGAGCATGGTCACAGGGTCGCCTTCAGTTCAGTTTCAGGTGGTGTTTTCCAAGGTTGCATTCTTGGTAAGCATCCTAAGGAAAAATTTGACAAAGGTAAGGCATGGAGAGCTTCATAGATATTGAAGTTAGTTCATAGTGATTTGGCTATACCATTTCCTTGTCCATCCTTCAGCAAATCTAGATATGCTCTAACCTTCATTGATGACTTTTCTTGCTATACTTGGGTATACTTTCTCAAATAGAAGTCTGAGGTATTTGATCACTTTCAGGACTTCAAGACTTTTGCAGAGAAGTAATCTGGGAAAGTCATCAAATTTTTGTGCACTGACAATGGTGCTGAATATGTCAACCATCATTTTGAGTGGTTTTGTACTTCAGAGGGGTTGATTTGTAGCATTTAGTTCCATACAATCCTCAATAGAATGGTGTTGTAGAATGGAAGAATAGGTCCTTGAAGGAAATGGTGAATTACATGACTCACTCTAGATCTCTTACACCACATTATTGGGCATAGGCCATTAACTATGCTTTTTAAATCTAAAAATGTGTTCCTCACCAAGCCTTGAAGGGAGTCACTCCTTTTGAAGCTTGGAGAGGTCAGAAACCATCACTTAAAAACTTTTGAGTTTTTGGTTCTCCTGCATGGGCCCACATTCCTACAGAGAAACACAAGGCCTTGGATCTGTAGAGCAGGCCTTGCATATTTGTAGGCTATCCTAATGGTGTGAAGGGTTATCAATTGCTCCACCCTATTGTACAAGAGTTGTTAATTGAGAGGAGTGTTAAGTTTGAGGAGGGCTCTTCAAGCTCACTTCCTATGACTTTTCTACCTCCTTCTATTTTGACATTGGAGTCACTTGGGATACATGACAGATCTTCTGATGAGTCAGATTCACTTGATCATAGTCTTGATGATGAGTAGTCTTCTTTCAATACTGAGAGCAATTCAGAGGATTCACCTCCTTCCTCTCCTAGTCATTATTCAGAGGCTGAGGATTCTCCTCCACATTCTCTGACTTCTAGTCCACTTTGGGCTAGATAGACCTTACAGTCTATAGGAAATTAGGTTGGGGATCTATCAGACACTAGGTAGACTCGTTCACAATTCCAAGATGCTCCACATGTCTTCATTTCTACTACCTTTGATCCACAATCCTTTCAAGAGCCTTCTGGGATTCCTGAGTGGGATATAGCTATGTAGGAGGAGTATAGTTCCCTGATGAGGAACCACACTTGGGATCTTCTCCCTCTTCCTAAAGGGAGAAAAATTGTTTGATGTAAGTGGGTCGATTGATAAGCATAAGGATTGCTTGGTCACCAAAGGATTCTCCCAGGTTCCTAGGATTGACTGCTCTGAGACTTTTGGGCTAGTTGCAAAAATAAACTCCATCTGACTTGTTCTTTCCATTGCTATAGCCAATCATTGGGAAGTACACGAGATGGATGTGAAGAGTGTTTTTCTTCATGATGGCCTTCAGGAGGAGTTCTACATGGAGCAACCACAGGGTTTCATTCAAGATTCTTCACTTGTGTGCCATCTTTGGAAGTCTCTCTATGGCCTCAAATAGGCTCCTCGGGCTTGGTATGCCAAGATGGACTCCTTCCTTCTGACTGTTGGGTTCACTTGGTGCCATTCTGATCCTAATGTCTACATTCTGAAATAGGATGATTCACTCCTATTTTTGGTTCTATATGTAGATGACTTGCTGATCACAGGGAGTTCTTCATCCACCATTAGGGTAGTCAAAATTACCATTCATGACAGGCTTTTGATGACTGACTTGGGCTTGTTGCATTACTTTCTTGGGATTGAGATCTACCAATCTACTTTTGGGATCATCATCACCCAGTCCAAGTATTCTCTAGATTTTCTCTCGTGGTTTCATATGGTTGATTGTAAGCCTACTCTAACTCCCTTTCTTTCTGGAGTCAAATTTGAGGATCAGCATTCTTCTCCATTTGTTGATGGTACTTTGTACCAATAGATTGTTGGGAGTTTCATTTATCTAACTCATATGAGACCCAACATTTCATATGTTGTAGGCATAGTTTCTTGATTCATGTAGGAGCCCCATGAGCTGCACTAGAAAGCAACCAAGCAGATACTTCACTACATTCAGGGTAGTCACAATTTTGGGATTCACTACATAGTGGGCATTGATCTTGACTTGGTGGGCTATATAGATTTAGATTGGGCAGGTGATTCTCAGGATCACAAGTCTACTTCAGGTTACAACTTCTCACTTGATTCAGGTCCTTTTTGTTGGTTGAGAAGGAAGCAATCTGCTATTGCTCTATCTTCTATTGAGGCTGAGTATTAGGGGACTGTGAATGCTTCCACTGAGGCCATTTGGCTTCAAAATCTTCTCACTAAATTTGGTATCTAGATCAGATGGCCATCAGTCATATTTTGTGACAACCAGAGTGCCTTTCAGATCTCATAGAATTAGGTCCATCATTAGTGGACCAAACACATTGAGATCCACATGTACTACATATGGGAACTCATCCATGGCCACATCATTGACCTTCGTTATTGTCCTACTTTCAAGAAAGTTGTTGATATCTTCACCAAACCCTTCACTGAGAGTAAGTTCCTTCATTTGCAAGCTTTGATGGGGGTGCAGGAGGTTTCATCTTTAGGGGGGCTTCTTCCTCTCACTCAGAGTCCTGACTCTCTCTACTCTAGGGGGTCATTTCTCTCTCTATTTGAGGGGGCTATTCTATCTTTTTTGGGGGTGAATTTTATGTACATGGGTACCTCATCAGGCTTGATTTGTCGGGACCCATCTTTTCATCCACCTAAGCTACGCTTAAGGGGGTTGTTAGTGTAGGTTTTTATTTCCTAGTTGGGTTATTTATTATCCCTTTATTCCTAGGTTTTTCCTACACCTTTTATTAATCTTCCTTAGGTTAATAAAGCATGTTTAATTAGGTGAGTGGGTTATGAGGTGTCACCTTCCTACAAGTGAGCATCCATTAGATATCTTGGGAAGATACTTTGCTATCTTTAGTCCAATAGATGGTTGCTTCCTATTGGTCGGTGTTGCCACCTCCACCCTCTCCCTTTTCTATATAAACATACTACCTAGCTTGTATTAGGCATCTTTTCTTTTTCATCCTCATAATGCTATTTTGCTTTTGAGCATTTGCATTACTCTCGTGGAGACTAACTATGTGTTGTTATTTTAATCTTGAATCATTTTCTTTCATAGTTTTATATCTATTCATTTGCACTAGTTTTTTGGGTTATTAATCTTTCCAAATTCTAACAATGGGAAATGACCCATACATGCTTCGTTATAAAAGGAATGTAATAGTTTTTCTTGTTTCTCCTTACCCACACATTTCATAAAAGTTCCATCTATTCCCTTTTTGTATAGAACGTCTTCCCAGATGATATATTTAGTAGCCTTTAGTTTAATTCTACTTTCCTGCTATGAAGTTAGATTAGCAGGATATTCCCCATAGGTTAAGAAATAAGCTATATTTGAAAACCACTCATCTATGAGGCCTATAAACAAAACCAAAGGCAATTCAATTTCTTTTTGGAGAGTTGCTGCTATAATCTTACATAGGCCTCTACCCCATACTAACTTAGTAGGTCTAATGTCAATATCGTATTCCTAGACTTTAGCTATCCAAGAAGTTCTTTTATTAAAAGCTATCTCCTATTGTGTAAGAATAATTTTAACAACAGTATCCGATACAAAAATTCTGGAATGAGAATTTAAAATCTAAAATATGAAATGTTTAACTGCTTTGACCACCAAGTACATGCATGTTTTTCCATAATGGAATAATTAAGCTTATGTCTCTTTAATGGAATACTCATAAATGCTATGGGAGCTTCAAAATTCTCCTCATTGTGTTGAGTCAATATGGAAAATAAAGTGTGTTCAGAAGCATAGCAATAGATAATGAAGTCTCTTAAGAAATTAGGATGAACTAACACTGGGCATTAGCTATTTTAGTCTTCACATCTTGAAATGCCTTTTTGCCATGTTTCGTCCATTTAAATACAACCTTATTCTTCATCATATCTACAATGTGTCAGGTTAATTCAGAAAAGTCTAGCATGAACCTTCTTAGAAAATTAATTTGACTGAAAAATGACCTTACCCTAGGCTTGCTTGATGGTAATGGCAACATTAGAATAGCCTCAACATGTTCTGGATCAACTTGTATGCATTCTTTGGATACTAAATGTCCAAGTAACTTTCCTTCGATAACCCCAAAAATAGACTTTTTGGGGTTCAGGGAAATACCTTGCTTACAACAGTGTTGTAGAACTCGTTCTAGGTGATCAATATGATCCCCTCTCTTTTTCAAAAAGATGGTCAAGTCATCCAAGTAGATCAAAATGATTTTATCTTTCAAATCTCCAATGGAGAGGTCCATGGCCCTCTGAAAAGTTGCACCTACATTAATCAATCCAAATGGGATTCTATTATAAGCTAAAGTTCCCCAAGGAGAAGTAAAGGCCGTTTTTTGTTAATCTTTGGGGGTACCTTTTATTTGATTGGACCCAGAAAACCCATCTAGTAGAGACATCATCTCTTACCCAACCACCATTTGTAATATATGATCCATCACTGGTAATGGGTAATTAACTTTCAAAGAAACTTGGTTTAGGTTTCAAAAATCAACACAAATCGGTATTTCACTATTATTTTTTCTTACAGGTACAATATTAGCCACCCATGTTAAATGTTGAATGGGATATATAATTCTCTCCTTTAATATCTTATCAATTTTGGGAAAAAAGGCACCAGCTACCTTAGGATTAAATTGTCTTTTTTCTGCCTAAACAAGGTGGCTCCAGGTTTAAGAGTGATATGATGTTGAAAACTGCCATACATGAAATTTTTCAAATCATCGTAGAACCAAGCAAAAACATCTTTGCATCTATTTAATATATCTACGAGTTTTGTCCTTTCATGGGGTGAACACACCTTACCCACACAAACTATTTTAGGTTGACTTTCTAAACCAATATTGATCTTATCATATCTAGAAGGATTTGAAATTTCTTGCTGAACTTTATTCTGTAAATAGTGATCCTGTTTATCAAATAGACTTTCTAGAGTAACTAATCCTTTAGGGATGGTATTTTATTTTAGTTGAAGTACTTCATTGTCTACATGAATTTCATTCCCCTCAAAAAGAAGGTTGGCAAACGTACCAGTTTTCTCAAGGAAGGATATTATTTTCTTGTCATCGTCAAAAACTTGCCAATGTTGATCATTATCTATTATTCTTGGTCTATGAACTAACTCAATTTCATACTTATTCTTCCAAATTATGGATGTGGGAGTAATAATTTGGCATACCTAGCAAGACAATCAACCTTGGAATTAAGAATCCAAGGGATTGTTTCAATAGAAAATGTTAGTGTAGGTTTTTATTTCCTAGATGGGTTATTTATTTTTCCTATATTCCTAGGTTTTTCCTACACTTCTATTAATCTCGCTTAGGTTAATAAAGCATGTCTTATTAGGTGAGTAGTTGCGAGGTGTCACCTTCCTACATGTGAGCATCCATTAGCTATCTTGGGAAGATACTTTGCTATCTTTAGTCCGATAGATGGTTGCTCCTCATTGGTCGGTGTTGCCACCTCCTCTCTCTTCCTAGTCTATATAAGCATGCTACCTGGCTTGTATTTTACATCTTTTGCTTTTGCATCCTCTTAATGCTATTTTGCTTCTAGCATTTGCATTACTCTCTTGGAGACTAACTCTGTGTTGCTATTTTGATTTCGTATCATTTGCATTCATAGTTTTAATATCTATTCTTTGCACTAGTTTTCTGGGTTATTAATCTTTTCAGATTCTAACATGGTATCAGAGCTATTCTATGTGCAAGAGTAGATTTTAGTTTCTATAGTTGAGAGATTCGGGGGGGGCTAATAAATCTTATTGCAGGTTTTTGAAAAACCCAGTATGCTCTTCTCTTGCATCTTCGGATGATCTTGAGAATCAGAAAAGTTTGACGGAAACTTTTTTAATCTCTGGGGTTGCACATGTGTTTTATAAAATCTAGGTGATTGCAGCATTTCTGGTTATACTGGCAGCATTTCCGGCTATTCCAACGCGTCCAGGAGGCTTGAGAAAGTTAGATTTGGCTTTCATTTCACCGAAATCGGAGATCGTCATACACAGTTGCAGAACCGGGGTTTCAAGCTCAAATCTGACAACCAGCTTGCATATTTGGTCCTTTGAATCAATATTGCAGGTTCCAGCATCTGATTCAGCCTTTGCATGTCATTTTTTGGTTGTTGGGGTCGTTTTTTGTAGCTAAAGGCGTTCCATTTACACTGGAGCAACATCTTCTGGGTATCTTTCTGTTTTTGCATGCAGTTTGTATATTTTGCAGAAACGCGCTCAGAAAGCTACAGCAGGACCCCTCTCCGTTGGCAGCTGTAGTTCTGAAGACAGTTTTCAAATGCTCCGTTCTTGCTCATACGGACTCCTTTTCCCACAATTTTTTTTTTTGATTTTGGCTATTTTTTCATGCTCTATGCACTAGTGCAGTTGTTTTTTGATTTTGATGCCAAGATTTTTCAGAAATTGTAGATTCTCAGTCGTGACATTGCACGGTTCTCGTTTTGGGAACTTCGGAGGATCATAACTTTCACATACGACCTCGTATCGAGGCGATTCTTTTTTTGAAAGTGCATGATTTTTTGAGTAGATTGCAGTGGTGCTATTTATTTCTCTAGATATTATGCCAAAGTTGTATTTTCAGCATATGCCCTTCATGAGGGTTTTGTAATGCATTGAAATCAAGACCACTTAGTATTTATTGCTAGTGGTAGTTGTAAACGCACTAATATAAAGTGCCAAATCATATTTTCTTGGGGGGGTTCTTTGATTGAGTGAAAAGGGGGGGTTGTCTTGGTTGGGTTCTCTTCTTTTCGACACTTCTTCTCTGCATTTCTTCATCATGGATCAAACAAATCTGCCTATCCTAACTCCATACAATTACTTTGAGTGGAAATCACGCATGACAATTCACTTAAGGAAAGCTAGATTAAATAGGATAACTATGGGACTTGAAACTAAACCTGCTAAAGATGAAGATAAGCCTAAGTGGTTTAACAAATGTGATGAGGCATATGGAACATTGTGTTTGTCTGTTTCTCCTGATTTGCTCTTTCACATTGAGTCTTTGAATACACCAAATGAAATCTGGACAAAGCTAGAAACACTATTTGGCACACAAGATTCAATGAGGGGTCATATGTTGGAAAATGAAGTAATTAGTTTAAGTCCAGGCAATTTCAACACAATACAAGATTTCTTCACTAAATTGAAATCACTAAGGTTGCAGTTAAAACAATGTGGAATTGAAAAGAAAGATGAACAACTGATTCTTAGTATTCTCTCTAAGCTAAGTTCAGAATATTCTGTGTTTGTTTCTACTTTCTATGCTACTAAGGGTGCACTTGGTACTCAATTCACCATGCCATCTTTAGATGATTTTGCTGTCAATCTCACTCGGGAACAGGACAAGCTAATCCAGATGGGCACTCTTAAGTCCTCTAAGTCACATGCCTTGGCTGCCAACCAAGGCACAAAAGAACAAAAAGGACAAAGTAGTAACAACAATAGTAAGGATAAGAAACAAAAGAATAGCAAGGAGAAGAAGGATCAGATAACGGTTGCTTCAAAAGCAACTAATGAGACCCAATATTCCAAGGGCGACAAGCCTAAGAAAGAGAGGGTCCAATGTGCCTATTGTAAAAGACCCGATCATGATGAACATAAATGTCTGAAGAAACAAATTGATCACTTGACACACATTCTTGAGAAGAATAATATCAGTGTTCCTGAGTCTGTCAAACAGAGTTCTAATGAGGGGTCTAATAAGGCAAAAGAAAACAGCAAGGGAAAAGGAAAGGGCAAGGCCCTTGTTGCAGTTGCTTCTTCACCATCCACTTGGGTTCTTGATTCGAGTGCTTCGCACCACATGGCTTCATCTAAGGAAGAACTTGCATCCTTGGAGCCGTGTACTATGCCTTCTATTTTGATGGGTGATAACACTCCTGTTGAGGTGTGTGGGAGAGGGTCTGTTGATGTGGGGGATGGCACATTCCATGATGTTCTTTGTGTGCCCTCATTATCAACTAATCTCCTATCGGTATATCAGATCACTCACACAGGTTCAGGCAAGCGGGTTGAGTTCACTCCTGATTCAGTGGAGATTCGTGAGTTGCACAGTGGTTCTACAATTGTAGTTGGGAGAGCAAATCATCCGTCACGGCTCTATCTATTTTCTCACTTTGTTCCTGATCCTCCTTTGACTGTTTTGCTCACTCATTCTAATGATGTGAGTAGATTATGGCATGAGCGGTTTGGCCATCTTAACTTCCGCTACTTGCAGCAGCTTAACCAGCAGAGCATGGTCACAGGGTTGCCTTCAGTTCAGTTTTCAGGTGGTGTTTGCCAAGGTTGCATTCTTGGTAAGCATCCTAAGGAAAAGTTTGACAAAGGTAAGGCATGGAGAGCTTCACAGATATTGGAGTTAGTTCACAGTGATTTGGCTGGTCCATTTCAGCATCCTTCCTTCAACAGGGCTAGATATGTCCTCACATTCATTGATGACTTCTCTCGAAATACTTGGGTGTACTTTCTCAAACAGAAGTCAGAGGTATTTGATCATTTTCAAGACTTCAAGACTTTTGTAGAGAAGCAATCTGGGAAAGCCATCAAAGTTTTACACATTGACAATGGTGGTGAGTATGTCAACCATCGATTTGAGAGGTTTTGTACTTTAGAGGGGATTGATTTGCAGCATTCAGTTCCATACAATCCTCAGCAAAACGGTGTTGCAGAACGAAAGAATAGGTCCTTGAAGGAAATGGTGAACTGCATGATTCACTCCAGATCTCTTGCACCACAGTATTGGGCAAAGGCCATTAACTGTGCTTGTTATATCCAGAACCGTGTTCCTTACCGAGCCTTGAAGGGAGTCACTCCTTTTGAAGCTTGGAGCGGTCGGAAACCATCAGTTAAGCACTTTCGAGTTTTTGGTTCTCCTGCATGGGCCCACATTCGTACAGAGAAACGCAAGGCATTGGATCCGCAGAGTAAACCTTGCATATTTGTAGGTTATCCTGATGGTGTGAAGGGTTATCGGTTGCTCCACCCTACTACACATGAGTTGTTCATTGAGAGGAGTGTTCAGTTTGAGGAGGGCTCTTCGAGCTCACTTTCTATCACTTCTCCAACTCCTACTTTGACATTGGAGTCACTTGGGATACATGACAGATCTTCTGATGAGTCAGATTCCCCTGAGCAGTCATCTACCTCCACTTCTGATGCAGAGAGTGATTCAGAGGACTCACCTCCTTCCTCTCCTAGTCATCATTCAGAGGTTGATTCTTCTCCTCCAGATTCTCCATCTTCCGGTCCACTTTGGGCTAGACAGACCTTGCAGTCTGCAGGTGATTGGGTTGGGGATCCATCAGACACCAGGCGAACTCGTTCACAGTTCCAAGATGTTCCACATGTCTTCATTGCTACTACCTCAGATCCACAGTCTTTTCATGAGGCTTCTGGTATTCCTGAGTGGGATACAGCTATGTAGGAGGAGTATAGTTCCTTGATGAGGAACCACACTTGGGATCTTGTCCCTCTTCCTAAGGGAAGAAAACTTGTTCGATGTAAGTGGATCTATCGGACAAAATTTGCAGCAGATGGGTTGGTTGACAAATATAAGGCTCGCTTGGTCGCCAAAGGATTCTCCCAGGTTCCTGGGATTGACTACTCTGAGACTTTTGCGCTAGTTGCCCGAATGAATTCCATCCGACTTGTTCTTGCCATTGCTGCAACTAATCGTTGGGAAGTACACCAGATGGATGTGAAGAGTGCTTTTCTTCACGGTGACCTTCAGGAGGAGATCTACATGGAGCAACCACAGGGGTTCCTTCAGGATTCTTCACTTGTGTGCCTTCTTCGGAAGTCTCTCTATGGCCTCAAACAGGCTCCTCGAGCCTGGTATGCCAAGATGGATTCCTTCCTTCTATCAGTTGGGTTCACTCGGTGCCATTCTGATCCCAATGTCTACATTCTGCAGCAGGATGATTCACTCCTATTTCTGGTTCTGTATGTTGATGACTTGCTGATCACAGGGAGTTCTTCATCCACCATTGGGGCTGTCAAAACTGCCCTTCATGACAGGTTTTTGATGACTGACTTGGGCTTTTTGCATTACTTTCTCGGGATTGAGATCTACCAGTCTTCTTCCGGGATCACCATCACACAGTCTAAGTATGCTCTAGATTTGCTCTCGAGGTTTCATATGGCTGACTGTAAGCCTGCTCCGACTCCCTTTCTTTCTGGAGTCAAACTTGAGGCTCAGTGTTCTCCACTTGTTGATGGCACTTTGTACCGACAGCTTGTTGGGAGTCTCATTTATCTGACTCATACGAGACCTGACATTTCATATGCTGTAGGCATGGTCTCTCGATTCATGCAGGAGCCTCATGAGCTGCACTGGAAAGTAGCCAAGTGGATCCTTCACTACATTCAGGGTTCTCACAGTCTTGGGATTCACTATGCAGCGGGTATTGAGCTTGACTTGGTGGGCTACATAGATTCTGATTGGGCGGGCAATTCTCAGGATCGCAAGTCTACTTCAGGTTACAGCTTCTCACTTGGTTCAGGTCCTATTTGTTGGTCGAGCAAGAAGCAATCTGCTATTGCTCTATCTTCTACTGAGGCCGAGTATTGAGGGGCTGTGAATGCCTCTACTGAGGCCATTTGGCTTCAGAATCTTCTCACTGAGTTTGGTATCCAGATCCGACGGCCATCAGTCATATTTTGTGACAACCAGAGTGCCATTCAGATCTCACAGAATCTGGTCCATCATCAGCGGACCAAACACATAGAGGTCCACATGCACTACATCCGGGAGCTCATCCATGGCCACGTCATTGACCTTTGCTACTGTCCGACTTCCGAGCAGGTTACTGATATCTTCACCAAACCCTTCACTGAGAGCAAGTTCCTTCATTTGCGAGCTTTGCTGGGGGTGCGGGATGCTTCATCTTCTAGGGGGGCTTCTTCCTCTCACTCGGAGTCTTGACTCTCTCTACTTTTGGGGGGGTCTCTTCTCTCTCTCTTTGGGGGGGACTTTTATGTACCTGGGTACCTCATCAGGCTTGATTTGCCGGGGCCCATTTCTACATCCACCTAAGCTTCACTTATGGGGGGGTGTTAGTGTAGGTTTTTATTTCCTAGATGGGTTATTTATTTTTCCTATATTCCTAGGTTTTTCCTACACTTCTATTAATCTCGCTTAGGTTAATAAAGCATGTCTTATTAGGTGAGTAGTTGCGAGGTGTCACCTTCCTACATGTGAGCATCCATTAGCTATCTTGGGAAGATACTTTTCTATCTTTAGTCCGATAGATGGTTGCTCGTCATTGGTCGGTGTTGCCACCTCCTCTCTCTTCCTAGTCTATATAAGCATGCTACCTGGCTTGTATTTTGCATCTTTTGCTTTTGCATCCTCTTAATGCTATTTTGCTTCTAGCATTTGCATTACTCTCTTGGAGACTAACTCTGTGTTGCTATTTTGATTTCGTATCATTTGCATTCATAGTTTTAATATCTATTCTTTGCACTAGTTTTCTGGGTTATTAATCTTTTCAGATTCTAACAGAAAATGCTTCAAAGAATTTTATGTAATCCCAAACCAGATTCCTATAATTCTTCAATCTATCATTTTTGGCTTGAAACTAGTTTCTTACTTATTTTACAACTGCTTCTGCATCTCTAATGACCCTCAACTTATTAATTCCCCTTTCCCTAGCAGCTTGGAGACCTAAAAGAAGTGCCTCATATTCTTTGGTATTATTTGTATTCTCAAAAACTAACTTAAAATCTATAGGAAACTTTTCTCCTGTAGGTGCAATGAACACAATTCTAGCCCCTGATCCAGAAGAAGAATAGCTACCACCAAATTTCATAACCCATAAGTCAGAAGACATGTCAGGAGAAATAATTTCAGGGATTATTTATTTTTCTCACATGAGTACATAAGTACCAAGTTTAGTTTCTTCATATAAAATTTCTTCTCTAAAATCTTCTAATTTTAAAACAGTGTATTTTGCTTTCAATTCTAGATTTAACCTAACTTTCTTTCCATTGATAGGGATCAATGCATGGGACTAGTCAAGCTGAATCTCCCCTCCTAACTCTTTATAAAAACTCCTACTGAGTAACATCCCATAGCTTGCAGGTATATCAACAACCAAGATAGTAAGTTTGAGCTTTTTTGGGGGAAAAGTAGCCAATGCAAACTGAGCATCTTTAAGTTGTCCTACCAAAGGAAATGATTTCAACTCCATGGAATATGCTTTTCCAAATGGTTTATTCAATGAAAGACCTAGTCCATGTGCTAATTTAGTAAGCATAATGTTATCCAAAGCACCAGTGTCAATTATGTAATTACTCAACTTACAGCTAGCTATATAGAGAGAAACATAGAATGGATCAAGTTTGTTTTGAATCAAAGAACCAACAATAGGGGTATTATTTGGACATGAGGTCTATATAGCATCATCATTTGAAAACTCAACATATGAATCATCATTTGATTGTTGATGAACTGATGAAGAAGACTCAAATTTCCCTTTAATATATTGCACTAATTTCTCCAATTGATGAGAATTAGCTTTTAAGTACTCAATTTGAGAAATTTGGACCTTTGTCTTTTTAAAATATTTAATAAAATTGAAAGAGTCATCAACAGGAGGAGAGGATGAATTAGTTAATGGGAGGCTTTGTGTACCTCTATCTTTTGCAAAAAATGACTGTTCTTCCTGATGATGTTTTCTTGTCAAAATTCTTGGCGTGTTTTCTACAACTTTGTTTGTAGGTCTAGACTTGTCTCTTTCCTCATTCTTCTTATATTGGTGGTGGGTGAAAACATTAGAGGAGTGCTTATTGATATCATGAATTTCTTCTTCTTCCGAATCAAATTCATATTTTAAGAAACTGATTATAGGCTACCTATACATTTCTCTTGTTTCATCTTCCTATGCAACATACTCTTCTATCTTTTCACTTGATACATTCATCTGCATGAATCTTGTCATTTTTAGACAAGAGCTACCATCATGATCTATAGTTAAATGAAAATCACACGTAGTGGCAATTTGCCGATGATTAGAAGAAGGATGTTCAATAGCTAGTCTGTGTGTGCTCGAGGGAAGTTTTGGTTGCCTATTCTACTGATATGGGATATAATTCCTTCTTGGTATATCATTATATAGTGGAGGTGGATTTTGAGAGATTTGCTTTTTCAACTGGAATAAATCATTGGCCAATTTTTGCACCAATAGATCAATAGTGGCAGGATTTGATGATTGGCCTTTACCTTTTTGCAAATATTTATTCTTTGTTTTGTCTGGAGCACCAGTATTGACTGAAATAATAGGTGTTTCAACCTATTTATCTCTTTGTTTGACATCTTTAGATGAAGATCCAGATGGTTTGCTAGCAATATGCTCTATTTCGTTCTTAGCTCTCAACCATTTTTAAGATTTCTTTAGGAGAAACAAAGAACATTCTCTTACATCCTTCATCTACTTGTCACCCCAATTGATAGCGGAGAGAGGTTCGAACTAAATAATCTGAGTATAAACTTGATCTATCATATCTGAGCCATCTTCCTCAACACCCTCAGTATCCCATCCAAGTTTATAGTCAATCATTTGTTGCATAATCATCCATGACCAGTCCCTTTTTTTTACCTCAAAATCACTTTCACAATCTTCACAGTAGTCTTCCAGATGTGTAAGATGATGATATTTTTCTCCCAAATACAAGTTGTCCTTGACAAAGTTCTTGTTGTCAAATGGATGCCTCATAGTATGATGATTTATAGTAACTTTGACCAGTGACCTTTCAACATTAGCTGCATCAGATGATGAACGACAAGTATAATAAGTTAACCCCAGTGGAAAAGGATAACCTACCTTTTTTAAACTTATACATTTCTTATTTAAACCTTCCATCTACCTACATATCTCAATAAGCACCAGATGGTCACAAGGGTAACTCGGTAATTTGTAGGGGTATTCATCAAACCCTCCAATTCTTATGTAAGAGAACCTAGGAAATTGAATCAAATAACTTCCAAATTTCTTGATTAACTGAGCAACTTTAGATGAGAACCTCTTTCCTACATTAGAATCCAGTTCTCTCACAGTCAACATGGTAAACGTATCATTGACTCTCCTATAATGCCTATTACTATTTTGCAGTTGTAATCATGGATAATAATCATAGATTTGGTAGTCCTTATCATATACACCAATTGCATGCAATCCTAGCCATGGGTGCATACTAGCAATAGAGTAAAACAAATAAGAGGTCATATAAAACACTTGTTTAGTAGAAAATTTGCAAACAACATGCGTAGGTTATCACTGATTAATTGTCCCCAATCAATAAACTATGATTTATTTGCAATAATGACTATAAACTGACACATCTAATAATCAAAGTCAGTGGCATTTGGATCTCCATTTACTCTGTGTAATATGGTAATAATATTTGAAATATCCTCATTAAAATGTGCCCTAGTAATCCTCTTTGGAAACTATGATTTATATTTCTTGGGCTTCTTAAACCATAATTTAGCAATGTTGTTCTCACAGGTGCTTTCACGTTCAATGTAATAATTCGTAGCCATTTTAACATTTAACTTCACATAGGTTTTTTGTTCAGGTAACCTCAACATTTGGCTAATGGGAAACCCATTCAATTTATCCATAACCCTTTCATCTGCACTCCTAATTACCCTATGTTCCAGCTTATAATATTTTACACAGGCCAAAATTAAGTCTATACATTACATGGAAACCAGAAAACCGCCTGCATGGGTCAATCCACTCAGAAGGGTAGCTTCTTCCATTTCATACCTTAATCGACTTCTCATCTGAGTCCAAAACTCATCCAAATCTACATGCCCTAATTGGGTGTCTATGATATTCAACAAGGAGCTTTCTATAACACTTTCTCTCTCGAAACCTTGATAGGCGTACTTCATAGGAGGTATCCAGAAAGCTCAATAGTTGCAAGCAGTTAGGGTTTGACTTCAACCTTGGTGGAAGGCTCCTCTTTCCTTGGCAAAGAAATCTCGTTTGATGGAAATGGATAGGAAATTTCATTCTATATAGTGCATTCCTTGCCAGCTAATCATTTATTCACATCGCGTTGCTTTGCCAATTTTATTTTTAAAAACCTTCATTTACATTTAAGTGTTAGAATTCATAAAGGAGCACAAAATATTATTGGATATTATGCTAGTTGTGAGAACCTAGCAAAGATTTAATCTTTTATTTTATTGATGTTCATTTCCATGCATCGGGGGTTGTGCTAGTTGCGAAAATCATCAAAACCTCTAGTGTTTGTTTTGAAAGACTTTACTTTCTATAGTTCTTCTTTCACTTACCTTTTCATTTATTTGAAAAATCACTTGTTCAGAGGTTTCGCTGGTTATGAGTACCTAGAGAACCACCAACTTAATTATGGTTTTTCATTCTTTGGCCAATTGACTCGCAGAGTTCACATTTCAAATTCCCTTTTGTCGGATCTTTTATTGGATTCTAAAATCAAATGGTTGTCCGATCTTTTCTCTTGCTTTTACATTTCGATGAGATGGAAGGGTGAACGAAGAACTCTGTCAGAGGTTTCTTTAGTTGTGAGAACTACACAAACCTCTGACAATTTTAAAATTATGCAAGACTTATCCATTTTCCATGAGTTTTGATGAAAGATGGATTTTGATACATCAAAGATTTTTCATGATTATTTTCTAAGTCAAAGATCAGAGTGGGAGAGGAACAACATGAAGGTGAAACATACAGACCAAGTGGGAAAAGAAGAAAATTTTTGGGAACTCAGTTACAACTAATGAACTCGTCAAATAGAGTAAAACCCCAATGTATTACATTTGAAATTGTATGTATCCATCTTTGTTGTTCTAAAACTCAATGGTCTAACATGAATCAATCTGCTCATTCAATCATTAAACTTACAAATTTATGCACATATATATATGTATATTCACCATATACTTATACATATGTCTGTATAAATTTTACAAAAATCTACTTATCAAAAGAAATGATTCCACAACAACCATTCAACCAAATTAAAATATATATATATATATATATATAGGGTTTGCCTTTCCAAAAATAAAGGACCAGATTTATCACAATCACCTCTCAAGCTGAGAGCAGAGCATTTCTATTTCTCTATATATATCTGGTTAAAATTGAAATAGAGTTTAATATTTTTGGCATAGTAACTTAGTCTCCATAAGCATAAAAGAAGAACATTTACCACCACCATGTTTATGGCTCTCAAACAACTAAAATGTAACCACACAAATGACAAAGGGTTTATTGATACCCTAGAATTTATATTGTGGGTAAATAAACACATTTGCATTCAACCAGTCACTTACGACCTCAATTGGTCAATATGAAATACTTTAAAACAAAGAGCATACCTGGACAGTATTTCTCTCCTCAACACACTCCTCTACTCAATTATTTCACTTCTTTCTACCTTCTCCTTCCTTCTTCTCTACTTCTCATGTGTTTTCTTTTCTCCCTTTTTCCTTTTCTTCCTTCCACTCCCAATTTTCCATCATTTTGGGTGATGAAAATGCCCTATCTTCCACATCGAGTGCCAACAGTTCTAAGGAGTTAAGACCACTCCCAAAAAACTAAATGTGCTAGAGCTAATAGAATGTCTATGATGGCATGGTGTAATGGTGAGTTCTCCCAGGTTCATAACTCCCATTACCCATGCAATTAATACCCACACCTCCACTAGGTGGATTTCACTCTGAACATAATTTGAATTAAAAACAATAAAATCAATAACCTATTTAATATATATTTATTCATATCTTAAACCATCATGCACACAATTCACATAAGAAGATTTACCACCCTATCACCTATATTAACAAAGAAATATGTTGACCACGGGATTGATGTCTAGTACAAATAAGCAATGGTATATCAACTCAATCAATCGCAAGATGACCAAAGCAAGTTAAAATGATGGCCATTAACTTTGACGAGAATGACAACCATGCATGTTAAGACATAAGAAAAAAATAATGACTTCTGACATTACCAAAGACATATATAACCTCTAGTTATGTGTGTGTGTAAATTATTGGAAACATGGTATTTTTCTGATCTTTCCCTATCTATTGCTCTCTCTCCGGTGATACTCTCCCTCCTCAACCGGGAGGCGAACTAATTGTCCTGCATCCACCTCATTCACTGAAAAGGAATTTAGTTTGTCAACCTTATAATCATACAAGTATTCAAATAAATGAAAACCAAAATAATAATCAAATAACCACATTTTAAAGATCTATCATTTTCATTTAACATCATCAAAACTGATAATCACATTCCACATACACATGGATGAAATCAGAATAATCATATCATAAATGATCTCTAATCAAAGTTTCATGAACATAACTATAAATTACATTATGTAATCTCTAACAAGTAATTAGTTAAAAGATAGCATAATTTAACTATCCAAAATAAGGTGTGACATATGTATATATAGCCAAAACAACTTGAATACAATTCCAATCATAATTACATTCAATACAAACATCTATAATTCAATTAATAATCACAATCCATTTAAGCATCCAATACATATCAATTCAATTCAATTCAATTCTCATTTCACAATATCTCTTAGTGTCATCACATATACATTACCCTAATTCACCAAAAAATATACCCAATTTCAATTCAAAACAACTAGTTCAATTGCATAATCCTTAAAGAATAATTAGACAATGTATATATGATCAATCACATAACACATCCATCACATAGGTCAAACTATAATATAGCTAACTCATAATTAGGTCATCATCAACATATGCAAAGTAAATAACTAATTTAATCAAAACAACAATGTCCAATATAGTCTATCCAAAGATCATAAGTCCAAAATACAATAATCTAATATCTAGGTATATCAATGATAATATATCAATGGTATAAATAAGTATGCCACATAAGGATGAGATTCACTGGTGTAATTAAATATTTAATTACACTTTATTAAGTTTACTTAGGGATTTTTTAAGTCACCTAGGGTTTTCTTATCTTGCAAATATAAAAACAAGATGTCATATGTAATTAATCAATCCAATTTTATTATTGCATCCAATATTGTGCAAATTTATCCTCTACTTTTTTCTCTTGTAGAAAGTCAATCCTTAGTTTTGTAGGTGATCTTGGTAGCTTGAGTCAATCAGTGACTCTCACATGGTATTAGAGCTCCAGATCTGCAAGCCCCTTCTCAGAATCAGAGAAAATTAGGAAAGAGTCATTTGTTGGGTGTGTTTCTATGAAAATAAAGCTCTTCATTGGATTCAAAGTAGTCAAAATAGACATATTAGCCTCTTGTTTGGCTCAATTTGAGCTTCATATGTTAGATTTGCAAGGGTTTGAAGTGGGTGCTTTTTTTTTCAGGATCTAAAGGAAAGCTATTTTTTAGAGCATTTTGAGTCAAATCCGACCCTGCCATCACACTTAAAAGGCCCAAAAACCTTAGGAAGGACTGTCAAATCAATGAATTTCACCTTGGGAGCATTTGAGACAAAAATTTTAATCCTTGGAGTCGTACGGCTCCTCTACGGCCCTTTACGAATTTTTTTTAAAAAATGAATCGACACTGCATGCCCCAAATCGGGACATGCAAGATAGATTTTAGTCATGCAAGCCCCTTTTGGGACCTGTGGACAAGGTCTCAACCTTGAAACAAGGTCCACAGATACCTATTCCTTGTCCATTAGGCGTTGAAAATAGGCCCCGTGACACTAATTTGGCCCTTCGGCCCCTAAAATCTGCTCGACACCTATTTCAGATGACTACCGCTAGTAAAACCAAGTTGCCACCACCTCTTCCACCACTCAGCTAGCTTTTCCAACCTCACAACCACCCATATGCCACTTATCACTAGTGGTGTCACCCATCTGTCGCCTGCACAATGCCATAGGGCCCATTTTGGCCCCTTTTTGCCCTAACAGGAGTTTTTTTGCATAAATTAGGCAAATGAAGTCATATTTTTGTAAACAAATAGGTGTTGGAAAGTTGGTTCCAAACATAATCTAGTGGTGTAGTTATTTTTCTAGATTTTGTTGCTAGTACATTTTATTGTTGTTTGAAGTCCAAATACCCTTTTTGGCTTCCGAGCTCATAACTGTTTACCACAATCTTTGATTTTTGTGACTTTTATGATGTTGGAAAGGTATTGGAGAGCTCTATATAGCCATCTATGCACTTTTTCTAGATTCACCCCCAGGTATCTTTTATTCAGTTTGCCATTTTTACATAGTTTGGTTGATAACTTGGACATACTGGCACCTGGAGAAGTTCTATTTTTTTCTTGGGCTTCAAATCAACTTATATATTTTTGCACTTTAGTTTTCTAGTGTAATCATGTCTCCTAGTTTGTGGAATTTAAAATGTGATTATTGTGGGAGAAAAAGACATATGATAGATGAATGCATGCAAAAGAAAATTGATGATTTAAAATTGCTTATTAAGCTTCATCAATTGAGACAGTTGTGCAATGCCAATGACATCAATTTTCTAGATTATTCTAACCTAGCATGTCCAAATATTTCATCATCACCTATTGCTCCATCTAAGTTCAGGGTTGCTTCACAAGGAGCTTCCAAGGATTCCTTGCAATAGGACATTATCATTCTTTCAGAGGTAGCTCATTGGGACTAATTTCTACTAGATGTGTCATCATTGTTTGTAGAGTCCCACATTGTAGATTTGGGAGATAATTTGGAGGGTATTCAGTTCCTCTTTGATGATAGCTTGGATGGAGTTATATCACTATTATCTTCTTCAAATATTGTTCTTCATCCTCCTCTTCATCAATCATAGTTTGATAGTGGTGTTGGTGATTGTTTTGATGCAATCATAACAATTAGTTAAAATTCACATAAAATGAACCAAAACTAACTTGAAAGATATGAAGGAATCGATTAAGATTTGCTTAATCCCAAGTTTAATATGGTCAGGTCTTGACCGGCTGGGCAAATTCAGTTGGTCAATGTGAAGCTGTAATGTTCAAGGGGCCTTATGTAGTTTAGGGTTTTTTGTTGGTTTACTGAACTCAAACTATGCAAAAGATTAATAAATATCAATATGTTGTTCATTCCTTTCTGCATAAACTTATACTGTGCTGCAAAGCTTTAAATGATTTTTAAATTATAGAAAGCTTTCCTCTCTTAAATATTATGAAAACTGTCTGCTTTCAAACTCTGTTATGCATGCTCTTTTCAAATGTGAGACAAATTTCCTTCAAATTTCTACATTTTAAGCTAAGTATTTTCAGATGGGTTGGGAAAAGTTAGAAAGATCTAATCTGAACATTATTCAAATCTACCAAAGGATCTAATTGTTCTTGTTCAAATCTACCAAAGGATTTAATTGTTCTGTTGTTCACTTTGTAAGTATTGCAGCAAATTGATCAAATCCACAAACCAAAACCTTAAGTGTAAGTTATGAGCATTCTCACAAACATACATGTAAAATTGGAAGCTCTAAGAGAAAATGTTTTAAACACAATAAAGAGCAAGAAAACACTCAGAAGATAGATGCAGAATTCTAGATTCAATTGTATTAGAAACAGACAGTCATATAAGATTTACAATGTCTAAATGACTCTTAGCTTCATTGATCAAATTACAGAAAACTTACAAGCTTTATAGATACAACAAAGAGGCAGGATGTTCCACATGCTCCTTATTGCAGACACAGGCGACCTCCTTCTTCTACGTCTAAACTAAAAGGTCCCTCTATTCTAAAATGCTAAAACTAGTTACAAGTGCTAGCTATCTTCCAAAAATCCATGTGTAACCTTATTACATTGTACAAAGGCACAATATATAGACTTCCACTATCCTCAATACAGCTCAAAACGCTAGTTAAACAATGGTTCAAACCTCTGGTTATAGTAATAAATACTGAAGAACAAATCCCTAGAAATATCTCTAAGTACACATCAAATTTGGGAGAAATATGCCCTTCTAGAAACCCAAGCAGCTCAATAATAACTTTCGCCGCCTGCTGCAATGATGTCTTCATCTACATTTTGTCCTCATCAATGAAGACCCTTGACTTCCTCATCCTTCATCCTTATCTTCCTCTACTCCTGAGATCGGATTTCCCCTCCATGACGCCATCGCTATAAGTTTTAGTTCTCTCTTCAACTACAAACTTGCAAAAATAGATAAGCAATAAGTATCATCATTTAATAAACCTGTCGGAAGAAAAAAATAGCTGCCAAATCTAGTCGTGACTATCTGAACGCATCAATCAGGCCCTGAATCCATGAAAATCACGCCCAAAAATGCATATACAACGCTTAGAAAAGTCAGGTCAACTATCGTTGACCAAAAAAATATGCATTCGGGCCTTGAATCAGCCTCAAATTCCTATCGCTTTGCTTTCCCGCTTAGCTCTCTGTTTAAATCCATGTATATCTGCTATACAAGCCGGACGTGATACAACGTTTTAATCAGATTTAAATCTGCCTTTGATTCCATGTTGTATGTCACAATGTATGCTAGATAATATACAAGTTGGACACATACAATGATTTTTCTCTAATGGACTTTTATTTCGAATCCGGCTTGTATATACACAACGTCTATTGGTTTGTATACCGCAATATACAAATGCCAATATATACAAGCATACAACTCTATTTCATAACTTTTCAACTCCAATAAAAGCATTTAGCTGTATTTTACTTTCCTTTTGATTCTGCCTTGTAAGTTTCTCCCAATGTAATAATATGTAAGGCGTGAAATATACAACGACCTCTCGTTATTTCATATTCACTTCAAGTCCGCCCCTTGTATATTTCGTTTGTATGTATCCTCTGATATACAAGTCAGATGTGATACAAAGTATTAATCGGACTTCAACCCCTTTTGGGTTCCAGCTTGTATGCATGCAATGTATGCTCTGCTTGTATGTTTAAAACATACAAGCACCGAATATACAACGACTTAATTTGTTTTAATAAGTCCGTCGGGTCCACGTTGTATATGGAACACTTGTATCCTACGCCTTGTATGTTTCAAACCATACAAGCAATTAACTTTATTTAAACAACTCTTTGGGTCCGCGACTTGTATATGGACGTTGTATGTTCCAAATGTATACATAAATATACAAGCCTGAAATGTATAGTGATTTAACACTGTTTAAAAAATTTTCAAGTCTGCGCGGTGTATACTTGCATTGTATGTTACCCAAACATACAAGCCCACGGATATACAACGGATTCTCTCTGGTTCATAACTTTTGGATTCCGCGCAATGTATAAAATGTCTTGTATATTTCCTTGTATGTTGTGACCTGCCAACCATACAAATGTTAGATACAAAGTGGAATCCAAACATCTATTCATTTTAACCTTAAACTATTTCGGGTCCATCCTGTATGTATATTTCAAAACTTTTACGGAATGCATGTAAGTAAAAGGATATACAATCGGCTTTGTATATTAAAGCAATATACAAAGGGGATTGTATGTGCAATATGCATTCGACCCATCATGCATTCAACCTTGTACATGAACCTGACTGCCAAAGTGACTAAGTATAAAATGACTTTGCATATACAAAGGACTTTGTATATGCAAAGTGACATACAAACCAGAATGTACATTTTACCAAAATGATCATAACTTGCAAAATATGGTAAATTTTAAGATGGTTCAAAAAGCAACCCTAGCTCATTTTTCACAAGGAATCCAACCATATCATGCACTAGTACTAAAAATGCATTTTTTCTCTATTTTTAACAAAGTTTGCAATTTTAACTCTCTTTTCCCTTTACCACCAAGCAAAACAAAACACACAAAAGCAGAAGCAACAGCCACAGTAGGGGTCGTCATTTTGCTAAGGAGTAAAATGGGGCGTGTTGTGAATATCACAACAACTAGCCACCAAACAAAACAATTAAATTCAAAGTGTTCAAGAAAACTATATGAAATAAATGCATAATATCCAACTATCTTTCCTATAAATTATTATTCAACTTGAGACCTAAGGTATCCAATAAGAATGCATGAATATTCATTTTCAGTTTAAGTGAGTGCACGTGATTAATTATCCTCATCTTAAAGATCAGTTGAACAAACCAGTGACTGATATTAGCCTATGTAGGTGAAGATGTTCCCTTATAGCCGACCGGATAGAGCCTTGCTGCCAGCGAGCATCTATAGCCCCGGCAAGGTTATCGTTACAATTCTCCTAAGTAGACCTCCATTGCCAGTGAGCGTCTATAGCCCCGGTAGAGTTACTTAGATGGCTTAATATGGATTTTTAGTATAATCCGCTTTATTTATTTTTGGTATATTTTTTTTTATGTATTTGATATAGATTTCATAAGATATTGCAATTTGTAACTTTATGATGCAAGGAATGAGCACTTGCTGAAATTAAGCTGAGAATTGTAATGGTAGCAAGGGTGACCTCTGATTTTTCACCTAATATCTACACTGGTAGGTTCAACAAACCCAAAGATTTTAGGTGTGTCGTCATGAGAAACCTCTCTTGAATTCTCAATCACTATTATTGAATACGAAATTTCAGAAGCTAAACAACTCTCTACATTCATGACAGTCACAACAAATTATGTACAAATTGCAAATGATTAATCTGAATATTCTAAATTTTATATTGTTTTCAATGGTTATTAGTTTGCTCCTTAATGCACCAAAGGAAAATAAAGATCCCTGTTGAGGAGACAACAAACAAACCAACAACAAACTATACAAGAAAAACAAAACAAAGCAATAGAAGACTATACAAGCAGAAAAAATAAAAAAAACAAAACAACAAAACAGAAGGAAACAAAACAAAACTGTACAACAACTAACCTACAAAAGCAAACAACGAAAGAAAATTGTGCACTATTTACACCATATTACACAAAAATGGACTATCCCTTTACCTCAAGCCTAGAAGTAGTGTTTCAAATGTTGGCCATTAACTGATAATGGCACATCTTCCCCTGTCAAGGTCTTAAGTCTGAATGTGTTGTCCCCTATTATTTCTGAGACTTGCAATGGACCTAACCATAATTTATCAAATTTTCCATGACTCCCCTTCTTTTCATGTGCTTTGTCCCAGCACAGCACTAAGTCTGATATCCTAAATGTTTTGACTCTTGCCCTCTTATCAAACCACCTCTTAACTACTACTTGGTGTTTGGCAAATTTCTCGATGTCTTGATCTCTTTTCTCATCTAGTTGTAACATTTGTACTATCCTAGCTTCCCTATGGTTATCAAAGCCTAGAAACTCATTGGCAAACTTCCAGATTGGTATTCTCAAATTTACTAGAAGTATGGGATCAGTCCCATAAACTAAATGATAAGGTGCACTACCTAAGGCTGTTTTGAACTTGGTCCTATCTACCCACAATGCATATTTTAACAAGGTATTCCACTCCCTAGGACTCTTTGCAATCAGCTTCTTAATTATATCTAATAAAATCTTGTTCGTAGACTCAGCTAATCCATTACCTTGAGGGTAATAATTTGAAGAAAACCTTAAAATAATCCTGTATTCAAATGCCCATTTAAAAAACTGTAAAGAAGAAAAAGCAGGGCAATTATCACATACTAATGAATAGGGAGTTCCAAACCTAGTGATGATGTTTTCCTCAAAAAACTTGATAATTACCTCAGTTGTGGAGAACTTGCAGCATCTGGCCTTAGTCCACCTTGTACAATAGTCCGTCACTGTCAGTATGAACTTGTGTCCTGTAGAAGATGGAGGATTGATGACTCCGATGAAATCCAGGCCTAATTGTTCAAATGGTCTTGATTCAATCACAGGCTATAGTGGATTGGCCTGATTCCTTCCCTTATCTACTGCAATCTGACAGGTGTGGCAACTCTTGATGTGACTCTCTCTATCTTTGAACATTGTGGGCCAGTAATAGCCTGCCCTCAATATTTTGTGTGTTGTAGCTAGATGGGAACCATGGCCGGTTCCGTACTTGTCATGCAGTTTCGTTAACACCTTATCTGCCTCATTTCTGTTTAGACATCTTAAATAAATTCCATCATGGTTCTTCTTGAATAGAAGACCTCTTTGTATCATATATTTTTGTGCTTTAATCCTCAATGCTCTCCTTTGAGAAGCTTTCATCCTATTTGGGTACTTTCCAGATATTAGAAAAGTATTTAAATCACCATACCAATCTGATGCTTCCTGGGAATTCAATAGATAATCCTATTTTACCAAATCTGGGTCTGTATTTGCTATTGTTTGTACCAACGCCTGCCCTCTGACCAGCTTCATGGGAATGATTTCCATGTCAAACTCTTGCAGCATGGCGATCCATTTGGCTCTCTTTTCTCCAGGTTCGTTCTGTATCAGCAGCATCTTCACTACTACATCTAGCACTATGGCTTTGACTTGGCTACACAAAATATAATGTCTAAATTTTTTCACAGCTCTTATCAATGTGAATGCTTGTCTTTCGGTATCTAGATATCTCAATTGTGCATCTTTCAGAGGTGTGCTCATAAAAGCTATAGGCCTTTCTTCATTGTCTTCACCTTTCTGTGTCAAGGCGGCAGCGACTGAATGAGAGGATGCAAAGGAGTAAATATAAAATGGCTTTGTGTAGTCTGGGCTTGCCAGAACAGGGGCATTAGAAATGGCCCACTTGATATCCTCGAATGCTGCCCTAGCCACAAGCGTCCACTCCATCTGCACATCTTTCTTTAACATGGCATTTAACGGCTGTACGCTTTCTGCAAAACCAGTGATAAACTTCCGAACAAAGTTAATTTTACCAAAAAATGATTTTAACTCTTTCCTACTATTTGGTATTTGCAAATTTTTTATTGACTCTATTCTATCTAGGTCAATCGATATTCCATCTTCAGAAATGACGTGTCCTAGTGAATTACCTTCGGTTACTCCAAATGAACATTTCTTAGGGTTAAGGGAAATTCCGTACCTCTCACATCGCTTAAGTATTTTCCTAAGATCTTTAGCATGAGTGGATGCATCCTTGGAATACATAATCAGATCGTCCATATACACAACAATGCACTTACCTGATAACCTACTGAATGCAATGCCCATAGCTCTCTGAAAAATGGCACCTACATTGATCAGACCAAAAGGCATTCTCCTATATGCATAATTTCCCCACTTACAAGTGAAGGTGGTTTTTAATCTGTCATATCTGTAAATTAAAACTTGGTTATAGCCCGAGAAACCATCTAAAAAGACATCATGTTTGCCTCGTTTACTGCTTGCAACACTTCGTCTATTGGAGGCAGAGGATAATTATCCTTTTCGGATGCTTTGTTCAAGTTTCTAAAATCTACGCATAATCTAATATCTCCATTTTTCTTCCTTACTGGTACTAAGTTAGCTACCCAGACTGAATGTCTGACTGGGAAAATTATTCCACTAGACAGCAATTTTTTAACTTCCTCAAAGATTAAGGGCTCCAAAATGGCGTTCACAGGCCTTTGTTTTTGCCTAAATGGTTTAACCTCCAGTCTCAAAGGTATTACGTGAGTTATGATGGACGTATCATAGGTTTTCAAGTCTTCATATGTCCATGCTATTACGTGTTTGTATTCTTTCAGAACGTCTAAAATTTCTTTTCTAATTTTCTCAAAGAAAGCCTTCCCAATCAACACGTTTTGTGGATTTTGCTATGTCCCTAAGTTGTGTAAATCGCACTTACCCCCTTCTATTTTGGGCAAGTCCTTCTGTCTTATTACTCCATCGAAGTCAAAGATATGTTCTAATTCAATTACCCCTTTGGGTAAGAAGTTGCTCTTCAAGTTGATTATATCCTCTTCGTCCCATGTTATCTCAGGCCTTTCTTGCTCATCAATGATTTGAGCCTCAAATACCTCATTACAAGTCAGAAAATCAATAATTTGCTGATCCCCTCCAAATACCTGAAAGTGTGTAACATTGTCTAAGATACTGGGAACATTAACTAATTCTACAGTAAATCATCTCAAACCTGAAAGTGCCAAGGGTTCTAATGTGCTAGTAGCAACTGCTAGTGCATCTTGCCTGTGGTTCAGCTCTCTGGGGATATGTTCTATGTTAAAAGCATCAAATGAATCTATTAAACCCCATACTCTATGTCTGTAACAAATCATTTTCTTGTAATTGCAAGCATATAGCTTCCTTACTTGCCTGACTACTAGTTCAAAGTCTAAAAATACCCTGATCATTTTCACTTTCTTCTTGATGGCCATGACAAGTCCCAAAATTAAGGCTTCATATTCAGCAATATTATTAGTACATGAAAACTGCAGTCTATATGCTACTAGATATGATTTACCTTGAGGATCTATGAGTTCAACACCTGCACCCGCACCTTGTTTTGATTTGGACCCGTCACATTTTAGTGTCCATATGCTATCTTTACTTTTCTGACCTTTTATCTTGGCATGTTTTGTCTTTTCTATCACTTGTGAGGTGCTGGTCTATTCTTTCATGGGTATTTCTGTTTGGTCAACTCGCATATGTGTATTTTCAGCTCGCAAATCAGAAAGACAACTACCCTTGTCTTTTTTTCCCTCTCCTAAATCTGAAATCAGAGCATCTATGTTACTCTGAAAGCATCTCTGTGGTTGATCAGGGTTCACATTTTCCTCTTGCAATTCTACCCTCCCGTGCATTTTTTGTATTCATATTCAATAATGTCTTTGCACATTCCACAACTCTCCTCAGAATGTGGCCTATCATGGACTCTACATCTGTCCTTATACAATTTACATTGGACTAGCAGATTTTGTTTAATGCATTCTTCCACCTCTTGTCTAATGGCATGACCAAATTTTTCCATTGCACTATTTCTTCATCCGAAGAATTTACATCAGACTCAATGAATAATGTTGTCTCCCTACTGGCACATTTTTCTCTAATGTTTAACATCATGATCTCTTCAATTTGCACCCCATCATTAGTAATCCTATAGACACCAAGTTCAACAACAGCATATAATATTTCATTTGTTCGATTATACTCTATTATCATGTGTTTCATCCTGGGTTCTGCCTTTATTCTAATCTGGTTTGGGACACCTCTCCAAGGTAGCCACATATGTGAAAAGTCAGTGGCCATATATCCATTTAATGTCTTGGACCAATCCCTACTTAACAACATTCCATAATTCATGGGTATGTCCACTACTTGAATGTCAATGAAATGGCTTACCCTAGGGTCTGAAGCTAATTGCATCTGAATGTTCATTAATTCTCCTATCACACTAACCTCAGTTTTATCTAACTGTGTGACAACCTTGGCAGACTTGGTGGGAGTCAGCCTAAGAGTTTTACATATTCCTAAGGGCATTACGTTGGCTGAAGCACCAAAATCCACCATGCAATTGTGTATGTTCTTTCCACACAATCTAACAATTAACAAGAAAGGAGGAGCATCCTTCTTATCAGCATACATTACTACATTTGTATTGGAAGGGTGCTCAACTTTCTTACTTTTCTCTTTAGGTGGTGATTCTCTATTAGGAATAGCTATATTAGCAGCAACCTCATTTGTATCTAGGGACTTTATAAAAGCATTTATGATCCCTAGGGTTTTCAACAATTCATTCAGAGGTATACTGACCTTAATTTTTTTTATTTCCTCTGACAAGTAACTCATTAATCTTGTTGTCTCTATTGTTTCAGTTTTACTTGTTTGGGCCTTTTCTACTATTGTTCCATTGTTTGTATGATGATTAGCTTTAAGTATGGCAGGATTGTTGCTAGCATTCTGATCTGGGGGTGTACTGAAGTTGTTAGGAGTGGAAGTGGTGAAAGGTCCTCCTAGCCTAGTGTTGTTCCTTAAATTGTAGGTGTGGTTTTTATTTGTCTATTGAAAAGCATGCACCTCTTCTGTTTCAGTTAGTATCTCATTTTTAGTTTCAAAGGGAAACTAAAAACTATTTAACACAAAGGCTGATTCAGGATAAAGATTTTCACAAAAGTATGGTTCATCCTCTAACAATTCATCTTCTTTCTCTTCTGTAGTTGTAAAGGTAAAGGTTTCTAAAACTAAAGTTGTATCATACCCTAAGAGTACTACCTCATTACCCTTGTGAATGAGAAACTTAGAAGTAGGAGGCTGCACATCTATATTAAATATGCTGGCTGCTAAATGAAACTATGGATAGTCAAGCTCAGCATGTGCATTGGTATTGTGAAATCTGCACTAATTTTTTAGTGATGTATTGGCCATTTGGATACCAGCTATTTGTTTTCCATCATGATTATCTGTATTCTCAAAAGGAGAAGCTAGGGTACCATTGTTTGGCCCAGTGTTCCATGTTTTGGGTGGCCTAGGCTGATTCTGATTCTTGTTATTATTACCCTAGGCCCTATTGTCTATCATTGGCCCTCTATTTTGCATGGGTTGCCCTTGGTTATGAGTTTGATGTTGATTATAGTTTTGATTTTGATTTGAAAATTGGCCTTGGTTGTTATTTTAGGCATGATTCTGATTATAGTTCTGATTGTAATGCTAATTTTGATTTGAACTATAGCTTGAAAATTGGCCTTGGTTATAATTTTGATTTTGATTGTATCCTTGGTTGCCTCTTCCATAAAGATTCTCATTTCTTAGTTGTGTCACTTCGGTGGTCAATCTTTTCAAATGTGCAGTGATCTCCTTAATTTCTTCCCTTTCCTCTTGTGCTTTTGCTACGGTTGTATCTCTAGGAGGTTGGAAGAAACGCTGACCACTACTTTGACCGTTACTTGTAGTGTTATTTGTGTAAGGAGCTATGGCTTGGATTGGGGTAGGATTATACACAGGTGTATAAGTAGGAACTAGATTTAATAATGGAGTGTGATGCATAGGGGCTCCATTCCATGGTTGTGCCTAATTCTATGCTCCAAAATTTCCTCCATTAACAAAGGGACTATATGTTGTGTGCCTCATCTCTTGGTTTACTGAGGCTGCCTCTTTATAGGCTTTGGATATTGAATCTATGTTAGGTTTTCTTTTGACAAACATGGAAGTTAAAGGATCTAAAGCCGCATAGTACATAGCTAACAAGGTATCATCATCCATGGTGTAAGGGGCTACTAACCTCGAGTAGGCCTTTTGAAATCTATCATTGAAATTATCTATCAACTCTCCCTCACCTTGTTTTATGGTAGCTAATTTATGATACAAGATGCAAGGGTCGATGGGTCCTCTAAATCTAGATAGAAATGCTTCTTCCATAAGTGACCAAGAAGAAACATAGCCATTGGGTAGGTTTACATACCAGTTAGATGCTTGTTCATTAAAGATATAGGGAAACAATCTACACACAATGTCCTAATGTTCTACTCTGGCCCTAAAACATGCCTCCTTAAATATTCTAATATGGTCTTCTGGATCTTGGTGCAACTGGTATTTCGGACATATCTTTTCCAGATTTTTGGGCATCTCATTGTAATCATTGAAGTGTATGGGGGACTGGACATTGAAATAAGCCATTGTAGGTATTTGTGCTTAACTTATACCTGTAGGAATACCTAAATTTCTTGGGGGATTAGGATCTTTAGGAGGACTAGGACCTCTAGGAGTACCTGAACCAAGATTTAAAGATTTGAATAAAGATCTGTCAGGACTCACAATGTTGTGGATGTTAAAAGGTGACCTAGGAGGTGTTCCAGATGAACTCCCTGCTTGCGATATTTTAGGATTCCAAATCAAAGGGCTCTTACTTCGCCTTGTATCAGGTAGTTGCACAAAAATATCCCCTGGACTGGATCTAGACCTGGTCACTCTATCACTGTTATTAGCCAGTTTGAAACAAACGCTAACTCAAGTCAGCCCTCCTTCTAGTGCTAGAGAAACTGTTAGTGATTGTTTTGATGCAATCATAACAATTAGTTAAAATTCACATAAAATGAACCAAAATTGACTTGAAAGATATGAAGGAATTGATTAAGACTCGCTTAATCCCAAGTTTAATATGGTTAGGTCTTGACTGGTTGGGCAAATTTAGTTGGTCAATATGAAGCTGTAATGTTCAAGGGGCCTTAGGTAGTTTAGGGTTTTTTGTTGGTTTACTTGACTCAAACTATGCAAAAGATTAATAAATGTCAATATGTTGTTCATTCCTTTCTGCATAAACTTATACTGTGCTACAAAGCTTTAAATGATTTTTAAATTATAGCAAGCTTTCCTCTCTTAAATATTATGAAAATTGTCTGCTTTCAAACTCTATTATGCATGCTTTTTTCAAATGTGAGACAAATTTCCTTCAAATTTCTACTTTTCAACTAAGTATTTTTAGATGGGTTGGGAAAAGTTAGAAAGATCTAATCTAAACATTATTCAAATCTACCAAAGGATCTAATTGTTCTGTTGTTCACTTTGTAAGTATTGCAGCAAATTGATCAAATCCACAGACAAAAACCTTAATTGTAAGTTCTGAGTATTCTCACAAACATACACGTAAAATTGCAAGCTCTAAGAGAAAATGCTTTAAACACAATGAACAACAAGAAAACACTCAGAAGATAGATGCAAAATTCTAGATTCAATTGTATTAGAAACAGACAGTCATATAAGATTTACAATGTCTGAATGACTCTTAGCTTCATTGATCAAATTACAGAAAATTTACAAGCTTTATAGATACAGCAAGGAGGCAGGATGTTCCACACGCTCCTTGTTGCAGACACAGGCGACCTCCTTCTTCTACTTCTAAACTAAAAGGTCCCTCTATTCTAAAATGCTAAAACTAGTTACAAGTGCTGGCTATCTTCCAAAAATCCATGTGTAACCTTATTACAGTGTACATAGGCACAATATATAGACTTCCACTGTCTTCAATACAGCTCAAAACCCTAGTTAAACAATGGTTCAAACCTCTGGTTACAACAATAAATACTGAAGAACAAATCCCCAGAAATATCTCTGAGTACATATCAAATTTGGGCGAAATATGCCCTTCTGGAAACCCAAGCAGCTCAATAATAACTTCCACCGCCTATTGCAATGATGTCTTCATCTGCATTTTGTCCTCATCAATGAAGACCCTTGACTTCCTCATCCTTCATCCTTATCTTCCTCTACTCCTGAGATCGGATTTCCCCTCCATGATGCCATCGCTATCAAGCTTCAGCTCCCTCTTCAACTGCAAACCTGTAAAAATGGATAAGCAATAAGTATCGTCATTTAATAAACCTGTCGAAAGAAAAAAATAGCTGCCAAATCTAGTCGTGACTGTGTGAACGCATCAATTGGGCCCTAAATCCATGAAAATCATGCCCAAAAATGCATATACAGTGCTTAGAAAAGTCAGGTCAACTATTGTTGACCAAAAAAATATGCATTTGGGCCCTAAATTGGCCTCAAATTCCTATCGCTTCGCTTTCCCGCTCATCTCTCTGTTTAAATCCATGTATATCTGCTATACAAGCCATACGTGATACAACGTTTTAGTCAGATTTAAATCTGCCTTCGATTCTGTGTTGTATGTCGCAATGTATGCTAGATAATATACAAGTCAAACACATACAATGATTTTTCTCTAATGGACTTTTATTTCAAATCTGGCTTGTATATATGCAACATCTATCGGTTTGTATACCGCAATATACAAACGCTAATATATACAAGCATACAACTCTATTTCATAACTTTTCAACTCCGCTCAAAGTATAAATGCATGTATCCTTTAGATTATTTAATTTTGGACGTGATACAAGCATTTAACCGTATTTTACTTTCCTTTTGATTCCACCTTGTATGTTTCTCCCAATGTAATAATATGTAAGGCATGAAATATACAACGACCTCTTGTTATTTCATATTCACTTCAAGTCCGCCCCTTGTATATTTCGTTTGTATGTATCCTCTGATATACAAGTCAAATGCAATACAAAGTATTAATCGGACTTCAACCCCTTTTGGGTTCCGGCTTGTATGAGTGCAATGTATGCTCCACTTGTATGTTTAAAACATACAAGCACTGAATATACAATGAGTTAATTTGTTTTAATAAGTCCGTCGGGTCCGCGTTGTATATGGAACACTTGTATCCTACACCTTGTATGTTTCAAACCATACAAGCAATTAACTTTATTTAAACAACTCTTCAGGTCCACGACTTGTATATGGACGTTGTATGTTCCAAATGTATACATAAATATACAAGCCCGAAATGTATAGTGATTTAACACTATTTAAAAAAAATTTCAAGTCTGCACGGTGTATACTTGCATTGTATGTTACCCAAACATACAAGCCCACGGATATACAACGAATTCTCTCTGGTTCATAACTTTTTGATTTGACGCAATGTATAAAATGTCTTGTATATTTCCTTGTATGTTGTGACCTACCAACCATACAAATGTTAGATACAAAGCAAAATCTAGACATCTATTCATTTTAACCTTAAACTATTTTGGGTCCATCCTGTATGTATATTTCAAAACTTTTACCGAATGCATGTAAGTAAAAGGATATACAATCGACTTTGTATATGAAAGCGATATACAAAGGGGATTGTATGTGCAATATGCATTTGACCCATCATGCATTCAACCTTGTACATGAACCCGACTGCCAAAGCGACTAAGTATAAAATGACTTTGCATATACAAAGGACTTTGTATATGCAAAGTGACATACAAACCAGAATGTACATTTTACCAAAATGATCATAACTTGCAAAATATGGCAAATTTTAAGATGGTTCAAAAAGCAACCCTAGCTCATTTTTTCACAAGGAATCCAACCATATCATGCACTGGTACTGAAAATGTATTTTTTCTCTATTTTTAACAAAGTTTGCAATTTTAACTCTTTTTTCCCTTTACTACCAAGAAAAACAAAACACACAAAAGTAGAAGCAATAGCCACAACAGGGGTCCTCATTTTGCTAAGGAATAAAATGGGGCATGTTGTGAACATCACCACAAGTGGATTGGAGACCTTTGAGTAGTTTTCTGGAGAATCATTGTTGTCTTTGGATCATGTGCAGAGTTTAGAGACATTCATTCTTCTTGTATATTCATATCCAGAATGGGAAGACATTATGCACACATGCAATTATATTTCTTCCCAAGGGGAGGAATGTTGTTCTACATTCATGGATCTTTATTTTATTCTTTGTCAAGCATCTTCTAGCATTGTAGGAGTCATCTTGAGGAGATATTGCATGTTCTCTCTTCTCATCTCTATTTTGGGAGGGAGTATTTCCTCACCTGGGGTTCTGTCCCCCTCATTTATGAGGGGATCATCAAACCTTCGCTCTACAACCTCTCTTATGGGGGGTTCTAAATATCTATTGATTGTGTCTCCATGATGGATGTAGTCATTTGGGGGTATTGATGTTGAGTCCTTCTTCCATTACTTATTTTGTATTTTCTCTCTTTTGGAGAGGGGTTTTTTTCCATAGGGTTTTTCTCCTTTTCTTCATTTGTGAGAGACTATTTGTACATGGATACCTAACATGGCTATAGACACCTAAAATTGACTTGCTCCACAAACCAATTATCCGTCCTATTAATTAAATAAATTCATTTTATTTTATTAGTTTATCCCTAATCATCTACCCTTAGCCATTTATCCATCCTTTGTGATCAATTAATTCAATTAATTTATCACTTTACCTTATAACACTATCCTCATTCATTAAATAAATATTCTTAATATTTATTTAGTTAATTTTCCCACCTCCCTAATCCTTATTAATTATATAAACCATACTTATTTAATTAATCTACCCTACTAATCAACCTAAACCTAGCCTAGTTGATTAAATAGCAATTATTTAATTAGATACCCTAGCTTACCTATCCCCTAGACCTAAATTAATTAAGCTTAACACTTAATTAAACCTTACTTAACTCATTCTCCCACACACTTTGAATAAAAATAAATCTTTTATTCAAAGGGTCACATCTCCCTCTTACACATATAAGTGTACATATGTCCTCACTCCTTACACATGTCATAGCTCATTAATGGAACTCTTCCCCATGAATGGAGCTTTTTCCAAAATAAATTTTTAATTCATTTCTAATCCCCCTCTCTTCCCAATGTAAATTTTTAATTCACAAATAATGAGAGCCATGCAATCTCATTGACCAAACCTCAACCCTTGATCTCTCTCATCTACTCCTCTTGTGACACTTGTTACAAGGCTATGACTCCAATCCAAACCCTAACTCTCAAGTATTTTTAGCCATTGATCTAAACTTTCAATCCTCACCCTCCATCCTTTCATCAAAAATCTATAAATGGAGCCCCTCATCTAAGCCATTTTCATCACTTTTGCTTGCATCCTTACTATGTCAAAATCTCTCCAAAATCTCCTCATCCTAACACCATAATGTCAAAATCATTCTAGCCTATCTATCTACATCCAATCTTCATCCATCTAAATCTATTATCTTCATCATATTGTGTTGAATGTCAAAGAGCAATCTGCATTTCACACTACATTTACTTGGGAAAATCTAGAGTATTTGGGTGCATTACTCTCCTCCTTATCTTAGGTTTTTGGATCACCTCTTGGAAGGTATAACACTTGTTTAATGCACTTGTTTATGTTTTGCTTTCCTTTTGTTTTTCACAAACTACATTGGCACACTCAATGGGACCCACAAGGTCTCTAACTAATATTTTGTGTGAGCTTTTTGTGCTTTGAAGATGTGTTTTTGCAAGTATAGTACCTTTTCTTCATGTAGTGGTGCTATTTCCCCATGAAGTGACGCCATTTCCGCGCACAGTGGCACCATCTCTGACTGTTGTGGTGCCATTTCTGGATGACAAAACTGAATCACTTTAGCCTTAACTTTCTTCTTCTTTTTATTGTTTTCTGCCATTTTTAGCATTCTAGCTCTCAATTTTTGCAGAAAACACAAAGAGACAAGGGGAAACTATGGCAAAAATTTCCTAAAATCCATCCTACATCTTGTCATCTAAGATTCATTTCATTGGCGTGTTTAAAGTTTTGTTTTAGCTTTCTCACCAGTATTTTGAATATCTTTAAGCTAATAAACAACCACTAATCTTGTTTCAACAAATATCTTGCAACTAAACTTGTCTTTTTTGAAGCTTTGACCAATAGTGTGTTGTATTGGCGCTATCCGAGCCCAAATCAACGCTATCCTATCACACTGACAAGGTAAAAACAACAAGAACATTCTGACACCTTCCTGGCATTCTATGGTGCCATCCCCTGTATCGGCACCATCCTTTGTTGTAGCGCCATCATCCAAAGTAGTGCCATATGTTCTTGTGGTGACATCCTCTTCTGTAGTGCTATTCCTCTATATATTGGCACCTTTATGTATTTAAGCACTATTTCTATTTGTATTGGCTCTATCTTGTATTATAGTGCAATCTTTCAACATTGTAGCGCCTTCTATATTTTGGTGCCATTGTAACAATTTGTAGTGCTATTCATAGGATAGTGGGTCTCTATCTTGTTGACTATCAGTAGCGCCATTTTTGGTCATGTTGTGATGTTCACAACATGCCCCATTTTACTCCTTAGTAAAATAAGGACCCCTGCTGTGGCTTTTTGCTTTTTGCTTGTGTGTGTTGTTTTGCTTGGTGGTAAAGGGAAAAAGGAGTTAAAATTGCAAACCTTGTTAAAAATGGAGAAGAAATACATTTCAATACCAGTGCATAGTATGGTTGGATTCCCTGTCAAAAATGAGCTAGGGTTGCTTTTTGAACCAGCTTAAAATTCACCATATTTTGCAAGTTATGATCATTTTGGTAAAATGTACATTCAGGTTTGTATGTTGCATGAACAGTGCCCTTTGTATATCGCTGTGCATATACAAAGTCATTTGTATATGTAGGGTTTGTTTTATACTTGGTCGCATGGGCTATCGGGTTGCATATGCATTATTTGTTTGCATGTTGGGTCGTCGTAATATTACATACATTGCCCTTTATACATCGCTTTCATATACAAAGTCATTTGTATGTCTTTTTTACCTTGTATGCATTTGTTAATGTTATATTTGTACATGCAAGATGGACCCGAGGTGGTTTTAGGTTGAGATGAATAAATGTTTAAATCCGTTGCATGTATCTCACATTTGTATGTTTGGCAGGTCGTAACATATAATGCATTTATACAAGGGTCGGAACCGAAAAGTTATTAAGCAATGTTAATTCATTGTATATTTCAGGCTTGTATATTTAAACATACATTTGATATATACATTTGCAATGTGCAGGCCACGGACCCGAAGGATTATGAAAAGGAGTTAAACTGTTGTATGTTTTTTGTTTGTATGTTTTTACATACAAATGAAATATACAAGTCAAGATACATGCAATGTTCATATGCATCGGGCGGACCCGAAGAGAAAATTAAAAGGGGTTAAGTCCTTGTATATTTTGTGCTTTGTATGTTTCTACATACAAAGCCGATATGCAATGACTTATACAAGTGGTGGACCCAAAAAAGTTATCAGAATTAGTTAAATCGTTGTATAACTCCTCAATGTATATTATGAAATATACATTGCGTTATATACAAACAATGGAACCCAAATGTTATAGATTAAAGTAAAATGCTTGTATGTTCCCTGCAATGTATATTCCGTAACATACATTGCATTTTATACATTGCCAACATGCAAGCCGCGGATTTGAAAAGGCTATCAAATGAGGAGTAATTGTTGTATTTTCTGCCGCTTGTATGTTTGTTTCGAATGCATATGGGTGCGAACATACAAGAGGAGATAGAAATGCAGTCCCCACCGCTTGTATATCAGGCATTTGTATGTTGCTGATATACAAGCGAAAGATACATTACTTTGTATACAGGCTGGAATCTAAAGGAAATTGAAATGATTAATCCGATGTATCATGTCGGGCTTGTATATCAAAGGATACAAAGATTTTAAACAAGGAAAAAGGGGTGGGAAAGCGAAGCGATGGAAATTTTGAAGCTTTCTTGGGCGCTCGATGCATGTTTCTAGTCAACGATGGTTGACCCGACTGGTTTTGATGCACATTTTCCATGGTTTTTGAGCCCGATGGTTGTGTTTATGCATTTGGAACCTAATTTAATGTAGATGTTCATTTTTCCTGCTGATTTATTAAACGAGGGTGCTAATTCCTACTTGTTTATTGCAGATTGTTGGAGTAGCTGGGAAGAAGCAGAGTTGCTGACACAGTAACAGCGTGTAGGTGAACGCAAAGGCGGGGTTTTAAATGACGATGACATCACGGCAACAGGCCAAATCCTGAGAAGCCAAGCACACCAGAGGAAGGTGACGAAGCTTTCAATTTGAAGGAGTTTTGCGGGTGGAAACATTATTAAGGGAGCAGTGCCCTGTCTGGGTATGCTACTCAAATTCTTGGTAGGATTCATTTCTCACCGTTGGATGCTGCATTTCAAGATGCTGACCGTTGATCTCCTAGGGTTTTTGGGCACCATATTGGGGAAAAACCAGAGATATATATATTGAGCCCCTGTACTATACAAAAAAAAGAGGAGGAGATCAATAATACAAAAAAAATTAGACCTGTAATAGTTTCAGGAGAGATCAGATTACTAAGACTAGTGAGGACTAGATTGTTGAAATAATCAAGGTCCCTTCCTCAGATCATTGTAAATGTACCTATTTTATGAACATACTATATGGAGATGAAGTTTCAGACTATACCCTGATTGTAAACCTTAAGTAGTCTTCAAGTTGATTTTTAGATATGTACTGGTGAATGTTATGTTCTATAGAAGTGCTTTCATTTCATTGCATGTTGTTGTCAACTTTTCCCTTGAAGATTTGCACTAAATCATGCGGATTTGTGGACTGTCCTGGTGAAGTATGATTTTGGTTTTCTTCTCTCCATTGCTGTATGGGAACATGTATGTGGATCAATGATCTCAGTCAAGTAATTTTAGGAATCTCACTCTCTAACCCTTTTTCTCATTTTAATTTCATTAAAATCACTTTCATAACTGCACATCATGATAAATCAGAAGCAGAACATAAAAATATGCTGACATCCCGAAGACAACTGAATATCATTAGCATATTTTGAGCTAAATGCATGTAGTATTGAAAATGTCATGCAGAGAATCACAAATAAGGGTAGAACTCATGCAAATATCAACTTAGACACATCATTTGGAGATATATGTTGTGTAGAGTAACTTCCCTGTATAGCATAGTTATAGAAACAGAATCTACTAATCTACATAAGGCCCCAAAATGGAAAATAGCAATACACATCAACCACAGAGTAACATCAGCAGATTATGAACTAATTGACGGGGACTTGGGATCATGAATTCTTGGAATTCATCGTATCGTTTAGGATAAACAAGGGTTATTGTGGGACTTTTGTTTTGTGTGCTTGGTTGTGACTGACATCACAAACCAATCAACAGGAAATTAGCACTAGAAGGAGGGCCGGTTGACAAAGGAAACCGTAGATTCCTGCATACATTGCTTAAACATCCCAGCGGTTTGAATTATGGCCATAAACTCACCATTTTGCCTTAAAAACTTGAGAAATCCTGGCTTTCAGGCCAAATACTAGGTCCAGATCTAGTGGAATCTTTGAAGAACTACCTATCAGGGGATTTAGACCTAGGACTGTGGACATTCATCACACCCCTGATTCTAGTGTGACAAAAGCCTCACTAGAGCATGCTCCTGTAACCCCTATTGGCTTTCAAATACCCATAGGACCACCTATCACACCTCAGACCCATCCTCAGCTTGTCATACCCCAGATCCAACCTCCACCAGTTGTGATGTCATTTTTCATAGCAGAGTCACCGCTGGCCTTCAATGCGTATCATGCTTTGCCTAAAAATCTAGATAAAATTTGTCCTAGGTACCATCCATATCAAGATGCTGATGATCATGTCAGGACCTTCAAGGAAGCTTGTTGTAGGGCTAGAATTGAGTATGAGGATGTGGTATGCAAATTATTTCCATTCTCCTTAGGGGAAGAGGCCTATAACTGATATACCAGTCTAGGTCAATGTTCAGTCCATTCATGGGATGCCTTAGAGAAGGATTTCAATGATAGGTTCAAGGTGCCTATAGAACCTTCAATGAACTATCATCTATTTGCCACCATCAAGAGGTGCGAAGGAGAACCCATTGCAAACTTCAACGCTAGATTCCAGAAGATGCTGTCTAAACTGGTTGCTCCCTATGTTGTAGCAGATGAGGCTACTAGGAGTATTTATTATTTAGCTTTAGATCCCCTAACCTCCATGTTTATCAGAAGGACACACCCTGGTGTAACAACTTTAGCACAGGATTTTGAGGAAGCTATCAAAGTTAGTCAGCAATTGGCTCCTGCTCCCACACCAAATTTTGCTTTCCCTACACTTCCCAGTTATCTTACATATCCTGCCCACCAACAGACCAATGGAGCCATGATGCCTTTAGCTGTGATGCCAGCCCCTTTGCAAATACCACCACTCAGTGTCATGCCCCCACCAAGTGGGAGTAACCAGATGTTACCATATCAAACACAAGTGCCTCAGGGTGTAGAACAATCCAACAATAACAATGGGTCTTCCTTTTTCAAGCCCCAGACAGAGAATGTGATGGCCAAGGTTCAGGAAGAGAAGGAAGAAATCAAAGAAATATCAGCTTAGTTAAGAAAACTTACTACTAAGGTCACTCATCTAAGAAATCAAAATTTCTACTCTCAACCTAATCAAAACAGAGGTTATGCGAATGACAAACCTAATTATATTGACAGGGGGTACAACAACAATTACAATAACAACAATGGCAACAATAATCCTCCTAGACAACCTAGAGTGTGGAACACCAGGCCTAACAATGGTTCCTTGCCATCACCCCTAAACAATCAGCCTCCTGGTGAACCTAGGCAGACCACCAGAGTAAACCTTGCAGAGGCAGCACTTACGAACTAGTGCAGAATACATAACACCAACGCTCATGCAGAGTTGGACTGTCCTCAATTCAGGATTGCTGCTAGCATATTCCAAGCTGAAGTGGCCAGTACCTTAGGTAACCCACCTTATGCAGAGGGAAATGAAATTGTCCCCTGTGAGTATGATTCTGCCCTAGTACTAGAAAGCTTCACACATTGTCCTTATCAGCAGACAATAACATCACATCAGGATTACACTTCAACATGTGAGGAATCAGCCATGGCTTTTGAGTCTAACTACATTTTCCCCTTTGAGGATGAAAATGAGCCATCAATTGAGCATGAGGAAGTCAATGCTTATCAACAGCAACCTCAGGGTAGGCATAACTACAACCTAAGGAATAACTCAAACAGATCTGCTGATCCTTTGGCTACCTCATTGCCTCTAAACAATTTCAATACTCCACCTGATCCCAAGGCAAGTAATAACCCTGGACTCCCCAAGGTCGATGCTCAATATCTGACACCGCATAACATAGCATCAAAAGCTACAAATCCACTTCCTGAATCTGACAAATTGGTTACATATCTGGCAGATGAAATGAAAAAAGTAAAGATCAGCTTGCCAATGTCAGATTTGCTTAAAACCCCTGCTATCAAGAATGCTTTCATGAAATCATTGGACAATTCTACTCAAAAGGAAGATAGCCATACCTCGGGCCAATTTAGAAATAAAGATCATGCTGCCAAGGACGTTAATGTCAAACCTGAAACCTCGGCTACTATTCAAGCTGCAGATACCTCCCACATGACCCTATACAAAGACAATAGTGAGTCACCTCCCTTCCTCCTTACCACAAGGATGTTTGGTAAAAATTTGCACAACTACTTAGTAGACTCAGGAGCATCTACCAATGTAATGCCCCTATCCATATGTAATGCTTTAGGGTTACATCCTGCTAAATCATTGAAGAAGGTAACACAATTGGACAAAATAGAAGTAAGTGTGGTAGGAGAACTAACCCACATTCACATGCAGCTAGCATCGGATCCTAGAATCCAGCACTATATTGATATTCAAGTAGTAGATATACCTGATACATACAGAATGTTACTCAGCAGAGACTGGTCAAAAACCCTCAACAGATACATGTCAACCGATTTCAGCCATACATGGTTACCTTTGAAGGGTATACCAAATCAGATAAAGATCGAAGCCAAACCTCGCATGAGACACATGATGACCGAATATAATAGAACCAATGAAATCGTGTATGTGGATGTGGAACCTGGAGTTTACTCCATCAGACCTCAAACTGCCAGCATAGAAGAAATCTTGATGCTTGACATACATGATCAGAATGGCGACCTTTGGAGTGATGAAATAAATTCAAAGCCTAATTGTAATCTTGGAAATAAAATAGAACTGGATCATTTCAAGAAATTTGAGATGCATTTGTTTAGACAGGTGAAACGATGTCAATTATTAAGTGTGCCTATTCACGATATTCTGATTGATGGATGGTGCAGGTTGCATGATGAGGCTCATTCTGAAAAAACTTGTGATGCCTGTTTAGACATGTTGGAGTTGGAACAAGCATATGGCGAAGCATCTTCACCCGCAGTGAGTTCCATGGGTAACAATAGTGATACTGATTTATGTTTGTCTCCTGCAAGAATAGGAGGATGCACATAGAAGGATGAAGGTTTTGTCTAGATGACAGAAGAGATACTGGTATGCAATGGGGGTAATGATAAGAACAAGAAGAAAATCACCCCTGGGAGTGATTGTTTAATGGAGTCAGATTACGAGTTATCTGATGAGGATAGTGGCAGCAATCTGTCCAAGTTCGAGGAGTTTCTGTCAAAAGAAATTCAAAAGATGACGCAGCAGCATAGGCCTCCCTAGGATGCCTTGATTGAGAAATGGTGCAGGTTGCATGAGGCATCTCACTCAGAGACATCTTGCTCATTGTGCCTGCATATCTTGAGAAGGCATACGTTGCCTAGTCTAGAGAATGTTCCTCTTGGTGATAAGAGAAAAGAAGTATCAGCTCCCCATAAAGCTGATGAGGTGGTGTCTGAGAAAACTAGGACACCAAAGCTAAAATGGATATCCAGTGGTGCGGTTGCCAGAGCCAAAAGAAAGAAGGAAGCACCAGACAAGCTTTTAGCTGAGGATGAGCCATGGATCCTCAGATTTCATGGATCCAAGTCAAAACAAGGAGCTGGAGTAGGAATAGACCTCATTGACCCATCTGGAAAATCCTATTTGGCAGCATACAGATTGAAGTTCCCATGTACAAATAATGTGATAGAATATGAAGCTCTAATTCATGGGATTATGTTCGCTCTTAGGAAGAAGGTGAAAATTCTGCATGTCTATGGGGACTCAGAATTAGTTGTCAGATAGGTAAGAGGTATATACTCTTGCAATTATAGGAGGCTATCCAATTACAGACACAGGGTGTGGGACTTAACAGAAGAGTTTGATGCATTCAATATCACCCATGTACCCAGAGAGCAAAACCACAGAGCAAATGCTTTGGCCTAGGCTGCCAGTACTCTAGAGCACTATCCATATCAGGTTTAAAAAGATTCTTAGTTGAATTAGTATCAGTGCCTTCAGTACCTGATAATGTAACTAATCTCCAAGTATTTGAAGATGATCAGCATATATTGGATTTTATTTCCAATAGAGATGTTTTTGAGGCACAGATCATTGATGAAAAGAATCTAGAAGATCATGTCTGGGAGGAAGAAGAAATCCTGGAGCTGCCAAGTAACAAAATCCTGAGGGGAATGATAGATCTAGAGAGAGCATTTGATTTGGATAGCATGTTGAAACAAAGGGATCTTCAAAAGGCTGATGAGGGACAGTATTTGTAGGTCAACCTTGGGTAAGGTGATAGAAGAAGAAATGTTCTGATTGGGAAGGTCTGTATAGAAGAAGAGTTGAAAGGGATAATTCAGGCCCTCAAAGATTACATCCATGTCATTGCCTGGACGTATGACGAATTGAAAACTTTTGATACATCAGTCATCACTCATACAATACCTGTGAAGTCAGACACCAAGCCTTTTCGGTAAAAACAAAGACCCGTCAACGCTTTACTGGAACCAATCATTTTCGAAGAAGTGAAAAGATTGCTCGATGCCAGGATCATATTTCCTGTGAGACATCCACGTGGGTGGCAAACCTAGTCCCAGTGAGAAAGAAGAACAGTGACATCAGTCTGTGCGTGGACTTCAAGAACTTGAATTGAGCTTCTAAAAAGGATAATTATCCTTTGCCTTCTCTAGATGAAGTCTTGCAGATTGTTAACGGTGCCAAGATGATGTCCTTGGACGGTGTCTCTGGATACAGCCAGGTGATGGTGGATAGAATTAATAGATTGAAAACTGCATTTACCATGAAATGGGGGATCTTCGCCTACAGGCGCATGCCGTTTGGATTGATAAATGTTGGAGCCACATTTCAGCGAGCAATGGACATAGCCTTCAGAGGCTTGATTGGTAAGTGCATAGTAATATACATGGATGACCTAATGGTGTTCTCCAAAGATAGAGCAGACCATGTAGAGGACCTGAGAAAGGTGTTGAAGAAGTGCGAGCAGTACGGGATATCCTTGAATCCCAAGAAGTGCATATTTGGGATGACCATGGGGAAATTGCTAGGCCACTTGATAACTAAAGATGGGATCATCATTGATCCTGATAGAATAAAATCCATCATGAAGATACAACTGCTTGGAAGCAAGATGGAGTTCAAATCTTACTTTGGTAAGATTAATTTTGTTAGGAAATTTATCACTGGCTTTGCAGAGATAGTCAAGCCCTTGAACGCCATGCTCAAGAAGGATGCTAAAATTGAATGGACCCCGGAAGCTAGAGCAGTTTTTGAAGACATTAAAAAGGCCATATCAAATGCTCCAATCCTGATCAGTCCATATTACACCAAGGACTTCTACATCTACTCATTTGCTTCAGAACATACCTCTACAGCAGTACTGACATAGAAAAATGAAGAAAAGGAAGAAAAGACTATAGCCTTCATGAGCTACCCTTTCAGAGACATAGAGCTCAGGTATATGGATGTTGAAAGACAGGCACTTACTTTGGTCTGAGCAGTCAAGAAGTTCAGGCACTACATCTTGAGAAGTAAGGTGATTGCTGTTGTACCTGATGCAGCAGTGAAAATGTTACTAATGCAAAGTGAACTAGGTGAGAAAAGGGCTAAATGGATCACTGTCCTCCAGGAGTACGATATGGACATTACCCCTATAAAGCTGGTAAGAGGGCAGGCATTAAGCTAGATGATATCAGAGGTTGATCCCAATATCCTGAGCCAGCAGTACGTCGTAAATGCAAAAGATGACAGAGAATGGTACTCAGACATTAGGCACATCCTGATCACTGGGAGATGTCCCTCAAGACTGCAGGCCTCACAGAGGAGAGCCCTGAAGATAAGGTCGCTAAAATTTATGTTAAAAGGGGGAGTCCTTTTCAAGAAAAACTATGAGGGGATATACCTAAGATGCTTAGAAAGATCAGAAGAAGATAAGGTGCTAACAGAATTACATGATAAATTTGGGACTGCACATGGGTCGTCCTTAGCCACCACTCATGCTATCCTCAGGGCAGGGTATTATTGGCCCACAATTTTCAAAGATACAACTGAACACATCAAATGCTGTCATATGTGTCAGGTTGTTGCCAATAGAGAGAAATATGATCCTCAACCTTTGCAGCCAGTGATGGAGATGGCCCCTTTGCTCAATGGGGAATGGACTTCATAGGACCCATCAATCCTCCCTCATCCTTAGGCCACGGGTATGTTCTAACTATTACTGATTACTGTACCAGGTGGACTGAGGCTGTCAGCAGTAGGACATGCAATGCTGAGGATGTTATTAGGTTTTTGGAAACCAATATAGTGACCAGGTATGGAGTTCCATATGCTTTAGTATGTGATAATGGGCCTTCTTTTTCTTCAATTAAATTGTCAAGTTGGGCTTTCGATCATGGGGTCATTTTAAAATTCTCCTCAAATTACTACCCCCAAGGGAATGGATTAGTAGAATCCACAAACAAAAACCTATTGAACATCATAAAAAAGCTGACAGATAAGAACCCAAGGGAATGAAACACTCTATTGAAATATGCCTTGTGGGTAGATAGAACCAGGAATAAAGCTGCATTAGGAAATTCACCTTTTCACTTAGTATATGGGGTGGATCCCATCCTCCCTATCAACTTAAAGATTCCTACGCTGCAGTTTGCACAAGAGTACCTAGGCATAGATAATAAACAGGAAGTTAGATTACTACAACTAATGCACCTAGAGGAAAAAAGAAGTGTAGCAATTAACCAATTTGCTAAACATCAGGCTGTTGTTAAGCGCTGGTTTGACAAAAAGGCCAGAATCAAGGCTTTCAGGATCTCAAATCTGGTCCTGATGTGGGACAAAGCACATGAAAGGAAGGGTGATCATGGTAAATTTGACAAACTCTGGATAGGCCCCTTTCAAATTTTTGAAATTCTAGGAGATAGCACCTATAGGCTCAAGTCCTTAACAGGTGAGGATGTTCCATTACTAGTTAATGGACAATTTCTCAAACACTATTTTTAGGCTTGAGGATTGCATCATGATAGTCATGTGTATCATAGTGTACTTTCTTTGTATAGTTGTTTGTATAGTGGCTTTGTTTTGCTTGTTTTGTTTTGGTTGCTTTGTTTCCTCAACAGGGATCTTTCTTTTGATTTAGAGTATAAAGGGGTAAATTAACAACCATTGAAAATAATGGAAAATTGAGATCATTAAGGTTATTTATTTGAAATCTATGCATAACTTGTTGTGACTGTCATGAATGTAGAAAGTTGTTTAACTTGTGAAATTTTGTATTCAATAAGCATGGGTTGAGTATTCAAGGAATGTTTCTTACAATGACACACCTAAAATCCTTGGGTTTGTTGAACTTATCAGTGTAGATATTAGGTAAAAAATTAGAGGTCACCCTTGCTACCATTACAATTCTCAGCTTAATTTCAGTAAGTGACCACTCCTTGCATCATGAAGTTATAAATGCAATATCTTATGAAATCTCTATGAAATACAAAAATAAATAAAATAAATAAATAAAATGGATTATATTGAAAATCCATATTAAGCCATGTAAGTAACTCTACCAGGGCTATAGATGCTCACTGGTAGTGGGGCTCTACTTAGGAGAATTGTAACGATAACCTTGTCAGGGCTATGGATGCTCGTTGGCAGCAAGGCTCTATCTGGTTGGCTATGAGGGAATGTCCTCACCTATGTAGTCTAATATCAGTCACTGGTTTGTTCAACTGATCTTCAAGATGAGGCTTATTAATCACGAGCAGCCACTTAAACTGAAATGAAAATTTATGCACCTTATTGAATACATTAAGTCCCAAGTTGAATGATGAATTGAAAGAAAGATAGTTGGAAACTTGTTATGAATTTATTTCATTTAATTTTCCTTAATAGGTTGAATTTAATTATTTTGTTTCGTTGCTAGTTGTTGTGATGTTCACAACACGCCCCATTTTACTCCTTAGTAAAATAAGGACCCCTGCTGTGGCTTTTTGCTTTTTGCTTGTGTGTGTCGTTTTGCTTGGTGGTAAAGGGAAAAAGGAGTTAAAATTGTAAACCTTGTTAAAAATGGAGAAGAAATGTATTTCAGTACCAGTGCATAGTATGGTTGGATTCCTTGTCAAAAATGAGCTAGGGTTGCTTTTTGAACCAGCTTAAAATTTGCCATATTTTGCAAGTTATGATCATTTTGGTAAAATGTACATTCAGGTTTGTATGTTGCATGAACAGTGCCCTTTGTATATCGCTGTGCATATACAAAGTCATTTGTATATGCAGGGTTTGTTTTATACTTAGTTGCATGAGCGATCGGGTTGCATATGCATTATTTGTTTGCATGTTGGGTCGTCGTAATATTACATACATTGCCCTTTATACATCGCTTTCATATACAAAGTCATTTGTATGTCTTTTTTACCTTGTATGCATTTGTTAATGTTATATTTGTACATACAAGATGGACCCGAGGTGGTTTTAGGTTGAAATGAATAAATGTTTAAATCCGTTGCATGTATCTCACGTTTGTATGTTTGGTAGGTCATAACATACAATGCATTTATACAAGGGCCAGAACCGAAAAGTTATTAAGCAATGTTAATTCATTGTATATTTCGGGCTTGTATATTTAAACATACATTTGATACATACATTTGCAATGTGTAGGCTGCAGACCCAAAGGATTATGAAAAGGAGTTAAACTGTTGTATGTTTTTCATTTGTATGTTTTTACATACAAACGAAATATACAAGTCAAGATACATGCAACGTTCATATGCATCGGGCAGACCTGAAGAGAAAATTAAAAGGGGTTAAGTCCTTGTATATTTCGTGCTTTGTATGTTTCGACATACAAAGCCGATATGCAATGACTTATACAAGTAGCGGACCTGAAAAAGTTATCAGAATTAGTTAAATCGTTGTATAACTCCTCAATGTATATTACAAAATATGCATTGTGTTACATAGAAACAATGGAACCCAAATGTTATAGATTAAAGTAAAATGCTTGTATGTTCCCTGCAATGTATATTTCGTAACATACATTGCCAACATGCAAGCCACGGATTTGAAAAGGCTATCAAATGAGGAGTAATCGTTGTATTTTCTGCCGCTTGTATGTTTGTTTCGAATGCATATGGGTGCGAACATACAAGAGGAGAGAGAAATGTGGTCCCCACCACTTGTATATCGAGCGTTTGTATGTTGCCGATATACAAGCGAAAGATACATTACTTTGCATACAGGCTGGAATCCAAAGGAAATTGAAATGCGATTAATCCGATGTATCATGTCTGGCTTGTATATCGGAGGATATAAAGATTTAAACAAGGAAAAAGGGGCGGGAAAGCGAAGCGATGGAAATTTTGAAGCTTTCTTGGGCGCCCGATGCATGTTTCTAGTCAACGATGGTTGACCCGACTAGTTTTGATGCTGTATAGGCATTTTGATGCTCATTTTCTATGGTTTTTGAGCCTGATGGTTGTGTTTGTGCATTTGGAACCTGATTTAATGTAGATGTTCATTTTTCCTACTGATTTATTGAACGAGGGTGCTAATTCCTACTTGTTTATTGCAGATTGTTGGAGTAGCTCAGAAGAAGCAGAGTTGCTGACACAGTAACGACATGCAGGTGAATGCAAAAGTGGGGTTTTAAATGACGATGACATCACGAAAGCATGCCAGATCCCGAGAAGCCAAACACACCAAAGGAAGGCGACGAAGCTTTCAATGCGAAGGAGTTTTGCGGGTGGAAACATTATTGAGGGAGCAGCGCCCTATCTGGGTATGCTGCTCAAATTCTTGGCAGGATTGATTTCTCACCGTTGGATGCTGCATTTCAAGATGCTAACCATTGATCTCCTAGTGTTTTTGGGCACCATATTGGGGAAAAACTAGAGATATATATATTGAGCCCCTGTACTGTACAAAAAAAAAGAGGAGGAGGTCACTAATATAAAAAAAATCAGACCTGTAATAGTTTCAGGAGAGATCAGATTACTGAGACTAGTGAGGACTAGATTGTTGAAATAATCAAGGTCCCTTCCTCGGATCATTGTAAATGTACCTATTTTATGAACATACTGTATGGAGATGAAGTTTCAGACTATACCCTGATTGTAAACCTTAAGTAGTCTTCAAGTTGATTTCTGGATATGTACTGGTGAATGTTGTGTTCTAGAGAAGTGCTTTCATTTCATTGCATGTTGTTGTCAACTTTTCCCTTGAAGATTTGCACTATATCATGCGGATTTATGGACTGTCCTGGTGAAGTATGATTTTAGTTTTCTTCTCTCCATTGCTGTATGGGAACATGTATGTGGATCAATGATCTCAGTCAAGTAATTTTAGGAATCTCACTCTCTAACCCTTTTTCTCATTTTAATTTCATTAAAATCACTTTCATAACTACACATCATGATAAATCAGAAGTAGAACATAAAAATATGCTGACATCCTGAAGACAACCGAATATCATTAGCATATTTTGAGCTAAATGCATGTAGTATTGAAAATGTCATGCAGAGAATCACAAATAAGGGTAGAACTCATGCAAATATCAACTTAGACACATCATTTGGAGATATATGCTGTGTAGAGTAACTTCCCTATATAGCATAGTTACAGAAATAGAATCTACTAATCTACGTAAGGCCCCAAAATAGAAAATGGCAATACACATCAACCACAAAGTAACATTAGCAGATTATGAACTAATCGATGGGGACTTGGGATCATGAATTCTTAGAATTCATCATATCTTTCAGGATAAACAAGGGTTGTTGTGTGACTTTTGTTTTGTGTGCTTGGTTGTGACTGACATCACAAACCAATCAACAGGTCATTATGGTGCAATTTTAGGTTTTTGTGACACTATCTGTATATGTTTTAGCACTATTTTTTGTGCTAGCTTAGGGATCTGTGCAAGGTTGGGTCTCTATTCTGCAGGATATTTCAGATCATCCAAGAGTACAATCTTGAAACTACTAATAGTTTTTGCAAGGATTTCTTAGCATAGAAAACACTTTATCTTGATGTACCTAAAACAAATCTTTGTTTGCTTAGCTTAGAAAACACTTGAATTTGGTGCTTAAAATCAGTCTTGCTTGACAAACAATCTACAATCACACATTTCATTTTGGTGTACCTAAAAAGAATCCTTTGTGTGCCTAGCATAGACAAACATTTGACTTTGGTGCAATAAAATTAATCATTGCTTGCAACAAACAATTTTAGGCACATTTTGATTTGGGTTTAAAAAGAACATTAGTGAGTGTTTGTTGTGCTTGGTGTGCTTGTACATTTTGTCACCCAAGGGTTAGAATCAAAGTATCCTCTCCCCTTGCCTTCAAAAGGATCTTGGGTGAAGAGAAATAGTTCTATCCTCTTTTTTTAGAAAGTGGGCCTGCCCTTGAGACACATCCGTACAGAGAACTCAATGGTGACCCCAAGTGGTACTTTCATCCAGCCTACTATATGTAAAATAGGATAAGGCGAAAGCCAAGTCCAAATCGGTATGAGCGCTTACCATTCGGTGCTAGCTTGAAAGGAAGTAATTCCTTTGTGTATATGAAACTCCTAGTAGAGCTAGTCAAAACCTTAAGTGGTTTATCAGATGCTCGTAAGGTGTTGATCCCTCAGATGTACCCCCACTATGAGCCATTATTTTATAAGCCAAAATCCCTCTACTTGTTCGCGCAATAACTCAACAAGTATTGTCCTTTCTTCACCTTAGGTTGTGCATGCTTGATAAATCTTTCAAAAACTAAACTTTTGGCTATTATGTTCTTTTGTGTGAAGTGTTTGCACGCTCGGCAAGAATCCCATCAATTGAGCTTACCCAATCCCTTTACTTGAGCTTAATCAAATTCATCGTAATCCACTTCATCCCTAGTCATAATCATCTTCATCATCCTTAATCCAATTCATTATCATCATCTTAATCCAATTCCTTCATCCATTTGATCAAATCCATTCAAATCAATTCCAACATCTATTCCAATCCCTAATCCTTAATCAACATACCATCATTTTGCAAATCAAACCTTGGTTAAGGACCTAGTCTCCTTCATCCTCCATCAACCTTTCATCCAAAACCCACATCATTATAAAAATCCCCCAACATCATTATCAAAATCCAAATCCAAATAAAGCCAACCAAAAATCAAGACCTTAGTTGATCACATCAACCTTGCTTGAGATCATTAGTCTATCTTAAGTAAATCATCCAAATCAACAATCAACCCAATCAACCCTCTTGCTTGAGATCATTAGTCTATCTTAAGCATAGAGAACCATCCATCAAAAATAAATCAAATCAAATTGAATCATCCTAAGGTCTCAAAATTTTGATCCCCAACATCACAATCATCCATTATCCTCCATTATCCCACATCTCTCCAACAACATGGATCCTTATGTAGCAATGCAACAATTACAAAGACTTAGAAAAATCTATGAGAACATGGATCATAATGCTAAGGAAAAATGCAAAAATGACATTAGGGATATAACCTTAGCACACCTCATCATTGGAGATTACCCCTACCCCATCTTCATCATATCAACCCTCATCATACCAACCTTCATCCTATATATCCACCCCATCAACCTCATATCAACCTTCAACATCTTACATATCACCCCAACCAACCTCATACCAACCTGTTGTGATGTTCACAACACGCCCCATTATGCTCCTTAGCAAAATGGGGACCCCTGCTGATGTTTTGCTTTTTGCTTCTGCTTTTATTTTTTCTGCTTTCTGGCGGTCTGGTAAAAATGAAGGTCAGGTGCATCATCATCATGATATAGGATGAGGTAGGTCATCATCATGAGGTCAGTTTGTCAAAGTTCATATTTTGTTTCTATGACCTCATATTTAGAAAGAGCTTGAAATTCCATGCAGGTTTGCCTTTTACTTCACTTGAAAATTCATCCATATGAGGGAGTTATGCACAGTCAAAGTTTCAGTCAAACCTGATATTCGCAGGAGGATCATCATATTTTTCATCCTGTCATGTTGTCAAGATCATCATGATTTTGATCTATCACCCGATAAAAATCATGCAGTCGCAACATCCGGACGTCAATCTTAGGTGGTAGTGCCCTTTACCCGTCAAATGCGCATTGTCAGCATCATGATTTTTCTTTAGGAGGGTCATATTTTATAACTCGGTTTTGCTGTATAAGGAACATCATCATCATATTTGAACCCCCCCCCGATAATATCCTGAGGTTCAAATATCATGATGACATCAACTTTAAGTCAAGGTAAGTTCCCCCGTTGAGCGGTCTTTGTATAGCGAGCATCATCATGATATTTCAAATCTTATCATATCATGCTGATCACCCCTTAGAAAATCCACCTTCGGCATATTTGCATGCGCATGCTATAAACTTATTGCAGGGTCATCATCATGATATTTGCTGAAGTTCGAAATATGATGATGACGACTTCTTATCCTCCTGGTCTCCTTTTGCAACATCATGATCATCATCCTGATCTTTCACGAGGGTCATTTGCTGAAATTCTCTAAGTAATGGAGACATCATCATGATAATTCGAGAAAGAGGATCATCATCTTCATATCCTCCTGATCTCCGGTTAGCGAATATCATGATGATCACCCTATCTATTCAGAAGAAGTCGATATTGCATTCCTCAACATCATGATCATATTTTACAATATCACCCTGGCGCAAATATCATGATGACCTCAACTCATCCTTGTGCTCCGAAAACGAAATATGATGATGACGTCATCATGATAAATCGATGAGGATCATCATCATCATATTTTTTATCCTGTCATATTGTCAAGATCATCATGATCTTGTTTGTTCACCCGACATTTCGTGAAGTCCTCCTGCCGATGAAGTAAGACCTTTTGAAAATATCATGATGATCATCATCATCACATTTTCCCTTCGGCAGGATTTTTCCCAAACATGATCCGGTTGGCGAAATATCATGATGACGTCATATTCTAAGTTTAACGAAGGCTCCGGATATCATGATGACGTCATCCCGATCTAATAAACGAAGAAGCAAATATCCTGATGATCATCATCATCACATTTTTCCTTCAACAGGATATATTTTCAAGCACGATCCGTTTGCCGAAATATGATGATGATGTCTTATTCTATGTTCGACAGAAGCCCCAAATATGATGATGATCCTCATCATCCTGATCTTTCGAGAGGGTTACCTTGGTCGCAAGAGGATCATATTACGTTCATCATCCTGATCATGCTCCTTAGGTGACTCGATATCATAATTATCCCCTGATCTTAACTGAACATGATGATGACGTCATCCTTAGCATTTCAATGAAGCCCGAATATCATGATGACGTCACCATATTTTTCCTTTCCTCGGCAGCATGACCATATTCATATCCTCCCATTCTTCTTCAGCATGATGATGATGATGATGTTGTTCTTTTCTCCAATATGCAGAAGCGAAATATCATGATGATGAAGTTGTCGACCATCACGTTTTTTGACACGCCGACAGCGATAATCATGCCGATGGGCGGGAAATGAGGCGGTGGAATTTTAAAGTGTTTTTTTTTGCGCCTCTGGCATTTTTCGGTCAGCGATGGTTGACCCGATGAAGTTTGAGTAGTCTGAACGCATTTTGAGCGCGTTTTTGGAGTATTCTGAACCTGATTTCCACGATTTTGCACAGTCACCATGATTTAAATGCTTATTTTAATTTCCTGCTGTTTATGTGATAAATGTGAAACTTATTGCTTGTCTTGTCTTGCAGGCTTGCAGTTGAGGAAGCAGCTAGAAAGTCAACACAGTGACCTCATGAAGGAAGGAAATCTGATCTTAGGAGCAAGAAGATAAGGATAAAGTGCGAAAAGTCAAGGCCATTCAAGTGAAAGACAGAGTTGCAGCTGGAGGTATTACTACAATGGACAAACAGAAGTTATTACCCAGCTGCCGGAACTTCTCAGAAGGGGCAATATTTCGCCCAGATTTGACACTGCTCAGAGATATTTTTGAGAACTGGTTCACTTGTATTTATTGCTGTAACCAGGGGTTTGAACCAGGGGTTCAGTTAGGTTTTTTGCTGTAGTGAGGACAATCAGAATGTTATATATTGTGCCTCTCTACACTGTAATACTTTACAACAGGGGCTACAACAGGGGCTACAACAGGGGCTACAACAGGGATTTTTAGGAACATACAGTAAGTTAGCATAGTTTAGAAGTAGAAGAAGGAGGTCACCTGTTTGTCTGCAGTAAGGTGCGCGTGGAATGTCTGGCTGCCTTACTGTATCTGTAAAGCTTGTAAGTTCTCTGTAGTATGATCAATGAAACTAAGAGTCATTCCTACATTGTAAATCATGTATGACTATTCGTTTCTAATACAATAGAATCTGGAGTTCTGCATCTATCTTCTGAGTGTTCTCCTGCTCTTCTTTGTGTTTTGAAATATCTTCTTTGAGAGCTTGCAATTTTAAATGTATGTTTGTGAAAATGCTCAGAACTTACATTTAGGGTTTTTACTGTGGATTTGATCAAATTACTGTGGTATTTACATAGTGCATAACAGAAACAATTAGATCCTTCAGTAGATTAAATGAGGTATAGATTAGATCTTTCTAACTTTTCCCAACCCATCTGAAATATTTAGCTGAAAACGTAGAAATCCAAAGGAAATTGTCTCAAATTTGAAGAAGTATGCATAATAGAGCTATAAGTAGACATTTTTCATAAATAGATAAAGAGGAAAGCTGCAAAAATTCAAGAACCCCATCTAAAACTTGCAGCCCAGTATCACTTTTATGCAAAGGAACGAAAAGTATTGACATATCTCATGACCTTTTTGCATATTCTTAGGCCAGTAAACCACAAAACAAACCTAAACTACGTAAGGCCCCTTGAACATTACAGCTTCACATTAACCAACTGAACTTGACCAACCGAACCATTGTAGACTTGGGATTAGTTGAATCACCAAATGATTCCTTCTTATCTTTCAAGTATAGTTTCAGTTCATTATATGTGAATTTTAACTTATTGTTATGATTGCATCAAAACAGTCATCAACAGTTTTCTGGCGCTAAATAGAGGGCTAGAAGGCTGTATATCGCAATCATCAACACAACCTTCATCGTATCAACCTTTACCCTCATATCAATCTCCATCCCCTTATATATCCATGCCATCATATCTACCCAACCAATCAATACCTCCAACTTACCCATCCCCCAACCTTTGTCGTGCTAACTTTGATCAAGGGAACACAAATCTATCACACCTTATATCTGAAATCTAAAGATTATATCAACAACCATTTCCCCATGTGAATCCCCCAATCCCCATCCTCCAATCCTCCCATTACAATATCCCTCTAACCCTATCACCCTTAATCCATCACCCTATGTATCACCCAATCCGCCAACCCCTATCACCCATACACCATCTAATCCACCATCAAATCTTCCAAATCCTAAGCCCACAACATCCAAAGAATCCTTATGAGATTTCCTCCAAAGAACATCAAAAAAAAAAGAAAGAAAATATATAGAGTCCTTCACCTCCCCCACCCCTCCAATACCACCATCTAATCCCACACCTATCCTTGAACCCATCCAACAACCATCATTACCTAATCCTATCACCCACCTATCCAATCCCAATCCTAATCCTACACCATCCACCCTTACTATCCATCCATTATATTGTTCTTCAACCATACACTCATGAAGGATGCCATCCATTGGCTATTAGCAAGGAATCAAACACCCTCATGCAATCCAACACCCACCAAGCCTCTTGAACAATCTCCTATCATAATTCAAGAACCATCATGTAGCCATGTTCAAGAACCCATAAGTCAAGCACCTATTGCATCCATCCAAACACCTATCACATCCATCCAATCACCCACCACATATATCCAAATCACTTCCAGTTCTAGCCAAACACATGAGCAATGTCGAGAGTCAAATCCAAATCATTTTGAAGCATCAATCCCCTATCCTAATCAAGATCTAACCATCCCATCTAATCCCATCCCCGTCCCATCCCATCTATTGATCAACTTATTGATCCCACACCATCTTCTACCACCCCTTTACCATCCCCTATTAATCCTTTACCCCCATCTACCAATCCCATCCCAAATCCATCCTCCTATTCACATGGACAAAGCACCTTCATCCGTGGTGACTCCCTCATAGGAGGTGAACAACTTCCATCCACCACCTATCCTCTTCCAACAAATAATAGACTCACGTCTTGTTTCCAAAGCACCAAACATCCCATTGCATTTCGTATGCTCCAACATATGAACTATCAAAGAAAAGGCTTAGGCCTTCATGAACAAGGAATCTTGGAGCCCATCCACACCACATTCCATCCATCCTCGTATGGCCTTGGCTATACACCCCAAGGAAAACAATCTAAACATGTTGGTACCACCCACACACCTTCCAAAATCCATTCATCCAATCCCAAACATGGTACACCTCATCGCACCTCCAAATCATATGTCGGCATTCCTCCTCCATTGTCATATCATTTGCAAAAGCATGTGACCATCCATCTTCCTCCATCAAGTTTACCTTCACTACTTCCAACTCCAAATATTCCTATTAAATCAACTTTACCTCCTATCCACAAATCTTCTTATCCTCCCATCATCCCAACTCCTAATATCCCCATCCTCAAATCCCCTCATCTGTTTATCTATAAATCCACTTTTAACCCCTCCACCCATAAATCCCCTAAAATTCCTAATCAAGACCAACAAAAGCACACATCATTCAAACATGAAGCTTCCCCCAAATCCATAGGATTCAAAAGTAATAATTTGAATGCCTCGACTTATAAAGAACAAAAGCCTAAAGATGTTATCCCTTCCAAGAAAAATTCAAAATTCAAAAAGCTATCAAATCCCACACAATCACAAGACAAAGCAAAAACAAAAATGGTGTGGGTCCCTAAACAAAAATCACCAAACTCTAACGAGGCATCCACCTCCCAATCCACCCCAAAATCCCAAACATCCCACTCCCCATCTAAAAATCCCATAAATCCTAAGTCTATTTTGGTACCTAAAACCCCAAATCGGCCATCCAAAAATCCCGTATCTCAATCCCCATTACTCCCAACTCCACATCCAAAATACAAGCTTCCAAATATAGCACAGTATGTACAACTGTTGGTCTTGGTTCCCCTCCACCACATGGCATTCCCACATACCTACATCTCTCCATCTTTCATCCACTATCCTATATATCTCCCCCATCACATCCCTATGGTCCATGCTTTTTCATAAACCTCACATAATCCACATCATAATCCACTATCCACCATCTATTCCATCTTCTCCTATCTACCAACATCCATGCAATCATCATCCATAATGCTATCCAACATGGGACCATCTTCATCTTGCTATGGAAATAGATGCTAGAGTCCCCATTCCATTAAAAAAATCAAAAAAATAGTAAAGAGAAAAAAATCATCCAATGGTGAAAACCACTCCTTGTGGTGCCTTGGGAAAGTACCATGATGAAAACCCCTTGTGGGCATCATGCATAATCCCTTCCCCATCCATTTGTGCCCTACACTTGGGGGCAAAATCATCCACATCCATAATAAACCTCTTGCATATATTATCCACTATCTTATCCTTATCCTATCATATTCCAATCCACCATCTTCATCCATCCTATCCATTACATCTTCCTTTTGCCATCTCCCTCCTTAGATCTTGATAAAGACAAGGGGAAAAATATCAAAAACATGTTTTGGACCTCTCGGCATATGTCCCTTTCCAAGCATATCTCCCATCCATCCAAACATAAGTCCATCATGCATGGGGCATATGATTCTCTATAACCTAGCCCTTGGAGAAAATCATTCTCCCCATCTCTCATCCATCTATCTTGCATCCCTATATCTATCCTCCATTCCATCTATCATGAATCTCCTCTCTATCATCTTCCACTATCATGTATCTATGTATCTATTAAAAATATCCTATCCCTTATCCTTTCATCACCAATCCTCCAATCCAACCCCACCACCTTCACCTCTAGACTCGGTGTTCCCTTGTAATTGGTATTGATGAAGGTCACTGCAGTCCTCATCATTTAATTAAAAATTGTCAATCCAAGGCAGTGTCCATGGCAATATGCAAGAGGGAGAAAAAATCATTTGCATGACATTCTTTTTCTACAAATAGAATAAACACACTTTGCTGGAAATAAACACACTTGCTAGAAAATAAATTGTTGGAATCAAACATAATCTAAGAGCTTGTAAATAAAATTGCTAGAATGAAATCTATCCTAAGAAACTTGTAAAGGGAAATACTGGAAATGTAAAGAACAGGAAATTGAAAGACTACTAAGAAATGAAACTATCTAGAGCTATCTAGAGTTGCTAAAAGACTGAACTATATTATTTCTAGAAAACTCTTCCCAATTGATTCCTTGATTACAATGAATTTATAGAATTCTTATTCTCAATCAATCTACCAAGAATGTGGATCTGAGATCCTATTTTTGGGGAGAAAAGCTAAATCTTCTTCATCTAATTCCATTGCCTTTTTTCAGGCTAGTTTGTTTTAGTCAACTTCAGTCACAAACTTCACATTTATTTTAACAAGTCTCTTCAAAAGGTTTCTGGGTTTTGTTCCCAGATTTCTAGATCATTTTGAAATTTTGGATTTTGTTGTGAATGAGGGAGATATTGTCATTTTATTGAGAATTCATTTTTTAACTCCCTGTTTCCATGCTTCTTTTTAGGAACTTTGTTGGCATTTCAACTTGACTGAATTTATTCTTTAGTCTACTGATTGTTGATGATGAGATAAAATATGTAATAACATTAATACATACAATGGAACGAATTAAGCAAAATACATGCATTTATTTAGCTAATAGATGAGACAATAAATTGTCTCATCATCTCCCCCACACCTGAAGTGCTGCAGGTCCTCTTGCAACTCATAGTGAGCTTTTGGAGCCAATTTCTTCACCTTTATTGCAATTTCTCTAAAGATTTTTTTGAGAGGTGCATTGGAGATGCTCTAAAGATGTTCTAAGTCACTCTGGAGCTATCCAGAGCTAGTTGTCTTTCCTCCATGGTCAGTTCTGAGTTACTCTGGGGCTCTCTGGAGGTAACTGTTTTTCCTCCTTTAACGGATCCGGAGAGATCTAGAATGTTCTAATGATGGAAATAGAGTCCATGGATAGCTATGGAGAGATCTAGAATGCCTCCAAATGCCAAAAGAAATCTGCAAAAGCTTTTGGGAGAAATTTTTATGTAGAAATGCATGTTTTTGAGCTTTAGAGAAGAAGACATAGCATGTGCAAAGTACTTATTTGCAGAAAAGAAACCTAGTCTATCCTACTCTACATTTTGATGTAGAGATAGGTTACACAAAACCATTAACTGGTTGTGGAAAATAACACCTTTTTCTCAAAAGATGGATCCATGCATTCAACATTTTGAAAGAAGAGGAAAACCATGAGAAGATGACTGAATATTTAAACTCAGATGCTTCACCTTCCTTTGAAATGTTATCTTTCTCCATAATATATGATTTGAGTAGATGCATGGTCTAATTGGAAAGATCATGCAATCCTTCCTCCAATTCTGCTCCATGCATAACTGGATGCAGCTCCTTATCCTTCAAATATCTAATCGGGCAGCCCTCCTTGGATTTTGAAGATGTCTAAACAATAATCTTTTTCTTCTTGGGGCTTGAAGTCATGGTCCTCCAGTTGAGGAGATTACACAAAAGCTGTCACCTTTGCATGCAAGAACCTCTTCCTTTGGATCTATTGTTTTGGGGGGGAGTTTCTAAAATAATAAACCTAAAAAAGACTTGCCAAACTAATTTTCTCTTTTGACCTGATGTCACCAGATCAACAGCAACTCTCTAATGACACCTTTCCTCGACAACGGTGCCAAAAATGATGAGGGTCGCTGTAGTCCTCATCATTTAATTAAAAATGTCAATCCAAGGTGGTGTCCATGGCAATATGCAAGAGGGAGAAGAAATCATTTGCATGACATTCTTTTTCTACAAACAAAATAAGCACACTTTGCTTGAAATAAACACACTTGCTGGAAAATAAATTCCTAGAATCAAACCTAATCTAAGAGCTTATAAATAAAATTGCTGGAATGAAATCTATCCTAAGAAACTTGTAAAGGGAAATACTGGAAATGTAAAGAATAGGAAATTGAAAGACTGCTAAGAAATGAAACTATCTAGAGCTATCCAGAGTTGCTAAAAGACTGAACTATATTATTTCAAAAAACTCTTCCCAATTGATTCCTTGATTACAATGAATTTATAGAATTCTTATTCTCAATCAATCTGCCAAGAATGTGGATCTAAGATCCTATTTTTGGGGAGAAAAACTAAATCTTCTTCATCTAATTTCGCTGCCTTTTTTCATGCCAGTTTTGTTTTAGTCAACTTTAGTCACAAACTGCATGTTTATTTTAATGAATCTCCTCAAAAGGTTTCTGGGTTCTTTTCACCTTGTTCCCAGCTTTCCAGATTATTTTGACATTCTAGATTTTGTTGAGAAACAAGGGAGATATTGTCATTTTACTGAGACTGCATTTTTTAACTCCCTGTTTTCGTGCTTCTTTTTAGGAAGTTTGTTGGCATTTCAACTTGACTGAATTTATTCTTCAGTCTACTAATTGTTGATTACAAGGTAAAATATGTAATAACATTAATACATACAATGGAACTAATTAGGAAAAATACATGCATTTATTTAGCTAATAGATGAGACAATAAATTGTCTCATCAGGTATCTAGGACAAAGGCTATCCAAATGCAATCCAATACAACCATCTCATAATAAACCATAGCCCATCCAAAAACCTTCAAAATCACAAAAATCCCCAAAAAACATTAGAAAATCCAAAAAATAAAAAAATTACAAAAATCCCAAAAACAACCCCATAACATCATCAAAATCACCCAAATCATCAACACATCATCTTCCAACATCATCACATCTATCCTCAATCATCCCACATCATCACCACAAATCAAAACTACATTTTATCACCACCCGCATCTTAATGTGCCTTGATCCTGTGGAGACAAGGTATGTAGGCAGTCTAGAATACGAAGGAAGTTTCTAGTACTTAGGTACATAAGATGCATCCATCCAACCCACTTGGATGGTCCCTACCCCCTAATCTTACATTGGATCCAAACACAATATCCCAAGCATCACATCACCTATTGTAAGGGTAAAATGGTGATCAATCAAATGAATTAAACAAGACCCAAACATCAACAGAATAGTGAAACAAGAAGGATTCAATAAACAAAGCAATGAACAAACATAGTGCAAACCTCTCCCATTTCGAAACTTCTGTTGTTTGCCTATCACAAATCGTCCTTTTGCAGATGAGATGAGCCCTCAGAGAGTGCAATCTTTTTAGTTGTTTTTAGGAAGTCGATGGTGAACGACTATGGTGATATGCAATGAAGATGAGCTCCAATGCAAGTATGTGATCTCAAGCTTGTGGATGACAAAAGGGTACCAAAGGCGTGCTGGTGATATTTCTGCACAGTAACGATGTCAAAAGCCTAGATGATTAGAATGGAAGAATGAGGTTTCATTTATAGACTCAGAGGAATGAGAATCAATGGTTGAGAGAAGATATGAAGATCAATGGCTGAGGATGGTTGAGGAATGTGCAACCAGTGGAAGTGTGACAAGTGTCCCAGCTCCATCATGAAAGGGGGGATGTGACAAAACTGATTGGAGAGTTAACTCCATTGACTGGTCTGTTAACAGACTTGATTGATCAGTTAGAAGAATAAATCATGGAACTGACTGAATTGATTGAGGATTTGACTCAATTGACAGGTTAGTTAACAGATTTGATTGATTAGTTAACTAACCTCTGATTTGAGAAGAAATAGGCCTTGTGGGTGAGGGAAAATAAGATAATTAAATATTAAATATATTTAATTACATGTGCAACCTGATGAGGTGGACAAGGTGAGGTGGAAAAGGTGAGGTGTAAAGGTGAGGTGGATTTTTGAATTTAGAATTTAGGATAGAGGAATTTGGATTAATTAAATAATTTATAATTATTTAATTGTGTAGGACATTTAGAAGAATTTTAATTAAATAAATAGATTTTATTTAATTATGGAACAATGAATCGATTAAATAAATTTAGAATATTTATTTAGGATGATTTGTGTCATTTTTAGACGTATACATTTTGCCCCTCTTTGATGCAATGCAGTTTACAGCATTGCTTCAAAGAATTCGATAGTCCGAATGATGATACATGCCCCAGTTTGCCCCTGGTACAGGTTTAATGACGATAGGATGCCCCCTCGGGAGATTGGACGGGAAAAGGGCGAAAGATTCAGAGATGAACAATCTCACGAAGACGAAGGGGTTAGGATAGGTTGGAGGAAAAGGGACGCGGTCAGGGATGCGGGAAGAAAACGGGAAGAAAAACAGGCACGGGAAGCAGTCACAATCAACACCTAGCCAGAATTAGGGTTTGGAGGCTATAAATAGGAGCTGGGTCCACAAGAATAGTCATTTGTACACTTGTTTACTCTGGATTGGATTGAGAGAGCCTAGAGAAAACTTGGAGCAGCATGGCAACCAGAGTAGCAGACATTCCACGTGAGGAGCACCGATTCGAGCGAGTCCGTCGATTCGGGCGGCCAGCAGAGGCAGGACCCCCGGTATGTGTTTCAAAAAATTTCTCCTAGGGTTGATTTAGGATGTCATAAATGCACGTAGAAAATAGGTTAAATGCATGCGTTGAAACTCAGAACGGTGCATATGCCTCGCGAAGCAGCGTATTTGTCGTTGCGCGGCGCATATGCCGGTTTCAGCGGCGCATACATGAAAGCTGCGCATTTGTGCAATGTAGCGGCACTTAGGTAATTTGGCGGCGCATGTGTAGTTAAGCCACGCATGTGTTGAAAGTAGCAGCGCATTTGTTAATGCGGCACATATGTCAATTGTAGCGGTGCATATGTCAATTGTAGCGGCGTTTTCATAATATGCCGGTGCATGTGTAGTTAAGCCGCACATATGTTGAAAGTAGCGGCACATTTGTTAATGCGGTGCATATGTCGATTGTAGCGGCGCTTTCATAATATGCCGGCGCATATGCCGAATGTTGTGGTGCATCTATTGGATCTGCGCATACGTTCACTGTGGTGGCGCATTTGTGTGAGGCGGCGCATATGCAGATTTTAGCGGTGCATATACCAAAAAATGGTGCTTTTACCACCTGTAGTGGCGCATTTGCTGTGGATAGCAAAGGACTTAGCCAAATTGACTCGATTAGCGTCCTATTTGACGCGATAATCGATGAGCTATCTCTGAGATTGCCGAAATCTAGTCAAGAGATGTAGTGTGCTGTTTTGATCAATTTGAAATGCTAAGTTTAGTGGATATAGTTTAGTAGGTATGTTGAGTATGGTATATGTCACTTGAGATTGACGCTTTGCCTTGCTTGCTTGCAGGAGGAGATTCGGGACACACTGCAGTCGAGGGAGACATTTCCTATGCCCTTATTGCAGAGATATATGCTGATGGAGACTGACAGAGTGGCGCTTGGTGCCATGGGATTGGATTATGTATGTTTCATGCCCGAGGTGCGGGCGAACCGTGGACTGCTGACAGCTGCCGTGGAGAGATTCCACAGTGAGGACGGGACCTTCCACTTTCTGACGGGAGAGATGACGGTGACCCTAGAGGATGTCTACCAGATACTGCACTTGCCTGTGGTAGGCGAGTTAGTAGAGTACGATGCACCGCAGGATGTGGGACTCGTCGAGTGCCAGCGGGTCTTTGATGATCCCGAGCTAGCTGGTCAGGTTATCCCGTGGCAGGATATATATGACTACTATGACTACTTCCCTGGGATTGTGGCTGGACTGATCGGGGGCGTTGTATGCCCGGACCGGAGATCGCATGGGTTCCCCATTGGATGGGGCAGGATCATGGAGCGGATGCTGGTTGAGGGCACCCGATATGCGTGGGGAGTCTGCATACTGGCCCACTTATACCACGACATGCATCAGGTGGTGTACCACCGCAGCACGAGTCTATCGGCTGGGGTGCTGCTGTTATAGTTCTGGCTGTGGGAGCACATAGCGGTGACTAGGCTGATATGTGTCTTCGCGAGGCAGCGAGGAGAGCCATACAGTTATGGCTATGCAGGAGTGATTTCCCAGCATAGGCTGGGGAAGCTAGAGTACTGGAGACACACCCTAGATGGAGTGGATGTGGTCATCTGGTGACCATATCTTGACTGCGAGCCTTGGGACGACGAGGGAGACGAGCTGCCATACTGCTTTCAGACCAGGTGGCTGATAGGCCGGACACGGCACATCTTGGAGAGACAGATGGTGGGCAGGGTGCAGAGATAGTTTGGGCGGAGACAGGGTATGCCACAGGGGCAGGCCATGTTCGCACGGACGCATGCAGAGAGGGTCTGATGGGGGCCGATGGCTTCTTATGAGGAGGCTCTGGCAGAGTTCCAGCAGACGCCGTATGTGGCCTGGGACATGAGGAGAGAGATAGCAGATGCGGGGGTGACACAGGAGTACGAGGATTGGATTACTGCGCATCCTTTCCTGAGATATTTAGGACTCAGCATGCTGGTGCCTTGTATTGACGAGGTGGACTCAGAGGAGGAGGGAGAGGCTGGCCCAGGGCGGAGGGGAGCTAGAGGAGGACGAGGACGACGGGGTGGCAGGGCCGAAGAGAGGCCGAGACAGCGGAGGAGGATAGCTCAGGCTGAGCAGGCAGTGCTAGGGCAGGTAGAGGCACAGCAGCAGGTACCTAAGCAGGCACAGATGCCACCACTCCAGCAGGTACCACAGCAGCAGGTGCCCTAGCCACAGGGGCCAGGACAGGCAGAGGAAGCATAGGGGCCAGTACAGGGAGAAGCTCATGAGAGGACCATAGCCGGCCTAAGGGGACAGGTGCGAGAGCTGCAGGCACAGCTGAGGAGGGTAGAGAGGAGGTGAGAGACAGACGCAGCGGTGATCGCTGGGTTGACTCACGAGAGAGACATGGCCGACACCCAGGTACAGATTATCTGTACAGAGCGGGACACTGCTGTGGCCGCTATGGGGACAGATGCAGCGAGTTCATTTTTGGTTGGGTAGGTGCAGCAGGCATAGGTTGGCCAGTTGCAGATGCAGTTGGCACAGGCACAGACAGATCTAGCCAGAGCACAATCCCAGGCGCAGTATTACCGAGGGTTATACCATGGTGCCGTGGCATCGAGGCAGAGGGCAGGGAGTTTCAGGAGTCAGTCTGGGGTGACTCATAGAGCAGGTCCATCACAGTCAGGGGCCTCCGTGATGGGTCCTCAGCAGTCAGGAGCTGGCAGTGGTGGCCCACAGCAGCAGGGATAGATATAGACTGGATTTTGTACAGTTTGGGACATGTATCACCATCCAGTTGGATGTATATTGTATATGACACTTTTATTCCAGAGATGGATGATGATTTTGTACATTTGGACCTCTTTTATATGATAGTATATATGATGATGCAGTTTTTGTGTATCTATTTCATGTGCCATGTGATGAAGATGTACTATTATATGATGCGATGTATGTGCATAGTTAGATGGTGTATTTGATGCTATATGAGATGCTTTGTGATATGCTGCTATATGATGACTTGTGATTTAATGTTTTCAAATGAATGCAAAATGTAATATGATTTCTATGTGATGATGTAACTGTGTTATGGGACGTCTATATGATCTAATGCAAATGTATGTATATGTGTGATTATTTCTATGTGATGATGCAACTGTGTTATGGGACGTCTATATGATCTAATGCAAATGTATGTATATGTGTTATTATTTCTATGTGATGATGCAACTATGTTATGGGACGTCTATAAGATCTAATGTATGTATTGATGACCTAATGTATTGGATGGTGTATTCTACGAACCTAAGCATGTGCATGACTAGTCCTATGAATGATATGATATGCTCCTATATGCTTTGTTTTTGTGAAGTCCAAATGTACTCTATCGACACAAGAATGACATGATAGATAGAGAGAAGAATGATGGTGATAAGATGACTTAGAAACTTTGCTTGATATCATTACTCTGCATAGTTTGGATAATGAGGATTGCATGGATGTGTATGTGGATATAGGATGGATGCTTTGCTTTTTAGAGTGCTTTATTTCATCATTGGGCTGTTTGTTTTTGGTACATTTTTTGAAATGTTGTAAGTGAATACAAGCATCGAGGTATAATTGAACCGAGATGACCTGAGTATCGCTTACATGGATTGTGATGTAGCAAGCTAATACAAGCATCTAGTCAAAATTGAATCTAGATGACCGGAGTACTTCCTGCATTTCAACAAGCAAGGATTGCCCCCGTTCATGTTAGACCTTTGATGTCCTCGATGATCTTTTACTGATCATGTCCTTAGACAAGGCTTCACATTACTAAAGTTTAATCCACAAATAGTAAACAAAGAAAATAATCATGCCCCCATCATAGCATCTCTAGCTTTTGGCATCCTTGAGTAGCGTAGAAAGACATGATAACAAAAATCCAGACTCTGTAACTTAACCATGGTTCCAATCCACAAAACATTCTTGTATTTAGATGTGAGTTTCTTGCCATAATTTAGATAAAATCAGTTAGAAGACCTTGGGTATTTGCTTTGCTTTGGATAGGTTAAGATGCTCATTGTCAAGATTTCTGCTTGAAGCGCAGGTTCTGCTTGCATTTGTTTGCTTGGTGAGAAGATTGCACAATCCTTATTGGGGAGACAGACCCTAAGGGACTGACCTAGTGCCTCGGGGGCTCATTGCTAAAATGGCCTTGCCTACGTGACGATGCAAAGGCAACGTAGTTCGGGGTAAACCCTAATGGACCATGGATGGACTAGAAGAAAGACAACAAGAATGAAGACAAGAAAGGGGATGAATGGGACTATAGGAGAAATGGAAGCCTTAGGGGCGCATTAGAATAATGGCCTTGCCTACGTGACGGCGCAGAGGCAACGTAGTTCACGGACTTGGACCATGGACACCGACGAGAGACACTATGTAGGCTCACATTGAGGAGACGGTATGGGACAAAACCTTGGTTGACAAGGCCACAAGGAGAGTATCAAGCCATGATAGGTAACTATCAGGTGTTTATTGTGGGGTAGATATGGATCGAATGGGGCAAATGGAGAAAGAATGGACTCAAGGGGATTGGATTCCCAAAGATGGAGAAGGTAGTTTATCACAAGTAATGCCTGTTTACCAGGTTTTCATCACTTGCTTTTATTTGCACGAGAAGCTAGAGAGTAACATGACACCTGTTTGCCAGGTTTTCATCACGATACCTATCCAAGGTGCCTGTTTGCCAGGTTTTCACCAAAGGACGATTTTTTTTTTGTATGCTTTCTATTTTTTTTCTAATTTTTTTGTATTTTCCCTTTTCAATTTTTTTGATTTTTTTGATTTTTTGATTTTTTTGATTTTTTGATTTTTTGATTTTATTGTGCCCCCTTGCACTGGGGTTCTCCTAGGTATAGAACCGACGAAGGTGCATGCTATTGATTAGATCATCAAACAACTCACCCTCTGACGTGGCCAACTGATATGCCCCCGATCCGTAAGCAGCTACAATCACATAGGGCCCAAGCCAGTTAGGCTCGAACTTACCTTTCTTTTCTCTATTCGGCTGATTGCGAGGGTTCTCTTTTAGAACGAGGTCCCCAACCTTGAAGCATCTTGGTCTAACCTTGTGGTTGTAGCTTCTTGACATCATCTGTTGATAGGCTTTGAGATGGTCAAAAGCTTTCTGGCGCCTTTCCTCTAGCAGCTCTAGTTCTTGTAGCCTGGAGACTCTGTTTTCTTTATCTGATATGAGACCTTTCAACGACACCCTGAGGGATGGGAGTTCGACCTCAATGGGAAGGATGGCTTCGGAACCATAGACAAGGGTGTAGGGTGTACCACCTGTGGGAGTGCATATACTGGTTCTATAGGCCCACAGAGCGGGGTTGAGTTCGACGTGCCAATCGCGACCAGCTTCATTGACAGTCTTCTTTAGGATTTTCAGAATGGTTTTATTCGATGCCTCAGCTTGGCCGTTACCTTGGGGGTAGTATGGAGTGGAAAAACGATGTTGGATTTTGAAACGCTCACAAAGTTCCTGGACATCCTGATTTTTGAAAGGTCTCCCATTATCCATTATGATGGATGAAGGGATGCCGTATCGGCAGATAATGTAATTCAGAATGAACGAGGAAATTTGTTTTCCTGTGATGGTGGTTAGGGGAACGGCTTCAATCCACTTTGTGAAGTACTCAGTGGCGGTTATGATGAATTTATGGCCGTTGGAAGAGGGTGGATGAATCTTTCCCACAAGGTCAAGTCCCCACTGGCAAAAGGGCCAGGGCATCGTTAAAGGTCTCAACTCCTGAGCAGGTGCATGAATCAGGTTCCCGTGTATTTGGCACTATTTGCACTTTTTGACGAACTGATATGAATCCATTTCCATATTGGGCCAGTAATAACCCAAACGCATGAGTTTCTTAGCTAAGGAAGGACCACTGGAGTGTGTTCCGCAGATCCCTTTGTGTATGTCTCGCAAGGCCGTTATGGATTCTTCTTGTTCTAGACAACGGAGTAAAGTACCATCCAGACCACGTCGGTAAAGGGTATTAGCAATGATGGTGTAACAGGAGGCTTGTCGGATGAAAGTCTGTTTTTAGTTGGAAGAGAGGTCGGGTGGAAGAATATTGTCCTTGAGGTAAGTGTAGGTCTTACCGTACCAAGGTGAATCAGATCCTACTAGGAGGCAAATGGAGTGGGTTTCGAGGAGATCATAAGCCGGTTGCCGAATGGTTTCTACTAAGAACTCATACCATGACTTGTATTCAGGTATTTCAAGAAGAGAGTCTATGGTAGCCATTGCATCTGCTGCTTTGTTCTCGATCCTGGGTATTTGTTCAAAGGAGATGGTCCCAAAGTGTTCTTTGAGGTCATCGACCATCCGTTTGTACGGGATGAGCTTCTCATCTTTGGTTTGATATTCATCGTTGACCTGATTGATGATAAGCTGAGAATCACCGTAGACACATAGTGCTTGGATTTTCCACTCAGTGGCCATCTTGAGACCAATTACCAAGGCTTCATATTCCACTATATTGTTAGTGCATAGAAATAACAACCTGTAGGACTTTGGAATTGTGTCGCCTTGGGCAGTGATAAACAGGATACCTACCCCCGATCCATGGTTGGTGTAAGACCCATCGAAGTAGAGTTTCCAAGGAGATGTTGACAGAGTGAATAAAGACTCATCGGGAAACTCAAACTACATTGGTGAAGTGTCCTGTAATGGTGCCTCAGCCAGTTGGTCAGCTATGATTTGCCCTTTGATGGCTTTTTCTGTCCACGTATTCTATATCATATTCACTAAGAAGCATAACCCACTTTGCTAGTCGACCGGTGAGAGCTACTTTGCTAAGAAGATACTTTAGTGGGTTGATTTTGGAATGAGTTTGACAGGATGTGCCAACATGTAGTGTCAGAGTTTTTGTGAAGTAAAAACCACCGCAAGGCATGATCGTTCTACCTGTGAGTATTGTAACTCGTAGCCCACTAAGGTTCGACTGATGTAGTATGCAGCTCTTTCTTTGTTCTCATAGTCTTGTTGCGCTAGGAGAGCCCCAAGAGCAGTAGGTGTAGTAGATATGTAGAGAATCAAAGGTTTTCCTTGGATCGGAGGCATGAGTATAGGAGGGTTCATAAGGTACTCCTTCAGCTTGTTGAATGCCTCTTCGCACCGCTCATCCCATTTAAATGGAATATTCTTATGTAGGAGGTGACTAAAAGGTTGGCACTTGTCTACCAACTGTGAGATGAACCTTCGGATGGCCTGCAGCTTGCCCTATAAGGATCTCAACTATGTTAGAGTCTTGGGAGGTGGCATGTCCATTATTGCTTTGACCTTGGCCGGGTCGACCTCTATCCCGTTTGCTAACACGATGAAGCCTAGCAGCTTGCCCGATGTTACCCCAAACACACATTTCTAATTGGTCCAACCGTTGGAAGACTTTCTCTAGGATATCCAGGTGTGTGTCCCTTGTGAGAGATTTTGCTAAGATATCGTCAACATAATCCTCCATGGTCACATGCATCATGTCATGGAATATGGTTGTCATGGCCCGCTGATATGTAGCACCTGCGTTTTTCAGCCCAAAAGGCATGACATTCCAGCAAAAGGTACCCCATGGACAAGTGAAAGCAGTTTTATGTTGGTCCTCCAGTGCTATTTTGATTTGGTTATACCCGAAGAATCCGTCCATGAGTGACAGCATTATATGTCCTGCCGTGAGGTCGACTATGATATCGATGTTAGGCAATGGAAAGTCATCCTTGCGGCATGCTTTGTTTAAGTCTCTAAAATCGTTGCATAGTTGAACCCTACCATCTGGTTTAGACACTGGCACAATGTTTGATATCCATTCGGGGTAATCTATGGCTCTGATGAACCCCACATCTAGCAATTTCTTGAGTTCTTCCTTGACCAAAAGGGCTATATGAGGATGCATCTTTCTTAGTTTCTGCTTTACGGGCTTCACCCCTGGATCCAATGGCAAATGATGCAGAATCAGGTTCGGGTCTAAACCTGGCATGCCAGCATATGACCAAGCAAAGCTGCCTCTCTTCTTCTTAAAGAATGGTACAAACCTGGTTCTCTCAAGTGGTGTGAGAGATTTTGCAAAGTGGATAATCTTAGGCTGTTCTTCGGTTCCAATATTCACTAGCTCTGTTGGCTCCACCACAATCTGTGACCGTTCTTGGTACATGTCACTAGGGAGGGTGTCAAGCATTCCATCGTCAGGTGCCACAGTTGGGTTTTCACCTTTGGATATGTCCTTTCTTTTTACTGTTTTATGATCTGACATTGCCGCACGGCGGTTTTCACCATCAGATCCATTTTTGATTTTAATATTTTTGCGACTAGAAGGCTTGGCACCCTCCCCGAAGTAAGCCACGGTATTGAGTTCGATAGAAAAACCCGCTTTATGATCCCCTTTTGGTAAGTGATCCCTAAGTTCCATATAGTCAATGTAAGCATCATCATTCTGGAACATATCTAATTGGGGGGTTCCGTGCAGATCCTAGTCAATAAGCTCAGGGTGTAAGAGGGGAAGAGAGTCAGATGAGAGATCTGATTCATTAATGTTGTGAATGGAAATACTATGGCACTGGCAGGGGTAGTGTTTTGGGTGGTACTCTCCTCCAAGTTGTTTATCGCAATAGAATCGAAACTTTCCTTGAAAGCCATAATCTCAGGGAGGGGCAAATCAGACTCCAGTGGTCTGTCCCGTTGCGTCTGTCCCTCATGGTAGGGGCTGAGAGTTTGGATGGTGTCAATCTCCTTGTCATCGTAGGAGTGCTCTGTTAGCTCATCCCACTCATACTCATTCGACTCATCTGAATTTGTGTCACTATCCAATTGGAGTGTTTGAATTGTCTCCACTAGGCAGGCATTTTCTTTGGCTTTACATTTACCTTTGTACCCTAGGCCAGTTGTGTTTCTAGCCGAAGAGGATGAAGAAGGTTGGATAGGTTCAACGATTCCTTCTTTTCTGAGGCCTATGGGGCCTTGTCCTTCGTACCCCATCCTGTGCAGAATGGTTTCACCCCGTCCATAGAGTTCTGTAGGGAGTCTAGGCGGCTCTTGGGGTGTGTTTTCCTCTTCAGCATAAAGCCATTGCAGGGGATCGCGCTCCTCTGTCTCATCAGATAAGGTCCCCCATTTTACAAAGGGATTTGCGGGAGTTGTAGGAGGAGCAGATGGCTTTGGAAAATGCCTAGGTTGATGCTTGGGTATGCCAAAGGAGCGAGGAGACAAAGGCATGGTGGCAAGGTTGAGGCTGTGCTCAATGGAGTACTCCCCCACGCCATTTTCTTTTATGGTAAGTTTCAGCGGTTTGGGCCTCGAGGAGGAAGCCTCGGTGGTATGGTCTTGTTGCGGAGTAGGGGAAATGTAGGCTCTGTTGTTGGGAATGATGCATTCAGATTTTGCTTGGAATGAATTGCAATGTTGGTAGGGGTCGGGGTCGCCTTGTATGGTGACCTGCTTGCCATCGTGTGGGAACTTTATGCATTGATGGTAGGTGGAGGGGACAGCCTTCATGGCATGGATCCATGGTCTCCCTAGTAGAATATTGTAAGCAAGCTCCCGATCAAGGACTTGGCACACCACATCTTTAATTACCGGTCCCACTTGAATGGGTAGGACAACTGTTCCTTTGGTGGTTCATTCCTCCTCATCATAGGCTTTGATGGTAATTTTCTGTCTTGGATCAACTGCCTGTTCGGAGAACCCCAGTGCAAGGACTAGCTTCAAAGTACAAATATTTAAACCGGCACCCCCATCAATGAGAACCCTCTTGATGCGGTGCTTGTGCACGAATGCGACAATGTGTAGAGGAGTGTTGTGGGGTTGAGATATGGAAAGGTCATCTCGCTCCGTAAATGAGATGGAAGTGGAGGATGTCAAATTACCCACCATGGTCTGAAACTTTTCTTGGGCTAGGTTAGTGGGGACAGTAGTTTCCACTAAGGCTTTCTCAAGAATCTCCTTATGAGAAGGAGATAGACGCAAGAGCTCCAATATAGAAATGTGAGCCGGAGTTTTTTGCAATTGGTCGATGACATTATATGGGCGGGAGTTGGACGGAGATGGTGATGACCTTGGAGGGGTGGTATTGATCGTGACCTTACCACTACGGGTAATTATACTACAACTAGTTCTGTTAGGTCCTGGTTGTTGGTTGGGGGAGATGACATTGACTTGCGGAATATGCTCAGAAATGCAGTTAATGGTGTACTCAAATGGAACACTTGCATAGTTAGCATTACTCGACCCGCTGTTCTGGTTTGGCCTATTGCGATTGTTGTCATTATTGTTATGACCATTGGAGTTGTTGCCATTGTGACCATCGTTGCTGTTGTGGCCATTGTTGCGATTATTGTTATACGGCTGGTTGTGGTTTAGAAGAGGATCCCGGTAGGCCACATGAGATTCATTGGAGGTATGCTGTTGTGTCCCTCCTTGATTCTGATCCAGTATATCCTGTATGACATTCTTGAGGCGGATACAATTGTTAGTCGTGTGCCCCCTTCCTTGATGATACTTGCAATATTCTATGTCCTTCCAATAGGGAGGTTTGACGATAGGCTCATAGTCACTTGTTGGCGGTAGAGAAATTTCATTGTTAGCCAACAACTTCCTAAGGGCAGACTCTTGAGATTCTCCCAATGGTGTGAATTTTCTCCTTGGATTTGAATTGAACCAAGGTCTAGGTTCCCAAGGGGGTGGCTTGTTGAGTGCACCGGTATTTGCTTCTCCCTTAAGAGTGAATATAGGTTGTTGTTTAGGGGCTGCTGCCTTGGCATCCACTACTCCATCGTTGACCACATTCTTGTTCTTGGTCCAAAACTTTGATTTATCTGTTGTATAATTGGAAGGAGGTGTGTCCTTGTAGAGCTTGAGAGTTCCTTTAGTGATCATAGCTTTTTCAATGAAGAGGCCCATTTCAATGACTTTGGCGAATGAGGTAGGGCATTGTATCTGAATCTGATAGCTAAGATCAGTGTTTAGGTTGTGGACAAACATTTCCAATAGCTGCTTCTCAGGCATATCGTAAGAACACTTACTAGCTAGCTGTCTCCATCGTTGTAGGAAGGCGGCGAATGACTCACCATTCTTCTGCTTGGTGTTGCATAGATCTAGCATAGATACCTCGTGTTCTATGTTGTAGAAGTGCGTTATAAATTTCTTGACAAGTTCATCAAAAGTTTTGATTCCTGGTGGGAGACGCAAGAACCACTCCATAGCTTGACCACCTAAAGATCGCAGGAATAGTCTCATTAAGTAGGTCTCGTTGTGAGCTACTTCTAAACATGCTGTAGTGAATTCCCTGATATGATCTCTAGGGTCCCCCTTCCCTTTATATTTGTCAAATTTTGGAACTCTGAACTGATAGGGAAATGGTTTCATGATTAAATTTCTGTCAAAGGGGTACGGTGCTATATCTTCCAAAGAGTAGTTCTTAGAACTTGTACCAGTCTTAAGGTTGGATATCTCAAGCTTTAGACTTTCGATTTGTTGTCTCACGTCTGCCATAGGAGTAGTTGGATCTATGGGTTGCTTTCCTCTCTCATTTGTATGGAGAATTATGTCATTTGTACCTCTCTCATGCACATGTGGGACTGTATCATTTGTGCCCCTCTCATGATCATTGTCTGCATTTTCCATGATGGAGCTAATGTCGAAGTCTACGGGGAGTTTGATTCCGAGACTAGCAAGATGATGGAAATACTTATGGGGGTCTTCAAGGATCATCTTCTCTACGACGCGTTGGAATTTTCTATCTTGCATGTGTGCCACTAATTCTTCATGAGAAATCTCTTCTTCACCATCATGTGGTGGGAGAAGGTGATCAGATGAGTCGGCCATTTCGATTTGCTTGTTGTACTGGGATCGAGTAAGAACCATGCAATGCGGGGTGGGATGAAGTGGACCAGGATTAGAAATTTTGGCAAGGTGCCGACTGAGACTATTATGAATGGGATACCTAGGATAAGACTTGGACAAAGGATTCTCTCGCTCAATGACTTCAAGTAAGACGGTTGACACAAGACTCTAGCCACTAGCAAGGGTAGTCGATACCAGTCTTACTGTGTAGGGCTTAGTCATTCAACAAGACTACTAGCAAAGGTCCTGTGACCTACTAGGCTTACGTGAATTCACTAATGAAACGAAGAAGGCCTTATGCCGAATCGATATGGGATAGGCTGACTTTGGGACAAGAGTGATTTGGACAGGAAGCGGGAGAGACAATGGACAAAAGAGAAAGAGTTGGGTGAAACAGATGGAGATTGACTGCAAGGTTGACTCTGACCTCAGAAAGTGAAACTAGGCTGAAATGGGTGCTCTGATTAGGTGAAAATATCTCCCCAAAAATAATGCAAGTGCTCACCGTCGCATATGCGCAGAAATAGATGCACAGCAGAAATGGACAAATGCGCCATAAGTCGCAGTAAATGCGCCGGTCTGGTGAAATATATATGCACAGCAATAGTGCATGTATGCGCAGCAAAAAGGTATATGCGCACTAAGTCAGTACAAAAGCGCAACAAGTCTCTGTATATGTGCAGGAGAAATGTGTAAATGCGCAGCTTTGAAGTTTTTGCAAAATTTTTTAGTTTTTCTTCTGTTTTTGGTATTTTTTTGGCTAGAAAAGGTCTTCCTGATCTGATATTATGAAGTCAATAGCAAGAAAACACAGCAAGCACAAAGAATATTTTGTAGTTTTTCATTGTTTTTGTAATTTTTTCGACTCTATTCTGGACAAAAGCAAGCACAAAATCCTAGGCGAGAAATGGATTATAAGGGATTTAGGCCACTAAAACAAGAGGTATTTAATTCGGGCAACCATTCAAGTGGTTACACGTGCGGCAGCGCTACTCTCCGTTATGGAGTCTCCCAGCCTCACAGGGTTGCGCCTGAGAGGGTTTTGGGGGAGGTTGGCCGTCGGTGTAACATAACAGCACTTGTTGCAGGAAGTTTTCACCTCAAGCACAATTTATTTTAAGTGGCTTGGTAGGGCTTGGCATTAGCCTGTTACCACTCAGGGTCATTCCCACTTGGACAAGCGTGCATCTAAGGGCAGGCCCCTCCTAAAGGTTAAACAGATAAAATGACAAGTCTGGCACTCTGATCACCCAGAAGAGGGGAGAGCATAAGCCTATTGTCATTCGCAAGCACAGAATACACTGATTAATCCACCCTAGTTAAAAGTGAAAAACTAAATGGGCTAATCTACTCAAACAGAACTTTGAAGTGATTCAACAATATAGCAGTGGTTCAGTTTTTAAATCCCAGAAAGCAGTAGTGAGTTCAATTCTTAAACCGCGTAGCACGAGTTTGTTAACTTTGAAATTTAGGTCTCACGATATAGCAATGGTTCATTTTAACTTCAAAAAGCAGTAGTGAGTTCAATTTTTAAACCGCGTAGCACGAGTTTGTTAACTTTGAAATTCAGGTCTCACGATATAGCAATGGTTCATTTTAACTTCAAGATCATTGATGAGTTCAATTTTAACCTTTAGATAGCAATAACTTGGAAGGTATTTGCAATGCAAGAAAGAAATAAATCTAGTTTCTTCCTCCCTAATTAGAACTAGATGAAGATTTGAATGAACATTAATTTTTACTTTCCCTTTGAAAATGAAATGTGAACTAATTAGATGCAACTACATGGAACTAAACCTGCACCTATCCTGCAAAACCGCTCCAGCAAACACCTACGAAAGGGTTAGCATTAGCAACTTCCCCTAAAAAGGTACTAAACCTCAGCCTGTTACAAATGTGCAGCTTCAGTGATCAGATGCGTAGAAATAATCAACAGAAGCGCAGTATTAATAAATGTGCCGCAATATTGCACGTATGCACCGTTAAAAGGAATGAATGTGCAGTATTAATGTATGCGCAGTAACAGTCTTCAAAAGTGCAACAGAAAAGCACATATGCGCAGAAATAGTAAAAACGTCGTAACAGTGCATAGAACCGCAGCGAAAACACACAGATGCGCAAAAATAACAAAAGTGTCGTAACAGTGTTTATATGCACCGTGGAAATGAACAGATGCGCTGAAGTAATCTGTGCGTGACTCTGCGTGACCTGTACGGAACCTGCCTTAAAAAAAGCTCAGAAACGATAAAATAAAGGGGCAAACGGCCTCACGGTGGGCGCCAAAAATGTAAGGGTAAAATGGTGATCAATCAAATGAATTAAACAAGACCCAAACATCAACAGAATAGTGAAACAAGAAGGATTCAATAAACAAAGCAATGAACAAACACAGTGCAAACCTCTCCCATTTCAAAACTTCTATTGTTCACCTATCACAAATCGTCCTTTTGCAGATGAGATGAGCCCTCAGAGAGTGCAATCTTTTTAGCTGTTTTTAGGAAGTCGATGGTGAATGGCTATGGTGATATGCAATGAAGATGAGCTCCAATGCAAGTATCTGATCTCAAGCTTGTGGATGACAAAAGGGTGCCAAAGGCGCGCTGGTGATATTTCTGCAGAGTAACGATGTCAAAAGCTTGGATGATTAGAATGGAAGAATGAGGTTTCATTTATAGACTCAGAGGAATGAGAATCTCCTCAAAAGCCTGGAGAGTTAACTGCATGTTTATTTTAATGAATCTCCTCAAAAGGTTTCTGGGTTCTTTTCCCCTTGTTCCCAGCTTTCTAGATTATTTTGACATTCTAGATTTTGTTGAGAAACAAGGGAGATATTGTCATTTTACTGAGACTGCATTTTTTAACTCCCTATTTTTGTGCTTCTTTTTAGGAAGTTTGTTGGCATTTCAACTTGACTGAATTTATTCTTCAGTCTACTAATTGTTGATTACAAGGTAAAATATGTAATAACATTAATACATACAATGGAACTAATTAGGAAAAATACATGCATTTATTTAGCTAATAGATGAGACAATAAATTGTCTCATCAGGTATCTAGGACAAAGGCTATCCAAATGCAATCCAATACAACCATCTCATAATAAACCATAGCCCATCCAAAACCTTCAAAATTGCAAAAATCCCCAAAAAACATTAGAAAATCCAAAAAATCAAAAAATTACAAAAATCCCAAAAACAACCCTATAACATCATCAAAATCACCCAAATCATCAACACATCATCTTCCAACATCATCACATCTATCCTCAATCATCCCACATCATCACCACAAATCAAAACTACATTTTATCACCACCCGCATCTTAATGTGCCTTGATCCTGTGGAGACAAGGTATGTAGGCAATCTAGAATACGAAGGAAGTTTCTAGTACTTAGGTACATAAGATGCATCCATCCAACCCACTTGGATGGTCCCTACCCCCTAATCTTACATTGGATCCAAACACAATATCCCAAGCATCACATCACCTATTGTAAGGGTAAAATGGTGATCAATCAAATGAATTAAACAAGACCCAAACATCAACAGAATAGTGAAACAAGAAGGATTCAATAAACAAAGCAATGAACAAACACAGTGCAAACCTCTCCCATTTCGAAACTTCTGTTGTTCGCCTATCACAAATCATCCTTTTGCAGATGAGATGAGCCCTTAGAGAGTGCAATCTTTTTAGCTATTTTTAGGAAGTCGATGGTGAATGGCTATGGTGATATGCAATGAAGATGAGCTCCAATGCAAGTATGTGATCTCAAGCTTGTGGATGACAAAAGGGTGCCAAAGGCGCGCTGGTGATATTTCTGCAGAGTAACGATGTCAAAAGCCTGGATGATTAGAATGGAAGAATGAGGTTTCATTTATAGACTTAGAGGAATGAGAATCAACGGTTGAGAGAAGATATGAAGATCAACGGCTAAGGATGGTTGAGGAATGTGCAACCAGTGGAAGTGTGACAAGTGTCCCAGCTCCATCATGAAAGGGGGGATGTGACAAAACTGATTGGAGAGTTAACTCCATTGACTGGTCTGTTAACAGACTTGATTGATCAGTTAGAAGAATAAATCATGGAACTGACTGAATTGATTGAGGATTTGACTCAATTGACAGGTTAGTTAACAGATTTGATTGATTAGTTAACTAACCTCTGATTTGAGAAGAAATAGGCCCTGTGGGTGAGGGAAAATAAGATAATTAAATATTAAATATATTTAATTACATGTGCAACTTGATGAGGTGGACAAGGTGAGGTGGAAAAGGTGAGGTGTAAAGGTGAGGTGGATTTTTTAATTTAGAATTTAGGATAGAGGAATTTGGATTAATTAAATAATTTATGATTATTTAATTGTGTAGGACATTTAGAAGAATTTTAATTAAATAAATAGATTTTATTTAATTATGGAACAATGAATCGATTAAATAAATTTAGAATATTTATTTAATTCATAGAAGAAGGGAATAAATATTTAGAATATTTATTTAGGATGATTTGTGTCATTTTTAGACGTATACACCTATCAAAGCATCATCCCTTAACAAAAATTATCAACTATCAAATCAGCATCACCCATAACTTGTAACAATCATATCTTGGATCAATCCAACATCAACCATCAATATCCTCCATCGATTCCTGCCTTAACGGATATATCATTCCTACAATAGGCATAATGCATCAATCATCATCCATCTTGGCAAGAGATACAATGGCTATTTGTTTGGTTCATCGGTCTTTTGGTTTTTGATTTTTATCTTTTGTCCAATTCGAAGATCACATCAAAGCTACCTTGATCTCATTATATCATGGTAAGTGGCAGACAACATCTAGAATGGGGCATAGTCATTTATTCTGTATGTTGTTGTTGTGGGTTGGTTTCATTACTCCAAGCTAGTATTCATATCTTGTGGATCGTAGGGTCGATTCTAGCATATTGAACTCCTTATGCATCTAAGGTTCATCATACCTTCTGTGTATTAAGGACTTATGCTATGAGTCCCCTTCCCTCATCTAGCCAAGGTTGTACTATCTTGGGCATGAATGGGATCACCCTCTTGTTTGCATGTCTAGTCCATGCAAATATTGGATAAACATCATCACCCTAGTCTTCTATACCTTGGTGAAAATATTTGTTTTGCTATAACAAACCTAGGATTGTTCTAAATTATTTTCAGCACAATAATCATCCATTTTCCAATCCATCCATCATCTAATCATCTACCCAACATCATCAATCCTTCATCTCACCCCTTATCCTCCAACCACCTTCAACCAATCCATTCCATCCATTTCGAGAGCACACCCATGTTCTTGCTGTTGATAACTGAGAGGGGGGGGGTGAATCAGTTATCCTAATTATTTCCCTTTTTGAACTTTCTTATTAATTAATGCAGCATTGAATCAAACACAAAGACATTACCATGAAATAAGAAACACATGACACAGTATTTTTGACGTGGAAACCCTGTTAAGGGAGAAAACCACGGGGTGATTAACCCAAAAATTATTCTCTGTTAGAAGAATAGGAAATTACAAAAATGGCACTTGCCAATTAGGGCTCACTGCCCGAGCACACTACTCACAAAGAGGCCCACTGCCTACAAGGAGACACACTGTCTACAAAGTGATAAGAATCACAGTCTTGAACTGATTGGAAGCATCTGCATATGCTGGAGTTCAGTTTCGGTTAGGCTCAGTACACTGATCTGCTGCACTTCATCTTTCCTTTTTTCTTTATTCTGCTATCCTTTCACATACCGGATCTTTCTTGCTACTTCTGCTCTGTTCTGCACTTATTCGCATATACCTTCACATAATCACACACTTCACAATTAAATCCATCCTCTATATATATCCGCACAAGTAATTTCATCACCTTTCTAGTCGGCATCCGGAACAGTCTAGTTTCTTACAAACTCTGTTCTGTCGGCTGAATCCTTGCTCACCAAGCAATGTGGATCAAGCATATATTTGTAGATATCATTAATCATGTTGGACAAACATGATTCATGCCTTCACAACCTTTATCATCAACAGTAACACATCCGGAAAGTAGTCTGATACTCTGTCAGTCAGTTCTTCCTCTGTTTTCACTGTCTCTCAGGAATCCGGTACTCAACTATTCATATCTTTTTCCTTGTCCATCACCGGAGGCTAAATCCTTGGAATATACCACTCAAGGTAGTCCTCTTGACTTCCCCAAATCCTCACTGCACCAAGACACTTCCTCTGAGAGATCCGGACCAATCTGTCGGACCTTGCCACATGCTCTGTTCTTGTTCACCGGACCACAACAATCTTTATTCTGACTTCCGGTAGAGACACACCATGACTTGCGGATATGTGGGATGACCTTTGTTGCCATCAATGACAACAACCATGAATCCATATAGTGTCTCTTGCCAACAATCTCCCCCTTTGGCATTGATGGCAACACTTAGTGAAAAATGACTAAGTGTTTACACTATGCTCCCCCTTGGCTGATGCTCTATCTTTATATACAATTTCTGGAACTCCCCCTTAGTTAGATTCCTCATTTTTCACTGCTTCTCACTCCCCCTTTGACATCAATGGCAAAGGGTAGGGTCCGCACACCAAAATTTTCAAAAATTTTCTATACATAGCCGCATATTTTCATACTCACATATACTGAAGAATGTCTGCAAAGGATGTCTTCAATTGGATCAGTTATGTAGCCCAACTTAGCTTCATTCTTTCCAAAATTGAGATGTGACCACTCAACAAAAATGCAAAAGCTTCTGCCCTCTTGAGATCTGTCGGATCATTTGTTTGGGCGGTGGTCTGAGCATTACTGATGGCCTCATGCATAGTTTCTAACTTAGGGATTATAATCCTTCTAAGTTCTCCCATCCGGTTAGTGATATTCTTCCTTTCCTTCTCAAGATTCTTTATTTCATTCAAGACTGCAATAGTCTGACATTCTTGATTTATTATGGAGGAAGAGAGAGGATCAAAACTTTGAGATAAACTTTGTAGTTTGTCCTGTTCCTCTTTTATTTTCTTATCAATTTGTGCTGTTGCCTTTGACCAAGATATACAAAATTTGTAAATGTCACCGCCATCCTTAAGAGCATTTTCTAAGCTCTTTATTCCAATACTCATAATTTTTCTATCGGTAGAGATTAATCCTAATACTTCTGAAAATCTTTTATCCAAAAATTCCTTCCGGACCTTTTCTTCAGCTGATTTTTCTAGAGAATCAAAATGTGTATCAACACTGCTGACTAAGGTTTTTAGATTACCGGAAGAGGAGGCTGTCGGATCTATCTGGATTGATGGCATAATCTTTACAAGTACTCCGGAAGCAGCCTCTATCAACTCACAGTCTTCCATATGAGACTTCAGGAGTTTTTCATTTGCCTTGGCATTTGCAAATGAAGCTATCTTCATTGTTTGTACTGGAGAGAGAGAGTCAAAGTCGAATGGGCCTTTTAGAAGCTCCGGTTCATCAATCTCTAAAGTTTCTTTGCTCAAAAATTGTTGAACAGTTTGTGCAGTGTCTCTTGCCGGAGACAGATGTTTCTTTTCTTCTGCAGTCTTGGAACTGTCAACCTCTTTATCTTTCACCACTGCTTCCTTCTCCTGTAATTTCTCTTCTTCTTTGGATCCGGAGACTGTAGGGGAAACCGGAGGAGAGATGCTAGCTTGTTCATGGGCCACTTCTTCTGGAGCAGAGGGTTCCAAGTCCTCAGCTGTTTCTGCACCTAAGTCCTCTACAATAGGAAGATTGAACCTTTTGAAGGCCTTCCGGAGGATCTCTTCTGTCTCTTTGGCCACTTTGTCAGTCTCACCAAGCATGAGTTGATTCATCCTGGCTTTACTTTTGAACTCATCTTTGCAGTCTTTGAAGATTATGTTCATTGTCTTGGGATCAATTTGAGGATATAGCTGAATAGCTATCTGCTCCTGGATCTCAAGATCTTTTGCATGAGCATTATTCTTTCTTATTTCTAATTCCTTTTCTAGGCTTTTAGGAATAAGAGATATGATCTCAATGAAAGCCTTATTGTATATGTTCAGATATTTGACTGTGGCTTCCTGCAGAATCTTTTGGTCAGCCTCATTGTAGTCATCATAAAATTCAGTCATTGGTTGAAGGTTTCCATCCACCGTAACCGACTTGATTACACTCTCTAGAGACAGAGTGGGCTTTTCAACAGATACCTCTGCCATTTCATCCTTGTCTTGGCCTGTGGAGGGTTTACCGGATCCTTTCTTCTTCTGCTTCTTTATTTCTTTTACTCCCTCATCTGACTCTGTTTCCTCTTCATCCTTTTGGCTCTCATAAGCCCTTGTGGCTTTTGTCTTAGATCTTTTACCAGATGCCTGGACTTCCGGTTTTGAGCTTTTGGTTGTGGGAGGTGCAGATCTTTTTGATGATCTGGTCCGGGTGGAAGTTTCAACCGGAACACTTTCTTTACTTTTCTTTTCTTCCTCAGCCTTCCTCCTCTTTTCCCGGCTGGCATTAAGTGCCTCTTTTGAGATGCCTAGGCCTTCAGCAATATGCTCAACTTCTTTTCTTACCTTCCTCTTTATCTCTGGTTCCCTGAGTTCTACATGTATCTTTACACTCAGTTCCTCAAAGGTTCCAAACCTTTCTGCCTTTGGATCTTTGGGCTGACTTAGCATGTGTTGAACATGCAGCTCCATTATTTGTTCATCCACTTCATACCCCATGGGCATGATCCATACAGTTCTTGGTTCTACTGCCTCCATTAGACACTGATCTGTTTCTACCATGAAGCATACTGTGTCTTTGTACTTTTCAACAAGGGATTGGGGTATTCTTTCTCTTGCATGCATCAAGCTTTGGAAGTTCTTGAAGTATCCCCATAGAGCTGTATTTCTTGCTTTAGCATCCCCAAGTCCATGCAAATAGTCTCTGATTTGGATGGCAACTGGTCTGTCATTCTGCCATATCCATCCACTGGATCCGGGAAGCTCATTCATGTAGTAAAAGAAGAGACAAAGGATCAGATTGCCATACTTGAAGGAGTTTTTCTTGTCCTTCTTAATCTTCTGCAGATTTTCAAAGAGTTGGTTCACAAGAAGCTCACACAAGTCATAGTCTGCATTCTCCTTTAACATTTGATAAGCTGTGTAGATTGCAGTTCCCGGTACTGAATTTTCCCTACTGGAGTGATAGATTTTGTAACCAATTATCATAGCTGCAAATTTGACATCCGGTTCAGTGATGTCATCAACTGTCATAGCTCTCTTGTCAAACTTGGATTCGGTTGCATCACTAACTGTCTAATTTTTGACAGACTTGAGAACAGGTAATCCACCGGATGAGTGCAGACCGGTTACAGCCCTAATTGCATCTTTGGTGATCTTGAAGGGCTTGTTCAACCATAGGAAGTTGTCATGTACTCTACTTAGTACATACCAGACCCATTCATCTTCTTCAAAACAAGGGAAATGAATGCACTGTGCAAAGTGTTTGTCCCGGATGGCTTTGTACTGAGGTTTGATCTCAAAGGAGTCATCTATCAATTGTTTGTGATAGATATCCATCAGTTTTGATTCTCCAAAGTCTTCAAGATTCACATGGATGTAAACCCTAATATCTTCCGTATGCAATACACCATGAGGAACACTAGAGAAGGCTCCTAGTGGATCTACCTCCAATGATTTGTAAGGATGTTTCTTGAATGTGGGGCGAGGTCTATCAGAGATCTTAACTATATTCGGAGTAGCCATTCTTCAAAGATTTGCAGTGAGATAATGAAAACGGAGAATACCTTATGCGCCTTCGGTTTGCATGGAGTGGTTGGATTGATTTCTTTATGCAATGACTTCGGCAGGAGATCTTTGGTGTGCTTGATGAATCTTGTTGCAGAGCTCCACTTTTCGCTTCTTCTTGAGTGCAGAATGAGCAAATGATTTTTGAGAAATCCCTTATATTGCTCCGCAAACCCTAATATCTGTTTGCAATAAATGCTTCACCTATATTGTTTCGGTTTGCCTTGTCCAGATAGCTTGGAGTATCCTGGATCAGTCCTAATCTATGAACATCATGCGGATCTTTCAATCATGAATAAATCGAGATGACACATTACAAGAACATCCCAAACATTCTGTCCAGTCCGCAAAGTAAGATAATGCACTTCCGGATCTCTCCGGATCTTTTTGTAATCCTCTGTCATACCGGAGCATCTCCCGGAACAGGTCTTACTTGATCGATCACAGCTTCTTCATATCTCCATGCGGACCTCTGAAATCTTATCTGGATCATCTCAAGACTTATATCTTTAAACCCTTTACTCTGCATCTTGTGCCACATCCGGCACCACTTGATTGGCTGGGGGAACAGGATTTTCTTTGAGTCTCCCCCTGAGCCAGAGCTCACTTTTTAATTTCCGGAAGAAATATCAGCACCAGAGTCTGGTGCGGATCCAACCTCTACATTCTCTGAACTTTTCTTCACCCAAATCTTGCTCATCTGATTCCTAACTTCATCCGCATTCATCTTTTGTTTACCCTTGTCTTGATTCTGATTATACACCGGACCTCTTTTGTCCTGATTCTTGCTTCTGCAGACTTTAGCATTATGACCGGACCTATTACAGATTTGGCAAATAACATTTCTTTGCATATTTGACTGATAACCTCTTGATCTGCATTGATTAGCCATATGACCTACTCTATTGCATGTAAAGCATCTACCTTTGAATGATTTGTTTACTTGCATATTTCTGCATTCATGGGATTTGTGTCCATACCTTTTGCAGTTGAAGCACTGTCTGGAGAAGGATGAATTAATCTGATTCATTCTCTTTCTGCACTAATTAGCTTTGTGACCAAAGTGGTTGCAACTGTGGCAGTATCCATTGAAAGATGGATATCTTTGAGCATTGGGCTGTCTTACCGGAGGTCTTCTAGGCCTGTTCCTTGGATTTTCTGATCCAAAATTCTTTTGACCAGATCCAGAGCTTTCTCCTTTCTCATATCCCAAACCATACTTGTCATCTGTCCTCTTTTAACTTCCAAGAAGAACTTCAAGTTGAGCAGAACTTATCTTGAATTTCTCTTTATATTCATTTGCTGTTTGAAGGTCTCTTTTGAGAGAGGCAATTTGATCCTCAAGTTTTTCTTCATTATCTTTGGCATCTTCAAGATTAGATTCAAGATGTCTGATAATCCTGTCCATCTGGTGGCATTCTTCTTATTTTTCTTTAAGAGATTGTCTTAGATTGTCTTCAGCTTTTCTTTTTTCTTCAATCTCTTGAGTAAACTTTATAGTTCCTGATTCCATTTCATGTCTTAACATAATGACTTCTTTTGATAACTTTTCACATAACTTGGTTTGCTTAGTCAATTCTTCATTTGTATTGCTTTCTTCACTTTGTCTTGCCAATTGTTGGAGCAGCTCCTTTCTCTTTTTCATAGAGAGACTTAGTTTGTCTTTTAATTCTCTCATGAATTCATCAGCCTGTTTGAGTCTTTCCTTTAATTCATTGACTTCAGAATTTGACTGTTCAAGATCCTCAAGGGCAGTCTTGAGTTGCTCCCTTAAACCATATGCATCCATTTGAACTCCCAGATCTTCCTCAAGCTGTTAGGCTCTATTAGGAGGAACTTAGCTCTGATACCAATTGTTGATAACTGAGAGGGGGGGGGGGGGGTGAATCAGTTATCCTAATTATTTCCCTTTTTGAACTTTCTTATTAATTAATGCAGAATTGAATCAAACACAAAGACATTACCATGAAATAAGAAACACATGACACAGTATTTTTGACGTGGAAACCCTGTTAAGGGAGAAAACCACGGGGTGATTAACCCAAAAATTATTCTCTGTTAGAAGAATAGGAAATTACAAAAATGGCACTTGCCAATTAGGGCTCACTGCCCGAGCACACTGCTCACAAAGAGGCCCACTGCCTACAAGGAGACACACTGTCTACAAAGTGATAAGAATCACAGTCTTGAACTGATTGGAAGCATCTGCATATGCTGGAGTTCAGTTCCGGTTAGGCTCAGTACACTGATCTGCTGCACTTCATCTTTCCTTTTTTCTTTATTCTGCTATCCTTTCACATACCGGATCTTTCTTGCTACTTCTGCTCTGTTCTGCACTTATTCGCATATACCTTCACATAATCACACACTTCACAATTAAATCCATCCTCTATATATATCCGCACAAGTAATTTCATCACCTTTCTAGTCGGCATCCGGAACAGTCTAGTTTCTTACAAACTCTGTTCTGTCAGCTGAATCCTTGCTCACCAAGCAATGCGGATCAAGCATATATTTGTAGATATCATTAATCATGTCGGCCAAACATGATTCATGCCTTCACAACCTTTATCATCAACAGTAACACATCCGGAAAGTAGTCTGATACTCTGTCAGTCAGTTCTTCCTCTGTTTTCACTGTCTCTCAGGAATCCGGTACTCAACTATTCATATCTTTTTCCTTGTCCATCACCGGAGGCTAAATCCTTGGAATATACCACTCAAGGTAGTCCTCTTGACTTCCCCAAATCCTCACTGCACCAAGACACTTCCTCTGAGAGATCCGGACCAATCTGTCGGACCTTGCCACATGCTCTGTTCTTGTTCACCGAACCACAACAATCTTTATTCTGACTTCCGGTAGAGACACACCATGACTTGCGGATATGTGGGATGACCTTTGTTGCCATCAATGACAACAACCATGAATCCATATAGTGTCTCTTGCCAACACTTGCAACATGCCTATCCTCTCAAGGGGGCATCATCCTTACCAATCATCCTAAACCTAATCCTATTCTTCTAAGACAAAATCTTTTTCTAGCCAATCTAACTCTATATTTTAACTTCTTTGAAATAGTGTTACTTAGCCGCAACACCATTTGAAAGAGGGGCAAATGTAGACACCTAAAATTGACTTTCTCTGCAAACCAATTTCCCATATCTCTACACCACCAATTATCCCTCCTATTAATTAAATAAATTTATTTTATTTAATTATTTTATCCCTAATCATCTACCCTTAGCTATTTATCCATCCTTTGTGATCAATTAATTTAATTAATTTATCACTTTACCTTATAACACTATCCTCATTGATTAAATAAATATTCTCAATATTTATTTAGTTAATTTGTCCATCTCCCTAATCCTTATTAATTAAATAAACCATACTTATTTAATTAATCTACCCTACTAATCAACCTAAACCTAGCTAGAGTTGATTAAATAACAATTATTTAATTAGCGACCCTAGCCTACCTATCCCCTAGACCTAAATTAATTAATATTGACACTTAATTAAACCTTACTTAACTCATTCTCCCACACACTTTGAATAAAAATCAATCCATTAATCAAAGGGTCACATCTCCCTCTTACACATATAAGTGTACATATGTCCTCACTCCTTACACATGTCATAGCTCATTAATGGAACTCTTCCCCATGAATGGAGCTCTTCCCAAAATAAATTTTTAATTCATTTCTAATCCTCCTCTCTTCCCAATGTGAATTTTTAATTCACAAATAATGAGAGCCATCCAATCTCATTGACTAAACCTCAACCCTTGATCTCTCTCATCCACTCCTCTTGTGACACTTGTCACAAGGCTATGAGTCCAATCCAAACCCTAACTCTCAAGAATTTTTAGCCATTGATCTAAACTTTCAATCCTCACCCTCCATCCTTTCATCAAAAATCTATAAATGGAGCCCTCATCTAAGCCATTTTCATCACTTCTTCTTGCATCCTTACTATGTCAAAATCTCTCCAAAATCTCATCCTAACATCATAATGCCAAAATCATTCTAGCCTATCCATCTACATCCAATCTTCATCCATCTAAATCCATTATCTTCATCATATTATGTTGAATATCCAAGTGCAATCCATATTTCACACTACATCAACTTAGGAAAAGCTAGAGCATTTGGGTGCATTACTCTCCTCCTTATCTTGGGTTTTTGGATCACCTCTTGGAAGGTATAACATTTGTTTAATGCATTTGTTTATGTTTTTCTTTCCTTTTGTTTTCCACAAACTACAATGGCCTTGTAGCTAGAACCCATCCTTGCATTATTTAAATGTTTGTCATTCTCCCTAAGTTGCACTTAAGGGGGTGTTGGTGTAATTAAATATTTAATTACACTTTATTAATATTACTTAGACTTTTTTAAGTCACCTAGGGTTTTCTTATCTTGAAAATATAAAAGCAAGATGTCATATGTAATTAATCAATCCAATTTCATTATTGCATCCTCTTTTCTTTTTTCTCTTGTAGAAGGTCAATCCTTGGTTTTGCAGGATTCTCACAACAGGGAGATCCTTATGCAATTACAACCAAAAGAACCTTGGAAAATTTCTAAATAATAAAGAATGAGAGGAGAGAAGGAACATATGTCAAAAGGGCTACAACATCTATTAAATGATCATCAAATGATACCAAATTAACAGCTGAAAGAAGGCATGCACAAGTGGTTAGGAACTTTGGTTACAACTAATGAAATCCATGATGCTCTTTACTAAATGCATATTCCACCTATTGTGTTTTAGTGTGAAGAACCCATATAATTTAGTGGAGAATGAATCACAACCATCCATAGCAATTATCTAATGGTGGCTTGTAATCAATGATCATTAGAGTAGTGGAAGCTTGTATCGAACATGAGGTGAAAGGAGCCACATTAAACTGATATTATTTGACAAGGTGGATTAAACAAGTTTGGTAGAAGGAAGAATAGTGTTGGCATCATCAAGAGAGGAGGAAACTTCCACACCCAAATCTTAATGTCTAGTTTCATTTTGTAAAGGAAAGCCTAAGAATCTTTGGACCGTAATTAGATTAATTTCAAAATTAATGGTCGACACAATTGGAGAAATGCTAGTGTGGTTGGAGCTTCAAAATTTCTCAAAGAGAAGAGAACATAGAATGGATGAGGGCCCACCATGGAGTTTGCTATAGTAGCACATAAAAGAGGTGATGCGAGAGGAGCCACATTGATGGATTCAATCATAGATCAATTGTTGGTACACCTTAAGGATTCTAGCATTACAACAATTAGAAGAAACCTCCAAAAAGAGGAGAGGAAGGGGTGGGGCTTGTTGGGACCTAAAATTTCAACCAATTTTTTGCAAAATCTTAGGTCCCTATGATGCAAAAAATCAATTCCAGCACCCAGAAATACATTTGAATGTGTATCCCAGTAACTTACTTTGGAGATTCATACGTTGAAGCATATTCACTATGGAGCCAAGTAAGTTTTAACAAATTGGTTTCTAAAAATGGATAAATGAAAGTGATGATTATTAGGAGAGTGAAATATCTAATAAATTGAACCCTAAATATACATTGAGTTTTGAGAAATCTTCATCAGAGAGAAACTATACAATTTCCCTTCCAATATAGAACCACAAGTTATAAAGTTCGCAATGACAATTATAAACTATGTTAAATAGTTTATAGTATTCTTAGAAGGAGAAATACATTTGAAAGTATATCCTAGTAACTTACTTTGGAGATTCATATGTTGAAGCATATTCACTGTGGAGCCAAGTAAGTTTTAACAAATTGGTTTCTAAAAATGGATAAATGAAAGTGATGATTATTAGGAGAGTGAAATATCTAATAAATTGAACCTTAAATATACATTGAGTTTTGAGAAACCTTCATCAGAGAGAAACTATACAATTTCCCTTCCAATATAGAACCACAAGTTATAAATTTCGTAATGACAATTATAAACTATGTTAAATAGTTTACAGTATTCTTAGAAGGAGAAATACATTTGAAAGCGTATCCCAGTAACTTACTTTGGAGATTCATATGTTGAAGCATATTCACTGTGGAGCCAAGTAAGTTTTAACAAATTGGTTTCTGAAAATGGATAAATGAAAGTGATGATTATTAGGAGAGTGAAATATCTAATAAATTGAACCCTAAATATACATTGAGTTTTGAGAAATCTTCATCAGAGAGAAACTTTACAATTTCACTTCCAATATAGAACCACAAGTTATAAAGTTCGCAATGACAATTATAAACTATGTTAAATAGTTTACAGTATTCTTAGAAGGCAAGTCAGGCAAAAGGTTTTGGTATACAACTTTTAAGAGGGAAATGAAGAAAATAGTGCCCATTTTGCCATCTCTAATATTTGGTGAAATCATATTGAATGATAGTATTCAATTTTTATGATCAGTGCAGTGTTGACAAGGTTGATGATGTAGTTATCAATTTCCTAATCCATGTAATGAATAACAAAGGAGATTTTGATTTAGTGGCATGGCTTTCATACAAGGGTAAATGACACAAGATCAAGATCCTATTTTGCGCTATGGTGGAATGTATGCTCTTGGCTTGGCATATCGTGGAATATCCAATAACAAGGCATTCGATGCCTTCTACACCATGTTGTCTCAAAGGTAAGTAATAATGTAAGGAGAACTACAGCATACACCACAAGTATTTACTCACATAAACTATGACAATGGTTCTTGTTCCATAAATCACAGTGCCGAAGATTAAAAAAAAAAAAACTATACTACAGAGGTAATTTTGATGAGCCGTATTGGTCTCTGAAGCTGCCTGGATTGATGAAAGAATTTTAGGGCCATGTTTCTATTCTTCCTCCGCTAATAATGCTGAGACTGTGTGTACAAGGACAAAATTGTCAATTCCATGCAAGTTGTATTGTTCAATTACCCTCCCATGATTTTCTGACGACCATACTTTCACTTGCTACTCACTAAATCTTTTCCAGCTTCATGACGTATATAATCATTATACATAAAATGTTTTTTAAGTTTCTAAAACTCACTACAGACCTAGGGTTGTTTCCATAAGATTTACGAATTGAAAAGAAGAACCTAATCAAGTGACATATACTGGAATCTCACACGTTTAAGGTATTTTGTTCCATCTGGAAGTGACAAAAGAGTAAGTTGCAGGCAAAATAGAATTACAGTTGAAAACCTCTCTGTGGTCAACTACTAAAGCGATGTTTGAAATGGCTGATTTAAGTGTTACATTTGAGGCCAATGTTGGACTGAGACCATTATTAATATAACATGGCATGCAATAATGAAGAATGAGGTGCAAGTATAAAATCAATGGCTCAAGCCACAAAAATGTGCAACCTACAATGCAAATGTAGGAGAGGCAAAGCGATACCGAGATCATTTTAAGAGTTACTGGCATAAGTATAATTTGAAGCGAAAAATGAAGCAACTGCCACCTTTCTCTACAGAAGAGTGTTTAGTTAACACAAAAGTGAATGTGGTGCAAAATGATATACATGATTACTCACATTGAAAAGTGTTTCTGCATTCTTAGGTTTGGGTATTGCTCTCTCGTATTCTTAGGGAACATAAATAGCTTGGACTTGCAGATAGTTGTTTTGCAAAATGTTTTGTGTTACAGTCAATAGAAGCAGAAAATGAAGGAAACCCTAATATTTCCTGCATTGTAGTGAAGAAGTCATTGAGGAATCGAAAGGAAACTAATATGGGTCTCTCTAATTTTTCGATTAATGTGGGTTCCATGAATATTAAACTTTATCAATAGACCAGGATGACCAAAAAGTAAATCTCATCGATGGGAGTAATTTAGAGTCTCTCTAATGGAGCAAAATAAATAAAAAGGTAGTGGAAGTCGTGGAATGCGCTTGGCAAATGAACCAGGAGAATTTGTAAAGCTATTACAGCAAGCAAGAAGTGAGGCAAGTGCATCCTTTGGAAATGGTGGCCCTTATTTGTATCCAGAGGAGGAATCAAAAACTTTTAAAGGAAGCACCGTTGCCTGCCTTTTAATCCTGATATGATAAAGGCAATGGGAGATACTACTGTTACATCTGCTACATCTATAGGATATATCAGGGTTGGCACTATTGAATCTCTTCTTGATGAAAGTGGTTCCTTCTACTTCATGGAAATGAACACTAGGATTTAGGTGGAGCATCCAATCACTAAAATAATTTCCTCTACTGATTTAATTGAGGAACAAATTCATGTTGCAATGGAGAGAAGCTTCAGATGACACAGGAGGATGGAGTCTTGAGAGGACACTCCATTCGATGCCATATTAATGTTGAGGATGCTTTCAAAGGACTTCGCCCAGGACCAGGATTTCAAAGATAAAAAAATTTGATACAATAGTCATTCCCAAGCATGAAGAAGAGTTAGCTACTCCAGATCAAATTTGGCATTCACCTACAACATTTAGAGCATTGCCTTGAACATATACAAGGAAGAATTGGGGATCACAAGGAATTCACCATGAGATGTTCTGTGAACTGTCTTATATTAACAAACCTATCAGAATCGTGAAGATTGATGGACCTTACAACGAGTGCATGATATTTTGGAATATCAAGAAAGATAATGCTGCATATGTGGAATGGATTGGAATTTGCTTTGTTACGATGGTTACCCTTCTGCATATTATTTTCGTTGTAAAAGCTTACTTGCTTGAAGGTGTATGGTAGTAACTAGAATGCGTAATAAAGAAAACTAATGTTGTAGAATTAAAATGTCAGGGAGACTCTATAATCGACATATAAAGCTATGGGAAAGAAAAATGGCAAGATCCATGGCAAGGGCCGAAACATGAGCTGAGGAAACCAAGCATGAAAAGGTAAAGCAGAAGAAACGACAAATGGAAGTAACAAAACCCAGACAAGAAACCCTTAAAAACTCATCGGGGAGAGCAAACTAATCTGAGTGAGATTTTTAAATCACACCGAGCTTATACATCATGCCAATGGATACCTCATCAGGGAGAAAATCATTATCGGAAGCAAGGTTTATGGTCTCCCCGTTATGCCAAAACAAAATGTGAAGTATTGTTAGGGATATTAATATGACACATAATCTGTTAAAAGGAAACTTTTGTTTAACTCCAGAGCAAATAGTTTTTTAGCAGAATTAACTAGTTAGGTAATTATTATACCTAAAGGACATATTTTCATGAAGGTGCATATAATAGTCTTTTCATTGAAAGGGTTATAAGAAACATTTTAGTGCAATTATTTATGGAAGGGGTGATAAGAAAATGTAAAATCTTGAAGACAATTAATTACTCTACTCAAAAGGGTATATTTTGAGTAAAAGTGCAAGTAAAACATTTTCACTGATGAGTGATTATTTTTACCCTAAGAGCACTTTTGGGTAGAAATAAAGTTGCTAACAAAATGGAAGATTACTATTATAATTATTTTAACAGAGTACGAAGATCAAAGAGATTAAAATTAAAGTATGTTAATCTGTTAAAGATAATTAATTGAATGCAAAGAGATGCACAAGACGACAAGTGAAGAGTCACAACCCTAAAAGATACACATCATATAGATGCCAAATAAAATCAAGCGGAAAGGAGAATCAAAATCATCAGTAGATTAGAAAAACATCATGATTAGAAGTAGGAGTTAGCTAACTGGAGGGGTTGATCAGTTGCCAAAATAAAATATTATGTTGTATTTTGTAAAATCTTTTGAAATTATATAGTGGAGAAGAATGCATAAATTGGTGATTTGATATTGGTGTCTATTGTTTGTTGAGATGAACAATTATTTGACTATCTTCACATTGTTATTTCTCTGTTATTTGAACTTGAGTTTCTAAGTTGATATTTCAGTTTCATCGAGACACACTTGTTGTTTTTGTGTAATCAAATTAATTGGTTTCTCTTAAAGAATTAAAATCCTTTTGATTGATTACAGTAACTTGGAAGTAACATTTGGATTAGTAAGAAGAGCCAAATAATTAACAAGATTGCCATACTGTCTCCAACTTGATATTGTCTTGTTATTCAAATTAAGGATCTACTCCATTTGTCAATACACACTTGCTGTCATTATGTGATTCTGTTGATTGGTTCCTTCAAGCAAGGATTAAAATCCTTTCAATAAGTCACAGTAACTTGGTAGGATCGAGTGGATCAATAAGTAGAGTCTGTCAGTCACATTCTTGCACGTTTATACAAGGTATAAACAAACACAAGTGCCAAACAATCAGAATTGTAACCAATAAGTAAATCATATATCATATATACTTTGACTCCATTAGCCCAATAGAAATAGACACTGGTCATACCAATTCCACTCTAGGATTCCATAAAATCTTATTCAAACAATTACATCTTAGTTCTTAGTATTAGGAGTAGAAGTAGTTTGCAAGCTTTCATCTATTCCACACTTTATGCCATTGTGGGTAGATCCCTAAATTCATTTGAGTCATACATTCCTTTTATCTACTTCAACTTTCAAAGTTCACCCGCCTAGGTTTAGCAGAGCCTAAAGTGTAGGGAGTCATCAACCATTTAGGTTAACTCTATTAGTTGGTTCAAAAATGTTGCAAGTATGATCATAGAGCTTGGCATCCTCTTAGGGCTTGAAACTTGCATTTTTGAGACCCAACAAGGCTCACCATGGCTATAGTGATTCCAAAGTGAAACCACCTACATTATTGGATAAAATAATAAATGGGTTGTGGGAACTTGATATTACTAAGTCACCAAAGGGACAAAGAAGATTGTGAAACCAATCAGAAGAGAGGGGTAGGGCCCAAATGAGTATGAGGCTCATCAACAAAGAAACCTCTAGAACTAATGGATTCAACATTGAAACATTATAAATAAGAGTCTAAGGACTTAGCCACAATCATGAAGAGTTGCAAGTTGCATCAAGGCAGTAAGAACCAGGAATGAATTGTAGACAACATGACACCCATGGCTTAAATGTTGAGTCATGAAAATTGTTGGAATGATTTAGGGCTTGAAGAGGAGAACCCTACAAACCCAAGAGGGATCCAAATCTCAAACAAAGTAACAATTGAAAGGGACCCATGTAATCTATCTATGATAGCATGGATTACTCCAAGACAGTGTGTGCAAAAAACACACTGCAAGTTTAGTGACTAATGAAGCAATTATGGAATTACATTAATGGCATGAATCTATGGATACCCTAACAAAATATTATGTGTTGTTCTACTAGTCATTGCATAGAGTAGAGTCTTAAGAGAAATTGGCCAAGTGTAAGTGGTGAGGTAATTATACCTAATGACTCCCATCTAATATTATCAAAAATTTCATAGTGACCCCTATTTTTTTTAAAATTATATGTATCTATATTAATTTTTGATTTGATGCAATGGGTCCTCATTGTGTATATTGTATTATCAATCAAGGCACATTTTTTGGTCAATTTTCCATATCCAATCAATGTGTACTTAAAAAATTAATTATTGTAGTAAGTGAAAGCTGATTAGAGTCAAATGTAATTATACTATTATGATTATGTATAGACTAAAGGATGGTTGATTCTTGCATAGGCTCATAATCTAATTTAACAATAATTCTACCAAAATCCTTTTGTAATATATTCATGTATACTCAAAATGTATGAATTAGATCCCGCAAGTATATTGTAGATTCTGTACTTTGCATTTTTTCAATGATGTTACACCCCTTATGTGTTTTGATTGCAAGTCTTAGTGTAGGATATAGGTTAAGATTAGGAGGAAAATATTTCAGTTTATTGATCTCTTCTCTTTTGCCTCTATACATACAACTATATGTATGTTGCACCAAACTATAGCCAGGTGTACTATTAGCCACTTGTAGCACTAAAGATTTTCTGCAGGAATAAATGAATAATTTTCTTAAGGAAATCCATTTTGGTTTAGTGTTAGACACATGGATCACTAAAGATTTTTTCAAGGAAGAATCAAAATATCCTTTCAAGACAATTAGTTTTGGTTTAGTGCCAAGACCATGGGTATTCAAAATATCTCAAAGAACAAGTGGTCTAGAATGTAAAGTTGTAGAAAAAGATGATATAACCAATTATTTGGTATAGGATCATGTACGAGTTTAAGTATAATAGGTATAGACTTATAATTAGTATTCAATTAAAGTAGATCTTGAAGGATTACATGTGTATTTATTAACCAATTGAGATATTTTCTTGAAGTATTCATGCTATGTATGGCTTTAGATGTAAGCTAAGTAGTTCAATTAAAGTAGATCATGAAGGATTACATGTGTATTTCTTAATCAATTTAGATATTTGCTTCATAGGGAGGACTAAAAGAGCCACTAGGGATACCCAAGTATGATGTATCATAGAAATGCATAGAGGATTCCCTAGAATTAACTAAGTTATGGCCACTAGAGGATAGAAGACTAATATGATCATGTAATGCACTCTAGAGAAACTAGGAAAGAAATGCATAAGCACATTTTCTAAATAATGGAATAAAGTAAAATAAGCATGAGATAATGCTTGAAACCATTACAAATCATTTTTAAATAATTCCTTTCTAAACTAATCAACCAAGAGAATAATAGCATGCATATGCATATAAAATAAAGAAATGAGAGGTTGTGTCTATATAAGCATATCCATATTCATCACATAAAGAAATGTTAGGTTCCTAAATAAAATGTTAATCACATGAAAAATATGAATCATATGATTAATAGGAAAACAAACACTATGGAAGACATTATCATTGTTTAAGGATATTAATTCCAAGTGCATCAATAGATATATCATCACAATGAAGGAATGGGATTATAGGTAGATCACAACCATGTTCCATGCATAATAGATTGTCCTCATCATGGATCATGTATTGTGCATGTATATAATCATAGTTAGTGGTTTAGGACAATTCAAATTGAGTAAGATAGAATCATTCAAAGATCTATGGTTTACAAGGTTAGAAGCTACTTTGCATACAAAGATAAACATGGCTTGAAGAGAACAAGATTTAACAATGGAAGCATAATATTACAAATCAAGAATCTTAAGAAAATGAAAGATAACCAATGGAAAGACTCTATATGGTATATGCATGTCAAATTCACCAAAATGTAGAGAAATAAATGCTTCTAACGATAGAATGTTATTTATCTCCATACAATAATCTAGATCTAATTAAATGATAAAATTAAATTAGTAATGAATTACATCTAGATAAAGACTACAGAACTTAGTAACTCTAGAATGATTAGATTCTTATCTATTTTTGGCCTTATGAATGGCTAACTTGGTAGTTGACTAGTTGGTACACTATGATAGATGGTCTAAACCCAAAATTTAGATATGGATTATCAATAAAAAGATGTGAAGATCTTGCACAAAAGTATCTAGTATTACAAATTAGAGTACTTCATGTAGATCAATACAGTTGTTGTACTCATCTCTCCTAGTGTGGACTCTTGCATTCAATCACATTTTCTTTAGTACATGTTTAATTTCATTATCCTTAGAAGCATAGTGAGGTTTTATTCAAGATGGGAGGAGTAATCCTTGGCTTGTCTAGGTAGTAGTTGATCCCCTAGAAAAGAAAAAGATGTTTGTAATCATGCCAAGCATGCAATGAAGATAAAAAGTCTGATGCATAGATTCAATAATGAAATGAATTGATGCATAATATAGCCTTGAGTTATCTTGAATCATATTAGTCTTTGATTGATTCTATGACATCTTGATGCAAAATATAGCCTTGAGTTCTCTTGAATAATGTTATCCTTAATGACCTAGGAATGTTCCTAAATACATTTCCATACTCATTCAATTCAAAGTTTTTGGTGAGTGATGCAATAAGATAATGGCTAGTTTCTAAAAAGGTCAAATTTGGAGTGCGAAATAGGATACATCACGTGGATTAGTACATAAACTACTTTAAGGCATATGGTCTAGTCTATGGTATCAAATGACCTAGGGAGGTAGACTGGTCCATACTAAAGTTGTTTATAACATGGATTTTAGATGATAAATTTTGGATGGTAGTTGGTTTGTGCACCAAATAGTTTAAATTGAATACTACAACTATATATTTATGACATTTTATAAAATAATGTAAAATAAAAATATAAAATTATAGGATATGCACTTTTATCTCTTACAATAAAATAATATTAAAAAATAAATATCACAAAACAAAATTATATCAACTTTATTTTTTTAGATTGATCTAAATAGTAAATAATAATATTATAATATATCTCACCTTAAAAAAAAATTAAAAAAATTAAAACTAATAATTTTTTTTTTAAATTCCACACTAAATTAAACAAATAAGCTAAAACATATGTTTTTAATAATGTTTGTGTTGGTGTTGGAAATAAGCCACACCCAAACAGATGATGGACTGGTCCAAGAGGGGCCAGTAGCTCAGTGGTAGAGTACTCCAGTAGCGAATGGAAGGTCCTAGGTTCAAGTCCTAGCTGGTCCATGTCTCAACATGGTATCAGAGCCAAGCCTAGGCTAGGAGCCCTAAGCACACGAGAGGTGTGGCTTAAGGGGGGGTGTTGGTGTTGGAAATAAGCCACACCCAAACTGACGATGGACTGGTCCGAGAGGGGCTAGTAGCTCAGTGCTAGAGCACTCCAGTAGCAAATGGAAGGTCCTAGGTTCGAGTCCTAGCTAGTCCATGTCTCAACAGTTTGGACAACTAAACTAAAAATGAACAAGTTCCATATTGAATTGTCTCCTAGAACAATAAAAAAAATTAGGACAAATTTTCTCTTTTGTACTAAATGACATCAAAACCATCTTATTATTATATTATTAATTTAACACCTAAAGGTGTCTATGAAAGGCCAATAGATATTTGTGTGTAATGACTTATCCATGTGAAAAAATTTACCATTTAAATTTTTATATTATAATTTTTTTGTATTGAAAAATGTGAATATACAAGAATAATAAGTGCTTGAGAGAGCAGCTGAAAAAGATAACAACAATACATATATAGAACAACATATACAAACAACAATAACAATATAGCTATTGGCCAAATAACACAAAAGAGGCCTAAAACAACACAAACATAACCTAAACTTGTGCAGTCAAAAGACATAATCGAAAGATATTAAAATCTCAAAAGTAGCAATATATCAAGGGACAAAACCCCAAGCATAGCAGCAACAACCACCAGTTGCTACCACAGAACATCCGCTACTAAGCAAGAGAACACCATAGCAGAGAAACTGACCCTGTGCATAAGAAATCTGTCCCAGCCAAAAGGACACAAGACAACCAACTCAAGGATTGAATCAATCTATCTATCTAAGAACTCTTCTTGTTTGAACTAAGCCCATGAAGCACATGTTTGGAAACTGTGAAATTTGAGCTTTGATTTGATTGGTCTGGTGGGCAGTTATCACATTTTTCTTCCATAAACCCTATAGATGGATGTATCAAAAACCCCTATCAAGTAATAAAGACATTACAATCAATGTGCAAAGGAAGAATTTAGATTTTCCTTGTTTCAAGTTGTCAGACCTGATATTTTATAAGCTAAAGATGGTGAACAACCTTTTAGTTTTCTCCAAATCCCCCTATAGTTGTGAAAAAAGAGAAATAATATGGAGAAAGATTTTAGACTAAATCTTTAAAATTCATGTTTCCTGATGAAAAGTAGATTTAGAGAAAGCTGCCATACATCTACTCTTCCATATTTGCAATAAAATAACTTGTCTGATAGATTCATGATGTAACCAAACTTCACAACATAACATTCAACACTATTATTATTGCAACAAGATCCAGAAACTTAGAATTATTTTTAAATTATCCTTCTCATTCCATTCCATCCTGCTACAACTGAAATAAATACCAAATTTATACGAAAACAAAAATTACCTTTTTTGGCAGATTTTAGCAACTTTCTAAAATTGCCATTTTGGGTAACTTTGCATCCATATTCGTATGACCATGAAAATTTCCAATTATTTGAAACTAACTAAAAGATGACTAATCATTAACTTTCTAATCTAATTGCATGTAAAGTTTGGAAACTAATTAGAAAAACAACTTGGAAAAAATCCAAAAAAATTATTAAAACCTCATTTTGAGGCCCTAGATGATCGGAAAAGGTCCTGAAAAAGTGTCAAAATGGTGACCTACCAAATTTACCAATTTGGTGGGATTTTCAATAAACTCTTCAAGACACATTTGGCCACCAAATTTTAGCTCCCACAGATCAAAAGTTATGACCTCCAGAAGTTCCTACATCATTCTCCTCTGGTTGAAAAGAACGCAACTCCTACAAGTTGTTTTCTTGGAACTTGTGCCACTTGTCTAGGTCTAGCTTCTTCACTTCCCATTCTAGAATCCATGTATTATCTATTTGTGTTAGACCTTCCCACTGTACCAGAAACTTGTTGTATTAACCCTGTTGCGTGTATATGGTCTACTTGTCTAGAATCTGTGCAATCTTTTCCCTTTTCTTTCTTGGAACATGTTGTTTCCATTCTACTTCAGCCTCACCTTCTTCATCATGATCTTCACCATGAAAAGCATATAAATAAGAAACATTAAACATAGGATAAATGTCTAACTGCTCTAGTAAATCTACCTCATAAGCATTGTGATTGATTTTTTTTGTAATCCTGTAAGGGCCAATTTTCTTGTATTTCAACTTGTTATAAGTTCCGGTGGGAAACCTCTCTTCTCAGATAAACCATCACTAAGTCACCTTCAGTGAATACTAGATGTCTTCTACCAACATCTAATGTAGTTTTATACTTGTCATTACTTTCTTGAAGCTTCGACCCCACCTCTTTCTGTAATTGTTGAATATGTTCTACATATACTTCTCCATCATCACTAATCCTATCTCCAATTGGTAGCTACACCAAATCTAAAGAACCCTTAGGATTCCTACCATAAGGAATGTGAAATGGTGATTTACATGTTGATCGATTTACTAAACTTTTATAGGAAAATCCAGCTTGTGGTAAGGACAAGTCCCACTATCTAGGTTTCTCTCCAATGATGCATCTTAACAGGTTTCCCAACCTCCAATTATGACCTTTGTTTGCCTATCTGTTTGGGGGTGATAAGCACTACTAAATTGGAGCTTAGTTCCCATCTTCTTCCATAGGTTCCTCCAAAAAATGACTAAGAAACTTGGTATCCCTATTAGATGTGATAGTTCGTGGAACACCATGCAATCTAACAACTTCTTTAAAAAATAATTCTGCCACCCTAGTTGCATCACTAGTTTTCTTGCAGGCAATAAAATGAGCCATCTTAGAGAACCTATCAACAACAACAAAAATGGAATCATTACCTCATTATGTGTTTGGAAATCCTAACACAAAGTCCATACTTAAATCGATCCATGGTCCAATAGCCACTGGTAATGGCATATACAACCTTGTATTTTGTGAATGTCCTTTAGCCATCTGATAAATTCTACACCTTGTCACATATCTTGTTATGTCTTGTTTCATCTTTAGCTAGTAGTATTTGTCTTCTACCAGATCTATGGTCTTATCTTTGCCAAAATGTCCAGCCAACCAACTGCTATGAAGCTCTCTTATAATATTCTCTTGCATGGACCCAACTGGAATACATAATTGCTTTCCTTTGAAGAGATAACCATCTTGCATAAGATATTCACCTTGTATGTGGTCCATGCTACCCACTACTGGGGTTTTTAACTGTTCCATAATCTCCCAAAAATCATTATTAGATTCATATAGATCTTTGATGACATCAAAACCAATCACCTCATTTTCCATTGTTGTCAATAGTATAACATGCCTACTTAAAGCACATGCAACCTAGTTCTGTTTTCCTGACTTGTGCTTGAGAACAAAGTTGTAGCCTTGTAAGAAAGAGACCCATTGTGCATGCCTACTATTCAATTTTTTTTTGTGTATAAGTATTTCAAGGTAGTATGGTCTGTCAACAACACAAACTCCTTCAACACTAGGTAGTGCCTCCAATGTCTCAATGCTTATACAATTGCATAAAATTCTACATCATAAGTTGAATAGTTCTTCCTTACCTAATTCAACTTTTCACTAAAGAAGGCTATGGGTTTACCTTCTTGGCTAAGTACATCTCCAATACCCACATGTGAGGCATCATAATCCACTTCAAATACCTTATCAAAATCTGGTAATGCTAAAATAAGAGCTTATGTCACCTTCTTCTTTGGAAAATTAAAACCTTCCTCAGCTTCCTTGGTCCACACAAATTCCCTTCCTTTGGTACATTCTATAATGGGTGCTACAATACTACTAAAATTTTGAATGAATTTTTGGTAGAATGTGGCTAACCCATGAAAACTTCTTACCTCTGTTATGCTCCTTGGACTAGGCCATTCTAGAATTTCCCTGACCTTTTCTATATCCATTTTGACACCATCTGCAGAGATGACAAATCCCAAATATACCAGACATTCTTGCATGAATCTACACTTCTTTAAGTTTGCATAGAGTTTCTCTTTTCTCAACACATCCAATACGATCCTTAAGTGATGCAGGTGCTCCTCTTTACTCTTTCTAAAAACTAAAATATCATCAAAATAAACCACCACAAACTTACCAATGTAAGGACATAGTACAGTATTCATTAGCCTCGTGAAGGTGTTGGGTGCATTAGATAACCCAAATGGCATAACCATCCACTCATATAATCCATCCCTAGTATTGAAGGTTGTTTTCCACTTATCCCCCTCTCGAATCTGGATCTGGTGATAACCACTATGGAGATCAATTTTGTTGAAGTATTTAGCCCTTGCAAGCACATCCATCATGTCATCCAAATGATGGATGGGGAATCGATACTTGATGGTAATTTTATTGATTTCCCTGCTATCTGTACACATCCTCCATGTGCCATCCTTTTTTGTAGTTAATAATGCGAGTACAGCACATGGGCTCATACACTCCCTCACCACACCTTTCCTTATGAGGTCTGTCACTTGTCTATTGAGTTTTGCATGGTGGGTAGGGCTCATTTTGTAAGCTTCTTGATTGGGTAGAGATGCTCCTGGGATCAAATCAATGTGGTGTTGAATATCTCTCTTTGGTGGTAGACCATAAGGTAACTCATCTAACACAACATCAACATATTCTTCTAGTACCTTTGATGCTTCTACTAGTACTGGTATTTCCTCACCATCTTCTTTTTTCACCACTAGTCCATAACAGAACCATGTCACCTTCATTTCCTTGATAAGTTCTCTAGTGGATAACATATTCTCAACCTTCCTTTCATCCTTAAGAGGCAATAAAATCACTTTGGAACCTTCTTTCCAAAAAGTCTATGTATTATTTTCTCCATCATGCACTACCTTCTTGTCATATTGCCATGGCCTTCCCAACTATTGAACATACACTAGAATACTGAGGGAGGGAGGTGAATAAGTATTCAAAATAATCTCAAACCCTCTAAAAGAAACTAAAACTTAATCTTTACAATATTAGCAGAAACATAAAAGATCAACACAATGCACAACACCACATAACACCATATATACATGGAAAACTAAAGGGGAAAAACCATGGTGAGAAAAGCTACTAGGATCTACTTTCCTAATCTAGCCTCACAAAAGAATCATAGTTACAACTTTGTATTAGGGCTACAACCCAAGGAAGCTACTACTCACTGTAGAAAGGTTTAAGGGTCACTCCCAAGGAAGCTACAACTCACTGCAGACTTTGTTTTAGGGATTCAACCCAAGAAAGCAACTACTCCCTAAATTGAGAACGAACTTAGAAAAGACTACAGCATGACATTCCTTCTACTATCTGAATCTAACAATGAAGCTCAATCCTTTTGATGATTACAATTCTACTTCTGCAACTTCTTCAAATGTCTTCTTTGTAGCTTACTGACTCACTCCTTTCAGCCTTCAAGAAGTTTTGCCTTTGGCTCACTGCCTCCAGCAATTAGTTAGGCACACTCTTCACTTCCCTTCTATCTCAAAAATATCTTCAAGATGAATCCGAATAGGATCCATTGCTTCTGCTCTTTCCCTTTCAGTCACACATCATAATGCATTACACATCCACATTTGACTTCTCACACTCACACTTGCACTCATACCTCACCTAGATCAACTAGGTTTACAATATATACATGATATTACATTGATTACTTTACATGTCAGCCAAAGATAACAAGAATATGAAAATTACAATCCGGCCAAAGATCAAACAACATGAAACATGTAGAGGGAAAGCCCTAAAATGAACTACACGTAACACCAAGAAGAGGACCACACCTTGTGTATTCCAACACATGCTTAGCCTACACTTAAACACCCTTCACATCATCAGCCTTGAAAGAATAACATTCACACGCTTCACACATTTGAAATAGGTTGGCCTTAAGCAAGAAAATATGAATCTTGTAGCATGTCAGCCATTACAACTTGGTGGTGTTGTTAAGGTGTCTCAACCTTGTAAATTCCTTACATTATTAATGTTTGTATTTATTATTTAATTTCCTATGTTGTAAATATTTGTAAATTCCAATTGTCATATTGTGGGATGTGGCACGGTGATGTGTCAATCCTACATGGAATATGACAACTTGTAATTTTGTCCTCACATGAGGAGATAGGCATCCCACTTTGTGGTAGGAGCATTTTTCCATGTGTCAGCATCTTCCATGTTGTGTAAGGGAATCTTTGACCGAAATGGTTATGACAGATTCCTATAATGAATCTATGACATGTAAGAGTTAGAAATAGAAGGTTGTAAGATAGGTGAAGACATGTGTCATGAAGCATATTTGAAAAAGGCATATTTGGGCACCCCAAGGTGGAATATGACATGTTGTAAGAGAATATGCTATTTATAGCCTATGTATGATAGATTCTCTTACAGCTGTAAGTTGTAACCACTATGACAGATTATATGACGGTCGTAATGTTGTAAGAGCATTTTTCATAGCCCATTTTGGAAATAGGTGACCCCTTTGGGATGAGAGCTGTGGACAAGTGTTAGGCACATTCTACAATGTTGACCAAGTGTCATTAGGCATGGGTTTTGGTCCATGAAGCCAAGTTGGACGCCCATTCCAAGAAAGGTCCAATATTGCCTTGTATTTTCTATATAAACAGGTGCTTGGAGAGGGAGTTGTATCATAGGTTTTACAGGTACTGTTATGCTTCCGGTTTGACTCTAGACACGAGTGTCAAAGACCATTGAAGCTTGCATTGCAAGTGTATTGTAAACATTCTTTCAAATTTGTTAATACATTGTGCAGGTTTTTGAGTGTGGGGTTTTTCACCCAATAAGGGTTTTCCCCACCGTAAATCTTTGCCTCTTCTTTTGTCTACTTTCTGGTTCTTGTGTTTTTCTACAATATCTCATGTTAATGGTTTAACATTGCTATAATAGTTAGGATAAAATTGAATTTGCATAGCCCTCTCCTCATTAGATTAGTGTAGGAAGCGATTTCCGCACACCTAGCTTCCTTTCAATTGGTATTAGAGCTTGATGACCTTTGGTCCTAGTTGTTGGGTATGGGTTTTTTGAGCTGATCTTAGGTTGAGTGGGGGTTTGTGCAGAATATTCTATATCTTGTTGCAGCAAAGAGATGGCAAGCACATCTGGAAGATTTGAAGTGGAGAAATTCAATGGCACTAATTTTAAGCTATAGAAGCTAATGCAGAGCACAGCCCAGCTGAAGTGTGTGAACCAGTTCAAAGGCCCTTTAGAGCCCACAAGATAGCAAATTGAAAATATATCGGCCAGACCATTCGAATGTCACATCAAAAAAATACAAATGGTTGCCTATCGGCGAACCCCTTAAATCTTCTGCCGACGCCGCGGGTTACGCCGATAGACTTACCACCCCCTTCATTGTCGGCAAGACCTTTCCTTTTGACTCGTCGAAGTAGTTCTCCTCTTGCCTATCGGCAAGACAATAACTATCGGCCCACCTTTCTTCAGCGTTCACCGATACTGAATGTCACGCCGAACACTTATCACCAGCTGCTCCGTCGGCAAGACTCCCATGTTCGTCACCCTGATCGGTAAGACTTCCTATTGTCAGCCCACAAACAATTTCTCAGCCCGATGTCCTATGTCACGCCGAAACACCTACACCAACCCCTTTCGGCCAGACTTCTACTGTCGCTCTAGCTTTGAATTCTTCTGCCGATGCCTCCTTTCTCGCCGATGACCTATATTTATCGGCGAGACCACCTACCGTCGGCGCCACCTTTCTTCTTTCTGCCGATGAGGGGACTCATGCTGATATAAACTACATCGGCCAGACTTCTCCGTTATCACTCCGATCGGTGAGAGCATGCACTATCGGCTACCCCTCAAAGTCTTACGCCGATATGCTTTCTCACGCCGATGTCTTCGGCTAAGTCGATCATCGATGAGACTTTCACCGTCGGATGGACACAATTTCTTTGCGCCGATGCCTTTGACTCTCACTGATACTTCCTTTGTCGGTGACACAATTGAAAACCTATGCCGATGCCTTCAGAACATGCATTATTGACTTGCATTGACATCTGAACTGTTCAACGATGCTCATACAGACACAATTGATGGATACACACAAAATATTCACTCTGCAAATGCAGTATATACACATACTTAAAGACGATCTTCTCAGGAAAGGATGCTGCAAATTCTACTCCACCATACTTAACAGTCAAATGAATAAACAAAAATGGAGGGGGTTAGTTTACAAGTCCATTCCACTTATTTCCTCAAAAATCTTCCAGTGGAATGAATTTATCTAGTTCATTCGACCACAGAGACCCAAAACTAATTTATATACAATTTCTACATAGAATGAATTTCTATACAGGGTATCTTCACAGCATTCAGAATCTAAAAAGAAAGCAATTTCTAGAACTCCCATTCCTCCTTAATGTTTTTGAATTACATTCCACCTCTCCTTTTCTCAAAAGACAAACATATATCTCGTCCCCCTTGCTACAAAAGGTTTTTCCCTTTTTATCTTTCCCAATGTGAGGGACTGACATTCCCCTCTGTTTCTGGGATTTGAATTTTTCAAAACTATTGGTAAAGACTCCTAATTAGTTACATGACACCTGCAGAGTATAGGACAGCAAAACTCTAGTGCTTAAGACACCTTGATTAACTTTCCCTTAATCCAAGCTGTCAGAAACTTCATACAGAAAATGCTAACATTACATTATAAACAGGAAATGCTAACATTGCATGTTACATTTGAAGATGCTATAGATAACATGAAATGTTAAATTAAAGTTAGTCTTCTTCTCCTTCCTCTTGTGTATATTGGTCCTTTTGAAGGGGTGCCCCTGCACCATACTCCCTGGGAGAAGAGATCTCAAGCCCCTTTGAGATCAGAGTTTGTAGGTCTGCACCATGATTTGAAATTTGATCAGCAGTCATCCAAACTACCTCTGAATTTGGTTGTCCTTGCCAAGCCACTAAGTACTCTATGTACTCTTTGTTTCTTGTTTTCTTGAGCACTCGTGAGTCTAAGATGTGCTTCACCTTTGGTGGATCATGCTTAGGAATATCATCATCTGCTGTCTGCAATGGGTCCTGTTCTATAGCTGCATTTGGCTTGTATGGAGTCAAATCACATACATTGAAAATTGGTGACAATCCAAGATCAGGAGGAAGTTGGATCTCATATGCATTCTGTCCACACTTCTTTAAAATTTGACATGGTCCAATCTTCCTCTGCATTAGCTTGGTATACTTATCTTTGGGGAGCCGCTCCTTCTTCAGATTTACCCAGACCAAATCTCCAACTGCAAACTGTAAATCTCTTTTCTTCTGGTCAGCATATGTTTTGTACTTTGTTGTAGCCTATTGGAGTTGGTGCTTGACCTGATCATGCACTTCTTTAATAGCTGAAGCAAAAGCTTCACCATCTGCACTAATAGGTTCTCCTACAGGTAGATCTCTTAGCTCCAGAATACCTCTTGGATGAATTCCATACACTATCTAAAAAGGTGACTTTCCTGTACTCCTATTGATGGTGTCATTATAGGAAAATTCGGCTTGTGGGAGGATATTATCCCATTTCTCTCCATGCTGTCTGGTTAAACACCTGAGTAGGTTACCCAATCAATGGTTAACTACTTCAGTCTGCCCATCTGTTTGAGGATGGTAGGCTGATGAGAAGGACAAATTTGTTCCCAGCTTCTTCCAAAGAGTTCTCTAGAAGTGGCCAATAAACTTCACATCTTGGTCTGATACTATGTTCAATGGTAAACCATGTATTCTCACTATCTCTTTGAAAAACAAATCAGCTATAGATGAAGCATCACAAGTGGTTTTACATGGCAAGAAATGTGCCATTTTACTGAATCTGTCTACTACCACAAAAACACTATCATATCCTTTCCTTGTCCTAGGCAAACCTAGTACAAAATCCATGCTTATGCTCTCCCATGGCCCAGAAGGAATGGGTAATGGCTGATACAAACCTACATTTGTGGATCTTCCTTTGGCTTTCTGACATATTACACATGCTTCCACAAATTTTCTGACATTTGACTGTAACTTAGGCCAATAGTAATGCCTTTTGACAAGATTAAGAGTTTTATCAAGACCAAAATGTCCTGACAGAGCCCCACAATGTTTTTCCTGAATAATATTTAGTCTCATAGAACATCTGGGAATACATAGTTGTCCACCTTTGAAAAGTAATCCATCCTAGATCAGAAATTCAGAAAACTCAATATGATATTTGTCTCCAAAAGAGGTACATACCTTATAGACCTCTCCAAAGTCTTCATCATCTGCATACATTGTCTTCAATGAATCAATCCCAACACTCTCCAATTGGATCTGATTTATGGTCAGAACTCTCCTGCTCAAAGCATCTGCTACTTTGTTCTTAACCCCTTTCTTGTGCTTGAGCGTGAAAGTGAAAACTTGCAAAGTTTCCACCCATTTCATGTGTCTATGGTTCAGTTTCTCTTGACTGTTTAAAAAACTGAGGGCTTGATTATCTGTGAACACTATGAATTCTTTGGGCATCAAGTAATGCCTCCATTTCTTAAGTGACTGGACTAGAGCATACATCTCCAAATCATAGGATGAGTGTCTCTTCTTGGCATCATTTAATTTTTCACTGAAGAATGCGATAGGCATACCTTCTTGGCTGAGTACTGCTCCAACTGCAATATGACTTGCATCACATTCTACTTGAAAAATCTTGCTGAAATCAGGAAATGCAAGAACTGGTTGTTCTGCCATCTTCTTCTTCAACGTTTCAAAAGAATTATCTACCTCCTTTGTCCATGTAAACTTGCACTTCTGTCCTCCCTTTATAGTGTCAAGCATGGGTGCACAGATATGACTAAATCCCTTTATAAACTTCCTATAAAAGGTTGCTAATCCATGGAAACTTCTAACATCATTCATAGTTTTGGGTGTTGGTCAAGACAATATAGCACTTACCTTTTCTGGATCCATTCTCAGTTTGTTATGTGAGATAACAAATCCTAAGTAGATGATTTCTTCCTGCATAAACAGACACTTTGCTAAATTTATCATTAGCTGCTCTTCACGCAACCTTTTGAGAACCAAGTCTATATGGATGAGGTGTTCTTCCCTCAGATTACTAAAAATTAGGATGTCATCTAGATATACTATGACAAATTTACCTATGAACTCTCTCAAGACCTCATTCATCAATCTCATAAAGGTACTAGGAGCATTGGATAAACCAAAAGGCATGACCTTCCACTCATATAACCCCTCATTTGTCTTGAATGCAGTTTTCCACTCATCACCAGGTCTAATCCTAATCTAATGATAACCACTCTTTAAATCTATTTTGGTGAAGTATTTAGCTCCTCCTAAATAATCAAGTAAATCTTCTATCCTAGGGATTGGAAACCTGTACCTGATTGTTATCTTGTTGATAGCCCTTGAATCAGTGCAAAGTCTCCAAGTGCCTTCCTTCTTTGGTGCTAGTACAGCCGGTACTGCACATGGGCTTAGACTTTTGCCAATTAGGCCTGTCTACAACAATTCTTCAATTTGTCTTGCTACCTCCATATTCTAATCTGGAGTGAGCTTATATGCTGCTTTGTTTGGGAGTGTAGATCCTAGGATCAGATCTATACAATGGTTGATGTCTCTTATAGGTGGTAGGGAACTTGGCATCCCATCAGAACTAATGCCTTTGTACTTGTCCAATAGCTCTTGGATAGCTGGGTCTATGAATTTTTGTTTCTTTTCTCCCTTGACTTCTTTCTACTATTCCCTGTTGACCTTTAGGCAAGGAATTAGAGCATATGTATCTGCTCCTTCTTCTCTTATCTCTTTCATGAATTGTCTTCCTTCTACCATCATCACTTTAACCTCTTTTCCTTTTGTCTCCACCTCCTTCTCCATTAATGGTATCAATTCTATCACCTTACCATTCTTGGTGATGGAGTAGGTGTTCCTAACACCTTCATGGTATGCTTTTAAATCATACTACCATGGTCTTCCAAACAGGAGATGGCAAGCATCCATCTTGGCAATGTCAAACAATAACCTATCCTTGTATGGGCCAATTTGAAATTCTACCCAAGCCTGTTCTTCTACAACTGTTTGTTGTCCTTGGGTAAGCCATGAAATTTTATAAGGGCAAGGATGTGGCAGTCTCCTAAGCTTAAGTTTTTCTACCATCTCAATGGATACAAAATTCTCAGTAGATCCAGATTCAATCAGAACTTTACATACCTTTCCTCCTGCCTTGCAAGTAGTTCTGAAGAGAGACTTCCTTTGTGAAGGTTCTTTTCCAGGCAATTTCATGGTGGTCATTGCTCTCCTAATCATCAAAGATTCCCCATTCTCAGGATACCCATAACTGCTAGGAGCATTCACACTTTGAATAGTGCTTGAGCTTGCTACACTCTGACAATCAGATTCTTGGATCAGATTGATCCTCTTTTCGCCTATTGAACTTGTTGTCTTTACTGGACATCTGCTAGCTATGTGGCCTTCTTGGTTGCAATTGTAACACCTGATTGGTCCTCTGCCCCTGAAGTTTCCCCTTTGATTGTAGCTTCCTCCTTGGTTCTGACTTTATCTCCTCTACTGGTCTCTTGGTTGGATTCACTCTAGTATCCAAATCCTCTGCCTCTAAAAGGACTTCTTCCTCCTCTCTGCTATCTTCCCCTACCTCTATGATTCTACTCATGCCTTCTCTTTAGTTTTTCTTCCACTTTGAGTGCTAATTGATAGCACTTTTGAACTGTATCTGGATTATGTAGATTTAAGTCTTTCTGGATGTTAAGTCTCAACCCATTGAGGTATCTTGCTACCTTCTCTTCCTCATCTTCCCTTACCTTTGTTTTTACACACAACTTCATGAATTCTTCTATGTATGAGCTGACATCTAGCTCCTTCTGCTTCAAATTATGTTTTCTCTTATGTAATTGGATATTATAATCTAATGGAACATAGGCCTCTTTCACCAATACCATCATTCTCTTCCATGTTGTAACTCTGTTCTTTCCCTCTTTCACCCTGTCATCTTGGATGAAATTCCACCAAGTCAATGCAGCTCCTTTCATTTTGGACTGAGCCATCTTCACTCATTGGTGTTCTAGTATCTCTTCTGTCTCAAAGAAATTATTCAAGTAGTCTATCCAGTCCATTACTGAATCAGGTTCCATTTTTCCTGCAAACATTGGCAGGTCTATTTTCACACCCATGGTCCTTCTTTCCATGGACTTGAGGGCATTGAGTAAGGGTCTCTGGTCTGCAGGAACCACTAGCTCTTCCTGCTCTAGGGTCTCCTCTTCATCCCCATCTTCATGTTCACCAGAGTTTTCTTCCCCTCTCTCCACTCTTTCCCTCAGCTTCTCTAGTTCTTCCTTCAATCCCTGATCCTGAGCTCTATCAGCTCTACTCTGTGCTATTTGCTTCTTCACCAAGGTTGTCAATTCAGCATTGGTCATTTTTGCTGGAAGAGTGTCTGAGGCTTTTCCTTCCAACATTCTGCTTTCTCCTTCTACTACAAGATGGAACAAATAACTTCAGAAAAGAAATTTTCACACTAACCTTTCCCAGAGCTTTCTCTAGCTCTGATACCACTTGATGCAGAGCACAGCCCAGCTGAAGTGTGTGAACCAGTTCAAAGGCCCTTTGGAGCCCACAAGACAGCAAATTGAAAATATATCGGCTAGACCATTTGAATGTCACATCAAAAAAATACAAATGGTTGCCTATCAGCGAGACATCGCCTATAGGTGAACCCCTTAAATCTTCTGCCGACGTCGCGGGTTATGCCGATAGACTTACCACCCCCTTCGCTGTCGGCAAGACCTTTCCTTTTGACTCGCCGAAGTAGTTCTCCTCTTGCCTATCGGCAAGACAATAACTATCAGCCCACCTTTCTTCAGTATTCACTGATACTGAATGTCACGCTGAACACTTATCACCAGCTGCTCCATCGGTGAGACTTCCTACTATCAGCCCACAAATAATTTCTCAACCCGATGTCCTATGTCACGCCGAAACACCTACACCAACCCCTTTCGGCTAGACTTCTACTGTCGCTCTAGCTTTGAATTCTTCTGCCGATGCCTCCTTTCTCACCGATGACCTATCTCTATCAGCGAGACCACCTACCGTCGGCGCCACCTTTCTTCTTTCTGCTGATGAGGGGACTCATGCCGATATAAACTACATCGGCCAGACTTCTCTGTTATCACTCCGATCGGCGAGAGCATGCACTATCAGCTACCCCTCAAAGTCTTACACCGATATGCTTTCTCACGTTGATGTCTTCGGCCAAGTCGATCATCGATGAGACTTTCACCGTCGGACGGACACAATTTCTTTGCGTCGATGCCTTTGACTCTCACCGATACTTCCTTTGTCAGTGACACAAATGAAAACCTATGCCGATGCCTTCAGAACATGCATTATTGACTTGCATTGATATCTGAACTGTTCAACGATGCTCATACAGACACAACTGATGGATACACACAAAATATTCACTCTGCAAATGCAGTATATACACATACTTAAAGACGATCTTCTCAGGAAAGGATGCTGCAAATTCTACTCCACCATACTTAACAGTCAAACGAATAAACAAAAATGGAGGGGCTTAGTTTACATGTCCATTCCACTGATTTTCTCAAAAATCTGCCAGTGGAATGGATTTATCTAGTTCATTCGACCACAGAGACCCAAAACTAATTTATATACAATTTCTACATAGAATGAATTTCTATACAGGGTATCTTCACAGCATTCAGAATCTAAAAAGAAAGCAATTTCTAGAACTCCTATTCCTCCTTAATGTTTCTGAATTACATTCCACCCCTCCTTTTCTCAAAAGACAAACATATATCTCGTCCCCCTTGCTACAAAAGGTTTTTCCCTTTTTATCTTTCCCAATGTGAGGGACTGACATTCCCCTCTATTTCTGGGATTTGAATTTTTCAAAACTATTGGTAAAGACTCCTAATTAGTTACATGACACCTGCAGAGTATAGGACAGCAAAACTCTAGTGCTTAAGACACCTTGATTAACTTTCCCTTAACCCAAGCTGTCAGAAACTTCATATAGAAAATGCTAACATTACATTATAAACAGGGAATGCTAACATTAGATGTTACATTTGAAGATGCTATAGATAACATGAAATGTTAAATTAAAGTTAGTCTTCTTCTCCTTCCTCTTGTGTATATTGGTCCTTTTGAAGGGGTGCCCCTGCACCAGAAGCTCAAGATGGAAGACATGCTTGTAGACTAAGACCTTTGGGAAAGTGTTAATGGAACTAAACCAGCTACAAAGTCACAAGATGAGTGGGATCTCAAGGATCGAAAGGCTAAGGGTCTCATAGGACTTAGTCTTGCTGATTCTGTTCTGTTAAATGTCCATGAGGAGACTACTGCAAAACTACTTTGGAAGAAGTTGGGAGATGTGTATGAAGCCAAATCCCTAGTAAATAAAATTTTCTTGAGAAATAAGTTGTATTCTCTTCAAATGGAGGATGGAGGATCTATCGCTGAACATATGAATACTTTTAACATACTGGTTGCACAATTGACATATATTTGTGTGAAGATGGAGGAGGAGGATCGGTGTATGACCATGCTTTGTTCTCTGCCAGACTCATGGGATCATCTTGTCATGGCTATTGGAAGCACCACATCCACATTCAAAATGGAAGAAGTGGTTTCTTTGCTGTTGTCTGAAAAGATGCGGAGAAAGTCTTCTAAGGCAGCCAAAGAGGCCCTTGCAGTTTGTGGAAGACCCAAGGAGAAAGGGAAGAAGAAAGACAAGAAAGATGAGAAGGGTAGATCCAAATCCCATGGGAGATCCAAATCTTCTGGAAAGTCCAAGGCTCTTTGTTGGAATTGTTGCAAAAATGGGCATTTCCAAAAGGAATGCAAAGAGGAGAAGAGGAAGAAGAAGAAAGCTCCCGATTCAGATTCTAACAAGTCACAAGATGATGGTGATGCTTTCATCGCATCCCTAGCAACCCATGCATTTGATGATGTGTGCCTAATCAACTCTAGTGCATCATTCCACATGACCTTGCATTAAGACTAGTTTAGTATGTATGAGGAGTTTGAAGGTGGAAAGGTGTATCTAGGTGACGACTCTCATCTGAAAATTATTGGTCTTGGAAGAGTCTCTATCCGATTCCCTGATGGTCGAGTGAAGGGGATCTCTAGGGTTATGCACATCCTAAGCTTAGCACGGAACTTTCTTTCTATAAGTAGTTTGAATGATGCAAGTGTGCAGGTTGTCTTTTCGAAAGAAGGATACAAGATGACTAGAGGAGCTATGGTGCTTGCTAAGGGTACTAGGAGAGGTACTTTGTTTCAACTGGAGGCATGCATTTCACAATGAAATAGTTCTTCTAACTCAAGGAAGAGGGCAGCAGTCACTTCATCCCCACCATCTAAACAAGTAGTGAAGAAATTTGTTGTTTCTAGTCTTGATGGTTGTAATCGTGCATTGGAAGTTAAACTTCCTGCTAAAAAGACAATGTTATGGCATAAGAGATTTGGCCACATTGGTGAGAAGGGTCTATGTACCCTGAAAAATAAGAACCTCGTTAAGGGGTTAGATGATTGTAATCTTGAGTTTGACTTTTGCAAACATTGCATTTATGGAAAACAGAACCGTGTTCAGTTTTACTCGAGTTCTCATAAGTCTTCTGGTGTGTTGGACCTAATTCATTCTAATGTGTTTGGTCCTATTAATGTTTTCATTATCAAGGTCTATATATTTTGTATTTTTTATAGATGATTATAGTAGAAGGACATGGATTTATTTTCTCAAAAGCAAATCTAAAGTCTATAGCAAGTTTAAGGAGTTTAAGGCCTTTGCTGAAAATCAGACTGGTAAAAAGATTAAATGTTTAAGAACTGACAATGGTGGTGAGTTTTATTCTACAAAATTCAATAAGTATTGCAAGGAACTTGTGATTGAAAGATATAAGACAACTCCATACACCCAACAGCAAAATGGAGTTGCAGAGAGGATGAACAGGACACTGATGGAGAAGGCTAGGAGTATGCTTAGTGGAGCTGGCCTAGAATAAAAGTTTTGGGATGAAGCTATTGCCATTGCTTGTTATCTGATAAATAGATCTCCTACATCAGCTCTTGTTGGTAAGACACCCATGGACGTGTGGTCTGGTAGAAAGCCTTCAATAAGGCATCTTCGTGTTTTTGGTTGTGAGGCATATGCACATGTGCCTAGGGAGAAGTGGTCAGAGTTGGAGAACAAGGCTGTTAGGTGTATCTTCATTGGCTATGGTGTCGGTGTGAAAGGATACAAGCTTTGGGACCCTATGGCTGAAAAAGTGTTGTATAGAAGAAGTGTTGTCTTCAGAGAGCTTACACCTTATTCCACTATTTTACAGCTAGAACAAAAAGTAAAGAAAGAGGATGTTGTTTAGTTTCCTGCTACCCCTGAGAAGACTGAACAGAAAGACAATGTTGGACCTGACGATGAGGAGAGCTCTGGCAGCTATGAAAGCTTAGATGAAGAAGTTGAACCTCAACCTTAGCCATTGAGGAGGTCTACACAGATAAGAAAGCAACCTAAAAGGTTTTATTTTACATTCTTTGATTCTAGTTGTGCTTATGCTTTAATCACTAACAGTGATGAACCTAGAACTATGTCAGAGGCTTTGGATATGAAAGATACAGGTTCCTAGAAGGAGGCCATGGAGGAAGAAATGGCTTCTTTGGAAAAGAATCAAACTTGGGACTTTGTGCATGTTGGATGCAAATGGGTGTTCAAGAAGAAGATTGGTGCAGATGGTAGTGTTGAGAAGTATAAGGTCAGATTAGTTGCAAAGGGGTATTCACAAGTGGAGGGCATAGATTATGTTGAGATCTTCTCTCCCATTGCAAAGTTGACATCCATTCAATTCCTGTTGTCTCTCACAGCAGCTTATGACTTGGGAGTAGAACAGATGGATGTGAAGACAACTTTCCTTCATGGTGATTTGGAGGAAGAAATCTTCATGTCACAGCCAGAGCATTACATGGTGAAAGGTAAAGAAAATTTGGTTTGCAAACTTAAGAAGTCTTTGTATGGTTTGAAGCAATCCCCTAGGAGATGGTACTTGAAGTTTGATGCCTTTGTGTTGTCAATTGGATTTTTTAGATCAAAATCAGATCACTATGTGTACTTTAAGTTTGATGGTGATCGTATTCTCATTGTTGCATTGTATGTTGATGATATGTTTCTCATTGGGAAGGGTAAGAATATGATTTCTGATTTTAAATCTCAGTTATCATCACAGTTTGAAATGAAAGATTTAGGGGCAGACATTTACATTCTAGGAATGGAAATCAGAAGAGACAGGGCTAACATAAAACTTTGGTAAGTCAGAGTAAGTATGTGAAGACTGTGTTGGATAGGTTCAGCATGGCAGATTGTAGACCATTGTGTGTTCCTGTTTCTTTGGGGACAAAATTATCTATTGAGGATTGTCTAAAATCTCCTAGTGAGGTGGAGGACATGAGCAGAGTACCTTATACTAGTGTTGTTGGCTGTTTGTTGTATGCTATGGTTTGCACAAGACCAAACATTGTCCAAGTAGTGGGAGTCCATAGTCGATTTATGGCTAATCTTGGACGGGTTCATTGGGATGCAGTTAAGCTAGTGTTCAGATATTTGAGGGGTACTTCTGAGTATTCCATTTGCTATCATGGTAATGTTACAAGACCTCCACATTCCATTTACAATAGTGGATTTGTGGATTCAGATTGGGCAGGTGACATTGACACCAAGAGATCCACCAGTGCTTATGTGTTTACATTGTTTGGTGGTGCTATTAGTTGGATGAGTAAGCAACAACCTGTTGTTTCTTTGTCCATGACAGAAACTGATTATATGGCAGCAACTCATGCTTGTAAGGAAGCCATTTGGCTTAAGAGATTGTGTTCAGATATTGGTGTTGATGCAGGATAGATAACAACCAGTTGTGACAGTCAGAGTGCGATTTGCCTTGCAAAGAATCCAACTTTCCATGCTAGAACCAAGCACATTGATGTTTAGTTTCACTTCATGCAAGACATGGTTGAGGATGGAAAGGTAAATTTGGAAAAAGTAGATACTTTGAAGAATGTTGTTGATGCATTGACGAAGCCAGTGAGCACAAAGAAGTTCAGATGGTGTTCATAGTCTATGGACCTCTCGACCTATAGCAGTTAAATCCAGTTATTCTATTACCTCTTACAAGGTGTTCGACAGTTGGGAGAATATTGCAAATTAAGGTGTCTCAACCTTGTAATTTCCTTACATTATTAATGTTTGTATTTGTTATTTAATTGCCTATGTTGTAAATATTTGTAAATTCCAATTGTCATATTGTGGGATGTGGCACAGTGATGTGTCAATCCTACATGGAATATGACAACTTGTAATTTTGTCCTCACATGAGGAGATAGGCATCCCACTTTGTGGTAGGATCATTTTTTCCATGTGTCGACATCTTCCATGTTGTGTAAGGGAATGTTTTACTGAAACGGTTATGATGAATTCCTATGACGAATCTATGACATGTAAGAGTCAGAAATAGAAGGTTGTAAGACAGGTGAAGACATGTGTCATGAAGCATATTTGAATAAGGCATATTTGGGCACCCCAAGGTGGACTATGACATGTTGTAAGAGAATATGTTATTTATAGCGTGTGTATGACAGATTCTCTTACAACTATAAGTTGTAACCACTATAACAGATTCTATGACAGTCGTAAGTGTCATAGGAGCATCTGTCATAGCCCATTTTGGAAATAGGTGACCCCTTTGGGATGGGAGCTATGGACAAGTGTCAGGCACATTCTACAATGTTGACCAAGTGTCCTTAGGTCTGGGTTGTTGATAACTGAGAGGGGGGGGTGAATCAGTTATCCTAATTATTTCTTCTTTTGAACCTTCTTCTTAATCAAAGCAGTATTGAATCAAACAGACAAATATTATCATGGAATGAGAAACACATGACACAGTATTTTGACGTGGAAACCTGGTTAAGGGAAAAAACCATGGGGTGATTAACCCAAAGATTATTCTCTATTAGAAGAATAAGGAATTACAAAATGGCACATGCCAATTAGGGCTCACTGCCCGAGCACACTGCTCACAAAGAGGCCCACTGCCTACAAGAAGACACACTGTCTACAAAGTGATAAGAATCACAGTCTTGAACTAGAGAATGACATCTTTACCATGTCCAGATCAGTTCCATTAAGCCCAAAAACATCTGCTCTGCCTTCTGCACTTCTCTTCGCTACTTCACCTTTTTCCACATGAGCCACACTTCAAAATGAACTCACAAATCTTTATTTATACAAGACATCAACTTAGGAACAATCATCTAAGTTGGCAATCAATCATAAGAATATCCGTAAGATGAATGACACATCCGGTCGGCCACCATAAGAACATTCACAGGATGAACAACTCATCCGGTCGGCTAAACAGAGCAAAAACTTCATCCAGAAGAATATCTTCAATTCCAGGCTCTACTGTCAATGCGGACCAACTACACAACCTCAACATGATCCAAGAACCTTCACAAGCCTGCCTGAATGACCAGGTACGTCCGCATTTCCTTTACTTACTAAAATCTCTTATCCTCCTTATCCGGAACTTCAAGAATACTGTCTGTCGCCACTGTCATAATGCAAGAGGTACTTCCAGACCTCCAAATCATACACAACTCGAGATGGCACATCACAAGGACATCCCAAAGACTCCTTCCAATCTGCAGATTAGGATTATACAGTTCCGGACCTCACCGGACCTTTTGTGATCCTCTGTCACCTCTGAATACTTGCCGGAACCGGTTCTACACCGACAGCCACAACTCCTTCAGATCTTCATGCGGACCTCTGAAATCTTAACTGAAGCATCTCAAGACCCATATCTACAAACCCTTTAATCCACATCCTCTGATTCGCATCCTATACAGTACATTTGCCTTCTTCTCATCACTGTTCTTTACTGTTCCTGACTGAGGCTAATTTTCTCAATATCCTCAGCACACTGCTCATTGAATCCTTCTTGTCAAAGCAATATGAGTATGTTGACATCAATGACAACACTGGTTTACCTTATACTTGCAACAATCTCCCCCTTTGTCATTGATGGCAACATATGATGTGAAAAACCATCAAGACAAGAAACTTCTCCTTTCTGTCACTTCTCCCCCTATCAGCAACATGTCTTCTCCTCATTTTACTGCTCCTCTTTTGATCATCAGCTACTTGGTTTTCACATGTCTTCTCTCCCCCTTTGACATCAATGGCAAAGGGCTCATACTTGCAATTTTAACATATCAGAATCATACCAGCTGCTCCCCCTTAGTAGCAGCTCCCCATCATCAATCCGGATCACAAGATATGACTGTGATATCCACCGGACTGATGCACATCAGTGCATCCTAGTTTATCATCGGAGGGGCCATGACCCCTAACTTCTCCCGGAGATATTCAAAAGAGTCCTTGGGAAGAGGTTTAGTAAAGATATCTGCAATCTGATCCTTGGAGGGAACATACTCCAACCTGACTTCTTCCTTGTTCACTTGTTCTCTCAAGAAATGAAACTTGATAGATATGTGCTTAGTCTTAGAGTGTAATATCAGATTCTTGGAAATATTAATTGCACTTGAATTATCACAGAAAATTGTGATAGGCTCCGCATATTCAATTTTAATATCTCTTAGCATCTGCTTCATCCATAGGATTTGAGTGCAACTACTTGCTGCTGCAATGTATTCTGCTTCAGTTGTAGACAGAGATATTGCATCTTGTTTCTTGCTTAGCCAAGAAACCAATCTCTTCCCCAAAAAGAATGCTCCACCACTGGTTCTCTTTCGATCATCTACATCTCCTGCCCAATCTGCATCTGTGTAAGCATGAAGAGAGAAATCCGGATCTCTAGGGTACCATAGACCATACTCAACTATTCCTTTCAAGTACCTAAAAATTCTTTTGATTGCCATAACATGAGATTCTCTAGGATCAGCCTGGAATCTTGCCACAAGACCAACAGCCTGCATTATATCTGGTCTGGTCTGAGTGAGATACAACAATCCACCAATCATTGATCTATACATTGTCTGATCTGCCTTTGGAGAGTCATCATCTTTGCTCAACTTACATCCGGTTGCCATGGGAGTGTTCATTGGTTTTGAATCTTCCATACCAAATTTCCTTAACAATTCTTTCACATATTTGGTCTGAGAAATGAAGATTCCTTTCTTTGTTTGAGTAATTTGCAGACCCAAGAAGAAATTCATTTCACCAAGCATAGACATTTCAAACTCACATTTCATCTGATTTGCAAAAGTCTATCTCTTCCTCCAAAAATGATATCATCTACAAACACTTCAACAATCAAAATGTTTTCACGATCAATTTTGAAATATAAGTTACTGTCAGCAGTACCTTTGTTGAATCCAATCTGCACAAGATGCTTATCCAACCTTTCATACCATGCTCTTGGAGCTTGTTTTAATCCATACAATGCTTTCTTTAACTTACAGACCATATCATCATTGTCAGATAATTGAAATCCATCCGGTTGTTCAATGTAAACTTCTTCTTCCAGATCACCATTTAGGAAGGCAGACTTGACATCCATCTGATATACCTTGAAGTCTTTGAAGGCAGCAAATGCAAGAAATAATCTGACTGCTTCAATTCTTGCCACGGGAGCAAAGGTCTCTTCATAATCAATTCCTTCTATTTGGGAGTAGCCTTTGCAGACCAATCTAGCTTTGTTTCTGATTACTTTACCAGCTTCATTTAATTTGTTCCAGAAGACCCATTTGGTTCCAATCACATTCCTGTCTCTAGGTCTGGGAACAAGATCCCAAGTATGATTTTTCTCAATTTGCATTAATTCATCTTTCATTGCTTTAGTCCAGTTTTCATCATTGCAGGCTTCATTTACTGTGTTAAGTTCAATCTTTGAAATCAGACAACATTCATCCTGATTTTGAGCAACATTCCTTCTAGTTTGCACACCTTTGCTTCTGTCACCTATGATCTGATCTTCAGAGTGGTTTAGTGTCACATACCTTGGAATTTTGGGAGTATCCTACACTGCTGCTTCTTGATCAGGCTCATTCAAACCTATCTCTTCTTCCTGATTTGCCGGATCAGGCTGACTCTGTCTTGCCAGAGAGGATTGAGTTCCTTGAACACTGTCTTGGTCATCTTCATCAGATTCATAAAATCTTGAGGGCGTCTCAATTCCTTCATCAACTTTCACATTAGTGCTTGCTATCATCTTCCTCAGTCTCTTATTGTAACACCGGTATGCTTTGCTTTGAGTGGAGTAGCCCAAGAAAATTCCTTCATCACTTCTAGCATCAAACTTTCCTAGATCTTCATCTCTTTTGATATAACACTTGCTACCAAATACTCTGAAATATTTCACAGTGGGAGTGATGCCAAACCAGAGTTCGTAGGGGGTCTTACCAGTATTGTTTCTGATTTGAACTCGATTTAGAGTGTAGACTGCAGTGCTGATAGCTTCTTTCCAGAACATCTAAGGAACATTTGCTTCCAACATCATTGTCCTGGCAGCTTCCTGGATGGTCCGGTTCTTTCTTTCAACTACTCCATTCTGCTGTGGAGTCCTAGGAGCAGACAATTGTCTCCTTATACCCTGCTTCTCACAATAGTCAATGAACTCTCCAGATGTAAATTCACCACCTCTATCAGACCTTAGACACTTTAGTTTTAATCCGGTTTGATTCTCTACCAAAGCTTTGAAGATTTTGAACTTCTCAAATGCTTCAGATTTTTCTTTTAGAAAGGTAACCCACATCATCCGGGAATGATCATCAATTAACAACATGAAATATCTATCACCTTGCAGACTCTTGATTCTTGTCAGACCACAGAGATCAGTATGTACTAATTCCAACAATCCGGTAGAAGACTGATCTTTGCTTTTGAAAGAGACTCTGCTTTGTTTACCTAGCTGACATTCTTTGTACAAACTATTTGTAGGTTTCCTCAATTTTGGAAGATCTCTTACAGCCTGAGTATTGCTTATCTTGATGATGTTATCAAAATTTACATGACACATTCTTCTATGCCATAACCAACTCTGATCAATTTGAACAAACAAACAACTTTTATTTGAACCAACCAGATGAAAGATATTACCTTTTGTCTGAGTACCGGATGCAATTTCAGTTCCGGAGCTTGTAAAGATTCTGCATTTTCCATTCTTAAACCGAAGATCATAGCCTTTGTCTACTAACTGACCAACACTGAGAAGATTGTGCTTCAATCCTTCAACATATAGTACATTACCTGTTTTGCTCTTTCCATCAAAGGAAATAGTTCCCCTGCCTCTGATTCTGCCAGCAGAATTGTCACCAAACTTTACCATTCCTCCTTCATACCTTTCCAAATTCAATAACTTATTCTTGTCACCAGTCATATGGTGAGAACATCCACTGTCAATAACCCAATCATCCTTTTCTTCCACTTGAGCAACCAAAGCTTTTTCAACAACTTTGTGATTGACAGATTCAGAGAGTATTGAATCTTCTTCCTTGATGGCAATAAACACCCACTCATTTCCGGATTTGCTTCCTAGTTCTGATTCATCATCTGTTACTCCTTCATTGTCATCTTCTTCATGAACATAATAGCAATTCTTTTGAAACCTTTGTCTGTTAGTATTAGACCTTGCAGATCTTTCTGGACATCTTGAAGCAAAATGACCAATCTTATTGTAGTTGAAGCACTTAAAGGGTAGTTTTCCTTCATACTTACCGGATCCTCTTGGTAGTCTTTTTGCAATGAGGGCTTCAAGTTGAGCTGTTTCTGCTTCTTCTTCTTCCATGTCTCTTCTTGCTTGATCATACCATGTCATCTTCCTTGAAGAGTTTTCTCCCGGATCAATTCTCTGTTTGCCTTTCACATAGGCACTGGCTTTGAAAGCAGATTCAGTCTTGGGAAGATCATCTCCAAACTCGGTCATTTCAAATGCAGCTAGCTTGCCAGCCAATTGTTCTCTTGTGACAGTTGTGTGGGCTCTGAATTCATCAATTGCAGCAACCTTGATTTTGTAGGCAGCAGGAAGGGATCTAAGGATTTTGCAAATGATCTCATTTTCATCTAGAGTTCCACCAGCATTTCTAATTCCACACACTAGTTCATTCACTCTTGGCATAAAAGTAGTGATGTTTTCATCATCTCTCATCTTCAATCTTTCAAATTTCCCTTTCAGACTTTGCAACCTTGCACTTTTGACAAACTCATCTCCTTCATACAGAAGTTCCAGTTTAGTCAGGATCTCATATGTAGTTGGTAGGTCAATAACATTTGATAGATCTGAGTCATTCAATGCGCTTAGAAGAGCTTCCTTGGTCCGCAGATTGTTTTCAGCTTCTGTGATTTCATTCAGAGTTGTCGGACCACCTTGTGGAGGTACATATGGTTTTGAAACCATGGCCAAGTATGCTTTTCCCATACATTCCAGGTGACATTTCATGCGACCCTTCCAGAGAGTAAAATTGGTTCCATCGAACTTCGGACTATCCTTTTTGTATGACGACATCCTAGATCTCCTCAAGCGGTTAAGCTTCTTTCAGAGGAACCTCGCTCTGATACCAATTGTTGATAATTGAGAGGGGGGGTGAATCAGTTATCCTAATTATTTCTTCTTTTGAACCTTCTTCTTAATCAAAGCAGTATTGAATCAAACAGACAAATATTATCATGGAATGAGAAACACATGACACAGTATTTTGACGTGGAAACCCGGTTAAGGGAAAAAACCACGGGGTGATTAACCTAAAGATTATTCTCTATTAGAAGAATAAGGAATTACAAAATGGCACATGCCAATTAGGGCTCACTGCCCGAGCACACTGCTCACAAAGAGGCCCACTGCCTACAAGGAGACACACCGTCTACAAAGTGATAAGAATCACAGTCTTGAACTGGAGAATGACATCTTTACCATGTCCGGATCAGTTCCATTAAGCCCAGAAACATCTGCTATGCCTTCTGCACTTCTCTTCGCTACTTCACCTTTTTCCACATGAGCCACACTTCAAAATGAACTCACAAATCTTTATTTATACAAGACATCAACTTAGGAACAATCATCTAAGTCGGCAATCAATCATAAGAATATCCGCAAGATGAATGACACATCCGGTCGGCCACCATAAGAACATTCGCAGGATGAACAACTCATCCGGTCGGCTAAACAGAGCAAAAACTTCATCCGGAAGAATATCTTCAATTCCGGGCTCTACTGTCAATGCGGACCAACAACACAACCTCAACATGATCCAAGAACCTTCACAAGCCTGCCTGAATGACCAGGTACGTCCGCATTTCCTTTACTTACTGAAATCTCTTATCCTCCTTATCCGGAACTTCAAGAATACTGTCTGTCGCCACTGTCATAATGCAAGAGGTACTTCCGGACCTCCAAATCATACACAACTCGAGATGGCACATCACAAGGACATCCCAAAGACTCCTTCCAATCCGCAGATTAGGATTATACAGTTCCGGACCTCACCGGACCTTTTGTGATCCTCTGTCACCTCTGAATACTTGCCGGAACCGGTTCTACACTGACAGCTACAACTCCTTCAGATCTTCATGCGGACCTCTGAAATCTTAACTGAAGCATCTCAAGACCCATATCTACAAACCCTTTAATCCGCATCCTTCGGTTCGCATCCTATACAGTACATTTGCCTTCTTCTCATCACTGTTCTTTACTGTTCCTGACTGAGGCTAATTTTCTCAATATCCTCAGCACACTGCTCATTGAATCCTTCTTGTCAAAGCAATATGAGTATGTTGACATCAATGACAACACTGGTTTACCTTATACTTGCAACATGGGTTTTGGTCCATGAAGCCAAGTTGAACGCCCATTCCAAGAAAGGTCCAATATTGCCTTATATTTTCTATATAAACAGGTGCTTGGAGAGGGAGTTGTATCATAGGTTTTATAGGTACAGTTATGCTACTGGTTTGACTCTAGACACAAGTGTTGAAGACCATTGAAGCTTGTATTGCAAGTGTATTGTAAACATTCTTTCATATTTGTTAATACATTGTGCAGGTTTCTGAGTGTGGGGTTTTTCACCTGATAAGGGTTTTCCCCACCGTAAATCTTTGTCTCTCTTCTTCTGTCTACTTTCTAGTTCTTGTGTTTTGCTGCAATATCTCATGTTAATGGTTTAAAATTTCTGTAATAGTTAGGATAAAATTGAATTTGCATAGCCTTCTCCTCATTAGATTAGTGTAGGAAGTGATTTCCGCACACCTAGCTTCCTTTCAGGTGGTACTCATGGAAGATTAAACATTACTTGCGCTTCTCCCAGATGAGTCAGCATGACCCATACAACATCTCCAAACACTCCTTGAACTCTACATAACAAAGACTTTGTGGCGTACACCTACAACATACCTCAATCGGCCAAGCAAAAGCATAACCTAGCAACACCTTTATTCTGGACCACAACTTGTTCTGGAGAAACCAGAAAACACTTTGTAGAGAAATCAAAAACATCACAAGATCCTTAGGATCATTCTCCATCAGGCAATTCACCACTTCATATAGAAACAAGTTGGCACAAGCCAATAGACACTGAAACTAGCCACTAGACAATACAGTCCTGCACTCTGTCACTTACAACTTTCTCTACGCAGGGACAAATGATATGAAACTTTGAATGTAGTACCTTCACAACACATTGAGCTTAACTTATGAACTACATGACCATATCTTCAAAGGCAGAGGAATGCAGAGCATTCTCCCAATCAATCTTCAAGGCAACTTCCTATAGTAGAAAGCTTCACCAACATCTAGAGACCAAAGCCTCCTTGTAGCAACACATACTTCCTTAGGAACAACAGGAGAGAGCACACAACTATTGAAAAGTGCAAGACAACTGAGAGGGGGGGTGAATCAGTTGTAAGAAAAACTTCAAAACTAATAACACATCATCCATTTAATCACTGTTATTGTATTTTAACCATGAAAGCATGAAATTAGAAACTTAAACACATTAACATATGAGACACTAGATTTTTACGTGGAAAATCCTATAAGGGAAAAACCATGGTGAGTGTTAGCTCACAATATAATATGTAATAACAATACCAAAAATTAGAGGCTCACTGCCCAAAATGCTCACTGCAAATGAAGAGGCTCACTGCTAATGGGGTGGCTCACTGTCGGTGGGTGGCTCATTGCCAAAATTGGTGAACTAAGATAGTAGCATCTACACTATGCCAAAATTTAGTTCCATTGAAGTACAATAAGTATCCTCTCCTCTACTCTGCTTTTACACTTCACAATTATCAATTTATTTTCGCAACCTCATACAAATTCACAACTTCATTTCATGTTTTTATACAATTCATCAACCTTGGAATTTACATCAAGGTCAGCATTACAATCATCAACCTTTGAAACAATATTCAAGGCCAGAAAACATACATACATCAAAATAGGTCTGGACCTAAACAAATTTGAGAGAGAAAATAATGAATGCAGATCACACCAGGCCTTACCTAGGACTCAATTCTAATCTTCGATGAATCAACATGTTTTACAAACTTTGAAGCACAACCAAAAGTAGTGAAAACAACCAAGTCAGCCAAGACTGGAGTTAACACTAAAACTTTCAAGAACACGCTTCATGCATGATCCAGATTACACTTTGTCAACCAATCAAAAGGTTCCTAAGCACGATCAAGAGACATCCACAAGAACATTATAATCACCAAGAACATTTACACAACTTCCAAACACTTTATTCACAAAATTCTTCAAACTGGAGCACTTAAACATCAATGTCAGCCACTGTCATAGAGAAAAGATCGCTTGTGGACCACAAAATCATGAACTATTTGAACTGAAGGCACATAACATCATTACAAACTTACTTCTAGAACCACAAACTGTAAGACTTGAATGCAGAGAAATGCGGAGCAGAATACATTCTCCCTGTCACCACTAAATGTACAGAAAAATAGTTCACTCTGGTGAACAGAAATTACTCAAATCTTCATACTGGAGGCTCAAACTTGAAACATAGCATCTACAGACATCCCTTAACATTACTTCTAATCTACAGACAAAGATATTCAATCTATAGGATATGTGGAACAAAACATTGCACTATTTTGGTAGATAAAGTAATTCTGCACTTGTACTAATTCCTTAAATAACTTCCTTAGATGTTGTCCTTAGGTGTTGACATCAATGACAACACTTACTACTTATACTTGCAACAATCTCCCCCTTTGTCATTAATGGCAACACATGATGTGAAAAACCATCAAGACATACAAACTTGATTTGCCTCTTTGCTCCCCCTTGATGCTTTCTCTGACTGCAACTTTCTTCTTAGGTTTTTCACATGAACTTCTCTCCCCCTTTGACATCAATGGCAAAGGGTACCAAACCTTTTCTTTCTCTTTATTGCACAACTCCCCCTGTCATGAACACTGTAATACTTATTGCTCTTTATTAGGAACTCATATCAGCAACATCTACTTGGTCCCCCTGAGAGGTAGCCTTCAAAACATCAATCCAAATCAAAGAATAAGGCTTTTGGCACCACTGGACTAATGCACTTCTTATGCATCTTAGTTTAGAGTAGGAGGGGTAGTAACCCCTAACTTTTCCCTAAGATACTCAAAAGTATCCTTAGGCAGAGTCTTAGTAAAAATATCTACAATCTGATCCTTTGTAGACACATACTTCATCTTTAAATCATTCTCTGTTATCTTTTCTCTTAGAAAGTGATGCCTTATTGATATATGCTTTGTTCTTGAGTGCATTACTGGATTCTTTGAAATGTTTATAGTACTTGTATTGTCACAAAAGATGGAAATAGGTTCTTCATACACAACTCTTATGTCCTTCAATGTTTGCTTCATCCAAAGTACTTGAGTGCAATAGCATGCTGCAGCAATATATTCTACTTCTGTAGTAGATAAAGAAACTAATTCTTGCTTCTTGCTTAGCCATGAAACCAATCTATTACCCAAAAGGAAAGCACCTCCACTTGTACTTTTTCTATCATCATCATCTCTAGCCTAATTTGCATCTGTATAAGCACTAAGAGTGAAATCAGTATCTTTGGGATACCACAATCCATAGTCTGAAGTGCCTTTCAAATACCTCATGATCCTCTTGACTACCATCACATGTGACTCTTTGGGATCTTCTTGAAATCTTGCCACAAGATAGATTGCATGCATTATGTTAGGTCTGGTATGGGTTAGATAGAGTAGTCCTCCAATCATAGACCTATACTTTTTCTTATCAGTCTTAGGTGGCTCATCATTCTTGCTCAGCTTGCAACTAGTTACCATAGGGGTACATACTAGCTTAGAGTCCTCCATTCCAAACTTTTTCAACAATTCTTTCACATACTTGGACTGAGAAATGAAAATTCCTTTTTCTGATTGAGTAATTTGTAGTCCTAAAAAGAAATTCATTTCACCAAACATAGACATTTCAAATTCCTTTTGCATTTCCTCGGCAAATTTTTTACACATACCTTCATTGCCTCCAAAGATAATATCATCAACAAAGACTACAACAATCATAATTTGATCATCATTGATTTTGAAGTAGAGATTGTTATCTGCAGTACCTTTGTTGAACCCTAATTGCATCAAATACTTGTCCAACCTTGCATACCAGGCTCTAGGAGCTTGCTTGAGTCCATACAGTGCTTTCTTCAATTTGCACACCATGTCACCTTGATCTGATAACTTAAATCCTTCTGGTTTTTCAATGTAAACTTCTTCTAGCTCTCCATTCAAGAAGGTAGACTTCACATCCATCTGGTACACCTTGAAATCTTTGTGAGTAGCAAAAGCTAAAAACATTCTTATAGCTTCAATCCTTGCCATAGGAGCAAAAGTCTCTTCAAAATCTATGCCTTCAACCTGAGAATATCCTTTGCATACCAGTCTTTCTTTGTTTCTTACCACTTCACCACTTTCATTCATCTTGTTTCTACAGACCCATATTGTTCCAATCACATTCTTATCTTCAGGTCTAGGAACCAATTCCCAAGTTTGATTTTTCTTTATCTACATCAGCTCTTCTTCCATGGCTTTTACCCAACTTTCATCTTTGCAGGCTTCACTTATAGTATTAGTTTTAGGTTCAATCTATGAAATTAAGCAATAGTTCACCTGATCCTCTGTAACTCTTTTCCTTGTCAATACCCCTTTGCTTTTGTCACCAATAATTTGATCTTCATAATGATTAATTCTTACATACCTAGGAGTCTTAGCAGATCTTTCCTAGACCTTTTATTCTTCACCATTTTCTTCTTTAGCTTGACTATCCTTTTGTTCCTATTCCACCTTTTCTTTAATGACTATGACAATAGGTTCATCTGATTCATAACCTCTTAGATCTGATGTTATTTCTTTCTCTTCATCAACCTTCACTTTAGCTCTTTCAATGACCTTCTTCAATCTCTTGTTATAGCACCGGTAGGCCTTACTCTTAGTAGAGTATCCAAGACAAATACCTTTGACATGGACTCTATTTTGAGTGTAGATAGCGGTGTGTATAGCTTCTCTCCAATATACTTCTAGTAGGTTAGCCTCCATCATCATTGACCTAGCAGCCTCTTGAACTGTCCTGTTCTTTCTTTCAAAAACTTTATTTTTCTCAGAGTCCTAGGAGCAGACAACTGTCTCTTTATCCCATGCTCTTCATAGAAAATGTTAAATTCATTTGATGTAGACTCACCTCCTCTACCATACCTTAAGCATTTGATCCTTAATTCTAACTCATTCTCAACCATTTCCTTAAAAGATTTGAACTTGTCTAGTGCTTCTGATTTCTCTTTTAGAAAAGTGACCCATGCCATTTTAGAATAATCATCAATAAGCAACATAAAGTACCTATCTCCTTGCAGACTCCTTGTTCTTGTAGGACCACACAGATCTGTATGCACTAGCTCAAGCAATCCAATAGAAAATTATTCTTTGCTCTTGAAACTTGTCTTTGCCTATTTTCCCAGTTGACATTCCTTGCAAATTGTATTGGCACCTTTTACCAGTTTAGGCAAATCTCTCACAACTTGTATTGAGCTTATCTTCACCAAGTTATCAAAATTGATATGACACATCCTTCTATGCCACAACCAACTCTCATATGTCTGATCCAATGAACAACAATCATCAGTTCCCCTCAAGTGATAAATATTACCTCTAGTTTTCTTATCAGTTGCAATCACTATTCTATAGCTTTCCATAATCTTGTATGTATTGTCCTTGAATATCAGATCATACCCTTTATCACACATCTAACCAACACTTAAAAGATTATGCTTTAGACCTTTCACATAGAGAACATCATCTATACTATGCTTGCCATCAAAAGAAATAGATCCTCTTCCACAGATCTTACCAGCTACATTATCTCCAAACCTAACCAATCCACCATCAAACTTTTCCAAACTTAAAAACTTACTTTTGTCACCAGTCATGTGATGTGAACATCCATTGTCAATGATCTATTCATCCTTATCCCTCAACCTGGACAGACAGAGCATTTTCTTCCACTGGTTTTACTTCTTTCGCACAGCTAGTAGGATTAGTAGACACAAGTTCCTCCTTAATAGCAATAAACAAGAATTCATTTGCACTAGTACTATTATCATCAGACTCATCATCTGCTACACCATCATCATCAATATCTCTAACATAATAGCATTTCTTGACAATTCTAGGTCTTCATTCAAATTTCTTACCTCTTTCAATTCTCTCCTGACATTTGGATGCATAGTGATTAATCTTACCACAAGAAAAGCATTTGAATGGTAATTTACCTTTGAACTTACTGGAACCTCTTTGAATTATGTCCATAAAGTTGGCTTCAACCTCATCTAGGTCATCATCAGATTCCACAGCGTATTTTTGATCTCTTGAAGTATTTTCTGAAGTGTTGGCTTTGAAAGCAGTCTCAATCTTTACCAAAGCATCACCAAATTCTCTCATTTCAAAAGCTATAAGTTTCCCAAGCAACTGATCCTTTGAAACCTTTTTCACACTCATAAGCTCTTCAATTGCTACCACCTTGTGACTGTAGGATTTAAGCAATGACCTAAGAATCTTCATCACAACCTCATCCCCATTAGTACTACCTCCAAGACCTTTGATTCGATTGACAATTTAATCAACTGTCTGCATGTAGATAGTTATGTTTTCATCTTGACTCATATTCAGGGCTTCATACTTTGCCTTCAAGTTTTGTAATTTGGCACTCTTTATAGAATCATCTCCTTCATTTAAACTTTTCAACTTTTCAACTTGTCCTAGATCTCATGAGCAGTCTCCAAATCCATAACTTTCACCAAATCATTGTTAGATAAGGCATTTAACAGAGCATCTCTAGATTTTCCATTAAATTCATACTATTTAATTTCATCTTCATCTAATGGACCATTTTGAGGAATAGTATACTTTTTCTTTGTTATCTTCCAGACATTATATCCAAGAGAAATAAGATAACTTTTCATCTATGCCTTCCAAAGGGCATAATTTGTTTGGTTAAATTGCGACAACTCCCTCTTGTACACCATCTCAGATCTACCTCGAGCTGTTAGACTCTTTATTGAGGAACCCTCGCTCTGATACCAATTGTTAAAAAGTGCAAGACAACTGAGAGGGAGGGGGTGAAGCAGTTGTAAACAAAACTTCAAAACCATTAACACATCATCCATTTAATCACTGTTATTGTATTTTAACCATGAAAACATGAAATTAGAAACTGAAACACATTCACATATGAGACACCAAATTTTTATGTGGAAAACCATATAAGGGAAAAACCACAGTGAGTGTTAGCTCACAATATAATATGTAATAACAATACTAAAAATCAGAGGCTCACTACCTTAGGGCTCACTTCCCAAAATGCTCACTACAAATGAAGGGGCTCACTACCAATGGGGTGGCTCACTACCGGTGGGTGGCTCACTACCAAAATTGGTGAACTAAGATAGTAGCATCTACACTATGCCAAAGTTTAGTTCCATTGAAGTACAATAAGTATCCTCTCCTCTGCTCTACTTTTACACTTCACAATTATCTTTTCATTTTCACAACCTCATACAAATTCATGACTTCATTTCATGTTTTTATACAATTCATCAAGCTTGGAATTTACATCAAGGTCAGCATTACAATCATCAACCTTTGGAACAATATCCAAGGTTGACAAACATACATACATCAAGATAGGTCTAGACCTAAATAGATTTGAGAGAGAAAATAATGAATGCGGATCATGCTAGGCCTTAGCTAGGACTCAATTGCAATCTTCCACAAATCAACATGCTTTACAAACTTTGAAGCACAACCGCAACTAGTGAAAACAACCAAGTCGACCAAGACTGGAGTTAACACTAAAACTTTCAAGAACACGCTTCATGCATGATCCAGATTACACTTTGCAGACCAATCAAAAGGTAGGAGCACAATCAAGAGACATCCACAAGCACATTATAATCACCAAGAACATCCGCACAACGTCTAAACATTTTATTCATAAAATTCTTCAAACCGGAGCACTTGAACATCACTGTCGGCCACTATCATAGAGAAAAGATCACTTGTGGACCACAAAATCATGAACCATTTGAACTGAAGGCACACAACATCATTACAAACTTACTTCCAAAACTACAAACTATAAGACTTGAATACGGAGAAGTGCAGAGCGGAATACATTCTCCCTGTCACCACTAAATGCAGAGAAAAATAGTTCACTCTAGTGAACAGAACTTACTCAAATCTTTATACCGGAGGCTCAAACTTGAAACATAGCATCTACAGACATCCCTTAACATTACTTTCAATCTGCAGTCAAAGATATTCAATCTATAGGATATGCAGAGCAAAACACTACACTTATTTGGTAGATAAAGCAATTCTACACTTGTACTAATTTCTCAAATAACTTCCTTCGATGTTGTCCGTAGGTGTTGACATCAATGGCGACACTTACCCCTCATACTTGCAACAACAACATGCTATAGACCATCAACAACATCTCCCCAACATCAGCATTACTTAGTACAACTTTAATTAACATTAAACAAGGCATGACATCTAACCATGAACATCTGCAACATCACTGTTAGTACACCATCATATTATACCATCAACATAAGCATCAATGACATCCCAAACTAAGTGTTGACATCATTGACAACCACATCAGTGACAACCTTAGGTAACATATGTGCAACAATCTCCCCCTTTGGTAGTCATGGCAACACACACCTACTTATTCTCCCCCTTTGACATCAAGGACAAAGGCCAAAGGTCTTTATTTAAATCATCAGCACATTCTCAACAACTACACTTCTCCTTCAAACAATTATACATGCTCCCCTATCAGCAACAACCAACCAACTACCTACTCCCCCTAAGAGGTAGCCACCATTAGTCTAGGAAAAAGATATAGCATGAATTACTCCCCCTGGACAGCTGCACCAACTATGCATCTAGCAAGAAGGAGGGGCAATTACCCTTAACTTCTGCCAAAGATACTCAAAAGTATCCTTTGCAAGAGCCTTTGTGAAAATATCTACAATCTAATCCTTTGTTGAAACATATTCCAACTTCACTTCTTTATTTGCACCCTTCTCTCTCAAAAAGTGATATCTGATTGATATATGCTTGGTTCTAGAATGCATCACTAGATTCTTGTAAATATTGATAGCACTTGTATTATCACACAAAATAGGAATAGGCTTATCATATTGTATCTTGATATCCTTCAATGTTTGCTTCATCCACAACACTTGTGTATAGCAAGATGCTACAGTAATATACTCTGCCTCTACAGTTGATAAAGATACTGAATCTTGTTTCTTACTATGCCATGAAACCAATATGCTTCCTAAAAAGAAAGCAACACCACTTTTACGTTTTATATCATCAACACAACCAGCCCAATCAGCATCAGTGTAAGCACTCATATCAAAATCATTACCTCTTGGATACCATAAGCCATAATCTGAAGTTTCCTTCAAATATCTCAATATTCTTTTTACTACCTTCTCATGAGTTTGCATAGGATTAGCTTGATATCTGACAACCAAACATACTGCATGCATAATATCAGGTCTAGAAGTAGTCAAGTACAATAATCCTCCAATCATAGATCTATAAAGAGTCTGATCAACCTTAGGTGACTCATCAGCCTTGCTCAAGTGACAACCAGTTACCATAGGAGTGCTTACTAGTTTTGAATGTTCCATTCCAAATTTCTTCAACATCTCTCTAACATACTTAGCCTGAGAAATAAAGATACCATCATCTAGTTGAGCAATTTGAAGCCCAAGGAATAAAGACAACTCACCAATCATAGACATCTCAAACTCTTTCTGCATCTCTTCTGCAAACCTCTTACACATATTATAATCTCCACCAAATATGATGTCATCAACATATACAACAACTATCAAAATCTTGTCTTCCTCTACCTTAATGTAAAGATTACTATATACAGTACCTTTCTTGAAACTTTGCTGAAGTAAATTCTTATCCAACTAAACATACCATGCTCTAGGAGCTTGCTTAAGTCCATACAAAGCTTTCTTGAGTCTGCACACCATGTCTAGATCTTCTAATAGTTGGAAACCATCTAGTTGCTCAATGTAGTCCTCTTCCTCTAAATCACCATTCAAGAAGGTTGACTTGACATCCATCTAATAGACCTTGAAGTTCTTGTGAGCAGCAAAGGCAAGAAACATCCTGATTGCCTCCATCCTAGCTACCAAAGGCAAAGTCTCCTCAAAATCACTACCTTCAACTTGTGAATAACCCTTACACACCAATCTTGCTTTGTTCCTTACAACTTCACCATCTTCATTCATCATGTTCTGAAACACCCACTTTGTTCCTATAACATTCTTATCAGCTACTGTAGGAAGCAATTCTCATGTCTAATTCTTTTCTATTTGATTCAATTCTTCTTCCATTGCCTTTAGCCATCCTTCATCTTTTCTAGCATTAGTAAAGGTTTTGGGATCTACCTTTGACAATAAACACAAATTCACTTGATCACTTGCTTTTGTAAGCCTTCTCCTAGTCTACACACCTTCATTCCTATCCCTAATGATCTGAACTATTGAATGGTTCCTATGAACATACTTTGCTGGAGTCTTAGGGGTCTTTTTTGATTCTTGCTCCTGTTGATGGTGTTTTTAGCACGCAGCAACGCAGGTAAGATATTAGATACCTCACCTCTCTTGAAAGGAATCCTATCCCAAAACTTTAGAATAGGACTACCCCATGGTTTATATAGCTAGATCTTAGCTCGTAAGATAACTTAGTGGGTATGTTTTAGGTGTTCTAACTAAGGGGACTTACATGCAAGTGTAGGGTTTGTGAAACTATGACAACAAAGTGTGCAAGAACCCTTTTGATAATACAGACTGTGAAGTCTGGAATGTATCAGTGGATAAGCTATATGATGCTACTTGAAAATCCTAAATCTAATCAGGTGTATATTAAGAAAATGCAAAAGATTAAAGGGTAGAGAGATTGAATCCTAAGGACAAATCACAACTGGATTAATACTGCAGATAGACAAACACCCTCAATAAACCACTTTCTATTTAACCAGGCTAAGAAACCACAATGTTGCAAAAAATGATACAATCTTCAAAGGTAACTTATAATTTTCAAATCACATTCATTCATTAAACACCCAATTGCTAAATTCATTAACAGGGTTCAGACTAACCATACAAAGCAACTTACAATCAGCAAGCACAAATGGTATGAACTAGGGTATTCATCACATATCTAAGCATTTATCCATCATTGCAATTGCACTTTATCTAATTTCAGATCAAAATGAACCATGAAATCTAAAATAAGATAACACAGAAACACAATTTTCCAGCAAGCTGTAAAACCTATTTTGTATTGATCAAAATTTTGGCAAAGTCTCAACAATTCATCATCAAATCTTACTTACAAAGAGAGAAAATGATCACCCTTTTATAGAGGGATGAGCATACTGAGTTTTTGAAGGAACAGTGGAGATTTACTCAACACTAAGGGCTGAGATTACATTGTATTTAATTTGGGTCAGAAATTTGGTACATTCACGAGCATAGCTGTCTTATAAGAAAAAGACAAAATCTAGTTTTACAATGCATTGGATGAAACAAAATAGATTCCCATTAGATTGCTAATAATAGCAAATTCATTTCCCAAGACAATATAATCATAGAAAAATGAGTGCCAATTTCTAGGAGCATTGATCAAGCTAGCTGGGTAGTCATGTGGCCACTGAGTCAGCTTGTTGCTTGTCATCTTTATCCAAATCTACTTTGTATTTTTCTGTTTCTCTATTTCTATAGGTCAAAAATGCCTCCAATGTTGGATTTATGTCAGCTAGTTGAGGATCTTTAACAAAGTCAACTCTGAATTTGACAGTATCAACCTCACAAGATAATTTGTTGTATACAACAGACTTGGACCTTTTGTTTTTCCTAAATTCCTTGAACTGCATCCTTAGATCAATGATTCTATCCAAATCCTCCACTCTACAAGGTGGTGAATCTCCTTGCATGAGCAAGTTTAATTTCTCCTTACACTCCTGAGTGTCTATTGGGGTGGTATCACCAAGAATCATCTTTGTTGTTGCCCGAAGCATACCATTCAGACTGTAGATTACTTTCAAAAGTTGGGCCTTGGCTGGCTCTGACATATTTCTAGCTTTATAAAAAATTTCTCTTCTCAAGCTTATCATTTCAAGCCAATGCTCTGGCATATGTAATCTTTCTTTAGTCAAAATGTTCTCTTCTATCAAAACTTCTTCTAAAAATTTGCTCATTACCAAGACCTAGGGATGAATGTTAGAATAATATTCATCATAGTTGTTGTAGTCATCAGTGACCTCATCCCATTCTACTTTCAAAGCACAAAAATCTTTATGAAGATCAACAACTTTGTCAATTATTTCACATCCCTCATCATATACTTTGTGGTACCATTTTTCTATATCTGTAGCAGTGACTTTAACATTATCAAAATCTTCTAATTCCTGCTTAGAAAGGAGAGAAGGCACCAATGTTGTTCCACCATCTGACTCTGAGGGCTTTATTAAATATCTGATACATGTCTGAAGCTCCTCATTCTACTGCATAAGCTGTTACTTTGTCAATTTATCTTTGTTTATTCTATCTAGAATGCTGGATACTGAGTCTTTGAATTCCTCTACAACTTGGGCCTTGGATGTTGGACCTAAGTTGAGAGTTGTAACAGTGTAATCTCTAGGTCTTACATCCTATTTGTTGGAATGTGTTGGTGGAACATCAACTTCTGCAATGCGAGAACCAAAAGCATCTTTGTATATTCTTGATTGTATCATTGCTTTCTTCTACTTCTTTGGCTTCTCAATTCTAGCCAGAAAATTATCCAGATCTTGCTCTACTACTTCTACTATAGAAGATTGATTATTGAGTCTCTGTTGGAGCAAGTTCGGAGCAACTAAAGAATGTCCTAGAGAGCCAATGTAGTTGTCCTCATTATTCAAAGAATCTGAATGAATTGTATCCTCTACATTTGTATCCTTGTCCTTATCATCTTGAGGATCCTCACTATTTACTGCATCTACCTTTAGAGGAATTTTGGTTTGTCCAGTTGTTGCAGCCCCTCTGTCATCTCTTGCCCTGTAGTATCTACCACAATACTATCTACAGCTTCCTCTGATGGACTATCATCCAAATGGACTACCTCTATTGTGCTAGGATTAGTTGGAGGGTCATTTATTAAGTCTTCAATTACAACCTCCTTCTCTAATACAATATTTAATTCAGCACATACTTTCTCAATCCTAGGTAGTAGGGGCACTTGAAGTGAGATAGGCATTGGTACCTCCTTTGAGTCATGGAAAGGTTAGGCCAGAGAGTTATTGATAGTAGCAAAAGAATTAGTAGCAGATGTAGGAAAATATACCTGTGATAGGCTTGCAAATGCTAAAAAACCTAAGGAGGAATGGAAGGAGATGAAAACATGGAGGAAATGACAAGGGGAGTGGTTAGGTTGAGAGTTTGCAGGGAGAAGGAAGATGGTGAAAGAATAGTGGAGATGGGAGGTAGGGAAGAGGCAACAAGAGGTGGAAAGGTAAGTGAAGAAGAAAGTGAAATGGAAGGTGAGGATGTAGAGGAAAGAGGAAGGCTGATAGATGAAAGGGATGGGGAAGATGATGAGGTGGAAGAGAAGGATGGAATGGAGATGGAAGACACAAAAGGTGAGGAAGAGATGGATGGAATGGTAGAAGGTATGGAAGGGATGGGTGGAGGAAAAGAGGAAGATACAATTACTAGTGATGGAGGAGGTGTAAGCATAGTAGGGGTAGCAGAGGAAGTTGAGGACACATTGATAGTTTGGGCAAGAGCAGTGGAAGCAACAAGAAGTGTTACATCTACAGAGGTGGTTTGTGGCAATGGTGTATTTTGTTGTCCTCTCATTTTCTTTGACTTGGAAGACTCCCCTGCTCCACTAGGCATATTCTTTCTCTTGGAGCTCCTTGTCCTGATTAGAGACTAAATATCCTTCTTTTGCTACTTTGGAGGCCCCTTATCTACCTTAGATTTTCCCTTGTCCTAAAGAGGGAGATCATCTTCCATTGCTTCACTATCTATATCTTGAATTTCTCCTCCTATTGCACCTTGTACTAGTTCCTCATTTGTCTCTATTTCTATTGGCTCATCTTGTTCATCATCACTGAGCCCATCTTGTCTTTGTTGTGCATAGGTCAAGGCTACCCTTACCTCTATCAATCTAGTAACCTAGTCCCTGACTGAAATTCTACTAAATCTGATAGGTTGTTTCATCACCTCCTCCAAAGAACTCTCTTCCACTTCAGCCCAATTAGGAGGTGGAATAGGTTGTCTAGAAAGATTGCCCTCCATGCTTCTTGTTGCACCACATTGTCATCATCAACTAATTGATCAGTCACTACTATAATATTGAATATTCTTATATAATCTAGGGACACCCTAGAACATTTTTTCCTTATCACTTCATGTTCATCTAGGCAATTGGCCCAAAAGTCTTCCAAATGCTCCTTATGGAACAACCTCTTGCTTACATGCCTTTCAATTGTACCAAAAGGGTCAAAATGGGTTCTAGACTTATAGAGGTTCAGATTTAGCATTTGGAATTCAGTATCTAAATACTTAGTTGACCCTATAGTCATACATGAAAAGAGACCCCTGCCCAAGAGTATGGGAAACTTTATAGAAGCTCTATGCAGATGCTTCAACTTCTCAGTACAAGTACACAACTACCTTATCAACTCTAGGAGCACTACCTTATCAGTTGGATACTTAGGTAGCTTATATGGTGCTCCAATAAAACCTTGAATCCTGAGGTAAGTGAACTTGGGGAATTGGATGTACCACCTACCATATGTTTGTACTACATTAGTGGCTTCCAAAGATAATCTTCTTGACATGTCCCCTTGCAACATTCTTGTAATGTACATTGTGAATGCATCATTAGCTCTTTTGTAGTGCACAAGTGATTGGGAGACCTCTAATTGAGTATAGAACTCATACACCCTGACTTGTCCTTCTGCATTTCCTACTTCTCCCAGTTTGGACAGGCCAGGATAAACAAAGTTTCTTGCCAACATATACACAACATAAGAAGTCCATCTGAACACTTTGTCTTGATTTAAGACCACAAAGGCCTCATGAATGTTATTACTCAATATTTGGGCCCAATGTATCTTCATTTCTCCTTTCAAAATCTCTTCAATATATGTAAACAACCAACCTTCAAAAGTTGGGGGAGAAGGCAATCCCATAATCCTACTCAAAAGGGTGACCATATCACCTATTTCCTCCTTGAAGTCACTTCTGTATAGCACATGAGGAAGTTTAGATAGTTTTATTCTCTTTTGTTTCATCCATTTATCACTAATTATCCTTCTACAAGCATCAAGACCTTGTTCATACAATTTCCTGGTATTCTCCTTTCTTAACACTGTCAAAGTTGGGGCAGGGGAAATATCGAATGCCTCAGCAAGATCTAGTATAGTGAAATTTGCCACTACTCTGCCATCTTGGGTCACCACTATCCTTGTCTATGGGTGATATCTCTCTCCACAAGCTATAATTAGCTCTAGGCATTGCACTAAAGTAGGGAAAGTAGCAGCTTGTGTAATTCCATTTTCTCTTATCATTCTAGCCCACTCTATTGGGTTCAGTCCAAAGACCGTCAATCTGAAGTCATCTAGGTCTATATGACCTAGGTCAGTATCTCCAATGTTGTTCCAAGCTGAGGTGACCTTACTAATAGGAGTGATCCCCTTGAATTTGTACTTCATGTTGGTAGCTCTAGTAGACATCTATCATGTAAGCCAAAACTCTAATGAATAACCTCTTCAAAATACTAGCTAATTGGCCTAGACCTAAGTTTGAAGATGTTAAACAGTCTATGAGGTATCAAGAAGCATGTACTAATTGTTTTCCTTCATTATTTTCCTAAGTGTAGGGTCCAAGACCAAAAAGCGAGATTTTAACCCCTTATAGGATATACTAGCAAAATAATCAAATTGCTTAACAAAATTCATGATCTATCATTCATAATCCATTATTATTACCTAAGGAGACATAAGATATGCATTCAAGTACATTCCTTAGTCATTTCATTGATCTAATATCATGAACTAAAGCTATTGCAGTGATTAACGGACTTTTGCCCTGCTGCCAGATATAACAATGAAATTGCAATAATCTATGCTCAAATCAATATTCAATGTTCTTTAAAGCATAATCAAACTAGTAGTCATGATAAATAAATACAATTCAATTTGAATCCATCATACAAACCAAATTAGCCCTTTGGAACAAGTCTCACAGCTCAATTTGTGACAAGGCAGGGCTTTTGGTCACTACTGGACAAGCAAGCTTTTGAGCCCCTGTCAGATTCGTGAGGAATTCCACTCCTATAGGATATATGTAGCAGGCCTTCTTTTTAGTGCTAGCACTGAGTGTGAAGAAATTGTGGAAGTTGGCAAGGAAATGGGTTGGTTCTGGATAGCGGGTATTTCAAGGCCTACCAGACATGTCTCACAAGGGCACCTTTTAGTGCTAAGCCCCCGACGAAGTGAAAAACCTCCTAGTGGGATTTTCAAAGGGTACTAGATAGAGAATGATTTAGGTCCTACTGGACATGTCTGGTAAGGAGTCATTTTAGCACAAAGGGTTTAGACTAGTCCGAGCGGGGAAAATGACCTCCAAGGGATCAATGAAGAAAACCAAGGGTGCCAGACATGTCCAGTACCTACATAAAGTAGTGTAAAAGCACCCCCAAAGGCCCTAAAGCAAAAATCTTCTAAGTATTACATCAATCCCTTGTACGTAAATTGCGGGGTTTATATTTTAAACCTAGGGCATTCTGATCTTAGGAAAATTTTAAAGTTATCATCATTTACTCGTACCCTACTTCAAAACCTACCCTATTCTTGACTTAAACAATGGGTTTAACATACTTAATTTACCCTCTTAAACTCTAAATCTCTATGACGAACCTAGAAATGAATCAATAAAGGCACAAAGTATTTCGTAGGTGCAAGCAAATAAAATCAATAAAGACTCCCTTGCTAAATAATACAGGCATTCACATCCAATTCAAATGAAATTCAAGGCTAGGGAAATCAAACCAACCTTAAAGTAATGAAAACAACAAGCACTCAGTTGGCTGAGGAAACAAAATGCATTCAAATCTACCTAAATTACGAAGGAATCAATCTACTACAGAGGTCGTCCTAGTTTACCACAGGGTCGCAGAGCTCAATCCGCAAGAAGATATGAGTGCAAATGGTGGTCATTTGGCATATTTAGCCCTTTTAAACCTCTTCGGTGCTTGACATAAATGCTTTGTTAGTGACAGATTGTTGCTCATCCAGCCGTAGAAAGCAGGAATTTCAAAGGATGTAGGACATACAAAGGAATTTGACTCTACTGGACATGTCTGGTAAGGGCAATTTTTAGTGCTTGTCAAGTGATGCATGCAAAGCCCACTATCCTTCAGTGTTTCAAGTTTAAGCCTTTGGTGGGGCTTTCGGTGTCTACCAAATGTGTTTGGCAACCTTTTATTTTAGTACAAAGTCTGGCATCCTACTCTTTTAGCACAAAGTCTAATGAAAGCATTCTGATGCTAATATCTAGTAGAACTAGATATTAACGCAAATGAATTAAGGGGACTGATACTTTGACCCCAATGTCATCAAATAACCTCAATCACCTCAATTTCAAAAGTCAAAAAGATATTCAACCAAACCAAATTGTCCAAATTGAAATAAAACCATCAAATCATTAGAATTTCATCCTCCCTCAAACAAGAACATCAACATTAAAACCAATCTAAAAGTGAAAAAAGGGGGTCTCCATTTGGCAAAATGGGGTGTGTGTGCAAGGTACAACAATGCCTTCTCTTCTTTCTCCTATTCTTCTTCTTCTTCAATGCAGGGAGGTGTATAAAATCCACAAACCTCTAGTTCTTATGAGATCTGACACAAATCTTTATCTAGCTTAACATTTGTGCTTTCAATCATCCTTCCCAATCTCTTGTTGTAGCATCTATAGGCCTTGCTTCTAGCTTAGTAACTAAGAAAGATCCCTTCATCACACCTTGAATCAAACATTCCAAGGTCTTCTTCATCTCTCCTAATGTAGCATTTTCTACCAAATATCCTGAAGTATTTGACAGTGGGAGGTCTTCCATACCATAGCTCATAAGGGGTCTTACTGCTATTGACCCTTAATTGTACTTTGTTAAGCAGGTAGACAACAATGTGAACTACTTCCTTCCAATACATATCAGGCAGATCTGCATCTTTCAACATTGCCCTAGCCATGTCTTGCACAGTCTTATTCTTCCTTTCCACAACCCTATTCTATTGAGGGGTCCTAGGAGTAGACAAATATCTCCTAATACCATGATCTTCAAAAAAAATTTCAAATTCATTTGAAGTAAATTCACCTCCTCTATCAGATCTTAAGTATTTGATCTTAGCATTCATTTCATTCTCAACTTTTGCTTTGAAAATCTTAAACTTATCAAAGGCTTCTAATTTTTCTCTTAAAAAAGTAACCCAAGTCATTCAAGAGTAATCATCAATAAGCAACATGAAATACCTTTCACCTTGCTGACTCTTTGTTCTTGTAGGTCTGCATAGGTCTGTGTGAATTAGCTCCATTAGTATTGTAGAAGAACACTCCTTGCTCTTGAAATTTGTCTTTGTCTGCTTTCCCATTTGACATTCCTTGCATAATGTGTTTGCAGGCTTGGTTATCTTAGGCATATCTCTCACCACATGAGTAGAGTTGATCTTCACCATATTGTCAAAGTTGATGTGACCCATCCACTTGTGCCACAGCCAACACTCACTAGATTGAGATAATAAATAGATTCTTCCATTTACCTCCTTTAGATGATAGATATCTCCATATGTCCTAGTAGCTTCTATAACTAATATTTTGGACCCTTCTTTCCTAATCTCACAACCTTTGGCATGAAATGTAAGATTCTATCCTTTTCTACACATCTGACTATCACTAAGGAGATTGCGATTTAGCCCTTTGACATAGAGGACATCCTCAGTCTTGTTCTTTCCATCAATAGTTATAGCACCCTTTCAACAAATTTTTACTAACTCATCACCACCAAACTTGATAGCTCCACCATTCCACTTCTTAAGGCTGATGAACTTCCCCTTGTCACTAGTCATGTGGTTAGAGCAACCAATGTCAATTACCCAAGCATTTGCTTCTACTTTTGCATGAAAGGAAGTCCACACAACCATTGATTTTTCATTATCTTTGTCAGCCTTCAAGGTACCAGACTTCTTACATTTTCCAATATCACTCTCTTTGTCACCAACTTTCAAGGCCATGAAAAGTGTTTCATCATTTGAATCATCATAATCCTCATCTTCTGAAGAATAGTTGTTCTACATGGAATAAAGACTTCTTTTGAACTTCTCTCTTTTGTTGCTATCCCCTGATCCTTTAAAAGGACATTTAGAGGAAAAATAACCAATTCTCCCACAATTGAAGCACTTGAAAGGTAACTTACCTCTGTATTTGCCAGTGCCCTTCTTCAATCTTCTCACAAAATTTGCCTCTACCTCATCAAGGTCATCATCTTGATCAGCTACTTCATCTTCTATCTTCTTACTGACTTTGAATATTGCTTCCTTCTTTGAAGCATCTTTGTCAAACTCTCTCATTTCAAAGGCTATGAGAGTACCAAACAATTGATTTATTGAATAGGTATCCAAGTCTGTAGATTCCTTAATAGCAAATACCTTATGACTGTAAGATTTAAGGAGAGATCTTAGAACCTTCTTCACAATCTCATTTTCTTTCACTTCTCCACCAAGACCTCTAATGCCATTAACTACTTCATCCACCTGGAGCATATAACTAGCAATATCTTGGCAGGGTCATCCCACAATAATGGGTTACACTTTTTGGCCAACCTTGACATTGAAATTAACATTTTAAACTAAATCTTCACTTTCTGACACCTATAGCAGTTAAACCGTTAGAAATTTCAAGATGATGTGAACTAGTGATTTGTGAGATTTTGTTTGTAGATTCTAAATATATATTTTTTAAAAAAATTGGAGCTAAATTGTAAATTTTTTTTAATCTCCTTTGACAACTAGTTTTTAATAGTAAACGACATTTTTTTAAAGTGATGTGTATTCCGTAGCACATAACCTTTTTTTTACGAAGGATAAAATTCTGATTCTTTTGAATTTAGATTGGTAACACCAATATATAGGGCATGCATTTGGTTTCATAATGTTTTGTTGAATATTCTTTTTTTAATTAAGTTTTGAAGTCAAACCAATTATAATTTAGGCATAGGCGTACTCCATAAAACATAACTTTTTTTGTATGTATCAAAATTCAATTTTTCTTTTTTTTGTTGAAACAAGGACATCAATACCTAGGGCATATATATTTTTTAGAATTTTGTTTCACTAATTTACTAATTTTCCATGTGTGTAGAATAGAAAACTTGATGTTCGGTGAAAAACCTACATTCACAAGAAATAAAAAATAAATATAATAATCAAATTAAATATATTTAAAATTATACTTTTTGGAAAGCTTATAATAAGGACTACATACTTACAAAACATAAATTTTAAATGAATTCATTTGATCCCCCAAAAGGTAAATCAAAAGTGGTTTTTTTTCAGCATTTTGATAGTTGTAGAGGAGACTCCATTATAGGTATGGTTTAAAACTACCGGGGTTCTATCCAAGGGGGTTTGAATCTAAGGGGGTTTGATCAAACCCTCTTTAATTAAAATCCTTTAATGGAACCTTTCAAGGATTAAATCATTATATTTTTTAAAAATATGTGATTTCAACAAAAATCAGGATGCCCCAGAAAGTGTAACCCATTATTGTGGCAGCACCAAACATCTTCTACCATCCTCAAGGTCTCAAATTTGCTCTTGAAGATTTAAATCTTGGCTTGCTTAACTTATTATCTCCTTCATAAATGCTGCTAAGTTTTTCCCAGACATTCTTAGTAGAACTGAAACTCATTATCCTCAAAAGTTTTGAATCAGCTGGCCCACTCATGATAGCATTATTTGCCTTGGCATTGCTCTCATAGGCTCTTATCTCAACTAGATTAGTTGGACGAGTAGCAGGAACAACATAACCATCTTTGATAGATTGCCAAACACTAAACCTTAGAGAGGATAGATAACCTTCCATCGTTAGCTTCCAAAAGGTGTAATTTGTTCCATCAAATTTAGGTGCCTTGTAAGATCCATCATGTACCATCCTAGACCTTCCTCAAGTGGTTAAGCTCCTTTTGAGGAAATTGGCTCAGATACCAATTGTTGAACATACACTAGAATAATGATAGTGGGGTGAATCAATATTCAAACAAATCTCAAACCCTCTGGAGCAAACTGAAACTTCATCTTTACAGCATTGACAGAAATATAAAAGATCAACACAATGCATAACACCACATAACACCAGATATACATGGAAAACCCCAAATGGGAAAAACCACAGTGAGAAAACCTGCTAGGAGCTACTATCCTAATTCAACCTCACAAAAGAATCATAGTTACAACTTTGTTTTAAGGCCACAACCCAAGGAAGCTACTACTCCCTGTATAAAGGTTTTAGGGTCACTCCCAAGGAAGCTACAACTCCCTGTAGACTTTGTTTTAGGGCTTCAACCCAAGAAAGCAATTACTACTTGAACTAAGAAAAAACTTAAAAAATATTACAACATGAAAGTCCTTCTACTATCTGAATCTAATAATGAAGCTCAATCCTTTTGATGATTGCAATTTAGCTTTGACAAATTTTGTAACTTCTTAAAATGTCTTCTTTGTAGCTTACTGACTCACTGCTTTCATCCTTCACAAAGTTTTGCCTTTGGCTTACTGCCTCCAACAATCAGTTACGCACACTCTTCACTTCCCTTCTATCTCAAAAATATATTCAGGATGAATCCAAACAAGATCTATTACTTCTCTTTCTCTTTCAGTCGCACATCATAATGCATTACACATCCACATTCGACTTGTCACACTCACACTTGCAATCACACCTCACCTAGATCAACTAGGTTTACAATATATGCATGATATTACATTGATTACTTTACATGTTGGCCAAAGACAACAAGAATATTACAATTACACGCCATCCAAAGATCAAACAACATGAAACATGTAGAGGGCAAGCCCTAAAATGAACTACACGTAACACCTGGAAGAGAAACATGCATTGCAGATTCCAACACATGCTTAACCTAGTCCTAAACACCCTGCATAGCATCGGCCTTCAAAGAATAACATCCGCACACTTCACACATTTGAAATAGGTCAGCCTTAAGAAAGAAAATATGAAGCTTGTAGCATGTCAGCCATTACAACTTGGTGGTACTCATGGAAGATTAAACATTACTTGTACTTCTCCTAGATGAGTTGACATGACCCATACAACATTTCCAAACACTCCTTGAACTCTGCACAATAAAGACTTTGTGGTGTACACCTTCAACATATCTCAATCAGCTAAGCTAAAGCATAACCCAGCAACACCTTTATGCCAACCACAACCTATTCTGAAGAAACTAGAAAACACCTTGCGGAGCAATAAGAAACATCAAAAGATCCTTAGGATCATTCTCCATTAGCTAATTCACCACTTCATACACCAACAAGTTGGCACAAGCCAACAGACACTAAAACTAGCCACCGGAAATACAGTCCTGCACTCTATCACTTACAACTTTCTCTGCGGAGGGACAAATGATATGAAACTTTGAATGTAGCACCTTCATAGCACATTGAACTTAACTTCTGAACCGCATGACCATATCTTCAAAGGCAAAGGAATGCAGAGCATTCTCCCAATTAGTCTTCAAGGCAACTTCCTGCAGCAGAAACCTCCACCAACATCCAGAGACCAGAGCCTTCTTGTAGCAACACATACTTCCTTAGGAACAACAGGAGAGAGCATACAACATGCTATAGACCATTAGCAACAACTCCCCAGCATTAGCATTACTTCTAATCCTCATCTTAATGCTTCTGAGTCTCATCTTAATATATCATCTCTGGTGACAGCAAACATACTCAATACAACTTTAATTGACATTAAACAAGGCATGACATCTAACCATGAACATTAGCAACATCACTATTAGCACACCATCATAGTATACCATCAACATAAGCATCAATGACAACCCAAACTGAGTTTTGACATCAATGACAACCTTATGTAACATATGTGCAACACCAACAACACATGGCATGCATCCATTGGAATGACATCACACCATATTCATCCTTATAAGTCTTTCCTATGGAAAACATAATTAAAAACCTCTTAACAATAGTGACTTCATTTTCCTTTTTGAACCATGAAATGCGATAAGGATGGGGATGTTTTCATAGTGTAGATTTAGTTTATCTACCATTTCTCTAGAAACCATATTTTCACAACTACTACTATCAATAATAACTCAGCATACCTTTCCTCCTAAGGTGCACCTAGTTTGAAAAATATTGGTTCGAAGCCACGAATCATTGCAACCTTTAATTTGTTTTTCTCCTTTTCTAGAATCACCATTGCTCTTCACATTATGAGATTCTCACCCACATCTGATGGAACCTCTAGTTCTACCCCTTCTCCTTGATCCTCAACTTAAACCAAGTTCAACATGTGTTTTCCTACTTGTTTCCTTTCTTGCATGTGATAGTTTGGATATTCAAATGCCCTAGGACCCTCTTCACCACACCTATAACAAATGAAAGGTTTTCATGGGATTTCCCATCCTCTGCCATCACTGTAACCTCTACCCCTCTAAAATCCTCTTCCTCTTTGTTGACTTTGAGGATCTTGTCAGATATCTTCTAATTTCTTTGTTCCTTGGGATGATTCCCCCCAACTATAATTCAAACCACCTCATAATGGAGATGATGTCCCTCTCCTTGCTCTTCTATTCCTTTGAAAATATTGTCTACTTTTCTTTTCTTCTGCCTTTAAAGCTAATTATCATGTCTCTTCCATATTGTTAACCCTATGCATGCTCAATTCATCTTGAATAGAGAATTTTAGGCCATTTACATACCTTGCAGCCATCTATTCATCAATTTCTTGATGTTCCACATGAATGGACAACTTGTAAAATTCATTTGTATAGTCTTGCACAGTAGATAAGCTTTGTTTCAAATTTTGAAATCTATGAAAAAGAGCTTGTGCATAGTCTACAAGCAAAAATTTGTCTCTCAACTTCTCCATTTTGCTCCAAGCCTTGATTTTAGTCTTTCCCTTTCTAGTTTTTTTCCTTTTGCAGATGATCCCACCAGATCATTGCATGACCCTTTAACTTGGTGCATGCAAACTTCACCTTCTTTTCCTCTGTCATAGTCTTCCATTCAAATAATTTCCCCATGTCGTTCAACCAATCTATCAACTCCTCTGGTTTGAAACTACCTATATACTCATAAACTTCAATTTTAATCCCATCATTTTTTCCTCTAAATCTTTGAGCATCCTTTCTTCAAAAGTTAGGAGCTCTAATTGTGCTTCCTCTTCAGCTTCTACATGTTGATCTTCATCTCCTTGGTCTATTTCTTCATCAGAATCATCTCTTCCTAGTCTCAATCTCTGATTGCCTATCATACCTGCAATTTCTTCTACTTGTCTTTGTAGATTTTGCATATCCTATGCATCTAGGCAAGACCTGCTCTTCCTCTTCCTCTCCTAGCCATCTTCCTGATCTAATACCAGATGATGTAACCAAACTTCACAGCATAAGATTCAACACTATTATTATTGCAACAAGATCCAGAAACTCAAAATTATTTTCAAATTATCCTTCTCATTCCATTCCATCATGCTACAACTGAAAATAAATACCAAATTTATACAAAAATGAAATTACCTTTTCTGGCAGATTTTTGCAACTTTCTAAAATTGTCATTTTTGGTAACTTCACATCCATATCTGTATGACCATGAAAATTTCCAATTATTTGAAACTAACTAAAAGATGACTAATCATCAACTTTTTAATCTAATTGCATATAGAGTTAGGAAACTAATTAGAAAACAACTTGGAAAAAACCTAAAAAAATTATTAAAACCTCATTTTGAGGCCCTAGATGATCAAAAAAGGTCTCAAAAAAGTGTCAAAATGGTGACCTACCTAATTTACCAATTAAGTGGGATTTTCAATAAACTCTTCAAGATGCATCTACCCACCAAATTTCAGCTCCCACAAAGCCCCGAGTCAAAAGTTATGACCTCTAGAAGTTCCTGCATCAATTCAGCAATAACATTTTTATTTATGCCCATCCCCAACATCGCTTCTTTCTACTTTAATTGGTGAATACGTTCCATTGTTTTTATCATATACACAGTCCCAAAACACCTTTTTTAAGTCTTCTCTTGAATGACAAAATGGGCATCTAATGGGTTGGATTACAATGCCTTTCAATCTATCTCCTATAGGCAATTTATAGTGTAAGATTTTCTAGGCTATGATTTGAGCATTTGCACTAGCTTTAGACTTCCAAATTTGTGTGCTCAATTTGGACCAAATCTTTTCACTAAATTTACACTGCCATTTGAGATTCAATCTAGGGTTTAAAGGAACACCAGGCAGGAGTTGAATGTAAATTTTCTTCAAGGGGAAGGCATTGAAATGATAACAGGCTAACCATCTCCAGTCTTTGAAAAAACTGCATGGAATAGGAGTACGCATTTTCATGGATAGCTCCATCATAACCAAAGATTGAACAAAGGTGATAAATTGTTCAACTCTGCTATTCAAACCAAAGTTTCTTTGAAGGTTATGCTATGAAATCCAGTTTGAAACAAAGTAAAATCCCACATGTCGCCAAACTGTCACACACCTTTTTTAAACAAGTAATATGCCTCTTTATGAAAGGTAATGGAAATAGGCTTGCCTTGATAAGTAATGAGTTTATTACACCATATGGATGAAGATGTAAAACTAAATCCATATTGTAGGGAGGCTTCTCTCCACTCTAAAAACTGACAAACATGTTGCCAGTCTTTCCAAATGGATTGCAAAGGTGAAGAGGCTCTAATTTTGAAAAAATAGGCAAGAAGAATCTTATCCCACCAATTTATGGCCTACCACTTACCATGAACAAAAGCAGAGTTGATTCTATGATGAACTAATATCTTCCAAGGTTCATCACCCCGACTAGCTCTAATGATCCATTTAGCTAATAAACAAATCCCTTGGGTTTTGGGATCAATAATTCCCAAACCACCTTTCTTATTTAGTTGTATGTAATGTGCCTAGGATGTATATTTAAAACCAACATCGTCGCCCCATTTGGTCTAAAGAAATTGATGAATAATTTTGTTCAAATCTTCATAGCCTTGTTGGAGGGCATCCAACAAGAGGAGTAATAAACATGAGAAGCAAGAAAGATTCTATTAACAACTTGGATTTACCCAGCCAATGATAGAAACTTGTTACCCCAATTAATTTTTTTTTCTTGATTCTATTAATAAACTAGTTCCACATATCTAACAAGGAAACTCCTATTCCAAATGGTATACCAAGATACCTTGTAATGTCTCCATGCTTATTTGTCTCCACTCTTTAGGTATCCAATATGGAAAAGGCCCAGATTATATCATCAAGAACTCATTTTTATTGTTAGCTAGTTGTGATCTTGACACTAAGCAATATAGGTTCAATATATCCAAGGTGTTATTAATTTCTACTTCAGAATTTTGTAGAAAAAACAAATTGTCATAAGCAAAATGAGAATTAATAACAGCCACATTCTGAGGAATTGAAATCCCTATTATAAGCTACAACTGATTAGCTTTTTGTAAAAGATAACCCAAAGCATCAGCAGTAAGGACATATAGGAATGGTGACAAAGGGCATCCTTATCTAATGGATCATTGAAGAGGCAATGAATTAGTTATAGAGTCATTGACAATAATTTGAGTGCTTGCATCATTAAATATCATTTGAATATGTGATATAATTTTGGGACCAAATCTCAACCATTGCAGCATTTTAAGAATAAATCTCCATCGAATTTTATCATATGCCCTATCAAAATCAAGTTTGATCAATACAACATCAAGTGTCTTGATTGTTGGGCCCATTCAAAAGCTTCCCAGGATAAGATTAGATTATTGAGAATGTATCTACCACCAAGAAAACTAGTTTGCTTTTCCCTAACAATGTCTTACACCACAGGTTTGATACAAAGAGCCAACACTTTATCTATGATCTTATTGTTGCAAGTATGGGCCTAACCGGTGTTTTCATTGATGTCAACATACTCCTGTTGCATTGATGATAAGGATTGGATGAGTTGTATGCTGAGGATATTGAGAAAATTAGTCCTATCAGGAACAAAGAAGAACAGTAAAGACAGTAAGGTAAAGATCCTAGCTAAGATGAAGATCAAAGGATGTGCATCAAAGGGTTTGCAAATATGTGTCTTAAGATGATCCAATAAACATTAGAGCGGTTTGCATGAAGATCTGAAGAAGTTATGGCCACTTGAGTAAAACTGGTTCTGATAGATGTTCAGAGGTGACAGAGTGACACAGATAGGTCCGATGAGATCTAGAAATACAATATATTGTTCTGCAGATTTGGTGGAGTGTTTAGGAAGTCAATGTGAATTGACAAATCAATTAGTTCATGGTCTAGAGGTCTGCAAGCATCTATTCCAATATGACAGTGATGATAGACTATGTTCTTGAGGTTCTAGATGAAGGAGAGAATGATTTTAGTACGCAGAAGTAGTGTGGATGTTCTTGGTGATTCAGGCAAGCTTGTGGAGGTATTTGGATTGTGTCCAGTTTGTGTTGGTGGTCTGCATTGAAGATTGAGCTCGTAATTGAAGAATTACTTCTCGATGATGATGTTCTTCCTAAGTCTGGCTGACCGGATAAGTTACACATCCTGCGGATGATCTTGAAAATGTTCTGTGAAGCATGGCGTGTTCCTAAAAGAAGATTGAAGTCTCAGATCTATGTAGCTGACAATGTGTCGATCCACATGAAGTCTTTTGTAATTAGTCAAGTTGTATTTGCTCTGTAAAGTGTGTCGACTTGGATGATTATCCCTAAGTCGATGTCTTGTATAAATAAGAAGTTGTGAAGTCATTTCAAATGCATCTTGGTGGAGATGAGAGTGTGGTAGAGAGGACCAGAGCGAAAGGCAGAGCAGAAGTATTGGGCTTAAATGGAACTGAATCAAGCATGGTAAAGATGCTATTCTTCAGTTCAAGTATGTAATATTTATCATTCTATAGATAGTGTGTCTCCTGTAGGCAGTGGGCGTCTTGTGAGCAGTGTGCTCAGGTAGTGAGCCCTAATTGGCATGTGCCATTTTATTCTTCTTATTCTTTTAACAGAGAATACAATCTTGGGTTAGTCACCCCATGGTTTTTCCCTTAGCCAGGTTTTCCACATTAAAATCTTGGTGTCATATGTGTTAATGTGTTTCAGCTCTTGAATTGTTGCATTATGTTTCCATGATTGATTTATTATTATACTGTTGAATTACAAAGAGGATTTAAGTGATTAATAGGAAAAAAGTTTTGGGACAACTGATTCACCCCCCCTCTCAGTTGTCTGTCTTGAATCTAACAATTGGTATCAGAGATAAGTTCCTCTAAAAGAGCTTAACCACTTAAGGAGATCCAGAATGTCATCCTACAAGAAGGATAGTCTGAGGTTTGATGGAACCAATTACACTCTTTGGAAAAGCCGCATGGAATGTCACTTGCAATGTATGGGAATGCAATACTGGATCATAACTTCAAAGAAGTATGTTCCTCCATAGAATGGTCTAAAAACCGTAGATGAAATTAGAGATGCTGAAAACAATCTTTGGGCAAAAGAAGCTCTTCTAAGTGCCTTATCTGATTTAGAGCTAACAAATGTTGTTGATCTAAAAACTACATATGAGATTTGGGAAAAACTAGAACTTCTGCATGAAGGAGACAAGTATGTTAAATGTGCCAAGCTACAGAGTCTGAAAGGAAAATTCAAAAACCTGAAGATGAGGGAAGATGAAAATATCACTACTTTTATGCCAAGAGTAAATGAGCTTGTTTGTGGTATTAGATGTGCTAGTGGAATCCTGGATGAAGATGAGATTGTTTCCAAAGTTCTCAAATCCCTACCTGCTTCTTACAAATACAAGGTTGTTGCCATTGAAGAATTCAGATCTTTTTCAAATATCACAAGAGATTAATTGGTTCAAAAATTAGCTGCATTTGAATTGGCTGAGTTTGGAGATGCACCCCCCAAGAGTGAATCCGCATTCAAAGATAGTGCCTCTGTAAAAGGCAAACAAAAGTTTGATCTAGGAGAAAACTCTTCAAAGAAACTATCATGGTATGAAAAAGAAAGAAAAGATCTAGAAAAAGATGAAGAAGAAGCTGCTTAACTGGAAGCCCTTATTGCAAAAAGACTGCCAAGAGGATCCAAAAAAATATGAAGGAAAATTGCCCTTTAAATGTTTTAACTGCAATAAGATTGGTCATTTTGCCTCAAGGTGTCTAGAAAGATTTTCAAGAGCAAATCCAAATAGACAAAGATTCCAAAAGAAATGTTACTATGTTCATGAAGACGATGATGATGAAGGAGTAACAGATGATGAATCAGAGACTGGAAACAAATCTGGAAGTGAATGGGTGTTTATTGCCATCAAGGAAGAAGATCCACCCTATGAATCTATCAATCATAAAATGGTAGAAAGAACTCTGGCTGCCCAAGTTGAAGAAAAGGATGACTGGCTCATTGATAGTGGATGCTCCCACCATATGACAAGTGACAAAAATAAGTTCATAGATTTAGAAAGATATGGAGGAATTGTAAAATTTGGTGATAATTTTGCTAGCAAGATCAGAGGTAGAGGAACTATTTATTTTGATGGAAAGAACAAAACCAGTAATGTACTGTATGTTGAAGGTTTGAAGTACAATCTTCTTAGTGTTGGATAGTTGGTGGACAAAGGCTATGATCTTTAATTAAAAAATGGAAAATGTAAGATCTTTGAAAGTTCTGGAACAAAGATTGCATCCGGTACTCAAACAAAAGGTAATATCTTCCACTTGGTTGGTACTGGTAAAAGTTGTTTATTTGTTCAAATTGATCAGAGCTAGTTGTGGCATAGGAGAATGTGTCATGTGAATTTTGATAATATCATCAAGATAAGCAACACTCAAGTTGTAAGAGATCTTCCAAGACTGGTGAAACCTTCTAATAGTTTGTGCAAAGAATGTCAGTTGGGTAAGTAGAGCAGAGTCACATTCAAAAGTAAGGAACAATCTTCTACCAGATTGTTGGACTTGGTACATACTAATCTATGTGGTCCAGGAAGAATCAGGAGTTTGCAAGGTGATAGATACTTCATGTTATTAATTGATGACCACTCCTGGATGATGTGGGTGACTTTTATGAAAGAGAAATCTGAGGCTCTTAAGAAATTCAAAATATTCAAGGCTATGGTAGAGAATGAAATTGGATTGAACATAAAATGTCTAAGGTCTGATAGAGGTGGAGAATTGACATCCGGTGAGTTCATAGAATTCTATGAGAAACATGGGATAAAAAGACAGTTGTCTGCTCCAAGGACTCCACAGTAGAATGGAGTAGTGGAGAGAAAGAACCGGACCATCCAGGAAGCATCTAGAACCATGATGATGGAAGAAAATATTCCTCAGATCTACTAGAGAGAAGTTGTAAGCACTGCAGTCTATACTCTTAATCAAGTACAAATCAGAAGCAATACTGGTAAGACCCCTTATGAACTTTGGTTTGGCATCACTCCCATTGTGAAGTATTTTAGAGTCTTTGGTAGAAAATGTTACATCAAAAGAGATGAATATCTTGGCAAATTTGATGCTAGAAGTGATGAAGGAATATTCTTGGGTTATTCTACTCAAAGCAAAGCATACCGGTGCTATAACAAGAGATTGAGAAAGATTATAGAAAGTACAAATGTGAAGGTTGATGAATGTATTTAAAAACCCTCAAGGTTTTATGAATATGATGAAGATGATCATAATGATGTTTTGGTCCAAGAAGTTCAATCCCCTTCTAAAATTCAGATCCAGACTGATCCAGAGAATTGAGAAGAAGAGACAAGTTTGAATGAACCTATGCAAGAAATAAAAGTGCAAGAAAGTCCCAAAATTCCCAGGTATGTAAGACTGAATCACTCTGAAGATCAGATCATAGGTGATAAAAGCAAAGGTGTTCAAACAAGAAAGATTGCTCAAGACTCAGAAGAGTATTGTCTAATTTCAAAGATTGAACCAAAGACAGTGAGGCATGTAATGATGAAAATTGGACTAAAGCAATGCAGGAAGAGCTAATGCAAATTGAGAAAAATCACACTTGGGATCTTGTTACCAGACCTAGAAATAAGAATGTGATTGGAACCAAATGGGTCTTCCAAAACAAACTGAATGAAGATGGTGAAGTAGTCATAAACAAAGCCAGATTGGTCTGCAAGGGTTACTCTCAAGTAGGAGTTGATTTTGAAGAAACTTTTGCTCTGGTGGCAAGAATTGAAGCAGTTAGATTATTTCTTGCCTTTGCTACCTTCAAGGACTTCAAAGTATATCATATGGATGTCAAGTCTACCTTCCTGAATGGTGACTTGGAAGAAGAAGTTTACATTGAGCAATCAGATGGATTTAAATTGTCTGATCATGGTGATATGGTCTGCAAGTTGAAGAAAGCACTGTATGGACTCAAACAAGACCCAAGAGCCTAGTATGAAAGATTGGATAAGCATCTTTTGAAGATTGGTTTCAACAAAGGTACTGCTGATAGTAACTTTTACTTCAAAATTGATCATGAAAATATCTTAATTGTTGAAGTGTTTGTTGATGATATCATTTTTGGAGGAAGAGATAGTATGTGTAAAACTTTTGCAAATCAAATGAAAAGTGAATTTGAGATGTCCATGTTTGGGGAAATGAATTTTTTCTTGGGTTTGCAAATCATTCAAACAAAGAAAGGAATCTTCATTTCACAGACCAAATATGTGAAAGAATTGTTGAAGAAATTTGGGATGGAAGACTCAAAACCAATGAGTACTCCCATGGCAACCAGATGTAAATTGAGCAAAGATGATGAATCTCCTAAGGCTGATCAGAAAAAGTATAGGTCAATGATTGGAGGACTATTGTATCTTACTCAAGCTAGACCTGACATTATGAATGTTGTTGGTCTTGTTGCTAGATTCCAAGCTGATCCTAGAGAATCTCATGTCATGGCAATCAAGAGGATTCTTAGATATCTAAAAGGGACAATTGAGTATGGTTTATGGTATCCTAGAGATAATGATTTCTCTCTTCATGCATATACAGATGTGGATGACTGGAAGAGTACTAGTGGTGGAGCATTCTTTTTGGGGAAAAGATTGGTTTCTTGGCTAAGCAAGAAATAAGAGGCAATATCTCTGTCCACTGCAGAAGTAGAATATATTGCAGCAATAGGTAGTTGCACTCAAGTATTGTGGATAAAGCAAATGCTAAGAGATATCAGAGTGGAGTATGAGGAACCAATCACAATCTTCTGTGATAATTCAAGTGCAATAAATATATCAAAAAATCTAGTTTTGCATTCAAAGACAAAACATATATCCATCAAGTTTCATTTTTTGAGAGAGCAAGTGAACAAGAATGAAGTCAGAATGGAGTTTGTGCCCTCCAAGGATTAGATTGTAGACATTTTTACTAAACCTCTACCTAAGGACTCTTTTGAGTATCTCAGGGAGAAGTTAGGGGTTATTACCCCTCTGATTCTGAATTAAGGTGTACTAATGTGCATCAATCCAGTGGATCTCATAGTCATATCTTGTGGTCTAGATTGATGATGGAAAGCTACTACTCAGGGGGAGCAGCTGGTGTGATTCTGAAGTGATGCAAGTATGTGCCCTTTGCCATTGATGTCAAAGGGGGAGAGAAGACATGTGAAAAATAAAAAGTGGTTGTTGATCAAAGGGGGAGCAGGAAAGGAAGAGAAGACATGTGAATGGTTGTTGTTGATAGGGGGAGTTATGTCAGTGAGGAGAAGTTCTTGTCTTGGTGGTTAAAATAGTTTTTCACATCATATGTTACCTTCAATGACAAAGGGGGAGATTGTTGCAAGTATGGGCCTAACCGATGTTGTCATTGATGTCAACATACTCTTGTTGCATTGATGATAAGGATTGGATGAGTTGTATGCTGAGGATATTGAGAAAATTAGTCCTATCAAGAACATAGAAGAATAGTAAAGATAGTAAGGTAAAGATCCTAGCTAAGATGAAGATCAGAGGATGTGCATCAAAGGGTTTGTAGATATGTGTCTTAAGATGATCCAATAAAGATTTGAGAGGTCCATATGAAGATTTGAAGAAGTTATGGCCACTTGAGTAAAGCCAGTTTCGGCAGATGTTCAGAGGTGACAGAGTGACATAGATAGGTTTGGTGAGATCCAGAAATGCAATATATTGTTCTACGGATTTGGTGGAGTGGTTAGGATGTCAATGTGAATTGACAACTAAATTGGTTCGTGGTCTGGAGGTCCGCAAGCATCTATTCCAATATGACAGTAATGACAGACTATGTTCTTGAGGTTCTAGATGAAGGAGAGAATCATTTCAGTAAGCAGAAGTAGTGTGGATGTTCTTGGTGATTCAGGCAAGCTTGTGGAGGTCTTTGGATTGTGTCCAGTTCATGTTGGTGGTCTGCATTGAAGATTAAGCTCGTAATTGAAGAATTACTTTTAGATGATGATGTTCTTCCTAAGTCTAGCTGACCAGATGAGTTACACATCCTACAGATGATCTTGAAGATGTTCTGTGAAGCATGGCATGTTCCTAAAAGAAGATTGAAGTCTCAGATCTATGTAGGCAACATTGCGTTGATCCACATGAAGTCTTTTGTAATTAGTCAAGTTGTATTTTCTTTGTAAAGTGTGCTGACTTGGATGATTATCCCTAAGTCGATGTCTTGTATAAATAAGAAGTTGTGAAGTCATTTCAAATGCATCTTGGTGGAGATGAAAGTGTGGTAGAGAGGATCAGAGCAAAAAGAAGAGTAGAAGTATTGGGCTTAAATGAAACTGACTCAAGCATGGTGAAGATGCTATTCTTCAGTTCAAGTATGTAATATTTATCATTCTGTAGACAGTGTGTCTCATGTAGGCAGTGGGCTTCTTGTGAGTAGTGTGCTCAAGCAGTAAGCCCTAATTGGCATGTGCCATTTTGTTCTTCTTATTCTTTTAATAGAGAATACAATCTTGGGTTAGTCACCCCATGGTTTTTCCCTTAACCAGGTTTTCCACGTTAAAATCTTGGTGTCATATGTGTTAATGTGTTTCAGCTCTTGAATTGTTGCATTATGTTTCCATGATTGATTTATTATTATACTGCTGAATTACAAAGAGGATTTAGGTGATTAATAGGAAAAAAGTTTTGGGACAACTAATTCACCCCCCCTCTCAGTTGTCTGTCTTGAATCTAACACTTATAAGATGTATGTAGTAAGGTAATCGGTCTCTAACTAGAAATAGTGTCTTCATTTTTTTTCTTTTAGGTAGGAGCTTAATTAAGCCTCTATTAATGTTAGGACCCAAAGATCCTTTCTCAAAAGCTTCCAAGTAAAATTCAATAGGAAGCCCATCAATACCCATACTCTTATTAGCAGCCATTGAAAAGAGTGCATGTTCTATTTCCTCTGGTGATAGAATTTGATCCAGAAACTGACTATAACCTTGATCAATTCTCTTGGGAATATGATCTTTAATAATTTCCTCCAACTTTAATTGAATATCTTCCCATTGATGTTCTTCTTTGAAGAGGTTTGCATAGAAGTTCTAAAAAAGCATACTAATTTCATATGTTTTCATGTGAAGGGTACCAAATTCATCCATAATAGCACAGAATTTCTCTTTTTTGTGCTTGTAATTAAGATAATTGAAAAAATACTTAGAACCTCTATTCCCATCTTTTATCCATTGTAGTCTATCCCAGATTTTAGCTCCTTGCCCTCTATAATTATCAATTTTACAGAGTTTTGTCGAGCTATATAAGCAATATCTGCTTGCAGCCTAGTGTTACTTCGATCATAATTCATATTTTTCTATGCTTGTTCCAATTTTCCTTGAAGAGATTTTTCCCTTCTTTTGTGTTGCCAAGCCATTCTCTTGCCAAAGGAACACAAAAAGGTAATAGATTGATAAATAGCTTCACCCCACCACTCTATCCATGACTCATCTTCTTGAGGCTTTGGAATAGAATTCCAAATCCCCACTAAGGCGGTCATGCAATCAGGCCTCTTCATGTGAGAGATGTTGAGTTTATATGGCAATGGATCTGATAGAGTAGTCGAATAATCCACCAATTAATCCAATCCAATATAACTGGTTCATTTGGTCCAACTGCAGATCAGGGGAGGATAATTTTTATATTATAATTGATGAAGTACTTCTAAGTTAACATATCATTATAGAAAAATATTATATTTATTTTCAAATTTTGAAAAATATTCTCATAATAATTCAAAATTAGTATTACACTAAGTTGCCCACACTATGATAATATTAGAAGTGTTCACTCAACATCATAGACATAATCATTATTAGTTCTTGCCACGGCAGGTATACTAATGCATCTATTGGATGCAATTTTATTTTCTATGTAACCAATCATTTTATAGAATTTAAAGTTTCAAAAAACAATGCTAAAGTTTAAAATCATTTCTTTTGTGTTATAGTTTAGAAAATATCAATTTTTTGTTCACCGATTGGTTGATATTGTGAATAGTAACTAGAAAAATGAAATAAATGGTTTAAATTTTAATGGATTTTAAAATTAATGGAGACATTATATTATAAATTGATGATGTTGAGAACATACCAAGATGCAACTGGATTTATTAAATTATTGGCATTCCAAAAAGCAAACAAATTTAATGTATTGTGGATGCAATTTCATTTTTCTATGTAAGCAATCATTTTGTAGAATTTAAAGTTTCAAACAACAATGCTAAAGTTTAAAATTGTTTCTTTTATGTTATAATTTAGAAAATATCAATTTTCCATTCACCGATTGGTTGATATTGAGAACAGTAACTCAGAAAGTGAAATAAGTGGTTTAAATTTTAGTGGATTTTATAATTAATAGAGACGTTGTATTAGTAATTGATGACATGCAATGACCCACGAGAACATACCAAGATGCAAACAAATTTATTAAGTTGTTGTCATTTCAACAAGCAAACGAATTTAATGCATTGATTTCACATTGATTTGTTAGGAATGCATTATATGCATCGACTGTGTATAGTTTTCATTCTGTGTGTTCTATGTTTTGTTTCTAGTATGTACGTCGAAGCAAAAATAAGGTATGTAATGGGAAAGTTTCTACATAGTTTTAGTTTTTCATATTTAGAAAAATTATTTTTCAATACAACAGTGTTTTAGATTATTTATGGGTTAGGCCAAAACGTCTAACTACCAAAAAAAATTAAGTTACTAAAATGTGGTTCCATGGAATGAAATTGTATTGTTGTTTTCACTCTGAGAACATCCCCACCAAATTCAAAAAAAATGTAGCTAGAGGACTTAAAATAATCTTGTTGCACATATGTTACCTAAGGTTGTCACTGATGTGGTTGTCATTGATGTCAACACTCAATTTGGGCTATCATTTATGCTTATGTTGATGGTATACTACGATGGTGTGCTAACAGTGATGTTGTTGATGTTCATGGTTGGATGTCATGCCTTGTTTAATGTCAATTAAAGTTGTATAGAGTATGTTTGTTGTCAATAGATATGATATCATGATGATATATTAAGATGGGAATTAGAAGAATTAAGATGAGGATTGGAAGTAATGTTGATGTTGGGGGGATGTTTCTGATAGTCTGTATCATGTTTTATGCTCTCATCTATTGTTCCTAAGGAAGTATGTGTTGCTACAAGGAGGCTCTGGTCTCCAGATGTTGGTGAAGGTTTCTGCTACAGGAAGTTACCTTGAAGACTGATTAAGAGAATGTTCCACATTCCTCCACCTTTGAAGATACAGTCATGTGGTTTAGAATTTAAGTTCAGTTGATTGTGAAGGTTCTACATCCAAAGTTTCATATCATTTGTCCCTCCACATAAAAAGTTGTAAGTGACAGAGTGCAGGATTATATTATCCAGTGGCTAGTTTCAATGTCTGTTGGCTTGCACCAACTTGTTGCTACATGAAGTGGTGAATTGGTTGGTGGAGAATGATCTTGAGGATCTTGTGATGTGTCTTGTTTCTCTGCAAGGTGTTTTCTTTTTTCTTCAGAACAGGCTATGGTTTGGAATGAAGGTGATTGCTAGGTTATGCTTTTGCCTGGCTGACTAAGGTATGTTGAAGGTGTGCGCCACAAAGTCTTTGTTGTGTAGAGTTCAAGGAGTGTTTGGAGATGTATCTATTATGCCAACTCATCTGGGACAAGCACAAGTAATGTTTAATCTTCCATGGGTACCACCAAGTTGTAATGGCAGACATGCTATAAGCTTCATATTTTATTGCTTAAGGTTGACCTATTTCAAATGTGTGAAGCATGTAATGTTATTCTTTGAAGGCTGATGATGTGAAGGGTGTTTAGGACCAGGCTAAGCATGTGTTGGAATCCATAAGGCATGTTCCTCTTCCTAGTGTTGCATGTAGTTCATTTAGGGCTTGCCCTCCTACACGTTTCATGTTGTTTGATCTTTGGCTGACTTGTAATTGTAATATTCTTGTTGTCTCTGGCTGACATATAAAGTAATCAATGTAATATCATGTATATATTGTAAACCTAGTTGATCTAGGTGAGGTGGTATTGTAAGTGTGAGTGTAAGGAGTTGAATGTGGATGTGTAATGCTGATGCAGGAGCATCCCTGGTTCAAGAGCAATCTTGCATCAACCAAAAATATTTGCATTTCATTTTGTTTGCAGTTTAGTTTGTTTCTTTTTATTTTCCAAGTTTAGTCAATAGCAGTTTCTATATTTTGGTCTGCATTCTACCATAGTTGCATTTTAGATCTTACAGAGCTAGACTTAGCATCTTGATTCATTCATCTATAACATATCTGAATCTCAGAGCATTTGGATTAGTTACCAGAAAGTTATCGCTATCATAAGATCAATTATTTTCTCATAATAGAGCAACCTGATAGTGTCAGACATATCAACTGAAGGAGAAGACTTGCGGAGCATTTCTTGATCCATGGAGCCTAATGACACATCATTCCATGATCTTTGGTTCATGGTTGACCTTCCCCAAGATCTGTACATCATTCTATGCATTTGCGGAGGTGTTCTACATGATTAGGTCTGACCTATCCATGTACACACATTACAGCTCTTCATTGGAGTTTGTGATCTTCCTTGGCCGACACGGAGGAATCTTATGTTCTGAAGATGATATATAAGGATGTAATAGATCCCTAGGAAGGTAGATTTTGTATAGTTAGAAATTGATTCATAAGTTCATAGTTTAGATTTTGCACAAAGGGACTTCAAAGCTATATCTTGTGCATATTCTGATATTCTGTAATCAGGCTTGTGAGCCCAATTGTAAGCCCGCATGTTACCGGTCGATCTGTAATTGAATTCTATAATAGACTAAATGACTAAATCTACATTTGTTCCATATATTTGAGTTGTTTCCATTGTGTTTACTCTTGTTGCATGGTCTGGATAGTTCATTCTGTGAACCCTTCTACCATGACTGCACCAAGTGGTATCAGAGCGAAAGTTCAAATCTTTGGGAGTGAATTGAGTGACATTGGTGAAGAAATTCCATAAGATCTTGTTGTGGATAGATCACTGAATTGAGGCAGGTTACTAATTGTGAGGTAGTTGTCACCCTGTAGCCCGATCGCTGAACTTGAGGCAATTTGCACTTGATCATAGGAAGAATGCCACTGAGGAGAATCTTTGTTGTTGGAACAATGGCTGGTAGAATGGATGAGATGATGGAAATTATGAAAATAATGAGAATTCGATTGGATGTTGTTGAGGAAGATAGGCAAAGAGGATTGACACTGAGACCTAATATTGAAAGTGATGATGAAGAGGAATTTCAATCTGTTGAACAAATTGGCAAAACCCTAGGAGGTGATGAAGAAGAAGAATCAAATCAAGTAAAGATGTTGTGAGCTATTTCAAAGATTGGAAAGAGACCTAGAGTTGATGTGCCAAACTATACTGGTAATTTGAACCCTGAAGAGTTGATTGACTAGTTAAATGACATGGAAGAGTACTTTGAATATGAAAAAGTTGAAGATCTGGAGAAGGTGAAATTTGCAAAGACAAAGTTGAAAGGACATGCTGCTATATAGTGTAAAGAAGTTTAGTTGGATAGAAATAGAAGAGGAAAAGAAAAGATTACAAAGTGGGATAGAATGGTGACGAAATTGAAGAATCAATTCATACCTGCTGACTATGAGTTGGAGCTATTGAAAAGATTGCAGAACTTGAGACAAAAGGAGAAATCTGTGGAGTATACTGAAGAATTTTATAAGATGATCATAAGGATAGGAAATAGTGAAGCAAGCAAGGGTAAAGTGGCTAGATACATCAATGGACTGAGATTGAACATTCAACAAGAACTATGTCTGGTGAGGATGACATCTTTGGAGGAAGCATACCAGTTTGCCCTGAAAGTTGAAGAGAAGTTAAACAAGTAGCATGATCAAAGACAGAGAGACAGATGAGGTAAATTTTAGAGAGGTAGAACATTTTCCTAAGGAGATAGATCATTTGTAGAGAAGAACAGACATGAGAACACATTCAAAAAGGATGACAGAGATAATAATGCTTACCAGAAAGATGATAGAATTTTTTACTAGAGAGGAAACCCTAGTGCATACTAGAATGAATGATAAAGAAGAGAAGGAAGAGGATTTGATAAGAGAACATTCAGAGGCACTTGTTTCAAGTGTGGGGGTGAAGGACATAGAGCATTTAAATGTAATAAGGGGAGTACAACTAAAAGGACAGAGAATAGTGGAAGAGTAGCCTATGTTGAAGAAGAACCTGTTGGATCCCTAGTTCAATTGGTAAACTAGAAAAAGGAGAATCACTTGTGATGAGGAGAGCATTATTTCAAGCAGAAACAAATGAGGAACCACTGCACAAGAAAAATTTGTTTACAACCAGATGCAAATCAGGAGGTAAATGTTGTAAATTTGTTATTGATAGTGGTAGTTTTGATAACCTAGTTTCAGAGGAGATGGTGACTAAGCTAAAGTTGGAAAGATTGAAATAGCCTAAACCCTATCAAATAGCAAGGATCTAGGATGATCATAAGGTACTGGTGAGTGAACAATGTTTGGTGAAATTTCATATTGGATCTTATCATGATGAAGTCTTGTGTGATATTATGCCTATAGATGTTTGTCATATTTTGTTGGGTAGACCTTGGCAGTATGATAGAAAAGCTATACATGATGGGAGAAAGAATACATACAATATAACATCAAATGGGAAGAGAATTACCTTGATTCCTTTGGAAGATGATCCTAAGAGTGAAGTATGTGGGAATGCTAGAATCTGTTTGGTAGATGGAAGAAAATTTATGGATGGTTTGAGACATGAGAATATATGTTATGCTTTGATTCCTAAGAAGCCTAAATCATTGAAGGAGACTGAAGAATTACAACTGGAGGAGATAACTGAGTTGTTGACAGAGTATGAAGACATCATATCAGACAATGTACCTGAAGGATTTCCACCTATCAGGAGTATCAGTCATCACATGGATCTTATATTGGGAGCTAGTTTTCCTAATAAAGCAGCACATAGAATGACACTGATAGAGAATGAAAAACTAAAAAGATAGATATAGGAATTATTGAGGAAAGGGTTGATCAGAGAAAGTTTGAGTCATTATGCAGTACCTGTAGTGTTATCACCTAATAAAGATGGAGAGTGGAGAATGTGTACTGACTCTAGAGGAATAAATAAAATCACAGTTAACTATAGATTTCCTTTACCTAGGATGGATGATATCATGGATTGTTTGAGTGGAGCAAAATATTTTAGAAAGATAGACTTGAAGAGTGGATACCATTATATTAGAATCAGAGAAGGAGATGAATGGAAGACTGCTTTTAAGACAAATGAAGGATTGTACGAGTGGTTACTGATGCCTTTTGGATTGACAAATGCACCGAGTACTTTCATGAGGTTGATGAATGAAGTCTTGAAGAAATTCTTGGGTAATTTTGTTATTGTATATTTGGATGACATTCTGATTTTTAGTAAAACAAAAGAACATTTGTGGCATATAAGACAAGTTTTGAAGAGGTTGAGAGACGAGAAACTGTTGATCAACATCAAGAAGTGTAGTTTCATGAAAGAAGAATTGGTATATTTGGGATTTGTGATTTCTACAGAAGGATTGAAGATGGACCTTGAAAAAGTAAGAGCAATTGTTGAATGGCCTATACCAAAGAGCATTGGAGAAGTTAGATCATTTCGTGGATTAGCCAGTTTCTACCAGAAGTTCATCAGAAATTTTAGTTCAGTATGTAACCCTATGACAGAGACAATGAGAGGTGACAGAAAAGATTTCAAGTGGACATCAGGACTAGATAAAAGTTTTGAACTATTGAAGCAGAAGGTGACAAAGCAGCCTATTTTAGCATTACCAAATTTCAATAAGGTATTTCAGGTAGATTGTGATGCAAGTGGGAGTGCAATTGGAGCAATATTAAGTCAAGAAGGGAGACCTATAGCATATTTCAGTGAGAAGTTGAATGATGCAAGGAGAAGATATTTAGTTTATGATCAAGAGTTCTATGATATAATTCAAGCCTTGAAGAAGTGGAGACATTATTTGTTGCCTAAGGAATTTGTGTTGTATACAGATCATCAAGCTTTGCAATATTTGAACAGTCAAGGTAAGTTGAATCAGAGACACATGAGATGGGTAGAGTTCATGTAGAGTTATACATTTGCATTGAAGCATAGGAGTGGTAAATCAAACAAAGTTGTTGATGCATTGAGTAGGATAAGAAACTTGTTGACAGATATGAGAGTTGAAAGTGTTAGGTTTTGATGAATTGAAGCATATGTATGAGGGAGACATTGATTTTGCAGAACCTTGGAAAGCCTGTAAGGAACCTGTTGTGACAGATAGGAGTAAGTGGTTAGATTATTTCATTCAGGAAAATATGTTGTTCAAAGGAAGTCAGTTATGCATACTTAGAAGTTCAATGAGAGATAATTTGATCAAGGAGAAACATAGTGGTGGATTCGCAGGACATTTTGGCATTGATAAAACAATGGCTTTGGTGAGTGAAAACTACTATTGGCCTCATATACATAAGGATGTTAGGAAGTCCATGCAGAGTTGTAGATTTTGTCAAGTTGCAAAAGGGAGTAATCAAAATACTAGATTGTATAAACCTTTGACAGTACCGGAGAGACCTTGGGAAGACATAAGCATGGATTTTGTGATGGGATTGCCTAAGACATAGAGAGGACATGATTCTATATTTGCAGTGGTAGATAGATTTTCAAAGATGGTGTGAGGCCTACATTTTTCATTACCATTCATGTGACTATTTACCTTACTATTGCTGATACTTTTATATTTGTGAGACTGTTGATCCCGGATTCCCAAACTTTTAGACCTTATTATGTTAAAGGAAAACTAATTGGGTGATGTTAGATAGATGTTTATTTTATAGGAAAACTAATTAGGTGATGTTAAATAGATGTTTATATTATAGGAAAACTAATTGGGTGATGCTGGATTAATGTTTACATTACAGGAAAACTAATTGGGTGATGTTAGAGAAAAAATTGTAATGTGATTTCATTTATGCTTATGAGAACTATGGTATATTATGTTAATGCATGTTTTAAATTGCTTTGGCTATGATATTTATATGTGGAATTAACTTTGTAATTGAGTGCGCAGGTATTCTAACAAACCACAGATACTGGAGATCATCCCACACCATATGTTGTAATCCCTTGTGAAGCCAATCTAGTTCCACAAGGAACCAAGATCAACTATGTGTATGATGTAATGTTGTAATGTTATTTGCATGAGGTTGAATGGGTTAGGTCTACCCTCTTTTAATTGAATTATGATTTGTGTTGTAAGAATTGTTTTTGAATTTCATTTTTAAAATTTAAATTTTTGAGACCCTTTTCTTCTATTTTAACTTGACCCTGGGTGTCCTAACTAGGTTAAAGTTGACCTTGGGTTATAACCCATGGGTCTAGGGTCCCTTTTGACTTGGTTAATCTCTGTATGGTCACCTTAACTTCACACTAAAGTTTAGTGACAAACTGGATGCATGGGAGGGATAGAATGAGTGGTACCAACACTCAATCCCATCCCTTTTCAATTCCCAAGGCTAGAGATGACTCCAAGATCCACCAATTGTGGAGGACTTGACTTCAAGTCTCCCTCACAATTGGTGACAGTCCCCATGGATTTGTGTGGTCGTTCATGAGAAGGAAGGAAGGGGAGACATGTATCACCCTTCCTCTCATTAACTCCCCTTTTCTCTCCCATGTGTTGGATAGAGGACATGTGGTAAGGGGTAAGGAAGACTTTGGGGATGGGTGAGTGACATGTGTCAACACCCATCCCTTGGGACACAATAGTAGTTGGGAGGAAGAGTGAGGAGGTGACAAGTGTCACCTCCCCATTCCTCTAAGCTCATGGATAGGGTTATTTTAATCCCACTTGGGATAGGGAGATAGGTTGTTGAATTTTTGAGAATTTTGTTTATTGGAAATTGTTTTTGGAGAAAAAAGGATAGAGGGAGTTTGGTGGCTTAGGTTGGAGGAGACTTTAGAGGAGCTCTACAACAACTTCTTCCATTATTAGGGCTTTAAAGGTTGGTTTTCAAGGCCAAGGCCTTCCCCTTGTATTTTAAATTTGTTGCATGATGAAGGTGTGAGATGTGTTTTGCTTGTGTTATATCTTATTATTGTGGGAAATGTATAGTACGGTGTTGAAAGAGCTTCTCCCATTTGGGAGAAATGCTCATCAAGTGTGGGTTAGGGCAGGAGTGATCCTCCTCGAGTTCATTCCTTGTTTTGGGATGTTGAAAGCCTTGAGGGCATTTGTGTGCTTTTGAGTAACTTGTTATATGGCTTGAGAGCCAAAATATGAACTCCTTTGTAAATTTTGTTATCAAGTTGGCTTGACTCCATGAGAAATTTGTGTTGAAATATTTTGAAGGGTGGCACTCTAGAGTTGAGTGTGTCCACTCTCCTACCCCTTTTGACTCACTTTGGTTGAGTTTGTGTTTGTGTAAATATCCATGGGTGTATTTTGTGTTTTGGGAATGTTGTTTGGCCTTGTTGTAAAGTGGATTTGGATTCCCTAGGTGTGTGGAAGATCTCCCTAGCTCGGGGGTGACCCTCTTGCGGGTCTACGGTAAGGAGGAGAGCAGGTTGTGTGGTGTTTCTTTCCCTTGTGTTTTATGTAGGTTTTTATGGAACTTAGTGTGAAGATTGAAGAGTTTTCTTGTTTTGGGAAAATATTTTATTTTACTTTACTCTTAAGGCTCTATAGGAGAGCTTGGTCTTGTTAATGACTACATCCTTGTTGATTTTAAGAGGAGTACTTCTCTCTCTTGTTGTAATATTTGGTCTTCTTGAGTTGTGAGAAAACCCTCTCTTCAATGTATTAATAGTTTTAATCATAGTGTTTATTAATTATTACCATTTTGAAATGAGAAAGGAAGAAGAAATCTGTTTTTAAAAGGATATTAAAATTGTTTATTTCCTCATACTTCTATTAGTAAAGTTGTGAGTTAGTTGTTGTGGTAAACAAAGTTTGTTAAAAAAAATTATTTCATTGTAAGATTTAGTGGAAATGTTAATTTTAATAAGTTATGGAAGTTGTAATTTGTCATTTGGAAAGGAAATGAAATTTTGGATATAGTCATGCATTCAAATTTTGTTGTAAATAAATGTAAATACAATTAATTATTTTCTCTTTAAATCACATGCTTACTATTTTGAATTAATTTTATTGACTTGAAATTTAAATCTAAATAAGAGAAAGATAGATTTAAATATTCTTGTATAATGTTTTTTTTTGTTTTGTAAAATAAAGAGATTTACAATTTTTATTTTAAAAAAAAATGCATTTGAAAATATATTTGTATGGAAATTCAATGTATACAAATTCATCATTCTATCTTACAAATGGTTGACAGTAATAATTTTATATATATACTTATTCTATTTTTTTTACAGTCATTTGTTTTAAAAAAAAAAAACTGACTTAGATTGAGTTGATAAAATTGTGAACTGCGATTGATAATTTTATTCCCCATTTAAATTTCATTTATAACAATTTAAAATATATATATTACAATACTGGCGGTGGTTCGAACCCCCACCGTAGGTATTGCAAAGGGTGTGGGGAGGCGGTGAAGCCCCCACCCACACCCCACTGAGTGGGATGTGGGTGGGGGTTCCGCCCCCTTCCCACACTACCGCCATCACTAAACCCCCCACCACGAATAGTTAACCCCACGGCCCTCTGTGTTACCACCGCCGGACTCCCCACACTCCCTCATGCTCTACACAAAACACATCCTCTCCCGCTAACCCTGCTACCCCGCGGCTTATGCGTTCTACTACCCGTGACCACTGCTCGCCCTACACACATGCCACCTCTGCCTATGGCCCTCTATGGCCAACTCCAAACTATGGCCTCCACCATTGTTGCCACCGCCCTTCTCATCCCTACACAGCCAATACAAAACAAACAAAATATTAGGGTTTTCTCCAATGAGATTCAAAAGAAAGAAATATATGGAAATATAACAATATTCAATGTTATATAAAGAAAAATATAAAATATAATAATAAAATAAATGATTAATATATATATAGATATATATTAATTGTTTGCTAATAATTTTGTAGCTTCATTAAAGTAATAATATATCTATAGGTATATATATATATATATATATATATATTATTTAGTGATAATTTTTGTAAAAAGAAGTTTTGTAAAATAAATAAATAAATAAAATAGGGTTTCTATTTTGACAATAATATATATATTAATTTTAACTATAGGAAAAATGAGTTTCGGGTTTAAACAATTTTCACAATTAAAATACCAAGAAAACGAAAAGAAAAATATACCTATTTTTTTTAATAAAAGAGAACTTAGGGATATAAATGCAAATAAGCATATATATATTATATATGCTTATTTGCATTTATATAGATATGTGTATCTTTATAAATGAAATTAAGCCATCACATGCATTTCATATGTGGCCACTGTAAACTCGACCTGTAGATTTAGAAAACGTCCAATTGAGAAAAATGAGAGAAAAAGAGAAAGAAAGATAAAAGTGAAAAGAAAGAGGAGAAAATGCGTGGCATTTCTAAAATAGGCTAAGAGAACTAAGTAAGATTGACCTTCCATTAATCTTGATTAGGGACAAATTAATTATCAAAATTAATTCAAACATTGAAATTAAACTAGAGTGGAAACCTAGGGGACTTCATCAAGCGAAGTCAATAAGTCCTGTTTAAGTGATCTGGTCTACCAAGAAATTAGGAATAATGTAAAGGATGCAGTGATACTTAGATTGATAGAAAATGTGAAGAAAAGAAGGATAAACATAACGAAATACAATCAAAATTAAATTTTAGAGAAACGGGAGGGAGAACAAATGTGCAGGCTTTGTTGAAAATGCTAAAGTTAGGAGGAGAAATTAATATTAAATTTTTGAAAATGTGAAGGAGAACAAATGATCGTGCTTTGTTGAAAAATGATCAATCAACTTAATCAACTATTATACCAATGCAATTAGTGAGATTAACCTAAGACATGAAACTACGTGTTCAAGATTAGTGTTAGTGTAATAAATCCCACTCACGCCCGTGAGGCGTTATGCTGTCAGATTTTTTCAAAATTTAGGGTTTAGGAGCTTAGTAAGTTTAACCCTTGTAGCGACATTAACTGCGTCACAATGACCTGCTTGTTGGCCTTCTTGTGTTTTGGTGTGCACACGTGTGCATAATACCCCGCTGACATCTATATTGTTCACACATTAAGCGTACGCCACCAAGCATGCTTATGCATGCGAGGGGGTTTCTAGGGAAGCGTGGGAAATTTTTTTATATTTCGTGTCATGACCACATGACACATGTGGACATGACACGTGTGATGCGTGTTGTGACCGCATGGGAAAAGTGGGCATGACATTTGGTATCAGAGCCAAGTTTAAACACTGGGCATATTTGGGCACATTATTTATTCCGCAACTTTGATTAATTAGTGCCTACCTTGTTTTGTAGGATGCCTCCCTGACATGTTTGACAAGTGCGATCACGCAACACAACATCCATTGAGGTGCACACTGATTCCTCAGCAGAGGGATAGGGACCCATAGTCATAGCAGATCCACCAGTACCACAAGCACCACCAGTACCACAGGCACCACCAGTATTTGACATAGGTCCACAGATTCTTCAGACATTATAGGCCATGTTAGATAGGTTACCACCAGCTATTCCAGAGCTATGTGATGAGCCTCGCATTGATCTGCAAGAGGAGCCACATGCTGAGTCGTGTGCTGAGCCATGTGTTGAGCCCCGCGTTGATCCATGAGAGGTGCCACATATGGAGCCTTTCATAGAGATACCTGATACTATAGTGGAGGAGGTAGGGTCAGCCTACCATGCATAGAGTAGGAGTCCTCTGAGACTCTCGAGATGAGATGAGACCATGAGAGTAGAGTAGATATATCATGGACTATATGAGTATGGGTTTTGATGAGCCAATTATAGGACTTAGAGATAGAGGAGACCCCATCAAAGACCTGCTTAGGCTTAATCCACCTACCTTCACAGGAGCTACAGAGGGAACTGTGGTAGAGGCTTGGCTTATCAGTTTAGATAGGTGCTTCACATTGCAACCTTATGGGAGCAATACAAAAGCACGAGTGGCAATACACCTTCTAAGAGATGCAACAGCTACCTGGTGGTGCACTGAGGAGTGGAAGCACCGTTTATCCTTAGATACACTCACGTGGGACATATTCATAGAGTGCTTTAATGCGTGATACTTGTTAGACCACTATAGACAGTGTCAGATAGATGAGTTCCATGATTTACAGTAGAGAGGACTCACGGTTGCTCAGTATGAGAGCTGGTTCATTGAGCTTTCTCGTTACGCGGAGTATCTCCATGATGAGAAACTCTTAGTGCACAAATTCATCAGAGGACTGAATCATGGGATAGCAAGACCAGTGCGTATGGCAGACCCCCAGACTATGAGTGAGGCTGTTGAAAAGGCTCTTATTGCAGAGGAAATTTAGGGACGAGAGCAGAATTCATGCCCATAGATTCAAGACCGTAATCACCAGCAGCAACAGAACTTTCATAGGCCACAATCCACACCACAGAGAGGAGGATTTAATTCCTCATCATTACCTCCTAGGCCTCCATAGCAGCAACATCAGTAGAGGTCTAGACCCCAGCAGAGGGTTCAGGGAGGACATAACCGTGGTTGGCAGCAGTAGGGCCCGTGTAGAGACCAGAGATAGCAAGAATCATCTGCGGGACTCGTGAGGTCTCAGCAATCTTATAGAGGTTCACAAGGGTCCACTGGATCATAATGGACAGCAGTAGTTAGGCAGGACTTAGTTAGGATAGTTACAGGCTAGGGCTCGTGTTATGTATGTGGTGGGGTAGGGCATTTGGCCAGAGAGTGTCCACAAGGATTTACAGCAGGGGGACATCCCCATGTAGGAGGATCTGAGTAGACTGTAGGTGATGTGGGCAGGTCCCACCGCATGTTTGCAGTAGTTGACAACTGCTAGGCTAATTTCCAAGCTTCATTCATTGAGACAGTAGGTATGATTGGGGATTTCCCCATCTCTATTCTTTTTTACTCTGGAGCTACTGACTCTTTTCTATCTACATCATTAGTGGAACGTTACAAGCTGGGGGCTTCTAGGTAGGACATTAGGTGGGAGGTTGAATTGGCCTCTGGGGCTAGGATGTCAGTGGATACCGTGGTTAGAGATTGCGAGATGTCCTTAGGTTCCTTCACTACATCCTGTGACCTTAGGGTTATGCCATTAGGATCCTACGGTGTAGGTCTGGGTATGGACTAGCTTGCGGCTCACAGAGCCAAGCTGGATTGTCGCTAGAGGATGATTAGCTTCTTAGATGATCATGGTTCACCAGTAGAGATAATGGGCATTCAGAAGCCCACGGCTGTTCATATGATATCCACTCAGCAGCTTAAGTGCTGCATGCAAAAGGGTTGTCAGATGTTTGCTATCATGGTCAGTGATAGATCAGAGGATGAGTCTGAGGCTACCTTAGATGATCACCCTATCCTGAGAGACTTTACTGACATATTTCTGCCAAAATTACCAGGTATGCCTCCACGCAGAGAGGTTGATTTCTACATTGACTTAGTGCCAGGTGCAAATCCAGTGTCTTGTGCACCCTACAGGATGACTACACATGAGCTTACAGAACTCAAATTGCAATTAGAGGAACTACGTGAGAAGGAGCACATCTGACCTAGCATTTCACCTTGGGGTGCACCAATTATCTTCATGAAGAAGAAGGATGGGTCTCTTTGATTATGCATGGATTATAGGTAGTTGAACAAGGTGACAGTGAAGAACCATTATCCTCTGCCTAGGATTGACGACCTCTTTGATCAAATGCAGGGAGTTAGAGTGTTCTCAAAAATTGATCTAAAATCTGGGTATCACCAATTGCACATCACAGAGGCAGACATTAATAAGACTATTTTTTGAACTAGATATGGCCAGTATGAGTTTACCATGGTACCCTTCGGTTTGACGAACGCCTCTATAGTGTTCATGAGTCTCATGAACGGGGTGTTTCGCACTTACTTGGATCAGTTCGTGATCATATTTCTGGATGATATTTTGATCTATTCGCGGACTGAGGAGGAACATGTGAATCATTTACGTCAGGTGTTGCAGTGCTTATGAGAGCAGCAGCTTTATGGCAACCTGGCGAAGTGTGCTTTCTTTAGGACAGAGGTACAATATTTGGGGCACATCTTATCAAGTGATGGCATCTCCATAGATCCATTGAAGATCAGAGTGATTAAGGACTGGCCAGCACCCACCAGTGTGACAGAGGTCAGGAGCTTTATGGGATTAGCTGATTATTATCGTAGATTCATTGAGGGCTTTTCTAGATTAGCACATCCCATCACTTCCCTTCAGTGGAAAGGGAAAGGTTTCACTTGGACTGAGTAGTGCGAGAGGGCTTTTGGGGTCCTCAAGGAGCGTCTTACCAGTGCTCCCATTTTAGCAGTTCCAGATCCTATAGAGGATTTTGTTGTTTGCACAGATGCATCATTAGAGGGTTTGGGAGCCGTGCTTATGTAGGGTGTTAGAGCGATTACATATGAATTGTGTAAGCTCAAGACACATGAGCTAAACTACCCTACTCATGATTTAGAGCTCACAGTAGTTATTCATGCTCTTGTTCGTAGGAGACACTTCCTCTTAGGTCAATGCTTTGAGCTCCATTCAAATCACCATAGATTACAGTACATTTTCACATAGCCAAATTTGAATGCCCGCTAGCGATGTTGGATGGAGTTCTTATGCGAGTACGACTTTGATGTCCACTACATCAAAGGGAAGGAGAACGTGGTCGCTAATGCTTTGAATCGAAGGCACCATGAGATCTTGACCTTGACATTGAGGGTGGACTTGAGAGAGTGTATCCTACAGCATCTACCTGAGGACGAGTGGTTTCTTGAGGTGTAGCAGGAAATTCAAAATTAGAGGACCCTTAAGGGAAAATTTGCAGGATATTCCCTTAAGTCTGATGGTTTGCTTAGACATCAACAGTGCATCTATGTACCCCGTGCGGGTGATCTACATACAGTGATTCTTTCAGAGGCTCATAGAGCACCCTATGCAGCACATCTAGGAGTGAAGAAGATGCATGCTGATTTGCGACAGTTATATCATTGGTCTGGGATGAGATGCGACATTTTAGAATATGTTGCTTATTGCCTTGAGTGTGAAAGGGTCAAGGCTGAGCATCAGCATCCAGCAGGACTATTGTACCCTCAAAAGATACCTGAGTGGAAATGAGACACCATTTCCATAGACTTTATCATTGGTCTACCTATGTCATCACGTCGCCATGATGCCATCATGGTGACAGTTGACAAGTTGACCAAGGTGGCGCATTTCTCACCTATACACACAACGTACAATGCACCATCAGTGGCGAGAGTGTTTTTAGATCAGATTGTTAGACTTCATGGAGTACCTCACCGCATCATTTCTGACAGAGACTCTGTATTCACTTCATCATTTTGGAGAGCCTTACATCAGGCATTGGGCACACAGGTCAACTTCAGTTCAGCTTACCATCCGAAGACCGACGGACAGACAGAGAGGGTTAATTAGGTGTTGGAAGACATGCTTCGTATGTATGTTATGGACCATCAGTCTAGATGGGAGGAGTATCTGTATCTGGTTGAGTTCGCCTACAACAATGGGCATCACAGCTCATTGGGTATGCCTCCTTTCTAGGCTTTATACGGCAGACCATGCAGGACACTATTGAGTTGGGATCGAATAGAGGACAGGGTTGCCATTGGTCTAGAGATAGTTCAGGATATGGAGCAGTAGGTCACACTGATTAGACAGAGACTACAGGAGGCACAAGATAGTCAGCAAAAGTATGCCGATGCTAAGAGAACTGATTAGAGATTCTCACTAGGCGACAGGGTATTTTTGAGAGTGCGACCACATAAGAGTCCCATCCATTACAGAAAGGACACTAACCTTGCACCTCAGTTTGTAGGACCTTTTGAGATCTTGGAGTGGATAGGACCTGTAGCCTATTGTCTAGCCTTGCCACCTAGCCTGTCGTGTATCTATGATGTCTTTCATGTTTCAATTTTACGTTGTTATATCTCTAACTTATCTCATGTATTGTATTGGAGTGCTCTTCAAGTAGAGGTAGACGGACAACTGGCATTAGAACCAATTCACATATTGGCTCGTTGGACGCTGGGCCTTCAAGGTCAAGAACTGGACTAGGTTAGGGTCCAGTGGGACATGTATGACGAGGTCACTGCGACATAGGAGGATGCAGCAAGACTGAGGACTCTTTATCTTCACCTCTTTGACGACTTCCAAGAGGAAGTACAGTCTTAGGGGGGAGGATGTGAGGCCTACATTATTCATTACCGTTCATGTGACTATTTACCTTACTGTTGCTGATACTTTTATATTTGTGGGACTGTTGATCTGAGATTCCCAAACTTTTAGACCTTATTATGTTAAAGGAAAACTAATTGGGTGATGTTAGATAGATGTTTATTTTATAGGAAAACAAATTGGTGGTGTTAAATAGATGTTTATATTATAGGAAAACTAAATTGGGTGATGTTGGATTAATGTTTACATTACAGGAAGACTAATTGGGTGATGTTAGAGAGAAAATTGTAATGTGATTTCATTTATGCTTATGAGAACTGTGGTATGTTATGTTAATGCAAGTTTTAAATTGCTTCGGCTATGATATTTATATGTGGAATTAACTTTGCAATTAAGTGCGCAGGTATTCAAACAAACCACAGATACTAGAGATCATCCCACACCATATGTTGTAATCCCTTGTGAAGCCGATCTGGTTCCACGAGTAACCAAGATCAACTATGTGTATGATGTAATGTTGTAATGTTATTTGCATGAGATTGAATGGGTTAGGTCTACCCTCTTTTAATTGAATTATGATTTGTGTTGTAAGAATTGTTTTTGAATTTTATTTTTAAAATTTAAATTTTTGAGACCCTTTTCTTCTGTTTTAACTTGACCCTGGGTGTCCTAACTAGGTGAAAGTTGACTCTGGGCTATATCCCATGGGTCTAGGGTCCCTTTTGACTTGATTAACCTCCGTATGGTCACCTTAACTTCACACTGAAGTTAAGTGATGAATTTGGAGGCATGGGAGGGATAGGATGAGTGGTACCAACACTCAAGCCCATCCCTTTTCAATTCCCAAGGCTAGAGATGACTCCAAGATCCACCAATTGTGGAGGACTTGACTTCAAGTCTCCCTCACAATTGGTGAAAGTCCCCATGGAGTTGTGTGGTCCTTCATGAGAGGGAAGGAAGGGGAGACATGTGTCACCCTTCCCCTCTGTAACTCCCCTTTTCTCTCCCATGTGTTGGAGAGAGGACATGTGGTAAGGGGTAAGCAAGACTTTGGGGATGGGTGAGTGACATGTGTCAACACCCATCTCTTGGGACACAATAGTAGTTGGGAGGAAGAGTGAGGAGGTGACAAGTGTCACCTCCCCATTCCTCTAAGCTCATGGATTGTGTTATTTTAATCCCACTTGGGATAGGGAGATAGGTTGTTGAATTTTTGAGAATTTTATTTATTGGAAATTATTTTTGGAGAAAAAAGGATAGAGGGAGTTTGGTGGCTTAGGTTGGAGGAGACTTTAGAGGAGCTCTACAACAACTTCTTCCATTATTAGGGCTTTAAAGTTTGGTTTTCAAGGCCAAGGCCTTCCCCTTGTATTTTAAATTTGTTGCATGATGAAGGTGTGAGATGTGTTTTGCTTGTGTTATATCTTATTATTGTGGGAAATGTATAGTAGGGTGTTGAAAGAGCTTCTCCCATTTGGGAGAAATGCTCATCAAGTGTGAGGTAGGGGAGGAGTGATCCTCCTCAAGTTCATTCCTTGTTTTGGGATGTTGAAAGCCTTGAGGGCATTTGTGTGATTTTGAGTAACTTGTTATATGGCTTGAGAGCCAAAATATGAACTCCTTTAGAAATTTTGTTATCAAGTTGGCTTGAGGCCATGAGAAATTTGTGTTGAAATATTTTGAAGGGTGGCACTCTAGAGTTGAGTGTGTCCACTCTCCTACCCCTTTTGACTCACTTTGGTTGAGTTTGTGTTTGTGTAAATAGCCATGGGTGTATTTTTTGTTTTGGGAATGTTGTTTTGCCTTGTTGTGAAGTGGATTTGGATTCCCTAGGTGTGTGGAAGATCTCCCTACCTTGGGGGTGACCCTCTTGCGGGTCTACGGTAGGGAGGAGAGCCAGTTGTGTGGTATTTCTTTCCCTTGTGTGTTATGCAGATTTTCATGGAGCTTAGTGTGAAGATTGAAGAGTTTTCTTGTTTTGGGAAAATATTTTATTTTCCTTTACTCTTAAGGCTCTATAGGAGAGCTTGGTCTTGTTAATGACTACATCCTTGTTGATTTTAAGAGGAGTACTTCTCTCTCTCATGTTGTAATATTTGGTCTTCTTGAGTTGTGAGAAAACCCTCTCTTCAATGTATTAATAGTTTTAATCATAGTGTTTATTAATTATTACCATTTTGAAATGAGAAAAGAAGAAGAAATTTGTTTTTAAAAGGATATTAAAATTGTTTATTTCCTCATACTTCTATTAGTAAAGTTGTGAGTTAGTTGTTGTGGTAAACAGAGTTTGTTAAAAAAAAATTATTTCATTGTGAGACTTAGTGGAAATGTTAATTTTAATAAGTTATGGAAGTTGTAATTTGTCATTTGGAAAGGAAATGGAATTTTGGATATAGTCATGCATTCGAATTTTGTTGTAAATAAATGCAAATACAATTAATTCTTTTCTCTTTAAATCACATGCTTACTATTTTAAATTGAATTTATTGACTTGAAATTTAAATCTAAATAAGAGAAAGATAGATTTAAATATTCTTGTGTAATTTTTTTTTTTTTTAAATAAAGAAATTTACAATTTTATTTTTTTTTAAATGCATTTGAAAATATATTTGTATGGAAATTCAATGTATACAAATTCATCATTCTGTCTTACAAATGGTTGACAGTAATAATTTAATAATTATATATATACTTATTCTATTTTTTTTATAGTCATTTGTTTTTTAAAAAATAATAAAACTGTGAGTTAGATTGAGTTGAGAAAATTGTGGTATATATATATTAAATTGTTATATACGAAATTTAAATGGGGAATAAAATTACAATCGTAGTTTTCATGTTGAGAAAACACAGTTTAAAAAAATATATATTACAATACTGGTGGGGGTTCGAACCCCCACCAAAGGTATTGCAAAGGGTGTGGGGAGGGGGTGGAGCCCCCACTCACACCCCACTGAGTGGGATGTGGGTGGGGGCTCTACCCCTTCCCCACACCCCCGCCATCACTAAACCCCCCACCGTAGACAGTTAACCCCGCGATCCTCTGTGTTGCCGCCGCTGAACTCCCCACACTCCCCCGCACTCTACATAAAACACATCCTCTCCCAATAACCCTACTACCCCGTGGCTTATGCGTTCCACCGCCTATGACCACCGCTTGCCCTACACATAGCACCACCTCCGCCTGCAACCCTCTATGGCCAACTCCAAACTACGGCCTCCACCATTACCACCACCGCCCTTCTCATCCCTGCACAGCCAATACAAAACAAACAAAAAGTTAGGGTTTTCTCCAATGAGATTCAAAAGAAAGAAATGTATGGAAATATAACAATATTCAATGTTATATAAAGAAAAATATAAAATATAATAATAAAATAAATGATTAATATATATATATATATATTAATTGTTTGCTAATAATTTTGTAACTTCATTAAAATAATAATATATATAGGTATATATATATATATTATTTAGTGATAATTTTTGTAAAAAGAAGTTTTGTAAAAAATAAATAAATAAAAAAAATAGGATTTCTATTTTGACAATAATATATATATATATAAATTTTAACTATAGGAAAAATGAGTTTCAGGTTTAAACAATTTTCAAAATTAAAATACCAAGAAAATGAAAAGAAAAATATACCTATTTTTTTTAATAAAAGAGAACTTAGAGATATAAATGCAAATAAGCATATATATACATATTATATATGCTTATTTGCATTTATATAGATATGTGTATCTTTATAAATGCAATTAAGCCATCATATGCATTTCATATGTGGCCACTGTAAACTCGACCTGTAGATTTAGAAAACGTCAAATTGAGAAAAATGAGAGAAAAAGAGAAAGAAAGATAAAAGCAAAAACAAAGAGGAGAAAATGCGTGGCATTTCTGAAATAGGCTAAGAGAACTAAGTAAGATTGACCTTCCATTAATCCTGATTAGGGACAAATTAATTATCAAAATTAATTCAAACTTTGAAATTAACCTAGAGCGGAAACCTAGGGGACTTCATCAAGCGAAGTCAGTAAGTCCTGTTTAAGTGATCTGGTCTACCAAGAAATTAGAAATAATGTAAAGGATGCAGTGATACTCAGATTGATAGAAAACGTGAAGAAAAGTAGGATAAACATAAAGAAATATAATCAAAATTAAATTTTAGATAAACGGGAGGGAGAACAAATGTGCAGGCTTTGTTGAAAATGCTAAAGTTAGAAGGAGGAGAAATTAATATTAAATTTTAGAAAACGTGAAGGAGAACAGATGATCATGCTTTGTTGAAAAATGATCAATCAACTTAATGAACTATTGTACCAATGCAATTAGTGAGATTAACCTAAGACAGGAAACCACACGTGTTCAAGATTAGTGTTAGTGTAATAAATCCCACTCATGCCCGTGAGGCATTATGCTACCAAAATTTTCTGAAATTTAGGGTTTAGGAGCTTAGTAAGTTTAACCCTTGTAGTGACGTTAACCGCGTCACGATGACCCCCTTGTTGGCCTTCTTGCATTTGGGTCTACACATGTGTGCGTAATACCCTGCTGACAACTGTATTGTTCACACCTTAAGCGTACGCCACCGAGCATGCTTACGCGTGCAAGGGGGTTTCTAGGGAAGCGTGGAAAAATTTTTGATATTTCATGTCATGACCACATGACACATGTGGACATGACACGTGTGATGCGTGTTGTGACCGCATGGGAAATGTGGACATGACAGATGGCACATTTCATACCTTGTAAGAAGACAACTGATGCAATGCATGTAGCTGACCTATTTTTCAAGGAGATTATGAGATTGCATGGATTACCTAAGAGCATAATTTCAAACAGAGACACCAGATTTTTGGGCTATTTTTGGAAGACACTTTGGAAGAAGATGAAGATAGATTTGAAGTTTAGTTCAGCATTTCATCCATAGACTGATGGACAGATAGAGGTAGTGAATAAGAGTTTCAGAAACTTGTTGAGATGTTTGGTTGGAGAGAAAGTAGGAAGTTGGGATTTGATTCTTTCACAAGCAGAGTTTGCATACAATAATTCAGTAAATAGGAGTACTAGAAGGACACCTTTTGAGATTGTTGCTAGAGTGAATCCTAGAGGAGTTGCCAAATTGAGAGATATGGGTATGACAGAAAAGAGAACTGCAAAAGTAGAGGAATTTGCAGGACATATGGAGACATTGCATAATCAGGTTAAGAAGCATTTGGAAGATATGAACAACAAATATAAAGAGCAAGCAGACGAGAAGAGAAGACACAAAGAATTTGAAGTGGGAGATGAAGTGATGGTGTACTTGAGAAAAGAAAGATTTCCAGTTGGAACATATAACAAGTTGAAGATGAAGAAGTTTGGACCTTGTAGGATACTCAGAAAATTTGATTCAGGAAATGCATATGAAATTGAACTACTGGAGGCATTGGGTATTTCACCTATTTTCAACATTGCAAACCTATATCAGTATCATGAAGAAGACTTGAAGAAGAAGTTACCACAACAAGCACTAGAGCAGATTGAAGACATTTTGGACAGCAGAGTTGGATGCAACACCAAAGGAAGACAATACAAAGAATACCTTGTAAAGTGGAAAGGCATACCGGAAGAAGATTCATCTTGGATTTCTCAGGCTGAGGTAGACCATCTTGGTTTTCCTCTAGCCCTAGCAAAGTGAGGGACTCACTTTTCAATAACCCCATATGTCTGATGTAGGAGCATCCCTGGTTCAAGAGCAATCTTGCATCAACCAAAAACATTTGCATTTCATTTTGTTAGCAATTTAGTTTGTTTCTTGTCATTTTCCAAGTTCAGTTCAGACAGTTCAGTCAGTAGTAGTTTCTGTATTTTAGTCTGCATTCTACCGCAGTTGCATTTCAGATCTTGTGGAGGTGGACTTAGCATCTCGATTCATTCATCTACAACATATCTGAATCTCAAAGCATTTGGATCAGTTACCGAAAAATTATCACTATCAGAAGATCAACTATTTTCTCAGAACAGAGCATCTTGACAGTCTCAGACACATCAGCCAAAGGAGAAGACTTGCGGAGCATTTCCTGATCCATGGAGCCTAATAACACATCATTCCATGAACTTTGGTTCATGGCCGACCTTCCCCGAGATCCACACATCATTCCATGCATTTTGCGGAGGTGTTCTACATGATTAGGTCTGACCTATATGTGTACACACGTTACAGCTCTTCATTGGAGTTTGTGATCTTCCTTGGTTGACGTGGAGGAATCTTATGTTTTGGAGATGATATATAAGGATGTAATAGATCCCTAGGAAGGAAGTTTTTGGATAGTTTGAAATTGATCCATAAGTTCATAGTTTGGATTTTGCATGAAGGGACTTCAAAGCTATATCTTGTGCATATTCTGATATTCTATAATCAGGCCTGTGAACCCAATTGTAAGCCCGCATGTTGCCGGCCGATCTGTAATTGAATTTTATGATATACTAAATGACTGAATCTGCGTTTGTTCCATATCTTTGAGTTGTTTCCATTGTGTTTACTCTTGTTGCACAGTCTAGACAATTCATTTTGTGAACCCTCCTACCGTGACTGCACCAAATGCATTATGATGTGTGACTGAAAGAGAAAGAGAAGAAGAAATAGATCCTTTCCAAATTCATCTTGAAGATATTTTTGAGATAGAAGGGAAGTGAAGAGTGTGCCTAACTGATTGCTAGAGGTAGTGAACCAAAGGAAAAACTTCTTGAAGGTTGAAAGTAGTGAGTCAATAAGCCACAGAGAAGACATTTGAAGAAGTTGTAGAAGTTATCAAAGTAAAAGTGCAATCATCAGAAGGATTGAGCTTCATTGTCAGATTCAGACACTAGAAGGACTGTCATGCTGCAATGTTTTCTAAGTTTGTTCTCAGTTTAGGGAGTAGTTGCTTCCTTGGGTTGAAGCCCTAAAACAAAGTCTACAGGGAGTTGTAGCTTCCTTGGGAGTGACCCTAAAACCTTTCTACAGGGAGTAGTAGCTTCATTGGGTTGTAGCCCTAAAACAAAGTTGTAACTGTGATTTTTTTATGAGGCTAGATTAGGACAATAGCTCCTAGCATCTTTTCTCACTATGGTGTTTCCCCTTTGAGGTTTTCCACATATATTTGGTGTTATGTGGTGTTGTGCAATGTGTTGATCTTTTATGTTTCTGTTAATACTGTAAAGATTAAGTTTTAGTTTTCTTCGGAGGGTTTGAGATTGTTTGAATACTGATTCACCCCCCTCTTAGTATTTTGAGTGTGTTCAACCATTGGTATTAGAGCCAAGTTCCTCAAAAGGATCTTAACTAGTTGAGGAAAGTTTGAGATAACTTGTGATAGATCTTACAAGGCACCTAAGTTTGACAGAACAAATTACACCTTTTGGAAGCTAAGGATGAAAGACTATCCTCTCTAGGGTTTGGTGTTTGGCAATCTATTAAGGATGGTTACACTACTCCTATTGATACTCCTATAGATCTAGCTGAGATTAATTTATATGATAACAATGCTAAGGCAAAGAATGTTATCATGAGTGGGCTAGTTGATTCAAAACTTCTGAAGATAATGAATTGTAGTTTGGCTAAGGATTTCTGGGAAAAAATTACCAGCATTTATGAAGGAGATAATAGAGTAAAGCAAGCCAAGATGCAAATATTCAAGAGCAAATTTGAGACCTGAGGATGACATAGGATGAAGACATTACTAGTTATATGCTCTGGGTGGATGAAGTAGTTAATGGCATTAGAGGTCTTGGTGGAGAAGTGAAAGAAGATGAGATTGTGAAGAAGGTTCTAAGATCTCTCCCTAAATCTTATAGTCATAAGGTATCTGGTATTGAGGAATCTAAGGACTTGGATACCTATTCAGTAGATCAATTGTTTGGTGCTCTCACAACCTTTGAAATCAGAGAGTTTGATAAAGATGTTCCAAAGAAGGAAGCAACATTCAAAGTTAGTAAGAAGACATAAGATAAAATAGTTGATCAAGATGATGACCTTGATGAGGTAGAGGCAAATTTTGTGAGAAGATTGAAGAAGGGCATCGACAAATACAGAGGTAAGTTACCTTTCAAGTGCTTCATTTGTGGGAGAATTGGTTATTTTGCCTCTAAATGTCTTTTTAAGGAATCAGGGAATAGAAACAAGAGAGAAGCTCAGAAAAAGTCTTTATTCCATGGAGAATAGTTGTTCTTCAGAAGATGAGGATCATGTTGAAATGCTCCGGATAACTGAGACGAGGGGTGAATCAGTTGTCCCAAAAACTCAAAACACTTTAGCCCTTAAACATTAATCACTTGTCCACAGTTATTATGATTAAACAATGAATGCATGAAATCAGAAACTTAAAAATAGATGCAACATTAAACGCAAGAGACACCATATTTTTATGTGGAAAACCACAAGGTGGGAAAAAACCACGGAGAGGATTAGATCTCAAAATATATTGCAATCTTTGAAACATGATGTCCAACCTGATCACTCCATGGGCCTAGAACATACTGGCTCACTGCCATGAAGTACAACTAGGTCTAGCAAGCTCACTACCTCAACCCTAAACCTAGAAAGATTACAATGAGGGTTGTTAAACCCTAAGGGCTATTAAACCCTACTAGCGACTCGCTGCCAATATTAACATCTTCTTCATGTCTAAGATTAAAACATTGAAACACAATAGTTCCTCTTCTATGCTATGTCTTTACACCTCTTTCCTTATATGCCCATCTTCGAACAAGGACACCTTTTCCACGACTCAATTACAAGTATTTAAACACTTCATCAACCTTGGAATGATCATCAAGGTCGACACGACAATCATCAACCATTTGAACAATCTGTAAGGTCGATATTACAAATATTTACAAAATAGGTCTTAACCTAATACAAATATATGCTAAGCAATTGTAGTATAGATGTATGCAAATCATACCACGCCTTAGCTATGACTCAAACATGATCTTCCATGCCACAACATGCTTCCATAAACTTCAAGGGATCTCTGTAGTCACTGGAATTAGCCAAGTCGGCTAAGACTGGTTGCACACTACGTTATCTGGGAATAATCTTCAAACATGATCTCAATTCCTTAATGCAGACTGATGTAAAGGTAGGAACATGATCAAGAGGTATCCACAAGCATGTTGAAATCACTAGGAGCAACTGCACAAACTCAAACCACTTTATCCATGAGATTCTTCACACTAAAGCACATGAACTTTACTGTTGTCAACTATCATAAAAGAAAGATAGCTTGTAGACCACCAAAACATGAACCATTGCAATTGTAGGCACTTATCATCATCCCAGACTTCACTCTAGAACCACAGAGCAAAACACTTTAATGCGGAGGAATACGGAGAAAAATACTTTCTCTCATGCACTAGTGAATAACTAGAAAAAGTAGGTTTTACTCTAGTGAATGTAACTCACTCAAATCTTCATACCAAAGGCTCAAACTCAGGATTTAGCATCTTCATCCATGCTTCTAAATAACTTCCAATCCACAGACCAAGATCTTTAGTTTGCAAGAATGCGGAGCAATCTTCTGGACTATTCTTCAGTATGCAACTCACTGTCTTCACTGTGATTCACTAATTACTTTTTGATTCTTCCAAAGGGGCTAATTTTCTCAATATCCCCAACATATAAAGCTTCTAAACAAATAAAAAAATAGGATACAATTGACACCAATGACAATAAAGATATGTTGACATCAATGACAACATTGATTAGGCACATACTTGCAACAATCTCCCCCTTTGTCATTGATGGCAACATATGATGTGAAAACTGCAACAACCATCAAGACAAGATTCTCCCCTATCTCTTTACATATCTGCACTCTAATTTTTTCACATGATTTCTCTCCCCCTTTGACATCAATGGCAAAGGGCACATACTTGCATTCTTCTTCTCTGATCCAATTTCTCTTCTGAACTCTCTAACTCCCCCTAAGAAGTATCCCTAAAAGCATCAATCCAGATATGGAGAGGGGACTCTAAGCACCACCAAACTAATGTACTCTTGTGCATCTTAGTTTAGAGTATGAGGTGTAATAACCCCTAACTTTTCTCTAAGATACTCAAAAGTATCCTTAGGCATAGGTTTGGTGAAGATGTCTACAATCTAGTCTTTTGTGGATACATATTCCAACATAACTTCATTCTTTGTCACTTTTTCCCTTAGAAAGTGATATCTTATGGATATGTGCTTTGTCCTTGAATTCATTACTATATTTTTTGATATGTTTATGGCACTTGTATTGTCACAAAAGATTACAATTGGATCTTCATACACAACTTTGATTTCCTTCAATGTCTGCTTCATCCATAACACTTGAGTATAACTACATGTTGTTGCAATATATTTTGCTTCTGCAGTGGACAGAGATATTGAATCTTGTTTCTTGCTTATCCAAGATACCAGCCTTTTTCCCAAAAAGAATGCACCTCCACTTGTACTTTTTCTATCATCTACATCTCCAGCCCAATCTGCATCAGTGTATGCATTGAGAGTGAAATCATTGTCCTTTGGATACCACAAACCATAATCCATTGTGCCTTTCAAATATCTCAAAATTCTCTTGACTTCCATCACATGTGACTCCTTAGGTTCTACTTGAAATCTTGCCACAAGACAAACTGCATGCATTATGTCAGGTCTGGTTTGAGTCAGATAAAGTAATCCTCCAATCATAGATCTGTACCTTTTCTGATCTGCCATAGGTGAATCATCATTTTTTCTCAACTTACAACCAGTTATCATGGGAGTATTTATTGGTTTAGATCTTCCATCCCAAACTTTTTTAACAACTCTTTCACATACTTAGACTGAGAAATTAAGATACGTTTATCTGATTGATTTATTTGCAGACCTAAAAAGAATTCATCTCACCAAACATGGACATTTCAAATTCACTTTGCATTTCTCTAGCAAAAATTGTGCACATACCTTCATTGCCTCTAAAGATAATTTCATCAACAAAGACTGCAACAATTAGGATTTGTTCATTATTGATCTTGAAATAGAGATTGCTATCGATAGTATCCTTGCTGAATCCTAACCTAGCATACCTATCCAACCTAGCATACCAGGCCCTGGGAGCTTGTTTTAATCCATACAATGCCTTCTTCAATATGCATACCATGTCACCCTGATGTGATGACTGGAATCCTTCTGGTTGTTCAATATAGACTTCTTCTTCCAACTCTCCATTCAAGAATACAGACTTTACATCCATCTGATATACCTTAAAATCTTTGTAGGCTACAAATGCCAAAAAATATTCTTATAGCTTGAATCCTTGCCACTGGTGCAAATGTTTCCTCAAAATCTATTCCTTCAACTTGAGAGTATCCTTTGCATACCAACCTTTCTTTGTTTCTTACTACACCATTCTCATTCATCTTGTTTCTAAAAACCCACTTGGTGCCAATTACATTTTTATCTGCTGCTCTGGGAACAAGATCCCAAGTCTGATTCTTCTCTATCTGCATCAATTCTTCTTTCATAGCTTTTACCCAATTCTCATCATTGCAAGCTTCATTCATAGTCTTAGGTTCAATCTTGGAAATCAGACAAAAATTTACTTGTTCTTCTGTAGCTCTTCTTCTAGTCAGGACTCCTTTGCTCTTATCTCCTATGATTTGATCTTTAGAATGATTAAATTTTACATACCTTGGTGTCTTGGTAGCACTTTCTATATCTTGTTCCTCTTCATCTAAGTTGTTTTCTTGCTGCACCACTTCTGAAGGATCTGGTTTATTTGATTCATATCCACTCAATTCTTCCTTGCTTTCATCGACTTTGACATTTGCACTCTTAATGATCTTATTCAGCATCTTATTATAACACTGGTAGGCCTTGCTCTTGGTTGAGTAACCAAGGAAGATTCCTTCATCACACCTAGCATCAAACTTTCCTAGATCTTCTTCTCTTTTGATATAACATTTGCTACCAAAAACTTTGAGATATTTCACAGTAGGAACTTTACCATACCATAATTCATAAGGAGTCTTAGAATTGTTACCTTTGACTTGGACTCTATTTAGGATATATACAACAATGTGAATTACCTCTCTCCAATATACTTCTAAAAGATTATCTTCCTTCATCATGGTTCTAGCAGCATTTTGAACTGTTATGTTTTTCCTTTCAACAACTCCATTTTGTTGTGGAGTTCTAGGTACAGATAACTGTCTCTTTATCCCATGTTCTTCATAAAAGAAATTGAATTCATTTGATGTAAAATCTCCTCCTCTATTAGAACTTAAACTTTTGATCTTCAAATCCATCTCATTTTCAACCATTGCCTTAAATGCCTTGAACTTATCTAGAGCTTCTAATTTTTCTTTCAAAAAGGTAACCCAAGTCATTCTAGAATAATCATCAATAAGCAACATTGAATACCTATCTCCTTTCAAAATTCTTACCCCGGTAGGTCCACACAAGTCTGTATGTACTAGTTCCAGTAGTCCATCAACTAATTGGTCCTTTCTTTTGAAACTTGTTCTTGTTTGTTTTCCAAATTGACACTCCTTGCAAATAAGATTAGCAGGCTTCACAAGCTTAGGCAAATCTCTAAGAGCCTGTGTAGTACTTATCTTCATAATGTTATCAAAATTGATGTGACACAACCTTCTATGCCATAGCCAAATTTCACCAGTCTGAGCCAACAAATAATAGTTATCAGTTCCTTTTAAGTGATAGATATTACCTTGGGTCTTCTTACTAGTTGCAATGACTGTTTCAGAGCTTTCCATGATCTTGCATCCATTGTCCTTGAAGCTTAAAACATAACCTTTGTCACACATCTGACCCACACTCAAAAGATTGTGCTTTAATCCTTTCACATACAAGACATCTTTAGTATTATGCTTGCCATCAAAAGAAATAGATCCTTTTCCACAAATCGTACCAGATGTATCATCTCCAAATCTAACCAGTCTGCCATCATATCTTTCCAAACTCACAAACTTACTTTTGTCACCAGTCATGTGGTGAGAGCATCCACTATCAATAACCCATTCATCTTTGTCTTCAACAACCTATGCAGCTAAAGCACTTTCTACTAGTTTTTCTTCCTTTACACAACTAGCAGGAATAGTAGACACAGGTTCTTCCTTAATAGCAATAAACAAGCATTCATTACCAGAATTAATAGCATTATTTGGTTCACCATTTTCTGATGCTCCTTCATCGTCATCAAAATCTTCAACATAATAGCATTTCTTTTGGATCCTAGGCCTATTCTCATATATTTTTCTATTTCTTTCAATTCTTTCAGGACATCTGGAAGCAAAGTGGCCTACTTTACCACAGGAAAAACATTTAAAAGGTAATTTACCTTTAAACTTACCGGATTCTCTTTGTAGTCTATCCACAAAGTTGGCTTCAATTTCATCAAACTCATCATCAGATTCTACCTTGTACTTTTCTGATCTGGAGGTTTTCCCAGAAGTATTGGCTTTGAAGGCAGTCTCTATTTTTGGTAGGGCATCACCAAACTCTCTCATTTCAAAGGTAGTAAGATTAAGTTCATCAACTCTTTGCATAAAGGTTGTTATGCTTTCATCTTCATTCATCTTTAGACTCTCATATTTCACTTTTAGACTTTGTATCTTGGCCTTCTTCACATAATCATCTCCTTCATATAGATTTTTTAGCTTCTCCTATACCTCATTTGCAGTTTCTAGATCCACTACTTTTTGTAGTACTGAGTCATTTAATGAACTTAACAGAGCATCTTTTGCTTTGACATCCACCTCATATTCTTTGATGTCATTGTTAGTTGTCAAACCATTTTCAGGCATGGTGTATTTTGCTTCTACAACTTTCCATACTTTGTAACCAAGAGAAAGAAGATAGCTTTTCATTCGTGCCTTCCAAAGAGCATAATTCATCCCATTGAAATGCAATGCTTCCTTCTTATAGGACATTTTGGATCTTCCTCAAGCTATTAGATTTTCTTCAGAGGAACCTTTCTCTGATACCAATTGTTGAAATGCACTGGATAACTGAGAGGGGGGGTGAATCAGTTGTCCCAAAAACTCAAAACACTTATGCACTTAAACATTAATCACTTGTCAAGGAAATCTTATCCACTAAATTATTTTCTTATGGATGAGAGAACATCACCACTAGTCTGATTTTACTAAAAAACTTAGCCCGTGCTCCTGCGTTCCATGGCTTTCTAGGGTTTTTAAGGTTTTTGCTTTCTTTTCTGTGATGATGGAGGTTACTGCCTCGGGCAGTGCCTCTGGGAACTAGAATTCAGTGGGTGAGGATCCTTTCAAGGGATGGAAAGGGGTGTTAACAGGGAAGAAGACTTTTTCCCCTAAAGGCGCGTCGGGGGTCCCAGTCCTAAAGGATTCAACGGAAGGAATGGCTTTGGATATTCCTGATGACTTGGTTGAGGAAATAGTGGTAGCCATGGATCTTGCCCTAGTCAGTAAGTTCTTCTCACTCTATCCTAATATTGAGATGGTAAGGAAGTGGGTGGCCAATTGGTGGAGGATCAAAGGCAGTGTGTCGATCATCGCTATGGCAAGAGGGTTGTTTTTATTCAAGTTTATGAATAAGGAGGATATGTTAGCTGTTCTAGCAGGAGGGCCATGGCTCTATGGCACCCATTTTCTTGCACTATGCCCTTGGAAACCTGGGCTTGATCCCAACATGGATCTGAACTGGACTGCCCCCGTTTGGGTGAGGCTACCAGGGTTTCCCTTGGAATATTGGGATGAAAAGATATTTTCTACTATTGGTAATACCTTTGGTTAGTATGTGACGCTAGATAATACCACTCAAACTAAGTCCCATTGTGTATATGCTCATTTTTGTGTTAATGTGGAGATTCACCAAACCCTTCCCATGTCCATAGATTTAAATTCTAAATATGGGATTTGGACCCAGCTGATTCTCTATGAGAATGCTACTACTTTCTGTCAAATTTGTAAGAAGAAGGGCCATTTAATGACCCATTGTATAGTGAAGCAAATGGGAGGTAATGCTAACCTTAACAATAAGGTTGAGGATAACTCACCCAAAGATGACACCCCTGTTGATCAGGGAATGGGGGGTAATGAGGAAAATGTTATCCCAGAAGAATATAGTGAGAAGGATATGGAGAAAGATTGTCAGAAATCAGGTTCAGACATAGATAACTATTAGTTCCTTGATCAACAGAATACTTAGATTGAAGAGGGTGAGATACATTCCTAGTCGGTGGAGGCTGCTATTAAAGGCGATGAGGCCCTAGGTTCAATTGAACAGAATGCCCAACTCCTAGAAACGAGTTGCAATATTAGGGTTGTAACCTCCCAACCATCCTCTAAGAAGGATCCCCCTCTTGTAACCAGAGTTGATAGTACAAAGGAGGGATTTCTTGTAGACCAGGCAGCTATTCCTTCATTGTCTGCTGATATTGGACTGAGTGGTAGTGGTAACAACCATGAGGATTGGATTACCCCTAAGAAAAAGAACTGTAGGGCTAAAAAGTCTGCAGATGTTGGAACAGACTCTAAACAAGGAAGACCAACCCTCAGAGAAACAAGGCAAAGAGAGATTGCCAGTGGTAAGAAATAAACACTGGAGATCCAATCTCTTAAACCTTCTAAATGAAAATTCTATCTTGGAACTTGAGGGGCTTCAATAGTCCCACCAAATAGTTTGAAGTGAAAAATTGTGTTTTAGGCAATAAGTTAGATATTTTGTTACTTCAAGAAGTTAAGATGAACGAGGAGAGCTTTAAGAGGATAGCTGATTATATATGGCCCAGGGCTGCTTTCTATATTAGCCCAGCTATGGGAGCCTCTGGAGGGATTGTCACTATGTGGAATGCTGCTAAAATCTAGGGCTCACTTGTTGTTTCTAGTAAGCATTTTCTGGTTGTTAACTTCTCTTTGCCTTCTTTAAATTGGTCCTTAATCAATATTTATGCCCTAAACACTAGAGCCCTGAGAAAAACTTTGTGGACGGACTTGTGTAATACTCTTTCCATTTCCCCTCATTCCTGTTGGATGTTGGTTGGTGATTTTAATACTCCCTTATATCCTTCTGAGAAATCTAGGGGTATTCTTGACTATACTTATAGCATGTTTGACTTTGCTGAATTTATCAATTCCTTTGGGTTGCTAGATGTGGAGCTACAAAATTACAATTTCACTTGGTCAAACAGAAGAAGAGGAGATCAAATGATTCAAGTTAAATTGGACAGATTTATTATTTCTAGCAATTGGGATAACCATCATAATATGAGTCTGCAGGCTCTTCCTAGAACCATATCTGATCATAGCCCTATTTTCTTTAATTGGAAGGAACAATGTAAGACAGGTCCTATCCCTTTCAGATTTGAAGCCATGTGGATTAAACATAAAGATTTTAGAAACCTTATGGCTCAATGGTGGCAAATTCCCATTCAGGGTACTCCTATGTTTAGGTTGGTCAAAAAGCTCCTTCACATTAAACAGGAAGTTCGTGGGTGGAATAGATATAGTTTTGGCAATATGTTTATCTAGAAGAAAAATATATCTGGAAGATTAGCTGATCTTCAACAGCTAATGGCTCAAGGAAATGTTATAGATGATATTATATAGGAGGAATGTGATCTGATTTCTGATTTGAAGAATCTTATGAGAAGAGAAGAGATTTTCTGGAAATAGAAATCCAGGGTTCAGTGGCTCAAAGGAGATAGGAATACTATTTTTTTCATCTCTTAGCCATGAAACATAGGAAGGCTAACTCCATCTCAAAATTATGTTTGGAAAATGGCAATATTATCATTGAGGACAATGAGATTGGAGACCAAGCTATGTTATTTTTTTAGAATTTGCTATCAGAGCAAGCTAATAATGTTGGGAATGGAAGGGTTATGGACCAGTTCATTGATATGATCCCCTATTTGATAATTGAAGAAGACAACACTGAAATGCTAAAACCTATTTTTGAGGAGGAGGTTCACGCTATCTTATTTTCTATGGGTCCTTTCAAAGCCCCTGGCCCTAATGGCTTTCCTCCAATATTCTTTCAAGAATATTGGGATATTGTGGGTGTTGATGTCACTATTGCTGTCAGGGGTTTTGTCAGAATTGGTAAACTTCTAAAGCAGATTAATAATACTTTTATTGTTCTTGTCCCTAAAAAGCATAAGCCTACTCATCTCTCTGATTTCAAACCCATTAGTTTGCGTAATACCATCTATAAGCTATGCACTAAAGTGATTGTCTTGAGATTTCAACCTTTTTTGGATAAAATTATTTCCCCTTCTCAGAAAGGCTTTGTCCCTGGTCATCAAATTCTTGATGTTGTGATCTCCACTCATGAAACTATCCATTCTATGGATAAGAGCAGAATCCCTGGCATGGTTCTAAAGTTAGATATCTCTAAGGCCTATGATAGAGTTTCATGGAAATTCCTATTTGAAGTCATTAAAAAGCTTGGTTTTAACGATAGAATTTCCCTTCTCATATGTGAGGTTGTTTCTACTGCAAAATTCTCAGTTCTGGTCAATGGGGTCCCTAGGGGTTTTTTCTCTTCCTTGAGGGGGATTAGACAGGGGGATCCTCTCTCACCTTACTTGTTCATCATGATGGCAGAGGCCCTTGGGAGATATATTCACTCTAAGATTACCTCTAAAGAAATTGTGGGTATTAAACCCACTTCCTCCCTTCCTCCTATGTCAGTGCAGCAGTTTGTGGATGATACCATCCTCTTTGGTATCTCTTCTGTGGTCAAAGCTCATAGTTGGAAGAATATTTTAAATGACTATGCCAAAGCTTTGGGACAAAACATAAACTTTCAGAAGACCAATGTGTATTTTTTTAATACTCTGGCTGATCTCCAGCAAAAAATCATTAATATTATTAGCTGTGTTGAAGCTAATCTTCCTGCTATTTATCTTGGCCTCCCTCTTACAGTCAAGGAGGTGTCTCAAGGATTTTGGAATGGAATTCTGGAAAGAACTTAGAAGAAGTTGGTTGGTTGGAAGGGGAAATTACTCAATAGTGCGGGCAAATTACAACTTTTACGTGCTTCTTTGCAAGGTATTCCTACTTACTTCCTGTCCCTTTTTAAAATGCCTAGACTTTTTGCTAACAAATTGGAGTAGATTCAAAGAAAATTCTTATGGACTGGGGTGGAAGACAAACAAAGAATGTCTTTGGTTAGTTGGGAGAAAGTTTGTCTTCCCAAATCTCATGGAGGTCTTAACATTAGATCTGTCAGGAATATGAATAAAGCCCTCCTTTCCAAAATAAACTAGAATTTGATCCACAACCATAAAGAATGGGGGGACATTATGCAAGCCAAGTATCTTCATGGAACTAATCAATTCAATTTTTTCCACCAGGAAGGGCTCCCCCAGGGATCTATTATCTGGAACAAACTGTTGAAGTCTAGAAGTCTTCTCAAACATGGGCTTAGATGGAAACTGGGGAATGGAAATTCTATTAACTTCTGGGAAGATATTTGGATGAATGATAAGGCCCTTGTTACCCAAGGAGATTATGAGTTATTGTTAGCATTGCTACATAGTTTTTTGTGGATAAAGTTTGCCATTATATTCACAATAATAATCGTATTAGGAGTTGGAAAAACCTCTTGGATTGTTGCATTCACCACCCTGAACTCACTCCTAGGATGCAGTATGTTCAACATTTGATGCAGGGGGTTAGAATTCCTCTTTTCCCTAGGGAAGATGAGTTGTGTTGGTGGCCAGATAAGAAAGGTCATTTTTCTATTAAGTCTGGTTACCATCTATTGATCCCTGATGTGCATAAAAATGAGATTTGGTGGAAAGTTTGGAATCATAAACTTATCCCTAAAATCAACATGTTTTGGTGGACTGCTATTCATAAAAAAATCCTAACTCAAGATAACTTACAGAGGAGGGGATTCACTTTGGTCAATAGGTGCTTGATGTGCTTGGAGGAGGAAATAGTCTTTCATTTAATTCTCCACTATGATTTTGCCAGGGAAATCTGGAATATTATTTTAAGGAATTTTGGCATTTAATGGGTTTGTAATTTTGATATTATGGAAGTCATTGCCAACTGGTGTCCTACCTTCTCTCATCCATGGCTTGTTGAGCTATGGAACCAAACTCTGCCATGTCTTGGTTGGACTTTATGGAAAGAACATAATAATAGAATATTTAGGGATACTGCTAGGGATACTTCTCAAGTTCTTCATTCCTTTTCTAAGATCCTCATGGAAAGTGTGACCAATTCTCACATTAAAACTGTAGAAAAACCTCTTTCTCAAGAAGAGGAGCAAATTGCGACTAATTGGAGAATTCTAAACCAAGTTCCGGCTCATAATAATTCCAAACAGTTGCAAAGATTAAATACAAGATGGATTCCCCCGAAGCCCTATTAGCTCACACTAAGCTTTGATGGGGCATCTAAGGTGGATGGTAAGGCTAGTGGTGGTGGGATTATAAGGGATGACAAAGGGTGGATGGTTGCTGCTTATGCTGGTGGGTTAGGCTTCCAAAGCAATAATTATGCTGAAGCCTCTACTCTTCTTTTAGGGGTGAAATTGGTTATTTCTCTCGATATTAGGCAATTATATATTCAGGGGGATTCCAAACTGGTTATCGATGATGTTAATATCATGTCAACTTGTGGCTAGAAACTGAAAGATATTATAGTGGATATCTAGATCCTTCTGCAGTGGATTCCTAGAGTTGATGTCTCTCATATATAGAGAGAGGGCAACCAGGTTGTAGATTCTCTTGCTGACCTTGGCCAACAATTTCAAATTGGCGTTGTTGGCGCCAAGTTAATAACATCCCTTTAAACATAAGGGACTTAATTCAAAAGGAGATGACGCATTAATGATGATTCAGTATACTAGGAAAGATAGTTTATTCCATTGACTTTGTTGGACGATGCTGACGTGTATCTTGAAGTACGTGCTTTTTGGTACTTTGTTGCCCAATGTCATTTCTGCATTATTACTCGCTTGTGTTAAGGCAAGTTGCGTATCTGCTAATTATAGCGAATGCCAAAAAATTATGTTTGAGCATGGGAAGAGTAGGCATCAATTGGTCTTTTGTAAGGTGGCTCTCATCAATGATAATGCGTGTAGATTTAATATTATCATAATTCCCTATCAAGTGATTAATTTTACCTTTCACATTAACTCTGTGAATTTCTGGTTTTGGGGATTCTGTGCTTTTGTCTGGAAGGCTAAAATGGGAGGAGATAGTGTTGATAACTAAGAGGGGGGTGAATCAGTTATCTTAATTTAGTCAACTTTCTGTTCTTCTTTAATAATTAGTGTAGCATCAAAGCAAACAAGCATGAAAGTAGAAACAAAGTCAATACACATAACACAATGATTTTGACATGGAAAACCTGATTAAGGGAAAAACCACGGGGTGATTAACCCAAGAATGTATTCCCTGTTAGAAGATTAGAAGTACAAAATGGCACCTGCCAATTTAGGGCTCACTGCCCGAGCATACTGCTCATAAGAGGCTCACTGCCTACAAGAGAGAAAGATAACACAATGTTTGAACTGATGAGAAGCATCTACACATGCTAAGATTTAGTTCCAGTTGAGCTTAATAAACTGATTTACTGCACTTCATTCTAACTTTCTTTTGGTTCAGCTATCCTATCACATTCCAGACCTGTCTTCCTGCCTTCCTACTCCTCTTCTACTTTTATTCGTACAATTACACACTTAGTACAACACACCTTCATATCTAAATTCATTTGGTATATATATCCGTATAAGTAATCTTACCACCTTTCTAGTCAGCATCCAGAATAGTCAATATTTTCCCAAGCTTTGATCTGTTAGCTGGATCCTTGCTTACCAAGTGATGCGGATCTAGGAGATGCTTGAAGAAGTCATCAATCATGTCGGCCAATAATGAATGATACCTAAAGAAACTTAGTCATCAGCAATATCTCTTCCAGATTTGGGTCTGACACTCTATCGGTACAGTTCTTCCTCTGTCTACTCTGCCAAACAGGAACCCAACACTCAAGTGCTCATATCTTTTCACCCTTCCATCACCAGAGGCTAAATCCTTGGAATCTATTAGTCAAGGTACTTGTCTTGACTTCCCCAGATCCGTACTTCACTAAGATACTTCCTCTGAGAGATCCAGACCTGACTGTCAGACCTTGCTGACTGCTCTGTTCTTGCTTACCAGATCACAACACTTCTTCAATCTGACTTCCGGTGGAGACTCATCATGTCTTGCAGAAGTGTGGGATAGCCTTTGTTGCCATCAATGACAACATACATACACCCATATAGTGTCTCTTGCCAACAATCTCCCCCTTTGGCATTGATGGCAACACTTAGTGAAAAAATGACTAAGTGTCACACTATACTCCCCCTTGGTTGATGCTCTATTTTTATATACATTTTTTGGAGCTCCCCCTTAGCTGGATTCCTCATTTTTCACTGCTCCTCACTCCCCCTTTGACATCAATGGCAAAGGGTAGGGTCCGCACACCAAAATTCTCAAAAAGTTATCCGCATAAATATATATATATAGCATACTTACATATACTGAAGTATGTCTGCAAAAGTTGTCTTCAATTGGATGAATTCTATTGCCCAACTTTGCTTCATCCTATCCAAAATTGAGATGTGACCACTCAATAGGAATGCAAACATGTCTGCCCTTTTTAGATCTGTCAGATCACTAGTCCGGGCTGTGATCTGAGCTTTTTTTATGGCCTCATGCATGGCCTCTAACTTAGGGATAATTATCCCTCTAAGTTCACCCAACCTGCTTATTCTATTTTTCTTTTCCTTCTCAAGCTTCTTGATTTCATTCAAGACTACAATAGTCTGACATTCTTGATTTATTATGGAAGAGGAGAGAGGATCAAAATTCTTAGAGTGTTGTCAGTTTGTCCTCCTTTTCTTTCACTTTCTTCTCAATATCCAATGTTACTTTGGACCATGATAAACAAAATTTGTACATTTCCCCACCATCTTTAAGCACATTTTCTAAGCTCTTTATCCCAATATTCATATTCCTCCTATCATTAGTTATTAACCCTTGTACCTCTAATAATCTTTTTGCCAAAAATTCCTTCTGGACCTTATCCTCTGCTGACTTCTCTAGGGAATCAAAATGTGTGCTAACACTATAGACTAGAGATTTGAGATTGCCAGATGAGGAGGCTGAGGGATCCTTTTGAAAAGATGGCATGATCTTTTCTAATACTCGGGATGCAACTTCTATTAGCTCACAGTCTTCCATGTAAGACTTCAGGAGTTTTTCTTTAGCCTTTGCATTAGCAAATGAAGCTATCTTCATTGTTTGTACCGAAGAAAGAGAATCAAAATTAAATGGCCCTTGTAGAAGTTTCGATTCATCAATCTCCATTATCTCTTTGTTTAAGAATTCTTTGACAGTTTCTGTAGTGTCTCTTGCCGGAGACAGATTCTTCTTCTCTTCTATAGTCTTAGAGCTGTCTCTTGGAGCTTTCTCTCCTTCTACACTCTTACCACTAACAGCTGTGGTCTTCTCTGCTGAAGTCTTCTTTCCTTCTATAACCTTAGTACTGTCATCTTCTTTTTCCTTCACTTCTTTTTCTTTATCCTCTATTCTTTCTTCTCCTTTGGATCCAGAGTCAGTAGGGGAAACTGGAGGAGTGATGTTTGTTTGTTCACGGGCCACCTCTTATGGAGCATAGGATTCCAAGTCCTTATCTTTTTCTTCACCGGTGTCCATTACTTCTTTTGTCATTGCCTCAGTAGATTCTTTTTCAACACTTGTAGCCGAGGGATCAACACCCAAGTCCTCTATAATAGGAATGTTGAATCTTGAGTATGCATTCTAGAGGATCTCTTCTGTTTCTTTTGCTATTTTGTCAGTTTCTCCGAGCATAAGTTGATTCATTCTTGCTTTGCTCTAGAAATCATCCTTGCAATCTTTGAAGATCATATTCATTTGCTTTGAACCAATTGAAGGATAAAGCTGAATGGCTATCTGTTCTCAGATCTCAAGATCTTTTGCCATAGCATTATTCTTTCTTATTTCTAACTCTTTCTCTAGGCTTTTGGGAATAAGAGATATAATTTCAATAAAAGCCTTATTGTAGATATTCAGATACTTGACTGCTGCTTCTTGTAAGATCTTTTGGTCAGCCTCATTATAATGATCATAGAATTCAGCCATTGGTTGAAGATTTCCATCCACAGTGACTGATTTGATGACATCATCTAATGATAGAGTGGGTTTTTCAACAAACTCTTCTGCCATCTCTTCCTTGTCTTCATTGGTAGAGGGTTCACCAGATACTTTCTTCTTTTTCCTCATTTTCCTTACCTCCTTATCTGACTCAGTCTCTTCATCATCCTTCTGACTGTTGTAAGACCTTATGGCCTTTGTCTTAGTTCTTTTCTCTACTTTACCAGATGATTTTACTTCTAGTTTTGATTTATTTGAGCTCTTATCAGTGGTAGGAGCAGAGCTCCTAGAAGATCTGGTCTGGGAGGGGGATTTTACCAGAACACTTTGCTTTTCTACCTCTTTCTTCTCTTTCTTAGTCCTTTCCTTCTTTTCCCTATTGGCATCAAGTGCCTCTTTTGAGATGCCAAGGATTTTGGCAATGTTTTCTACTTCTTTTCTTACCTTTCTTTTCATTTCTGGTTGCCTTAGCTCAACATGGATCTTCACACTCAATTCTTGAAAGGTTCCAAACCTTTCTGCCTTGGGATCCTTTGGTTGACTCAACATGTGCTGAACATGTAGCTCTACTATTTTCTCATCCATCTCATACCCCATTGGCATGATCCACACTGATCTTGGTTCCACTGCCTCCATTAGGCACTAATCAGTCTCTACCATAAAGCATATTGTGTCTTTGTATTTCTCAACTAGAGATTGGGGAATTCTCTCTCTAGCTTGCATCATGTTCTGGAAGTTTTTGAAGAAACCCGAGAGAGCTGTGTTTTGTGCTTTGTCATCACCAGGTCCATGCAAATAGTCCCTGATTTGTATGGCAACCAGTCTATCATTTTGCCATACCCATCCACTAGATCTGGGTAGCTCATTCATAAAGTAGAATAATAAGCACAATATTAACCCACCATACTTAAATGAATTCTTTTTATCTTTCTTTATTTTCTGCAGATTCTCCAAGAGTTGGTTTAGAAGGAGCTGAAAAAGGTCATAATCTGAATTCTTTCTTAACATTTCATAAGCAGTGTAGATAGCAGTTCCAGGTACTGAATTCTCCTTGCTAGAATGATATATCTTGTATCCGATGATCATGGAGGCAAACTTGATGTCCAGATCAGTGATATCTTCTATTATCATTACTCTTTTATCAAACCTAGATCCGATAGCCTCACTTATAGTCTAATTCTTGACCGATTTGAGAATAGGTATCCCACCAGATGAGTGCAAATTGGTAACTACCCTAATGGCATCTTTTGTGATCTTGAATGGTCCATTCAACCACATGAAGTTGTCATGTATTCTTCTCAAGACATACCAGACCCATTCATCCTCAGCAAAGCAGGGGAAATGTATACACCGTGCAAAGTGCTTGTCCCGGAGGGCCTTGTATTGGGGTGGGAGCTCAAATGAATCATGTATTAGTTGTTTGTGGTAGATATCCCTCAATTTGAACTCTCTAAATTCTTCAATGTTTGCGTGAATGTAAACCCTAATATCTTCTGTATGCAAGACACCATGCAGAACACTAGAAAATGCTCCTAGCGGATCTACTTCCAAGGATTTGTAAGGATGTTTCTTGAATTTGGGGTGAGGCCTATCAGTGATCTTCACAATATTCATAGTAGTCATCTTTAAAAAGATTTGCAGAGAGGTGTTTAGGAACAGAAAATACCTTTTGGGCCTTTAGGTGTCACGGAGTGAGCCGAATCAATTTCTGGATGAATCGACTTCTGCAAATGATCTTTGATGGGCTTGAGGAAATTTGTTGTAGAGCTCCTTTTTGCTTCTTCTTAAATGTAGAATGAACAAATGTTTAATACAAAGAACCCTTATATTACTCCATAAACCCTAATACCAACTTGCAATAAATGCTCGACCTAAGTCATTCCGGTTTGTCTTATTCAGATGATTTGAAGCACCGGATCAATCTTAATCTAAGGGTAAGTGCAAAAAGATGGGGGGCCAAAAAGTGGCCAAAAAATTTTCAAAAAAAATTAAGGCATAACGTGAGCGCGTTATAACGCGCTCGCATTATGGCTTGGCAATAACAAGCCTTAGGCTCGTCATTGCCGAGCCATAACGCGAGCGCGTTATAAAGTGCTATATATAAAAAAAGAAACCGCTGTCATTTTATTTCAATGTGAGTTTTTCCTCCACCTGCGGCTTAAAACCCTTCAAAAATGCGCTCGCGTTCTACAAAACGCCATTCAACACAAAAAACTTGTCGATTCATCGCCGAAATGCCGCCGCGACGTTGAGCACGCCAAAGGGGTGAGTTATCTTTGTTTTTTTGTTTGAATTTCTTCCTAAATAGGTAGGTTTTTGTTGATTTTTGATGTATATTTTATTAATTGTAGGAAATGTTAATGCACCTCCTCCTCCTCCTCAAAATCCACAAAATCTTGAGGAAGAAATACCTGCAGAACAACAACCTCCTCCATTCATTCCTCGACATGCCCCTGGAACACAAGATAATATAATGGGGGAAATTGAAAACAACAAAAAACAAATTGAAGATATAATTGCAAGGTTGAAAGATCCTTCCACTTCAACCTTGCATAGGTCCACGCTTGCCGAATCTCTTGAGTCTATGTTATCAAATGTAAATTCAATTAGCAAGCAAATAACTAGTTGGACCGATAAAAAGAGAGAGTTTAGAGATTACTATGCAGATAAATTGTCATACCAAGATGTCAAAAAATTACAAATTACAAAAGTAGACTTGTGTTCAATTTTCACAAACCCACAAACAAATTAACCTCCACCCATTACATGCAAGAGGTTCCCTATCCATTGGTGCAACAACCAAGCGATAAGGGACAATTTCAGGCAGAGGTGGTGGATGGTTTTTGACCATCCTCCATGCAATAACAATGAGGTCCCGCAATACTTTTTGAGGAAAATCTACTCCGAGTTTGTCCTCAATAAAGTGCCAAACTATTTTGATATGTGGGACTTCCAGGGTAGAGGTGGGGGCTCAGCACAGGATAGACCAGGGGCACGTCTTGACCCACAGCGGGTAGTGAGACGAGTAATCAGCAGACCAGCCCACGAGCATGTTTCTATCCCTTCCATTGTGAAGGAGAGTGTTGAGGTCGATACACTGAGGTCGATTAGTGCCTTGACCCAGAGCATCATAGAGCATGCCAATCCTGCAACACAGAGTGGGTTGGGAGATAGTGCGAGGAGTAGGGTCCCACCGCATACTTGCCAGGCTTACGGGTCAGCCTATGGTTATGACCCCATGGACAGTCAGGATGCAGGTGCACAGGCTACATCTGCAGCTGAGCAGATGGTGATGACAAATACCCTCCTGAGTGAGACTTTCGGCCTTGATACTTAGGTAAATATTAGCAAGTTTATTGAATTTAATTTATTAAATTTTATTTTTGAAATACAAGATTAACTAATTTAAATTGATGATTTTAATGAAATTTCAGGGTCATAGCATCGATGCAGTTTTCAGCGGTTCTCCACCTACATTTTTCACTAGATCATCTACTATCGAGGTATGTAACTAGTAAACAATTATAAATATTACATGTGAATAGCATCGTTATATGAATGGTATTCTAATTTCTGATTTTGGATGTTGAATAGGTTAACACTGCAGATTTCATGGCAACACCTGCCAGCGGTGGTGGACTTCAAAGCTTTACGGAGGTAATAAAATAAATAGTTTAATGAATGAATTGTACTTACTAAATTTTTGTATGTGATTTGTGTGTTTTATTGTGTGTACTTCCATGTTTAGATGAGCGTGTGTGTATATTAGGAGCCATGATTTGCATCACTATTATAGTTTTCGTAATTGAATAATGTTGTTTTATTTCCAGATGATGCAGGCTGCGGATACACCTCCCCATGTTCATAGGGCAATGGAGCAGGGTGTGGCCTCTGCGATTCATAGCTCTATGGCATTGACAGGGGTATGAGGCAGATTAGTAAATTTCAATTTACATTCATTGTTATAGTTGTCTATTTTTGAAAAATCAAAAGATTATTAATCTGAAGTTTAATTTCTATCTGGATGGTTTCTATAGGACATGACATCACCAGAGCCTATTCCTGCTACTGAGGCAAGCGAGGAGACAGATTATATGTTAGCAGTAAGTGATTATTTTGTTAAATGTTTCATTTTTTTATAACATGTAATTTCTATATATTAATATCTATACTTTTTTTTGTAACAGGTAAAGGTGCAGGAAGAACTAAATAGGAGGAGTAGCCCTCGGGTTCGTAGTAGACCACCCACATGCATGTCTCCATCCCCTAGAAGATCAAAGGCTGCTCATGATTTATTCTCTTCACCAGCTAGAGGGGAATGACTTTTTATTGTGTTCCTCTGTTGTATGCCTATATGGCATTTGTGGACATATATTTTGTATTGTACATAGTTGACATTGTATGCCTATATGGCATTCTTGTAAGCCTATATGGCTATTTTGTATATATGTTATACTTATATCGACAGATATTGATGTATGCGTATATGGATATTTGGTTAATACAAATCTTTTTTATTGATGGCGTCCATACTTGCATTATAAATCCACTTTTGAATGGATATTTGTAGATGGCTACTTCAAATATTTAAAGTCTGATTGTATTACATAGGATGTTTGCATTTTCTTTGATAGGCTTGATAGGCCATGGATTACATGATGGTGTTTGATAGAAAAGTATGGTACTAGAAGACTCTAGTTCATTCTTAATAGGCTTGTGATTGATAATATCTTTGCATGATTGCACTTGATCTTGGATCATGGGAATGTTGTTAGGATTTTGATTGCATTGTGATGTTTGATGGATAGGCATGGTGTAAGTGTAAGATACCCAACTAGTTCTACGAAAAATTTTCCTTACTTAAACACTTTTACTTGCTAACAATTCATCAACTACTTTAATAACATAAAGATATACATCAAGATAACTATTTGAATGAAACAACATTAGAGTTGGGTACTTGTCTTGTTACTTGATTCAATCAACTTGCAATGTCTTATTACATGGAAAATGCTTTCAATAGCATGAAGTACAACTCATTCAATGGAAATACAAGGATAGGCCTTGAAGCCTTGATGTTACAATGTCTTCCTTACTTGAGCAACATTTGAAGATTTGGAATGTTCAACTCATCACCTCACAAGGTAGGCGCATATTTGAAGGATTTACAAGTTTTTCTGACTTGGGCACCAAGTTGAGGTGACCTCCTCCTGAAGTTGCGCCTTGTCAACATTAGGCGCCAATTAGAGTTTATGGATGCTCTGGATTGTTTCCAAGAGTAGGCGCCAAAACATCATCATTATGAAAGTGTTTTAAATGCTAGGCACCCAAATGAGCCCTCTGGAGTCTAGGCGCTCCTTTCATGCATTATGTGTTCTAGGCACCAATTGAAAGGAGTGGAGAACAGGGCAAGCGCCTTCCAAACTAGGTGTTTCCTTGAGGTGACAAGGACTTAGAAAGTGCACCTAAGGTGAGCGCCTTGAGTGAAAAAGTCTAACAAACATCTTTGAACCCCCTTTCAAGGTTAGGCGCATTCTGGAGGTGGAAACAAGTAGAAGGTGCGCCTTAGCTTCCTTTGTCAATTCTTGCAAGTCTTTGTTGATTAGGAAGGTGGAATGCTTCATTGTAGAATGAGTGCCTATCTTCTAATGTCCAAACTACTTCTTCTGGCTCACTCTGTGGCTAGGTGCCAGAGCTAAACTGTTCACACAAGGGAGTGCGCCTAGACTCACTTGATGTTTTCTTACTACTTCAACCCCTGGAAGATGTTCCAAGGTGTTCCCTTTTACAAGCACCTGACCTCCCAAGTTCCTTCATGTGCTATTCCTTGAAGGCGTCAAAACTGAGCTCCAGTGCCATGGGATTGTGCCTAACATCTTTGAAGAGTTTCTAAGCCTTTTGCAAGTTGATATCCCAAACTCATCTTCTAGGTGCAACAGGAGCTTTCCAAAGGAGTTTCCAAGTTTTAGATGCCAAGCGAGGTCATGGGTGAATGGAACTGCGCCTTAGGAGATGACTGGATCCTAAGCGTCAGTCTGGAGTTACAGTGGAATTGATATGCGCCTCAACTAGCTTAGGCGCCCATTTGAAGTGATTCCTTTAACACTTCTCTGTCAATCTCAACTGCAAGGATGATCTCCTAATCCAATTTTGATCCTCTGGAGATGCAAATAGCTTTACATTTCACTAGGCGCCATCAATGATGATCATCAACCAAAGCACATTTCAAAGGTGAGATAGGCAAGTGAGGCACCAAACTAGTCCTTAAGACTTATCTCCTTCTATCAAGTCAATTTCAACTATGTGAGAGAGTTCTATTCTAGGCGCAAAATGGAAATGTTTCATCGATTGGTGCATCTTACAAAGCTCCCAATTCTAGGTGCCAGAGCCAAAGAGTTTTTCCCAACACATGCACATGGGCTAGGAATTCACCTAAGAGACATCACTTAGCTTTAAAACTTTCAATCTATAGCCATCTGGGCTAGGCACTCCAATGGAGGATCCTTGAACTCATGCATTCGCACCTTCTAGTTCTAGGCACCCATTTTAGATGATTCATCCTGATACTAGCGCCCAAAATGACTAGACTCTCTTCATCATCCAATTCACTTAGAAGACTCAAGTTGGAGACTTAGTTGTCTATCCATGTTCTCCAGAAGATTCATTGTACCTCTATGCACTTAGGCACTCTAGTTGATGTGATTAAAGTGCTTCAAAGCTCCATGATTCTTGGTTAGGTGCACATTTGACATTGAGCAAGCAAGAAAGTACGCCCTGACTCTAGGAGTCCTGCCTTAGTCAAGTTTAGCATCTAGACTTAACTAATTTCAAGTTTCTGACTTTGTTCCTACAAAAAACAAAAGTTAAGTTAGTCAAAAACCAATTCATTCCCTCATTATTTCTAATTAGCCTCCGGGAATGAGGAATAGGCTAACTCATTCTTCATTTGATATTCCTCGGAGAACTTGAAGTTACTTGCAAGATATTCCTTGGAGAACTTGAATGGATAGATGCCTTGAAATTTCAACATGACATTAGTGATGAAGAGTATTGACATGTTGGACTTGATATGACCTTGCTGAAGGCGCATTTTCTTTCTTAGCATGATCATCCCAAACCAAGGCACCAACTTGGAAAACCCTGTGAAGGCACCACTATCTGGAATTTCTTCCAAGGTGTTAAAACTTGACATCTTTTCTTCTCTAGGTACTATCTCCTTCAAGGCGCTCCTTAAAATCATTGGAAGTGCTCAGGACTTACCTTAGTCCAAAGCGCCACAATACATTCCTTAAAGCACAAAGAATTCTCAAAGGTGCCCCTATTTACCTCTAAGCACTCAAATATCATTTAGATTCAAGGTGCACATTTAGCTCCAAAACGCAAATTTCCATCATCAACCCATCAAGGTGCATCATCTTCCCTTTGTATCCCCTTCAAGGTGCAGACATTCACTTCTTCACACTCAAACTCACTCTCTGGTGCCAGAATAGGTGTATAACTTCAAATAAGGTGCTAATCTTAGGTTTCTAAGTACTTAGTTTGATCTTAAGGCTATCCTTCCTCTAAGCACTCTCTTCAACTCCCTCACTAAAGGCCCTCTTTAAGTTTGGGCGCATTTCATCCCAAGGCGCTTCAACATCATCCAAGGTGCAAATTCACTCTCCAAGACAAGGTGCAAAAAACCCTATCCTAAGGTGCTTAAATCTTGCTTCTAGACCTAGGCGCACAAACATGAGATTAAGGATCATTCTGGCCACCATCACTTCCCTAAAGGCACAAAATTGGTGTAGATACATTCCATTTATTAAGGATCATTCTGGCGCCCAAATCTTGTCAAAGCAAAGGATCAATAGGTTCTCTCTAAGGTGCACTCCAGGGTTTGATCTTGCAAGACTTCTCACGTCAAAATTTTGACCAAGACACTCAAGGCACTAGTCTTTATCATCTAACCCTACAGTGCACTTACTCATTATGATATACTCCTCAACTTTGTATTCAACCTTGCCCAAGGCGCATATTCACTATAAGGCATTCTCACTTTGTCAAGGCTCAGAGGGCTTCAACTTGCTAAAGGGTAGAGGTCTAGGCGCATATCTGACTTGAAGCTCAAGGTGCTCCAACCCTCTTGCTCTAGAATTCCTTCTAGGCACTAAGTGACTTCTCCAATTCCTTGAAAACATTTGAAGTGTTTTACCTTCTCAAGGTGCTCCTTCGAACTTGACTCCAAGGTGTTATAATCTCAAAGGTGCTAACATCATCTCAACCAAAGGCGCTCAATGATTCATCCCATATCTAGGTGCTAAAACACTTAATCAACCAAGTCATTCAAGGCACCATTCAGTAAACTCATCTTCCATGATATTCCTATCAAGGCACATATCACTTCTCTCATGGGCTTTAGGTGCTCAGTTGAGTGTTTCAATACTACTTAGGTGCCAAATTCATTTTAATGCACCAAACACAAAGAGCTTTCAAACACTGGGTGCTCACAAAGAGTCTTCCAACCTTGGGCGCTAAATTAGGTCTTTACACCTATCCAAGGCGCATATCTTCGTTTGAACAACTTATGGTGCCAAGATAACTTCTCATTAGGGCGCTCAAAACACTTGTGTTTACATTTGAAGTGCTTTACCTTCTTAAGGTGCTCCAGACTAACCTGACTCCAAGGCACTCCATCATCATCCTTAAGGCGCTAAAAACATCATCTCCACTCTAGGCAAAAACATCATCCAACTCCTTAAGGCACTTCACTGTCAAAGTCTGAAGGCGCTCTACCTAGACCTTTCCCCTAGGCACCAGAACTCCTAAGCGCTCACCAGATAACTCTCTTCTTCAAGGCGCAAATCTTCCTATACTATGATTGCCTCTAAAATGTCGATTAACGTGATGTGAGGGTGCAAAGGCTACTCCAATCCTCAGTGAGCGCCTAGTTTAAACAAGGAGAAATAAAGCATTCAAAACTATCCAAACGATCATCCCCTTCCTAATGTCTTCACTGCTCCAGAAAACCTTGGCCAAAATGACACATAACAACTCCTATGAGCGCCCTTATGCCCTAGGATCATCTAGTTTGTGCGTCTTGTAATGAGGAGTTCATGTAAGTTTGGAATGAGTGCCTTGAATAAGTGTAAACTAGCCTAGAGAAGGGTATGTGTGCCTTGAGCGCCTTGAGCATTCTAGAGATAACTGTGCGCCTAGAACAATATGAGCGCTCATGATGATGATTAATGCCTTGATGAGACTATGAGCACCTTGTTCAGGAGATACCTTGTTTGATCATAAAATGCGCCTTAAGTCTTGAAGGTTTTGAGCGCCTAGGTGATTTAGATGTTGGGATGTTGGTATGCGCCCAAGATTGAGGTAAGTGAGCGCTTGTAATGGAGGAGAGCAATGAGATGGAATGTCTTGTAGAGATTGGCGCCCAGAGACCCATTTTTGCGCCTTTGATGATGACCATTTTTGCATAAGAGTTTAGCGCCTTAGAGTTGTAAACTTTCTCTTTGGGTGCCCCTGAGTGAATGTTGGCACCTTGGACAACTAAATACGCCTTTGATGGAGTGGAGCCCAGAAGGGGAGTAGGAGGAAACCCAATCTTCAAGATTCATCAAGCTTCAAAGTTTAGGTCAGAGGTTATCCACTTTATCCAAGGAAGGTGTTATCATCTACACTCCGAGAAGGTAATGTCAAAGGCCATCATGAAGGATCACTTCATCAATTTCAAGTCCTTCAAGTTCAAGTCCTTTCACCTAGCAAGTCCAAGAGAGATTTCTACTCCAATTCATGAAGTAAGCTTATATCATCCTTATCTACTCTGCAAGAAGAAGAAACATTACAAAGTCAATCAAATGAGTTACAAGTACCATACATCCAATTGCAAGGAGTGAACCACCTTAAGGAAAAATAGTTCTCTTGAAGTTACTTGAAATGTCAAAAGGTTTAGCACCTCCAAGTAAGGTCAGAGGTGAGGTTAGCGGTGAAATGTGCCTTTGGACCATTCTAGCGCCTTGGATGAAGAACCTATATCTTGAGCCCAAGAGGTAAAATTTGCACCTTAGTGGATTTGGAGAGTTATAGAGATTAGAGAAAAGCGCCTTGAAGACAGAGTTGTTCAAGGCGCATGTGTGATTTGGTCAAAAATAGGCACCTAGAGTGAATAGGCTTTCATCCTGACTTATTGTAGAGGCACTCTACGTGATCTCGTTGCCTCAGACGGAATGTTTCTAAGTGACATGATTTTTGAGTAACATCTCGTCAAAGATTGCTACCTTTTTGCACTTTGGACTCTTCAGGGATATCGTCGGTACAATGTAGCTCTGACTGTTTCGACATGTTTAGGTGAGAAATAGGACCGTGCCTAGCATAAATGTACCCATTCAGACGCGTTGGAATAGTCAGTTTGGTCGCATCAGGAGCAAGACGAAAGTTACACCCCTTTGCAACTTTACACTGCCTCCTTCTGACGATTTTTGGGGCAACAGAAAACCTTTCACCACGGGCAAATGCCTAAGAGCTATAAAAAACTGAGAGAGGTTATTGTAGAGGCACTCTACGTGATCACGTTCCCTCAGACAGAATATTTCTAAATGACACAGTTTTTGAGTAACATCTCGTCAAAGATTGCTATCTTTTTGCACTTTGGACTCTTCAGGGATATCGTCGGTACAATGTAGCTCCGACTGTTTCGACATGTTTGGGTGAAAAATAGGACCATGCCTAGTATAAATGTGCCCATTCAGACGCGTTGGAACAGTCAGTTTGGTCGCATCAGGAGCAGGACGAAAGTTACACCCCTTTGCAACTTTACACTGCCTCCTTCTGACGATTTTTGGGGCAACAGAAAACCTTTCACCATGGGCAAATGCCTCAGAGCTATAAAAAACTGAGAGAGGTTATTGTAGAGGCACTCTACGTGATCCCGTTGCCTCAAACGGAATGTTTCTAAGTGACACAATTTTTGAGTAACATCTCGTCAAAGATTGCTGCCTTTTTGCACTTTGGACTCTTCAGGGATATCGTCGGTACAATGTAGCTCTAACTGTTTCGACATGTTTGGGTGAGAAATAGGACCATGCCTAGCATAAATGTACCCATTTGGACGCGTTGGAATAGTCAGTTTGGTCGCATCAGGAGCAGGACGAAAGTTACACCCCTTTGCAACTTTACACTGCCTCCTTCCGACGATTTTTGGGGCAACAGAAAACCTTTCACCACGGGCAAATGCCTAAGAGCTATAAAAAACTGAGAGAGGTTATTGTAGAGGCACTCTACGTGATCACGTTGCCTTAGACGGAATGTTTCTAAGTGACACAGTTTTCAAGTAACATCTCGTCAAAGATTGCTGCCTTTTTGCACTTTGGACTCTTCAGGGATATCGTCGGTACAATGTAGCTCCGACTGTTTCGACATGTTTGGGTGAGAAATAGGACCATGCCTAGCATAAATGTACCCATTCGAATGCGTTGGAATAGTCAGTTTGGTCGCATCAGGAGCAGGACGAAAGTTACACCCCTTTGCAACTTTACACTGCCTCCTTCTGACGATTTTTGGGGCAACAGAAAACCTTTCACCATGGGCAAATGCCTCAAAGCTATAAAAAACTAAGAGAGGTTATTGTAGAGGCACTCTACGCGATCATGTTGCCTTAGACAGAATGTTTCTAAGTGACACGATTTCTGAGTAACATCTCGTCAAAGATTGCTGCCTTTTTGCACTTTGGACTCTTCAGGGATATCGTCGGTACAATGCAGCTCCGACTGTTTTGACATGTTTAGGTGAGAAATAGGACCATGCCTAGCATAAATGTACCCATTCAGATGCGTTGGAATAGTCAGTTTGGTCGCATCAGGAGCAGGACAAAAGTTACACCCCTTTGCAACTTTACACTGCCTCCTTCTGACAATTTTTGGGGCAGCAGAAAACCTTTCACCATGGGTAAATGCCTCAAAGCTATAAAAAACTGAGAGAGGTTATTGTAGAGGCACTCTACATGATAGCGTTGCCTCAGACAGAATGTTTCTAAGTGACACAGTTTTGAGTAACATCTCGTCAAAGATTGCAGCCTTTTTGCACTTTGGACTCTTCAGGGATATCGTTGGTACAATGTAGCTCAGACTGTTTCGACATGTTTGTGTGAAAAAAGGACCATGCCTAGCATAAATGTACCCATCTGAATGCGTTGGAATAGTCAGTTTGGTCACATCACAAGCAGGACACCAAAAATGCAAAAGTTGCTTTGTGCAACTTGACAACATTGACACTTTTTTGCAACATGACTCAAAGACTCAAACTGACCCCAAATGACTCAAAGTGACTTAAAATCACCTTGATTATAGAGGTTGAGGCGCTCCTTATCATTCATTCATTATGAGCACCTTGGGAGAATGGTATATAGGTCATCATCATGATTGGGCGCCCTGGATCCAGAGTGTTGGAGAGATCATCAAATGGTGTCTAGTAGGGTGAGTTATGAGTTTGGTCGCATCAGGAGCAGGACACCAAAAATGCATAACATGATGATGTAAAAATGTGTACATATGTGTAAAAATGTAGGAGGAAATAAAAAAAGACAAACCTTACAAATTAATGTGCATACTTACAACTCAATGTAACATAACTTTACAAAATCAATGTGAATATTTACAAATTAATCCAATGAACCATCTGGATCTGCTCTACTCTTTATTGTGTCAAGTATTGCTTCATGGTCAGACTCACGCACCTTCCACAATATTTTGTTCAAAAGTCTACCTCGATACTTTATCAAATGAACATTGGATGCCACGACAAGGTTCGAGTAATGAAGAATCTTTCGATGCATGTCAAAGTCCTGAAATAGCCAAATATTAACACTCTTATGTGGGTACCTTCTAAGCCATGTTCCAGTAATAACCATTGATCCTGTAGGGTATTCGATGTTTTCTCCATCTGTAACAGGGGCCTCCAATTTCTTTTTGGCCTCAACACAATGACATAAGTAATAATCTGTTCCCTCTTCATTATCTTCATCTACAATAACTACATATACATGTCCTACATTGATATGTGTAGCAAATTAAATGAAATTAGTCAACATTACAAAAATACTACAAAGTAAGATGACATTACCTGGTTGAACTAGATGAAATTAGATGCATATATGTGCCCTATATTACCTGGTTGAACTAAATCTGATATGTGGTCAAAGTCAACTGACGATTCCATCTGTGTTAGTTCCAGTGCCGTTGGGGGTCGATACATGTCAAGTGGGCTAAGATAACTTAACTGCCATTCGTCAACCCACTCCTTTGACTCGCACTCATCCCAGACTTGAATTGTATAGGAAGAACAAAAGCATGACATCTTTTGTGTATGGATACTCCATGAACCTACAATTGAGCTTCTGAAAGAGTGCATCTCATTTGATCCTGTCAGTGTACAACAATCCTCATATGGTGCAATGTTAGTATCATCTATCAACCAAAAAAATCTAGGAACTAAAGACTTACCTTCATTACCTGGACCCATGGAAGCATTACACCACTCGACAATCGATTTTGCATCTGTCAACTTTGCATTGTCTTTATACTTTAACTCTTCTCGTGCTATGGCTCTTTTGATACATGCTCCTGCACCATCATGCTCCCCCTTTCCATGCCCGGCCTCACAAAAGTTCCACATATGTTGAATACTTGTAAAATTATGCCTCCTACTCAGCCAATAGAAATTCTGTGAGTTCTTGAATTGTGATGCACAATTATCCAACCATATGATATGCTAACTGAACGATATGCCCCTTCTAGCCAAATCATTGTAGAACACCTGAAAGCAACCTTGCACGAACTCCATAGAATGTGTGTGATCATAACTAATATAGAAATTATACTCCCTTATGATCTTTTTGTCATCCTCTGTACTATCATTCGCATGAATGAATGCGATGTGCACAAATATAGAAACCTGTGTGGAGTTGTAATATTGTGATTGCACCTCACGCTGTGGCTGTAGACTGTAGTTCTCTGCAAAGTCGATGACTGAAACAATGCTACCAATCGGAAATGTGTCCTTGCATAACTTGAATTGCAAGTCCAACCATCGAGCTCTATGGGCATGTCTTGCATACTCATACACTATGCTGTCACGAAATATAGGCATAAACTGATACACTAGAATCTTTTCAATAACTAATTCACACCTCTTTGCTTCTTTACCATCTTTTGTATTGTATGCCACTGTTTTATACTTGCCAAACTCTACTAGTTCATTTCCAACCGCATGTGTTATTTCCATATGTTCACATATTGGCAAATGTTGCAAGCCACCGCAACGATGACATGTGCCATCCAAGCATAATTTCTTGTAGAATATTTGACCTTCCTCTCTTTCACATAAAATTCTTGATATGAAGTCTCTTGAAGATGTTGGTGGGGCACATATGGCACAACCCTGCAAATCATTGTTAGTATGCATATCTAAACATATAGACCTATAAGCATCAAAATGGTTAGAAAATTTAATATGTAATCTATAACAACAAGTAGTGCATGTGTGATTTATCTTAACATAGAAAGGTTTTAGTATTTCAAAATATCTTTGACAAATTTTAATTTGAGGATACTTCTCTAGAAATTTACCATAAAACTATGTTTGAGTCTCATCCAAAAAATGCTTTGGATGTGGCTCGTGGTTCTAACTACCAATTCTCCTTCTTACCACATCCCTTTGCTTCGGAGATACCCTTGTGTAATTCTTCCAAAAGTCTTCAATTAGTGATCTCAATGCTTCAACAATTGGTTTATCTTTTCGTGGTAGTCTCCCCGAGAACGCCCATAATTCATTGGCATTAGTGTCCTCAATTCTTTGGCGTCTTCCAACGGCTCTTGATAAAGTTTTCCTATTAATTCTCAATTCTTGACTTGTCTTTCTAATGAGACGAGCTTTCCTCATTTGACTACTTACTATAGTCGATGTAATCACACGCCGTGTTGCATTACTATCTTTTGTGCGTGAGGTGTTACCCACACTCTCATACGCACTCATTAGATTCTTGACAATAGATTTTTCACTTGAAGCCTCTGATGTTCTCAACCCAAGAATCTTCATGATAGACCTATACTTTATACTTCGCATCATTTCAACGAATAGTTGACATCTTGCAGTCTCATTTAACTTTTCAAAGAACAATCTCCAAATCTTATTAGCATATCTTCTACAAGTGCGTTTTGGAATCTTACCTTCCATTGGCTGCAAAATATTCTCATCAATATCAATCAAATACTTTGGCTTTCTATGCAAAATTCTAGGTGGTGTCAAGTTAGGTAAATTCATCTCAACATTAGGAATTTCATCAATATTTAAATGAGATGGGTTAGATGGCATACCTTCGATTGAAGATGGAATAGATGGCATACCTTGAGGTTGAGGTGGGAACGATGGCGTACCTCCTTCATCACATGTGAGTGATGATGTACTCTCAACTTGAGATGTGGTAGATGGTGTCCCTACATGTTGACTTGCGGTAAAGGATGTGTCTCCAACTATGGTATTCAAATCTCTCGTACCACAAAGTTTTTGCATTTGTTCTCTTTGTGCTGCTAATACCATATCTCTTTGTGATGGTTGTGGTTCCTCTTCAATTGGTATGTCTTCATTTATCGTGTCCAATTTCCTCTTCTCACGAAGTTCCCTCATAGCCATTGCTTTCTTTGCATTCTTAGCTTCTATCTCTTCCTGTGTTGGTTTAATTCTTGATTGTTTCCTCGGCATGACAGAGAATTTGTCTGTAGCATGATAAAGAGACCAATATTAGTTCCTAAGAAATGAATACATGATAATAGTGGGATTGTATTTTTTTTATGTTGTAAGGATTTATTCTTGTATAGTTTGACATCATGGTATGAACTAAGGTTTGTTTATTACACATAATTATTAAAGAGCCCAAGTGTAGAAAATATACATGGCATCATGTGAGATTGTAGGTTGCTTTCTCGATTGGGAATGTGTCTATTTTAAACATGTATGATAAAGCATGATAAAGTAATTCAATCCGAAATAAGGAAAATGTAAAGAACATGCATGTAAAGACTTGACATACCTAAAAAATGAAGATTTGAATGGAGAGAGTACCCAATTATGTAGTGTTTTTATCTTCTTGCATCAAACTCCTCAACAATTTGAGTTTTTCACCACTTGCTTCCTTTTCAATGTTAAATTCTTAAAATTGAATCACAATTAACATTGCAATACTACAAAAATTGAAACTTGAATAGATATATATCAAACTTGGTTTGAAAACTATGTTATTTCCTCCTTCTCAAGTTGGCAAAGCAGAAAAGGTGGTGGAAAGATCATGCAAAGGTGGTACAATGTGTCAAATGTGCATGTGAACTTCCCAATAGCATGAAAGCACTTCTTTTTTGTCGGAGCACGCGTAGAATTAGTAAGAAAATAGAGCATGTGGGCCTGGATCACGGGGGTAACCACTTTTTTACCATTTCAGTAGAAATATAAAACGCGAGCGCGTTATAACGCGCTCGCGCTATAACGCGCTCGCGTTTTGTCCTGCTATAGATCCCTAATCCCTAAACCCTCAACTCTAATCCCTTGGCCCTCAACCCTCAATGTCAAATCCTAATCCCTCAACCCTATCCCTAAACCCTCAACCCTCAATGTCAAATCCTAATCCCTCAACCCTCAACATCAAATCCTAATCCCTCAACGTCAAATCCTAATCCGTCAACCCTCCAACCCTATCCCTAATCCTTACAACCCTCAACCCTTAACTCTGATCCATCAACCCTCAACACTATACCTTAAACCCTAATCCCTTCAACCTCAACCCTATCCCTAAACCCTTGACCCTCGAACCTCAGCCCTCGATGTCAAACCCTAATCCCTCAACCCTTAACTCTGATCCCTCATCTCTCAACCCTAACCCTAAACCCTCAACTCTCCACATCAAACCCTAATCCCTCAACCCTCAACCCTAATCTATCATCCGTCATCCCTCAACTCTAATCCCTCATTCCTAAACCCTAAACGCTATCCCTATTCCTAGTCCCTCAACAGGCTAAATACTATACCTTAAACCCTAATCCCTCTACCATTGACACTCTTATTTAACCCTAATCCCTTGACCATTAACCCTATCCCTCAACCTCAACCCTCAACCCTTAACTCTCAACATTAAACCCTAATTCATCAGCCCTAAACCCTAATCCTTCAAACCTAAACCCTATCCCTAAACCATCAACCCTCAACACTATACCTTAAACCCTAATCCCTCAACCCTCAACCCTAAACCTTATCCCTAAACCCTAATCCCTCAACCCTCAACCCTAATCCCTCATCCCTCAACTCTAATCCCTCATCCCTAAACCCTAAATGCTATCCCTATTCCTAAACCCTCAACAGACTTGATACTATACCTTAAACTCCAATCCCTTATCCCTAAACCCTCCAACCCTATTCCTAATCCTTATACCCTCCACACTCTACTGTAATCCTAATTCCTCGACCCTCAACCCTATCCCTAAACCCTTGACCCTCGAACCTCAACCCTCAACCCTCAACATCAAACCCTAATCCCTCAACCCTTAACTCTGATCCCTCAACCTTCAACCCTGATCCTAAACCCTAAACCCTCAATGCCAAATTCTAATCCCTCAACCCTTCACTCTAATCCCTCAACCCTAAACCCTATCCCTAAACCCTCAACACTATACCTTAAACCCTAATCCCTCAACCCTAACCCTAAACCTTGTCCCTAAACCCTAATCCCTCAACCCTCAACCCTAATCTATCATTCGTCATCCCTCAACTCTAATCCCTCATTCCTAAACCCTAAACGCTATCCCTATTCCTAGACCCTCAACAGGCTCGATACTATACCTTAAACCCTAATCCCTCTACCATCGACACTCTTATTTAACCCTAATCCCTTGACCATTAACCCTATCCCTCAACCTCAACCCTCAACCCTCAACCCTCAACTCTCAACATTAAACCCTAATTCATCAACCCTAAACCCTAATCCCTCAAACCTAAACCCTATCCCTAAACCATCAACCCTCAACACTATACCTTAAACCCTAATCCCTCAACCCTCAACCCTAAACCTTATCTCTAAACCCTAATACCTCAACCCTCAACCCTAATCCCTCATCCCTCAACTCTAATCCCTCATCCCTAAACCCTAAATGTTATCCCTATTCCTAAACCCTCAACATACTCGATACTATACCTTAAACTCTAATCCCTTATCCCTAAACCCTCCAACCCTATCCCTAATCCTTATACCCTCTACACTCTACTGTAATCCTAATTCCTCGACCCTCAACCCTATCCCTAAACCCTTGACCCTCGAACCTCAACCCTCAACCCTCAACATCAAACCCTAATCCTTCAACCCTTAACTCTGATCCCTTAACCTTCAACCCTGATCCTAAACCCTAAACCCTTAACGCCAAATTCTAATCCCTCAACCCTTCACTCTAATCCCTCAACCCTAAACCCTATCCCTAAACCCTAACCCTAAACTTTGTCCCTAAACCCTAATCCCTCAACCCTCAACCCTAATCTATCATCTGTCATCCGTCATCCCTCAACTCTAATCCCTCATTCCTAAACCCTAAACGCTATCCCTATTCCTAGTCCCTCAACAGGCTCGATACTATACCTTAAACCCTAATCCCTCTACCATCGACACTCTTATTTAACCCTAATCCCTTGACCATTAACCCTATCCCTCAACCTCAACCCTCAACCCTCAACCCTCAACTCTCAACATTAAACCCTAATTCATCAACCCTAAACCCTAATCCCTCAAACCTAAACCCTATCCCTAAACCATCAACCCTCAACACTATACCTTAAACCCTAATCCCTCAACCCTCAACCCTAAACCTTATCCCTAAACCCTAATCCCTTAACCCTCAACCCTAATCCCTCATCCCTCAACTCTAATCCCTCATCCCTAAACCCTAAATGCTATCCCTATTCCTAAACCCTCAACAGACTCGATACTATACCTTAAACTCTAATCCCTTATCCCTAAACCCTCCAACCCTATTCCTAATCCTTATACCCTCCACACTCTACTGTAATCCTAATTCCTCGACCCTCAACCCTATCCCTAAACCCTTGACCCTCAAACCTCAACCCTCAACCCTCAACATCAAACCCTAATCCCTCAACCCTTAACTCTGATCCCTCAACCTTCAACCCTGATCCTAAACCCTAAACCCTCAATGCCAAATTCTAATCCCTCAACCCTTCACTCTAATCCCTCAACCCTAAACCCTATCCCTAAACCCTCAACACTATACCTTAAACCCTAATCCCTCAACCCTAACCCTAAACCTTGTCCCTAAACCCTAATCCCTCAACCCTCAACCCTAATCTGTCATCCGTCATCCCTCAACTCTAATCCCTCATTCCTAAACCCTAAATGCTATCCCTATTCCTAGACCCTCAACAGGCTCGATACTATACCTTAAACCCTAATCCCTCTACCATCGACACTCTTATTTAATCCTAATCCCTTGACCATTAACCCTATCCCTTAACCTCAACCCTCAACCCTCAACCCTCAACTCTCAACATTAAACCCTAATTCATCAACCCTAAACCCTAATCCCTCAAACCTAAACCCTATCCCTAAACCATCAACCCTCAACACTATACCTTAAACCCTAATCCCTCAACCCTCAACCCTAAACCTTATCCCTAAACCCTAATACCTCAACCCTCAACCCTAATCCCTCATCCCTCAACTCTAATCCCTCATCCCTAAACCCTAAATGCTATCCCTATTCCTAAACCCTCAACAGACTCGATACTATACTTTAAACTCTAATCCCTTATCCCTAAACCCTCCAACCCTATCCCTAATCCTTACACCCTCCACACTCTACTTTAACCCTAATCCCTTTAACCTCAACCCTATCTCTAAACCCTTGACCCTCGAACCTCAACCCTTAACCCTTGACATCAAACCCTATTCCCTCAACCCTTAACTCTGATCCCTCATCTCTCAACCCTAACCCTAAACCCTAAACCCTCAACCCTCAACGTCAAATCCTAATCCCTCAACCCTAAACCCTATCCCTAAACCCTCAACACTATACCTTAAACCCTAATCCCTCAGCCCTCAACCCTAAACCTTATCCCTAAACCCTAATCCCTCAACCCTCAACCCTAATCTGTCATCCCCCAACTCTAATCCTTCATCCCTAAACCCTAAATGCTATCCCTATTCCTACACCCTCAATAGAATCAATACTATACCTTAAACCCTAATCCCTTATCCCTAAACCCTCCAACCCTATCCCTAATCCTTATACCCTCCACACTCTACTTTAACCCTAATTCCTCGACCCTCAACCCTATCCCTAAACCCTTGACCCTCGAACCTCAACCCTCAACCCTCAACGTCAAACCCTAATCCCTCAACCCTTAACTCTGATCCCTCGACCCTCAACACTATACCTTAAACCCTAATCCATATCCCTCAACCCTTAACCCTTAAAACTTAAACCCTATCCCTACACCCTCAACACTTGACACTATATCTCAAGCCTTAAACCCTCATCCCTAAAGCCTCAACCCTCAATCCTTAAACCTTCAACCCTAAACCCTATCCCTAATCCCTCTACCCTTGACACTCTAACCCTAACCTCGACATTAAATGCTAATCCGTCAACCCTAAACCCTCAACCCTCAACCCTCAACACTATACCTTAAACCCTAATCCCTCAACCCTCAACCCTAAACCTTATCCCTAAACCCTAATCCCTCAACCCTCAACCCTAATCCATCATCCCTCAACTATAATCCCTCATCCCTAATCCCTAAATGCTATCCCTATTCCTAAACTCTCAACAGACTTGATACTATACCTTAAACCCTAATCCCTTATCCCTAAACCCTCCAACCCAATCCCTAGTCCTTACACCCTCCACACTCTACTTTAACCCTAATCCCTTATCCCTAAACCCTCCAACCCAATCCCTAGTCCTTACACCCTCCACACTCTACTTTAACCCTAATCCCTGGACCCTAAACCCTATTCCTAAACCCTTGACCCTTGAACCTCAACCCTCAACCCTTAATGTCAAACCCTAATCCCTCAACCCTTAACTTTGATCCCTCGACCCTCAACTGTAATCTGTCATCCCTCATCCCTAAACCTTAAACGCTATCGCTATTCCTAGACCCTCAATGGGCTCGATACTATACCTTAAACGCTAATCCCTTATCCGTAAACTTTCGAACTCTATCCCTTATGCCTTAACCCTCATGATTAATAGCCTTGAACGTAAAAAAATTTGAGTGGGACATAACGCGAGCGCGTTATAACGTGCTCGCATTATGTCAAACATGGCAAAAGACAAACTTACGGGAAAGAAAAATGCAAGGCGAAACATAACGCGAGCGCGTTATAATGCACTCGCATTATTTCTTGCTTTGGGAATCCCAAGCCTTGGGCTTGGGATTTGCTTTGGATTTCCAACCCAAAGGCTTGGAGTGCCTTATGAACAGTCACAGACGTGTTTTTCTATATTCTTCAAAATTTCACATAATTTCGTTCGTGCTAACCCTCAGATTTGCACGTGTTTCAAGGTTGAACAAATCAAACACATGGGTAATGTTAGGCTTTCTCTTAGCTATTTGACAATGTGATTTTTTTCACATTTTAACAATGTTAAGCCTTTCATCTTTAATTTCTTTTGTTTGTGTGTCCGTTTTTATGCAAAAACCACTGTTTGGTCTTTTTTTCATTGTAAAATAACTATTCATTCAAATTTCAAAAAAATTACATATTTAGAAACTAGACTCCATTCTACAAATATTAAAAAAAAATGATTTTCAATTAGTTTTCAAAATTTATAGGGGTAGCACGGCCAAAATTTTGTTTTTTAGGATGTGTCCACTTTAAAAATTAGTAAAAAATCAAATATTCATCAAAAAATTATCAGAAAAATCAGGCATAAACTACATGCTATTAGCTAATTTCTCACTGAAGCGATTTTAAAAATACCAAAAAAAAGTTGACCTTTTGAGGGAGCCACAAAACATGCTATGTTATGTTTTTTTGATAGAAACAACACCAATTTCTGTGGCTCCCTCTTTTGAACCCCTTAATCTATGCCATTTTCAAAACAAAATAGTAGTTTAGAAAGTAGACTCGGAGCACTACGAACATTGTTTTGGTTGCATCTCTAAATTTTGAGTGTAACTATGCTCAATTTCTCATCCAAGGCCAGTATTTCCTGATTTCAGAAAAAAAGTGGCCACTTAAGACCCCTTTTTGGCCCCCCATCTTCTTGCACTTAACCCTAAACATCTTGCAGATCTTCCATATCTTAACCATAGTTTATTTAGATGTTTCTCTTATGAACCTTTTAATCCACAACTCTCCTTGTGCCAGTTCTGGCACCAATTGACTGGCTAGGGGAAAATGGTTTTCTTGTGTCTCCCCCTGAGCCAGGGCTCACTTTTTAATTTTTGGAAGGAATATCAGCACCAGAGTCTGGTGTGGATCCATCCCCTACATTCTCTATACTTTTCTTCACCCAAATCTTGTTCATCTCATTTTGAACTTCATCCGCATTCACTTTTTGTTTACCCTTATCTTGATTCTGATTATGATGTACCGAACCTCTTTTGTCCTGATTCTTGCTTCTACAAAATTTTGCAATATGACCGGATCTATTGCAAATTTGGCAAACAACATTTCTTTGCATATTTGATTGATATCCTCTTGATCTGCATTGATTAGCCATATGACCCATTCTATTGCATGCAAAGCATCTACCATTGAATGAATTGTTCATTTGCATATTTTTGCATTCATGAGATTTGTGACCATATCTTTTGCAGTTGAAACACTGTCCGGAGAAGGATGTACTAGTTTGATTCATTCTCTTTCTGTACTGATTAGCTTTATGACCAAAATTATTACAGTTGTGGCAGTATCCATTGAAGGATGGGTATCTTTGAGCATTAGGTTGCCTTACTGGAGATCTTCTAGGCCTGTTCCTTGGATTTTCTGATCCAAAATTCTTCTGACTAGATCCAGAGCTTTCACCTTTTTCATATCCCAGGCCACACTTGTCATCTACCCTCTTTTGGCTTTCAAGAAGAACTTCAAGTTGAGCAGAGCTTATCTTGAATTTCTCTTTGTATTCATTTGTTGTTTGAAGATCCCTTTTAAGAGAGACAATTTGATCCTCAAGTTTTTCTTCATTATCTTTAGCATCTTCAAGATCAGATTCAAGATGTTTGATTATTCTATCCATCTTGTGGCAGTCTTCTAATTTTTCCTTGAGAGATTGTCTTAGATCATCTTCAGATTTTCTTCTCTCTTTAATTTCTTGGGTAAACTTCATAACTCCTGATTCCATTTCATGTCTTACCATGATGATTTCTTTTGATAACTTTTCACATAACTTGGTTTTCTCTTTTAGATCTCCATTTGTATCATTGGCTTCACCTTCACTTGCCAATTGCTAAAGTAGCTCCTTTCTCTTTTTCATAGAGAGACTCAGTTTCTCTTTTAGTTCTTTTATGAAATCATCAGCCTGTTTGAGTCTTTCCTTTAATTCATTGACTTCAGAATTTGATTGCTCAAGATCATCAAGGGTAGATTTAAGTTGCTCCCTCATACCATACACATCCATTTGAATTCCTAGATCTTCCTCAAGCTGTTAGGCTCTGTTGGGAGGAACTTGGCTCTGATACCAATTGTTGATAACTGAGAGGGGGGTGAATCAGTTATCTTAATTTAGTCAACTTTCTGTTCTTCTTTAATAATTAGTGCAGCATCAAAGCAAACAAGCATGAAAGTAGAAACAAAGTCAATACACATAACACAATGATTTTGACATGGAAAACCTGGTTAAGGGAAAAACCACGGGGTGATTAACCCAAGAATGTATTCTCTGTTAGAAGAATAGAAGTACAAAATGGTACCTGCCAATTTAGGGCTCACTACCTGAGCATACTGCTCACAAGAGGCTCATTGCCTACAAGAGAGAAAGATAACACAATGTTTGAACTGATGAGAAGCATCCACACATGCTAAGATTCAGTTCGGGTTGAGCTTAATAAACTGATCTGCTGCACTTCATTCTAATTTTCTTTTGGTTTAGTTGTCCTGTCACATTCCAGACCTGTCTTCCTGCCTTCCTACTACTCTTCTGCTTTTATTCACACAATTACACACTTATGACAACACACCTTCATATCTAAATTCATCTAGTATATATATTTGTATAAGTAATCTTACCACCTTTCTAGTCAGCATCCAGAATAATCAATATTTTCCCAAGCTTTGATCTGTCGATTGGATCCTTGCTTACCAAGTGATGCGGATCTAGGAGATGCTTGAAGAAGTCATCAATCATGTTGGCCAATCATGAATGATACCTCAAGAAACTTAGTCATCAGCAATATCTCTTCCAGATTTGGGTCTGACACTCTATCAGTACAGTTCTTCCTCTGTCTACTCTGCCAAACAGGAACCCAACACTCAAGTGCTCATATCTTTTCACCCTTCCATCACCGAAGGCTAAATCCTTGGAATCTATTAGTCAAGGTACTCGTCTTGACTTCCCTAGATCCACACTTCACTAAGATACTTCCTCTGAGAGATCCGGACCTGACTGTCAGACCTTACTGACTGCTCTATTCGTGATTACCAGATCACAACACTTCTTCAATCTGACTTCCGATAGAGACTCATCATGTCTTGCAGAAGTGTGGGATAGCCTTTGTTTCCATCAATGACAACATACATACACCCATATAGTGTCTCTTGCCAATAGATAGGATTCGAACGGAGACAGTTTCCTATTGTGAGTTTAAGGACAATGCTATGGTCTAGCACTACAGTAAAAAAGGTGGTATCAACCCTTAATTGGAATGACTTAATGGTTATGATGAAAATCTGTTTGAGCAAGCAATTTGCTAGGTCCTGGCTTAACTGTAGAGTCACTATGGGGAGCATTGGGTTTGAGATTTTTGAGAAAGTTATTACTATGGCATCTGGCCTGTCGACCAAGGGGACCAAACTACAAAGGAAAGAAAAAGTGGTGGACCATTCTAACTAGAAGTTATTCCTTGGGGAGGATGAAGAACTTGTTCCTTACCAAGGAGGGTTCGAAAGGGCCAAGCTGCCAGAGCCGTGGGATGGAATGTGTTTCCTCCTAATTAAATACTTCATTCTGGAGGGGCATTTTACCAGGTTTTGCAATTATCATCTTCCTCTTCTGAATCATTTTATACGTAATGCTCATATTAGTTTCCTATTTTATTTACTGTCTTCCCTTGAGCATTCAGTTTTTAGGGTTAAAGCTAAGTTGGCTAAGAAACCTTCCAAGAAACCTATTCCCCTACACCAAGGTCTCATCCTCTGCTTATATAACTTTCACCTTGCTTTGGAGCCACCTAATCCTATCCAGACTCATAGCTGTGAAATGTCTGCCAACCCTAATGATACTATCATTTCTGAAGAGCCTTTCCCTTCCCTTGTTTCTCATAAGTTGAAAGGGGTTTCTTTTTCTTTGTCTAATGAGGAGATTCCCATGGTGACTCCTACCCACACTCCGATCTCCAAAGGTAGTGTTAAGAGAAAGAAGAGGAAAATAAGGGAGGTGGAAGAGGAAACTGTGGGGGATGCTGTTGGGACCCCTAAAAATCTTTGCAGTACCCCTGCGGGACCAGAAAGTAAATCTAATCTGTCTACTAAGAATATGAAGGAGGGCTCTTCCTTTGGGGTTAGAGGTCAGGGAGGATTGCTAGAAAACCTACGCCCAAAACTAAACTTATTGACTATTCAAAGAGTGCGTCTGAAGAGTCCACTCAGGGTGATGAGGCTAAGGTTCTGGAAGTTTAGGAGATTTCTGAAGATACTGAGGGTAAGAATGGGAATAAACTGATGGAGGTTTCTGGTGGTGCTATGGGTGATTCTGAGGATAATGCTGACGAAGGGGGAAAGATGTTTGTGGAGGAAGCTGTTGATGAAATGGAGGAAGATGCTAGTTATAGGAATGACATTGTTGTCCTAAGGGGCCGGTTGAGAAGCTAGAGCAATCTTTTTCCACTATGCTCAAGCGTATGGTTTTACTTAATCTTTCTGTGTTGCAGGATATTGGGACTACTGCTGTTGTTGACAAAGAAGAGAATTTCAAAAATTTGGATGAACTTATTGATTCCTTGGCTAAAGATGGGAGAATCTTTCTCCTTAGTTCTAGTTTCTTTTATGTTGTTGATACTCTGCTATTTCATATATACTATATTTAGTCTGGTTATGCTATCTATGTTGTTTATGTTGGTTAAGTGGATTATGCTGTGACTATTTCGAGGCTCTTTTGTGTTGATGCCTCTGGGGTTTCTTTTTACTATTTTGTAAGGGTTCAGCCCCTTGTTTTAGCTGCCTTATATAATCAAAAACATTAATCACTTGTCCATAGTTATTATGATTAAACAATGAATGCATGAAATCAGAAACTTAAACATAGATGCAACATTAAACAGAAGAGACACCATATTTTTACATGGAAAACCCCAAGGTGGGGAAAAACCATGGAGAAGATTAGCTCTCAAAATATATTTCAATCTTTGAAAAATGATGTTCAGGCTTGGTCACTCTACAAGCCTAGAACATACTGGCTCACTACTATGAAGTACAACTAGGTCTAGTAGGCTAACTTCCTCAACCCTAAACCTAGAAAGATTACAATGAGGGTTGTTAAACCCTACTGGCGGCTCACTGCCAATATCAACATCTTCTTCATGTTTGAGATTAAAACATTGAAGCACAATAGTTCCTCTGCTCTACTCTACCTTTCCACCTCTTTCTTTATCTTCCCATCTTCACACAAGGACACCTTTTCCTTGACTCAATTACAAATATTTATACACATCATTAACCTTGGAATGATCATCAAGGTCGGCACTACAATCATCAACCATTGGAACAATCTCCAAGGTTAGCATTACAAATATTTACAAAATAGGTCTTGACCTAATACAAAATTATGCTAAGGAATTGTAGTATAGATGTATGCGGATCATGTCATGCCTTAGCTGGGACTCAAACATGATCTTCCATGCCACAACATGCTTCCATAAACTTCAAGGGATCTCCACAATCACTGGAATTAGCCAAGATGGCTAAGACTGGTTACACGCTACGTTATCTGGGAATAATCCTCAAACACAATCTCAATTCCTTAACACAAACCAATGTAAAGGTAGGAACATGATCAGGAGGTATCCACAAGCATGTTGAAATCACCAGGAGCAACTGCACAAACTCAAACCACTTTACCCATGAGATTCTTCACACTGGAGCACATGAACTTCACTGTCTTCAACTGTCATAAAAGAAAGATAGCTTGCAGACCACCAAAACATGAACCATTGCAATTGTAGGCACTTATCATCATCCTAGACTTCACTCTAGAACCATAAAGCAAAACACTTTAATGCGGAGGAATGTGGAGCAAAATACTTTCTCTCAGGCACCAATGAATAACCAAAAAAAGTAGGTTTTAGTCTGTTGAATGTAACTCACTCAAATCTTCATACCGAAGGCTCAAACTCATGATTTAGCATCTTTAGCCATGCTTCTAAATAACTTCCAATCCACAAATGAAGATCTTCAATTAGCAAGAAATGTGGAGCAATCTTCTAGATTGTTCTTTAGTATGCAACTCATTGTCTTCACTGTGATTCACTGATTACTTTTTTATTCTTCTGGAGGGGCTAATTTTCTCAATATCCTCAACATATAAAGCTTCTAAACAAATAACAAAATAGGATACAATTAACACCAATGACAAAAGATATGTTGACATCAATGACAATGCCGATTAGGCACACACTTGCAACAGATCATGATGATTCAAATGATGAAACACTTTTCATGGCCTTGAAAGTTAGTGACAAAAAAGGTGATATTGGAAAATGTAAGAAGTCTAGTACCTTGCAGGCTGACAAAAATAATGAAAAGTCTATGGTTGTGTGGACTTCTTTTCATGCAAGAGAAGAAACAAATGCTTGGGTTATTGACAGTGGTTTCTCTAACCACATGACTGATGACAAAGGGAAGTGCATCATCCTTAAGAAGTGGAATGGTGGCGCTGTCAAGTTTGGTGGTGATGAGTCAACAAAAATTTGTGGAAAGGGTGCTATAACTATTGATGGAAAGAACAAGACTGAGGATGTTCTCTATGTCAAAGGGATGAAGCACAATCTCCTTAGTGTTATTCAGATGTGTAGTAAAGGATACAATCTTACATTTCATGCCAAAGGTTGTGAGATCAGGAAGGCTAGGTCTGAAAGATTAGTTACAGAAGGTACTAAGACATATGGAGAAAATCTATCATCTAAAGGAGGTAAATTGAAGAATGTGTTTATTGGCTCAATCCGGTGAGTGTTGGTTGTGGTACAAGTGGATGGGACACATCAACTTTGATAATATGTTGAAGATTAACTCTACTCATGCGGTGAGAGATATACCTAAGATAACCAAGCCTGTAAACGCATTATGCAAGGAATGTCAAATGGGAAAGCAAACAAAGATAAATTTTAAGAGCAAGGACTATTCTTCTACAATGCCACTGGAACTAATTCACACTGACCTATATGGACCTACTAGAACAAAGAGTCAACAAGGTGAAAGGTACTTCATGTTGCTTATTGATGATTACTCTCAAATGACTTGGGTTACTTTTTTAAGAGAAAAATTAGAAGCCTTTGATAAGTTTAAGATTTTCAAAGCAAAAGTTGAGAATGAAATGAATGCTAAGATCAAATGCTTAAGATCTGATAGAGGAGGTGAGTTTACATCAAATGAATTTGAAAAGTTTTGTGAAGATCATGGTATTAGGAGACATTTATCTGCTCCTAGGACCCCTAAGTAGAATGGGGTAGTGGAGAGAAAGAATAGGACTATGCAAGAGATGGCTAGGGCAATGTTGAAAGATGCAGATCTGCCTGATATGTATTGGAAGGAGTTTACACTGTTGTCTACCTACTTAACAAAGTACAATTGAGGGTCAATAGTACTAAGACCCCTTATGAGCAATGGTATGGAAGACATCCCATTGTTAGATACTTCAGGATCTTTGGCAGCAAATGATACATTAGGAGAGATGAAGAAGACCTTCAAAAGTTTGATTCAAGGTGTGATGAAGGGATCTTTCTTGGTTACTCAACCAGAAGCAAGGCCTATAGATGCTACAACAAGAGATTGGGAAAGATGATTGAAAGAACAAATGTTAAGCTAGATGAAGATTTGTGTCAGATCTCACAAGAACCAGAGGTTTGCGGATCTGATATACCTCCTTGCATTGAAGAAGAAGAGGAGAAAGAAGAGAAGGAACAAGAATAGGAAAAGACCCCTAAGACTCTAGCAAAGTATGTTCAAAGGAAACATTCATCAGATCAAATCATTGGGGATAAGAATGAAGGTGTACAGAATAGGAGAAGGCTTGAAAAAGCAAGTGAGCAAGTGAATTTGTGATTACTATCAAAGGTAGAGCCCAAAACCTTTATTGATGCTAGCAAAGATGATGGATGGTTAAAGACAATAGAAGAAGAATTTAATCAGATAGAAAAGAATTAGATATGTGAACCAGTTACCAGACTAGCTGATAAGAATGTTATAGGAACAAAGTGGGTGTTCTAGAACAAGATGAATGAAGATGGTGAATTTGTAAGGAACAAAGCAAGATTGGTGTGTAAGGGTTACAAGTTGAAGGTATTGATTTTGATGAGACTTTTGCTCCAGTAACCAGGATGGAGGCAATTAGGATGTTTCTTGCCTTTGCTGCTCACAAGAACTTCAAGGTCTATCGAATGGATGTCAAGTCATCCTTCTTGAATGGTGATTTAGAGGAAGAGGTCTACATGGAGCAACTGGATGGTTTCCAGCTATCAGAAGATCCAGACATGGTGTACTAACTCAAGAAATCTTTGTATGGACTCAAGCAATCCCCTAGAGCTTGGTATGCTTGGTTGGATAAGTACTTACTTTAGCAAGGTTTCAAGAAAGGTATTGTAGATAATAATCTTTACATTAAGGTAGAGGAAGACAAGATTTTGATAGTTGTTGTATATGTTTATGACATCATCTTTGGTGGAGATGATAATATGTGCAAGAGGTTTGCAGAAGAGATGCAGAAAGAGTTTGAGATGTTTATGATTGGTGAGTTGTCTTTCTTCCTTAGGCTTCAAATTTCTCAACTAGATGATGGTATCTTTATTTCTCAGGCTAAGTATGTTAGAGAAATGTTGAAGAAATTTGGCATGGAGGATTCCAAACCAGTAAGTACTCCTATGGTTACTGGTTGTCACTTGAGCAACCTATTGATGAGTCATTTGAGGTTGATCAGACTCTTTATAGATCTATGATTGGAGGATTACTATACTTGACTGCTTCCAGACCTGATATTATGCATGTAGTATGTTTGGTTGCCAAATATCAAGCTAATCCTAAGCAAACTCATGAGAAAGCAGTAAAAGGAATATTTAGATATTTGAAGGGAACTTTGGATTATGGATTATGGTATCCAAGAGGTAATGGCTTTGATTTGAAAGCTTATACTAATGTTGATTGGGCTAGTTGTGTTGATGATGGAAGAAGTACAAGTGGTAATGCTTTCTTTTTAGGAAGCAGATTGGTTTCATGGCATAGTAAGAAACAAGATTTAGTATCTTTATCAACTGCAAAGGTAGAGTATATTTCTATAGCATCTTGTTATACACAAGTGTTGTGGATGAAGCAAACATTGAAGGATATCAAGATATAGTATGATGAGCATATTCCTATTATGTGTGATAATACAAGTGCTATCAATATTTCCAAGAAGCTAGTGATGCATTCTAAAACTAAGCATATATCAATTAGGTATCACTTTTTGAGAGAGAAGGTAGCAAATAAAGAAGTGAAGTTGGAATATGTTTCAACAAAGGATCAGATTGTAGATATTTTCACAAAGGCTCTTGTAAAGGGTACTTTTGAGTATCTCTGGTAGAAGTTAGGGGTAATTACCCCTCCTTGCTAGATGCATAGTTGGTGCATCTATCTAGGGGGAGTAATTCATGCTATATCTTTTTCCTAGACTGATGGTGGCTACCTCTCAGGGGGAGTAGGTAGTGGTTGTTGTTGACAGGGGGAGCCAATTAGTTGCTTCAAGAAGGAGTGTATGTACATCAAAGGGGGAGAAAATTGAAAGGATAAAATGTGCACCTTAGGGGGAGACTCTATGCCCTAAGGGGGAGAAGGTTGAAAAGGAGAAAATGTATACCTTAGGGGGAGAGTATGTGCCCTAAGGGGGAGAAGTAGTTGCCCTTTGTACTTGATGTCAAAAGGGGAGAATGAGTAGCTATGTGTTGCCATCAATGCCAAAGGGGGAGATTGTTGCACATATGCTACCTTAGGTTGTCACTGATGTGGTTGTCATTGATGTCAACACTCAGTTTGGGCTATCATTGGTGCTTATGTTGATGGTATACTATGATGGTGTGCTAATAGTGATGTTGATGTTCATAGTTGGATGTCATGCCTTGTTTAATGTCAATTAAAGTTGTATAGAGTATATTTGTTGTCAGCAGAGATGATATCATGATGATATATTAAGATGGGAATTAGAAGCATTAAAATGAGGATTAGAAGTAATGTTGATGTTGGGGAGATGTTATTGATGGTCTATAGCATGTTGTATGCTCTCACCTATTGTTCCTAAGGAAGTATGTGTTGCTACAAGGAGGCTCTGGTCTTCAGATGTTGTGAAGATTTCTGTTGTAGGAAGTTGCCTTGAAGACTAATTGGGAGAATGCTTTGCATTCCTTTGCCTTTGAAGGTATATTCATGCAGTTTAGAAGTTAAGTTTAGTGGCTGTGAAGATGCTACATCCAAAATTGCATATCATTTGTCCCTCCATAGAGAAATTTGTAAGTGACAGAGTGCAGGACTATATTTTCTGATGGCTAGTTTCAATGTCTGTTGACTTGCACCAACTTGTTGCTATATGAACTAGTGAGTTGGCTGGTGGAGAATGATCCTGAGGATCTTGGGATGTTTCATGTTGCTCTGTAAGGTGTTTTCTAGTTTCTCCAGAATAGGTTGTGGTCTAGATTGAAGGTGATTGCTGGGATATGCTTTCACCTCACCAATTGAGATATGCTGAAGGTGTGCGCCACAAAGTCTTTGTTGTGCAGAGTTCAAGGAGTGTTTGGAGATGTTGCATGGCTCATGCTGACTCATCTAGGAGAAGCACAAGTAATGTTTAATCTTCCATGGGTACCGCCAAGTTGTAATGGCCGACATGCTACAAGTTTCATATTTTCTTTCTTAAGGCCAACCTATTTCAAATGTATGGCGCGTACGGATGTTATTCTTTGAAGGCTACTGATTTGAAGGGTTTTTAGGACCAAGTTAAGCATGTGTTAGAATCTATAAGTGGTGTTCCTCTTTCTGGTGTTGTGTGTGGTTCATTTTAGGGCTTGCCCTCTACATGTTTCATGTTGTTTGATCTTTGGCCGACTTGTAATTGTAATATTCTTATTGTCTCTGGCTAACATGTAAAGTAATCAATGTAATATATCATGTATATATTGTAAACCTAGTTGATCTAGGTGAGGTGTTATTGCAAGTGTGAGTTTAAGGAGTCGAATGTGGATGTGTAATGCATTATGATGTGCGACTGAAAGAGAAAGAACAGAAGAAATAAATCATGTCTGAATTCATCTTGAATATATTTTTGAGATGGAAGGGAAGTGAAGAGTGTGCCTAACTAATTGTTGCAGGTAGTCAGCCAAAGGCAAAACTTCTTGAAGGCTGAAAGTAGTGAGTCAATAAGTTGCAGAGAAGACATTTGAAGAAGTTGCATAAGTTATCAAAGAAGAAGTGCAATCATCAAAAGGATTGAGCTTCATTTTCAGTTTCAGATAGTAGAAGTACTTTCATGATGTAATCTTTTCTAAGTTTGTTCTCAGTTCAGGGAGTAGTTGCTTTTTTGGGTTGAAGCCCCAAAACAAAGTCTGTAGGGAGTTGTAGCTTCCTTAGGAGTGACCCTAAAACCTTTCTACAGGGAGTAATATCTTCATTGGGTTGTAGCCCTAAAAAAAAGTTGTAATTGTGATTCTTTTGTGAGGTTGGATTAGGACAGTAGCTCCTAGCAGCTTTTTTCACTGTGTTTTTTCCCCCTTGGGGTTTTCCATGTATATCTGGTGTTATGTGGTGTTGTGCATTGTGTTGATCTTTTACGTTTCTATTAATGGTGTAAAGATTAAGTTTCAGTTTGCTCTGGAGGGTTTGTGATTTGTTTGAATACTAATTCACCCCCCCTCTCAGTATTTTAGGTGTGTTCAACAAATCTTTTCCCCCAAAATAGCAACCCCACATATGTCGTTGGGCTAAAACTTTTTAAACCAGCTAAGGGTTTTTCATGGACTACAGAGAATGAGTCACAACTATTGTACTAGACAATTATGAATATCTACATCGCTACCGAGAAGAAATTCAAAAGACACAGATAATTTTTTACAGTCCAAATAGTTATTAGAAGCCCAAGATCGAAAAATAATATGATAGACGCATAAAGATGAGTTGTAGCCTCAATGGTCACTAGTGTTATTTTTGAATATGGATTTCCTAAAAACTCATGCTATCAAAGGCCATCTATTTTGTGATGTGTTTGCAAGTAGATTATATTTTTTATCATTAATGAAAATATATATTATCTCAAAGTTGCATAGAGTTTTATGTGATTTAAAAAAGATAATTTCTATGACCTCATAGTAGGCTAATAAAATCTAATGTTTGGTCACCTACAACCATTCCTACAAACAAAAAGCAACTTGAACATAAATTTGTATGCAACTACATTCGTATGGCTGATTTAATTTTTGTAGAAATAAATCTACACAATTACATACTTTCACATTTATAAATTTGGTTGTGATCTTTTGGAGTTTGCTTCAGGAGCTTGTTGTCCTATACATCTAATAGAACAAAAATTAAGGTCTTAGAAAAATCTTATTTAGAATTTTTCTTTAATTTTTAGACTCAACATTCATCTTATTGAATTTCCTAATAGTTGATATCTAGTTGATCATGCTAGCTTCTAGGTTGTTGTTCTGTAGCAGTTTTCTTTAAGTTGGAGGCTCTGCATTTAGGTCATCTAATTTCATCATAGTTGACATCTGGTTGACTCTGTCAGGTATGTTGCTAACAAGAATGTGATTTTCTCCACTGTAAAATAGCACAATCCTTTAGAGTTCATAAAAACAACTTAGCCAAGATCTTATTCTCATGAGATCTAAACTTTTCGTATTAAAAGTTTAAAAATAAATATTGGGATCACCCTTTCCATTGTATAATTTAAATCTAGCTACATCAAATCTTGGTGATAAGAAAGATAAAACCATTTCATAATCAAGTGGTGTTCGATGTGGAGGGTTATATGTGATGGCATCCTTATCATTATTGTTATTTTCTTACTTCTTATAATTTTCCACATTGCACATGATTGGGATAACTAAGATAGAGGAAGGATTTATTATCTAATGGTATTTGTAAACAATTAGTTCTTAAATAATAGATTATTGTATTCTCTTACTAAATATTAATCTAGGTCTAAAAATTAATATTTCTGTAAATGTAAACCAACTCTAAATCAATATCAATACTTGATTCATTCACATGGCATATAAAAGCATAAATCAATAAGATAAGGGAGGATGAGTGGCACATCTAATTCATTATAATTTATCAATTCAATTTGCTATATGCATTTGTGTTATTTATAAAAATGTCATTTCTTTTTTCTTTTATAGTTTTTATTTGCATTTTGTATTTAATAAGGACTCATCTAACTTGTTTGTATTTTTAATTGCCTAATATATTGATATTGCCTTTGTATTATCTTTTTTTCAAGAATTTCAATGGCATGCATACGTTTGTTAGCTATGAGTAATTAGCACTAATTAAGCATTGACTTCATACATATTGCAGTTAAAACATCTTTGGATATTTGGATATAGAAAATATTGTGCTCTTCATTAAACAAATGAAAAGGACAAGAGTATGAATAGACCCAAAACAAAAAATGATCATAGATGTAGAAGAACATGAATTGACAAATCAGTCTCAAATCTACAACATCAATTATGCATTGAGAAATGAAGGTTTGTGTAGAGTTAACACGTTTAAATACAATGTTAAAGATTTTTTATTTGACTCATTAGAATTCCTACTCCTTCTTACTACACATCAATTTAATTATGCAATGGGACTATACATTACTTCTTTACTTGCCTTGCATAAGGTGATACAAAAGCAATTACCTCGTATAACTATGAATTAGATAATCACATGTTACATGAATTACACAATATAAAAAAATGTTGAAGAATACCTATGTAGAATGTGAATTTCTGCAATTCTAAGTACAAATCACAAAGATCTTGGACTACGGGGAGACATATTTTGTATTTGTTGGCTATCTAGGTGGCTAGGCATACAAATATGTCTTTGGTCAATGAAAATAAGGAAAAAATACTTGCATTTCAATCAATCATCCATTATAAAATCATACTCTATCTTATTTCATGATTCAAATACCCTTCATGGACATTTTGAGCCACTTTTACCTTATCAAATGCAAATAATTAATTTACCAAATCAAATATCTTATTTCATAAAATAAAACAATCCATTAGGACTAATCAACAACATCACATTGGTTACTTTATAAAAAGACAAAAGATAAGGAATTGTAACTCTACATCACTTCATAAAATCAAGCAACAAATACGTACTAATCAGAAAACGATATATACAACCTCCAAAGAGAGGACTTCAATATCACCAATAAAATTATTCCAGAGAAAAATTCAAGACAGACCTAAACATGCATGTATAATTTGTCAAAATTTGTATTTCAAAAAAAATTTATGACTTTCAAAGATAGAAAAACAAATATATTACAAACTAAGAAAACAAATAATAGTATAACTATAAACTCTATTTGTTGTAGATGCCATAAAACATTGAAGCAGTACAACCTTCCTAAATATGCAACACCTAAAAATATCTAAAAGAATAAATCATTGCAATATGTCAAAATGTTTTCACAATTAGAAGAACTACTTGTTTCACTTAGGATTGCATTTGCACAAATATGGGAGCTAGGATACAAAATATCCCAAATAGAATTGACTGGATCTATTATCAATGTGCCAGTCAACATGGACATTATACAAAAAGCATTACCATGATCTACCAATGAAACATCAACAATTGTTGTTGTTCTTAAAAGATTACTACAATATAAAAATGCATACCAAAAGGGAATGGTGTAATCAACTATTATCATGAAAGCCTTGAGTCAATTAAACAAGAAAAAACTATACAAAATGGAAAATGTCTAGTTAAACAAGTATTGGCAACAAGCTCTTGAATTTGATCATGAAAATTATGCAATGAATGAGATTTATACAAGTGAATCTAACTCAGAGAGTGACAAAGACCATCAAAACCCTTGATACATGGCTTCACTGAATCTAAATGTATACATGAAATGCAAGAAGAATTATAGAAGTTGCACCAGCAAAAGAACATTGTCCTATTGGAATCTTTAAAGATAAGTATGTTGAAGAGATGAATTTCCCTACACTATTCTTTAGCAACCCGCGTGATGATGACATTGTTAAAAGCTTCTTATGTCAAAAATTGCACAATGGGAACTACTACATTCAAAGAGACAATTTTCTTACCATACAACAAATCTATTTTTTAAAACTATCAAAATACACGTACATCAAGTTCTATCTACAATGTGGATAAGACTCTGTAAAGGATAGCTAAAAGGTAGAAATCTAGTAGCCAAATATGTCAAACACAAATCTAACCTAGAAAAGATACTTAAATCAGACAATGGCTATGCTGATTTTAATATAATAAGAATATATCAAAATTATTTACACCAATTAAAAAAATATGTTTGCAATGATCCAACAACTTGGACCACCTACATTTTTTATTACATTTACTAGTGCTAAATAGTATTGGCATCCCCTATCAAAAATATTACAAGAATTACATAATATTTATCACCCAACATCACAACAACAATATGATACAATAAATGAAAACAATAATTTCATCTCATCAAACAAGATCATGTGACATGTGCATGTTATTATAGACATAATAAATGCAGTGAAACAATTGATACTCATGGATGAGTTTTTCTTTGGAAAAGTCATTAATTATTTCTCTTTAACTAAATTTCAAATTGTGGCAATGAACATGACCATTTTATTCTATGGATTAGAAATGCTCCAATATATGGAAAAGATAGTATTGCAGATATTGAACTATTTTTGGACAAGTACATTACCTATAACACTGAAAATCTACATTCTGACATAACTATTGTACACAAGCACCACCACACAAAGAAATGTAGGAAATCAAAATGACAATCTTGCAAATACAAATTACCATACCCGCCAATGAAGGAAACTATAGTTCTTGATCCATTGAAAGACAATATTAAAATTTTAATCTCCAAAGAAAAGAATATCTTTTCGAGATTACAAGAATCTAGTTATGAAAAAACATACTCCTTTCAAATGTTTTTAGAAGGAATTAATATGGATGAAGATGAATATATAATGGCTATAAGATCAATAATCCATAGACCTACAATCTTGTTAAGAAGAAACCCATCACAAATATGGAATAATAGCTTCACAAAAAAATACCAGACATATGGAAAGCAAATACAGATGCACAATTTATACTTAATACATATGTTGTAGTAATGTATTGTAGTTCATACATGACAAAAGTGACTAAATCAATGACATACACATTTAAAATAATTTGTAATGACCATCAAAAAAATAATATTGAAGTTGTTAAAATGATAAGTAGACTTGGAAATGTGATGCAGAGCATATGGGATGCAAGGAAGAGGAATCGATTCAACAAGGCTCAACCACACCTATAGGTCCAAAACCAAGTCCTTCATGGAAAAGTGGGAATAGTAGAAAGGAATCTTTGTTTTCCCATGGAAGGTTGTATTGGGGTACCAAATGACTCATCCCACCCATTGGTTAAGGCAGATCACTCCTGGAACATGCACTTGCTTCACAAATCCTCTAAATGGCTTGTAGCCCTAGAAAAAGAGAATAGTCCTCTTATCTTTTTGCACAGACCTTCAAATATCAACCTAAGACATGCATTAGATACCCATTATGCCTCCCCATAGCATATTTCAAGATGGGTATAGGTTACTTTGGAAAATGTGCTCTAAAAATGGACTGGTAATTCTGCTACAAGGGTTCAAACTCAGAAATTTCACTGTGAAATGCCAAGAACAATCATTCATAACTTCCACATAAAAGACAATGAATTCAATCGCTTCAGTCAGATTTTAGATAACATAGGTATAGACATTTTCCCAAAGTTACATAAAGATCTAACAGTGAAGACAAAAGTTATGGTGTTTTTCCCAAAACGGGTAACCCTAGACAGGGTTTTTGACAGTTTTTAGAAAACTAACAATATCTAACTCAAAGTAGAACCAAAATGAATGGGAAAAGAAGAAAATGGAAGGTGATTGAATAAACTACCACTTACAATCAATTAGACATCATTTCCCATCCGTACCAGGCCGTACAACAACTAAAAATAGTAAATTTCTGATGAAATATACAGGAAACAATGGTTTTCTTTATTGAACTTTTATTTCTTCAATCACCCACGAATTCTTAAATGGATACAAGGCCTTTTAAAGGCATTACAACTTGTCCTTTCATTTTCTAACTACCTCTAAATGAATGAAACTACTCTATGACCTTTCATCTTCCATATGTTACATTACAACTTTACAATTTTGCATCATTTACACAAATTTGAACTTAGACCTCTCTTAGTGACTTTAATAAAAGAAAAATGACTTAAATTATCTCACTATATTGTTAAATCGTCAAATTTCAATCAAACTCCTATGGAAACATCAATTTGTGAAGGTGCTCCTGCACCATACAACCAACCAACAAAGATTTCCAAGTCCCTTGGAAATGTATCTGCAAAACAAAACTATCTTTTTCTGCATTTCCTCTATCTGTCTTTTCATCTTTAGCTTCAATCTTCTAAGCTTCAGGCTTCCAATCTTCACATCCATAGCTAGTGACCAACCAACCAACAAAATCAAACAACTATCAACTTTAGAGCTTCTTCAGGCTCCTTCTACTCCCATCAGTGGAGTACTCTTTAGGCTGCAACATCAAGTGCTTCTTCAGTCAGGTATCCATCTCTCTACTTCTTCACAACACCAACTCACCAAACCATTCATCTCACCCAATAGCAGATCCTGGTGATGTACCTACCACTCTCTCCTTAGTGATTTCTCTCTACACCCTTATCCAGCCTAATCTCCATTGGAGAATGGTCATGACAGATCTCATCTTGTCTGCCCACACACACAACCTCAGAAAACATCCTTCTACAGCTAGATGGACCAAGCACTTGCAACCAAACAACTTAACAAACAAAATAATGGTCACCAACACAATCTTTCCTTCAGTTCTTCATCTCAGAAATCAAATACATAACATCTCCTCCCAAAGCTTTCGCTAGCTCCGATACCAATCTGATGCAGAGCATATGGGATGCAAGGAAGAGGAATCGATTCAACAAGGCTCAACCACACCTATAGGTCCAAAACCAAGTCCTTCATGGAAAAGTGGGAACAATAGAAAGGAATCTTTGTTTTCCCATGGAAAGGTTATATTGGGGTACCAAATGACTCATCCCACCCATTGGTTAAGGCAGATCACTCCTGGAACATGCACTTGCTTCACAAATCCTCTAAATGGCTTGTAGCCCTAGAAAAAGAGAACAGTCCTCTTATCTTTTTGCACAGACCTTCAAATGTCAACCTAAGACATGCATTAGATACCCATTATGCCTCCCCATAGTATACTCCAAGATGGGTATAGGTTACTTTGGAAAATGTGCTCTAAAAACAGACTGGTAATTCTGCTACAAGGGTTCAAACTCAGAAATTTCACTGTGAAATGCCAAGAATAGTCATTCATAACTTCCACATAAAAGACAATGAATTCAATCGCTTCAGTCAGATTTTAGATAACATAGGTATAGACATTTTCCCAAAGTTACATAAAGATCTAAGAGTGAAGACAAAAGTTATGGTGTTTTTCCCAAAACAGGTAACCCTAGACAGGGTTTTTGACAGTTTTTAGAAAACTAACAATATCTAACTCAAAGTAGAACCAAAATACATGGGACAAGAAGCAAATGGAAGGTGATTGAATAAACTACCACTTACAATCAATTAGACATCATTTCCCATCCGTACCAGGCCGTACAACAAATAAAAATAGCAAATTTCTAATGAAATATACAGGAAACAATGGTTTTCTTTATTGAACTTTCATTTCTTCAATCACCCACAAATTCTTAAATGGATACAAGGCCTTTTAAAGGCATTACAACTTGTCCTTTCAGTTTCTAACTACCTCCAAATGATTGAAACTATTCTATGACCTTTCATCTTCCATATGTTGCATTACAACTTTACAATTTTGCATCATTTACACAAATTTGAACTTAGACCTCTCTTAGTGACTTTAATAAAAGGAAAATGACTTAAATTATCTCATTACATTGTTAAATCATTGAATTTCAATCAAACTCCTATGGAAACATCAATTTGTGAAGGTGCTCCTGCACCAAAATGCATTGCTCAACTTACAACAAATGTCTTCACAACAAGCTTCTCACATTGCTCTATCACTTCCACTAAACCATAGCTCAAGGAGATGTATATTCATTGACACAAGATTTGATCATTACTGAACTTTTGTTTTAAGTCCTATCAAACAATTGAATAAAGATGAAGATGAATCAAAAAATGTAACTTGCAATTCTCCAATAGATTACTACATAGCATGACTTGAAACAATTATGCATATTTGTCTTACACATTTTTTTCCTGAATATAGAAAAAGATGGGAAAACATTGCAACCAAAAGATAAACCAAATGTTATACAATTTGTCAATTTTAATAAACATATTGACATAGAAAATTATTGTAGAGAGAAATTCCTACTTTATGTACCCTTCACAATAAATAAAAAAACATTGAAGCATGGTTTTAGTTCATGACATCATGCTTATTCATATCATGAGAGCACAGTTAAAGATAATTGTACTAAATACAATTACTACACCAACTCTAAAAGGGTGACATTGATAAATCTATTGATGAGATCAACTCTGAAAATCATTCCATTGACGACCAGGCCTTCATTACAAATGAAACATCAAACAAAGAACAATATAACATAGGACTAGATTTTGAAAGAGTAAACAACAAGAAATCAAAAAGCATAATTTCTAATTCATTTAAAATTTCCAAACACCCGCAGATTATGGACAATGTTGAATACCACAAATTGAGGTAAATGTTAAATAAGGAGCAACAAGAAATTGTAAAAGACATTGTATTAAAAAACTTAAAAGATAACAAAACTATGCTACAATTGTTCCTAACAGATGGAGCATGAACTGGAAGAATATTTACTATAATAGCCATATTCCAATCTTTTGTTTGCATATACAATAACTCCATTGACAATGAATCAAACAAACCAAAAGGTATAATAGCTTCTTATGCAAGGAAAGTGGCATACAACATAGGTGGAGTCGCATTATACTCTTAATTCCACATACCTTTCAACAAGTCAGAGTTCACTCCATTGAATACTGAAACATTAGATAGAATATCAAAGCATTATATTGACAATTGTATTTGATCTTAATAGATGAAATTTAATTAGTAGGTGCAACACTTTTGTGTTACATTGACAAACAATTGAGAGATATAATGCAAATCCCTACTACATAGTTTGGAAATCTTGATACAATTTTTTGTGGTGATCTATATCAAGCACAACTTGTACTTGATTCATTTGTTTTTGAAAATACACCAACATTAACTGAGTTAATGCCATACAACTTTTGGAAAGATAATATAAAATATTATGCATTGCAATCAACTATGTGACAAAAAGATGAAAAATTTATTGCCATACTCAACAGAATACGTGTAGGCTTACAAATAATTAATGATTTGGAATATCTGAACTGAATTTTCTTACATTCACCACCAATGGACCCATCATTCCCTTTCCTCTTTTATAGGAGAAAGGATGTTGATGCACACAATCAAAAGATGATATCAATGGTTCCTAGAAAGTTGACTATATTGAATGTAATTGATGAGCATGATGACAATTGCAATGGAATACAATTTATAATCATACAACAACTCTACCATGTCAAATAATTTTGAAACCAAATATGCTTGTAGAGATCTATGCTAGTAATTATGACATGCAAGATAGTCTAGTCAATGGATCAGATGGAACATTTAAAGCATACACCAAATCTAATGAATGACATTGTTTGGGTCAAGTTTAACAAACCACAAATTAGCCATCAACAAAGCACAAGACAAGCATGTTGAATGCATAAGACAACTAAGATGGGTGGTGAATCAGTTGTAACTTGAAATTCTAGAAACCCTCACACACATTCAGATCCACATTAACTCAATCAATCCCTTAACCTATTATGATGATTAAGCATGAAAGAAAATAACAGAAACTGAATCAAATCAACATCCAACACAAGAGAACACCAGATTTACGTGGAAAACCCAAGAAGGGAAAAACCATGGTGAGGATTAGCTCACAATATAAAGTAATATCAACACTGAAATACAATAGGCTCACTGCCCAGGAGAAAGGCTCACTACCCAGGAGAAAGGCTCACTACCAAAGAAAGGCTCACTACTTAGAAGAAAGAAGAAAGAAAAAGATTGTTATAGAGAGATTCACTATCTCAAAGCAATAGGAGAAGTCCACCACAACACCATCATCACCTCCACAGTCTCATTAAGGAATTGTAGACACCTTCTGCGCACTGTATCTAGTAATCTAACACATGAAAGCTTGAATTGCACTGCACAAATTCACACTCTATAACTTTGTAATTCACATATCATACACCACACCCTTCTCACCCTTATCCTTTAACAACTTAGCACTTATTTATACTATCCACAACCTTGAAAACATTCTCCAAGGTCAGCAAAGCACCTTAATCATGCAAATTCAAATTAGGTCAACACCAAAACATTCTCGTGGTGGAAAGGAATGAAGGCTGACCACAACACACCTTAGCTTGGACCTAAATCCACTCATACATGTTACACCACACCTCCACAATCATTAAAGAAACTCCACAATTAGTGTAAACACCCAAGGTTCGCTAAACCTGTGTTAACACAATAAACTTTTAAGTACATGCTTCCTCAAACCCAAAGATGACTCGTGGACCACACACTATGCTTGAGCACAATCTAGAATATCCCACAAACATCCAAAAATCCAACAAATTCCTCCGCAACAACTTTCACCTACCAAACAAACTCGTCCTATTCACCTAGTATACTCAAATATCTCTGTCATGCACTGCAACTGAAGAAATCATCTTGTGGAGCACCAAACCATGAACAACTTCAACTTAAGATAGATATGAACCTTATAAACACACTTCCAAAACTACAAGACCTAAAACCATTCTACGAAGAAATGCAGAGCAAAAACATTTCTCCCAGACACCTCTGCAATACACAGTTCACACACTGGTGAACACATCTTCCTCTGCACATCGATCCAGTACACCAAATTCTGAATGTAGCCACTCTGAACACCTCTAAACAACATATCCAAACTGCATAAACAAATCTTCAACATAGTAGAAATGTAGAGAAAAACCAGAACACTACTTTGCAACACAAAACATCTTTACAACACATTGTTTCCTTTATTATTCAAATTTTCTCAAAAGCACTCAGAAACCAAGCACAGGAAACATATTATCAACTCATTAACTACTCACACTCTTTCATATTCATTTGCTCATATAGTTGACACCAATGACAACACAAGCTTGTTGACATCAATAATAGCACCAACTGCACATACTTGCAACAATCTCCCCCTTTTTCATTGATGGTAACAAATGATGTGAAAAACCATGAACACAATAGTCCTTAATACTATGCTTCACACCAACTCTTTTGCTTTCTCTTTCTCTCCCCCTTAGCTTATTACTCTCTTCTTGACAACTGACTCTTTCTTTTTTCACATTATTCTCTCTCCCCCTTTGACATCAATGGAAAAGGGTGACACATCTCTCTTTCATTTTCACCTTTAGACATCTACTCAAACTTGTACCTGCTCACTACTGCTTTGCAACTTTTTTTTTTTTACAGCTCTGCATACTCCCTTTTAGGAACAACCTGCATTAACACTTACTCCCCTAACTGTAACAACCAACAAGGCTACTACCTACTCCCCCTGACAGGTATCCTCCAACATCAGTCCAGAATAAAGAATGAATCTTGAAAGAGGGGCAATAACCCCTAACTTCTCTCAGAGGTACTCAAAAGTATCCTTAGAAAGAGCCTTAGTAAATATATCAGAAACCTGATCCTTTGTAGGCACATACTCAAGCTTCACTTCATTCTCTACAACCTTCTCTCTCAAAAAGTGATACCAGATTGAGATATGTTTTGTCCTTGAGTGCATCACCAGATTATTTGAAATGTTAATAGCACTTGTATTATCACAGAAGATAGGAATAATTTCATCATATACAACTCTGATATCTTTCAAGGTTTGCCTCATCCACAACACTTGTGTGCAACAAGATGCTGCTACAATGTATTCTACCTCTGTAGTAGATAAAGACACTGAATCTTGCTTCTTACTTAGCCATGACACCAATCCGTATCCAAGAAAGAATGCACTACCACTTGTACTTTTCTTGTCATCTACATAACCAACCCAATCTACATCTGTATAACCACTTAGAGTAAAGTCAATATCCTTTGGATACCACAAGCCATGATTTGGAGTGCCCTTCAAATATCTGAATATCCTCTTCACTGTTGCAACATGTGACTCTCTAGGATCTTCTTGAAATCTAGCCACAAGACAAACTGCATGCATAATATCTGATCTAGTAGCAGTTAAATATAACAATCCTTCAATCATTGATGTATACCTACTCTGATCAGCCTTAGGAGATTCATCATTATTGCTCAGCTTACAACCAGTAACCATAGGGGTACATACTGGTTTAGAATCTTCCATTCCAAACTTCTTTAACATCTCCTTGACATACCTTGATTGTGAAATGAAAATATCTTTATCTATCTGATTGATCTATAGCCTAAGGAAGAAGTTCATTTCTCCACACATTAACATTTCAAATTCTTTCTACATTTCATATGCAAAGCTCTTACACATACCTTAATTTCCTCCAAATATTATATCATCTACATACACTTCCACAATCAAAATTTGATCTTCTCCTACTTTGATGTACAAATTGCTATCTACAGTACCTTTATTGAATCCTTATTGTAATAAGTACTTGTCTAACCTTGCATACCAAGCTTTGGGAGCTGTTGATGGTGTTTTAACACACAGTAACACAGATGAAATACAAGGTATCTCACCTCTCTTGATAAGGAATCTTATCCTAGAAAAGACTTCCCTAAGGTTTATACAGCTAGGTTTTAGCTTGCAGGAATAACTTCAGTGGAATGTCTCAGTTGTACCAACCAAGGGGACTTAATGCGAATGCAAATAAACTTTAGTGCATTAGGGTTTGATTGCACATGACTTTGATTAGTTTTCTTATTTGACAATGCATAAACAAACTGATATATATCCAAATTTTTGTAAGATATGTGATTTCAGCATGTAACCAGCAATCTACCAACTTGCATTCATTAACATGAATTCTACGATAGCACTATGCAAGTTTATGAAACCTAATCTAACAGGATCTAATAAAGAAAATGTAAAAGGAAAATGGAGAGAGAAGGGATAGGAGATCCTATAGACAATTGTAGAAATGATCAACAAATAGATAGACAGATTCCCAACAACAAACAAATCTCTGGTTAACCAGGCAGCCCACAATGCTACAAAGATTGTGCAATCTTCTAAGGAGACACAAAGGTTTTCAAAATGTGAAAGGTTCATCCAGCACCCAATTCCTAGCGCAATTCAATGAACTCACATAATCAAACTTAACTCATAAATAATATGCCCAAACTAACGATGCACAATGACATACAATCAATAAGCCATCAATGGTATGGATAGGAAATCCATCAAATATCTGAATAATTAACCATGAATGCAACTGAATAACTAATTGGAAAGATGAAGAAGAACCATGAGAACCATATCCAATCAACAAAATGAATTCAAATGGCAGAGGCAAATGAAATTCTAGTAGTATTGATTTAGAAAAATGGCAGAGTTTCAGAAATCCTTTTTGTAGTGCTTCCCTATATCTTTTTACAATGAGAGAGGCTGCCTTTATATAGAGAAGCAACCATACTAATTTTTTTAATGGACGATGGAGATTTACTCAACACCAATGGTCCAGATTACATGGCATTAAATGAGATACAGTAGTTTGTTACATTTTTAGATTTAATTTTGTCCCTTAGGAAAAAGACAAAATACAGCCTCTAAATATATTGAATTTGGACAAAATGGATACCCATTTGGTTGTACATGAATAAGAGCCAATTTCCAAAATGGAAGGAAATCAAAAGGAAGTCATATGGCATGTGAAAATTTGAGCTGATGTGGCTTGACGGGATTCTGAGTGCTGACTGGATCATCCTGTTGCTTGTCACTTTTGAGTCATCTAATAGGGAAAATGACTTTTCCAATGAGTTAAATAGTCAAGAAGAGTATGTGGCACATTTTTGGTGAAGGCATGTCCAACTGGATGCTTGTTGGACCAACATTGCATGACTGGATAACTGGGACAACTGTTAACATGTCTCAGACATTAGACTAAATCTGTAGGAACAACAGTGATGTAGACATGATCTTCAGTGTCTTCTAGCTCCTAGGGCATATCTCCATCATATTGGACATCAAACTAACTTCCTCTTGCATGTGCAATAGCAATTAGGTTGGCAAAATAATGATTCTGCATTTTTGGGTTAGCATTGTATCTTTGTGTGTTCATCCTTCCAAGATAGCTCCAACTAGCTCCTTTATCATCTCAGACCTACAATTCACAATGCAAAGTATAAATTTCATCGTAAAAAATCATTTTCCATCAAAGCAAGTCAAAATATATCCATTCGCAGCCATGGATCAATCAGGAACAGCTCATTGTCAATGTTGCTTTTGTATGAAGAACTTCACAACTCCAGTGGTTTTCACATGATTTTCTGAGTTTTTCATCATTTTCAAGTACCCATTTCATGTTTATGGTGATCTAGAATATTTTTGTGGCCATTTGGATCCATTTGAAGGCTTTTATTTTGCATTTTAGCCCCGTTTTTTGTAAAAAGCGAGATTTTTGGGGGTCACTGGATATTCAGGTGCGGTGGTATTAATTAATGCAAAATATGCTCACAATCCACACAAACCTAATAAAAATGTTCATCATGACGTGATAGATTGATATGCAATTCAAATTCATCAAGAAAATCCAAGTTTCATGCCTTAAAAATGAGTTTTTCAAGCCAAATTAGCAAAAAGTGGGGTTTTTAGCCCTCACTGGATATATCACGTGATGGTCATTTTTAGCGCTAACTCTTCCTAATGCTCTAGCGGGGATTTTAGGTGTCATAGATATATCCTGTGAAGGCATGTTTTAGCGCAAAACATATGTAATGCTCCTGACGGAGGTTTTATCTATCACTGGATAGCAGGGTTTTTACCCACCACCAGACATGTCCAATTGAGGTACTTTTTAGCGCTGATCATGTGCAATCAACTTTTAGCGCTAAGTCCTTTATAAACACTACAACCTTTTGCCAGTGGGAATTTTTGACATCACGTAATCGGTAAAGTTTTTGAGGGCAAGCAGATATATCCAGTAGGTACAATTTTTAGCGTCGATCCTGTGAAGTGGGTTTTTAGTGCATATCCGATGAAGGGCAAAATTAGTGCAATATCCAGTAGAGGGCAATTTTCCTGCAAACTGCAGTGAGATCAATTTTTCCCTCCAGCTATGAAAGTGTCCTAGGTGATAGTATATTTAAAAATATATTTAAGTATATGTTTGAAATAAACTGTCAGGATGGTTGAGATAGGTCTTGGATCCATGGGATTTAACATGCAGATTCTAGATTTTTGAGGATCCACTAGATTTCAGACTTAGTCAGTTTTTCAGGGTTTTAGAACATCAGACTTAGCCAATTTTAGGGTATCAGGGCTATGCATCAGGATCAAAGTATATGGAGCCCCTAGTGAAATGTTGTGAAATTTGACATGATTTTGCATTTCTAAGGCATGGAGCTAGGAATTCCAACATGACACCTCTTGTAGTGGCAGTTTTAAGAACTATATCCAGTGACATGCAATTTTAGCACAAAATGTAGTAACACCTAATTTCAGCACAAAAGGCAACAAACGCTCATTTCTTAAGCACAAACCCAATCAAGACTCCTCCAAATCAATCATGAAAGACATCAAATGACTTCAAACATGGCAAATACTCAAATCTCAAACAAATCTTGCATTCTAAGTACAATTTCACTTTCTCATCATCATAAAGAGGAAAGGTTGAAACTCCAAGCCAAAGCAAAAGAGGGGGTCTCCATTTGATAAAATGGGGCATGTGTGCAAGGCACAATAGGAGCTTGCTTCAATCCATATAGCACCTTCTTCAATCTGCAGACCATATCTGGTTTATCTGACAATTGAAATCCATCTGGTTGTTCTATGTATACTTCTTCTTCTAATTCACCACTCAAGAAAGTAGACTTCACGTCGATTTGATATACTTTGAAATCCTTGTGTGTTGCAAAAGCCAAAAACATCCTAATGGCCTCCATTCTTACTACCAGAGCATATGTTTCCTCATAGTCTATTCCTTCTACTTGTAAGTAGCCTTTACACACAAGTCTTGCCTTGTTTATTACTACTTCTCCATTCTCATTTAGTTTGTTCCTGAATACCCACTTAGTTCCAATCACATTTTTGTTTGTTGGTCTTGGGACAAATTCCAAAGTCTGATTCTTTTCAATTTGCATTAGTTCTTCTTCCATAGCCTTGATCCAATACTCATCCTTGCATGCTTCAATCACTGTTTTAGGTTCAACTTTAGAAAGTAAACATAGATTTACCTATTCTTCAACAACTTTCCTTCTTGTCAGTACACCTTTGCTCTTATCACCAATGATCTGATCTTTAGAATGATGCTTCTACACATACTTGGGAGTTTTAGGAATCTTTTTCAGAGCTTCTTCTTCTTCTTCAATCTGCACTTCCTTTTCCTTAGCATTTTCTTCTTATTTGCAAGAAGACTCATCTGATTCATATCCATTTGCTTCTGAATTCTTCTATAGATCTTCATCAACTTTGACATTTGCACTTTCAACAATCTTTTTTAGCCTTTTGTTGTAGCATCGGTAAGCTTTGCTTTTATTAGAATATCCAAGAAAGATACCTTCATCAGATCTTGTATCAAACTTTCCTAGGTTATCTTCATCCCTTTTGATATAGCATTTTCTTCCAAACACTCTAAGGTATTTGATAGTAGGAATCCTTCCATACCATAGCTCATAAGGAGTCTTTGTACTATTTTCCCTTGCTTGCACTCTAGATTTAGTATATAAATAGAAGTATGAATTGCTTCTCTCCAATAGACCTCCGATAGATTTGCTTCTTTTATCATTATCCTTGCAGCTTCTTGAATAGTCCTATTCTTTCTTTCAACCACTCCATTCTATTGAGGAGTCCTAGGGGTAGATAAATGCCTCTTTATCCCATGATTCTCATAAAACATGTTAAACTCATTGGAGGTGAACTCTCCACCTTTGTCAGACCTCAAACATTTGATCCCTATATCCATTTCATTTTTAACCATTGCTTTGAATGCTTTAAACTTATCTAGGGCTTCAGATTTTTCTTTAAGAAAAGTAACCCATGTCATTCTAGAATAATTATCAATCAATAGCATGAAATACATGTCACCTTGAAAACTCCTTACTCTGGTAGGACCACAAAGATCTATATACACCATTTCCAATAGTCTGATGGAAGATTGATCCTTGACTTTGAAGCTTCTTACTTGATTTCCAACTTGACATTCCTTACAGATAGCATTGATAGGCTTTGTAATCTTTGGCAGATCTCTCACAGCTTGAACTAAAATTATTCTTACCAGACTATCAAAATAGATGTGACACAATCTCCTATGCCATAGAAAACTCTCACCGATTTGGGTCATGAAACAATAACCATCACCACCTTTGAGCTGATAAACATGTCCATCTAAACTCTTTCCAGTAGCAATCACAATTCTAGAGTCTTTTCTAATCTCACAGCCTCCATCCTGAAACACAAGATTCTATCCTTTTCTACACATTTGTCCAACACTCAAGAGGTTATGTTTTAAACCCTTAACATAAAGAACATCATCAGTGTTATGCTTGCCATCAAAATTGATTGAACCTCTTCTGTATATCTTAGCAGATGTATCATCACCAAATCTAACTAGTCCTCCATCATACTTTTCAAGTTTAACAAACTTATGTTGCAAGTATGTGCTAATCAGTGTTGTCATTAATGTCAACATGCAGATTGTAGATTTTTGAGGATCCACTAGATTTCATACTTAGTCAGTTTTTTAGGGTTTCAGGACATCAGACTTAGCCAATTTTAGGGTATCAGGGCTATGCATCAGGATGAAAGTATATGGAGCCCCTAGTGAAATGTTGTGAAATTTGACATGATTTTGCAATTCTAAGGCATGGAGCTAGGAATTCCAACATGACACCTCCTGTAGTAGCAGTTTTAAGAACTATATCCAGTGACATGCAATTTTAGCACAAAATGTAGTAACACCTAATTTCAGCACAAAAGGCAACAAACGCTCATTTCTTAAGCACAAACCCAATCAAGACTCCTCCAAATCAATCATGAAAGACATCAAATGACTTCAAACATGGCAAATACTCAAATCTCAAACAAATCTTGCATTCTAAGTACAATTTCACTTTCTCATCATCATAAAGAGGAAAGGTTGAAACTCCAAGCCAAAGCAAAAGAGGGGGTCTCCATTTGATAAAATGGGGCATGTGTGCAAGGCACAACAGGAGCTTGCTTCAATCCATATAGCACCTTCTTCAATCTGCAAACCATATCTGGTTTATCTGACAATTGAAATCCATCCGGTTGTTCTATGTATACTTCTTCTTCTAATTCACCACTCAAGAAAGTAGACTTCACATCGATTTGATATACTTTGAAATCCTTGTGTGCTGCAAAAGCCAAAAACACCCTGATGGCCTCCATTCTTACTACCAGAGCATATGTTTCCTCATAGTCTATTCCTTCTACTTGTGAGTAGCCTTTACACACAAGTCTTGCCTTGTTTATTACTACTTCTCCATTCTCATTTAGTTTGTTCCTGAATACCCACTTAGTTCCAATCACATTTTTGTTTGTTGGTCTTGGGACAAATTCCCAAGTCTGATTCTTTTCAATTTGCATTAGTTCTTCTTCCATAGCCTTGATCCAATACTCATCCTTGCATGCTTCAATCACTGTTTTAGGTTCAACTTTAGAAAGTAAACATAGATTTACCTATTCTTCAACAACTTTCCTTCTTGTCAGTACACCTTTGCTCTTATCACCAATGATCTGATCTTTAGAATGATGCTTCTACACATACTTGGGAGTTTTAGGAATCTTTTTCAAAGCTTCTTCTTCTTCTTCAATCTACACTTCCTTTTCCTTAGCATTTTCTTCTTATCTGCAAGAAGACTCATCTGATTCATATCCATTTGCTTCTGAATTCTTCTATAAATCTTCATCAACTTTGACATTTGCACTTTCAACAATCTTTCTTAGCCTTTTGTTGTAGCATTGGTAAGCTTTGCTTTTATTAGAATATCCAAGAAAGATACCTTCATCAGATCTTGTATCAAACTTTCCTAGGTTATCTTCATCCCTTTTGATATAGCATTTTCTTCCACACACTCTAAGGTATTTGATAGTAGGAATCCTTCCATACCATAGCTCATAAGGAGTCTTTGTACTATTTTCCCTTGCTTGCACTCTAGATTTAGTATATAAATAGAAGTATGAATTGCTTCTCTCCAATAGACCTCCGGTAGATTTGCTTCTTTTATCATTATCCTTGCAGCTTCTTGAATAGTCCTATTCTTTCTTTCAACCACTCCATTCTATTGAGGAGTCCTAGGGGTAGATAAATGCCTCTTTATTCCATGATTCTCACAAAACATGTTAAACTCATTGGAGGTGAACTCTCCACCTTTGTCAGACCTCAAACATTTGATCCCTATATCCATTTCATTTTTAACCATTGCTTTGAATGCTTTAAACTTATCTAGGGCTTCAGATTTTTCTTTAAGAAAAGTAACCCATGTCATTCTAGAATAATTATCAATCAATAGCATGAAATACCTGTCACCTTGAAAACTCCTTACTCTGGTAGGACCACAAAGATCTATATACACCAATTCCAATAGTCTGATAGAAGATTGATCCTTGACTTTGAAGCTTCTTACTTGATTTCCAACTTGACATTCGTTACAAATAGCATTGATAGGCTTTGTAATCTTTGGCAGATCTCTCACAACTTGAACTAAACTTATTCTTACCAGACTATCAAAATTGATGTGACACAATCTCCTATGCCATAGACAACTCTCACCGATTTGAGTCATGAAACAATAACCATCACCACCTTTGAGCTGATAAACATTTCCATCTAAACTCTTTCTAGTAGCAATCACAATTCTAGAGTCTTTTCTAATCTCATAGCCTCCATCCTGAAACACAAGATTGTATCCTTTTCTACACATCTGTCCAACACTCAAGAGGTTATGTTTTAAACCCTTAACATAAAGAACATCATCAGTGTTATGCTTGCCATCAAAATTGATTGAACCTCTTCTGTATATCTTAGCAGATGTATCATCACCAAATCTAACTAGTCCTCCATCATACTTTTCAAGTTTAACAAACTTATGTTGCAAGTATGTGCTAATCAGTGTTGTCATTAATGTCAACATGTTTGTGTTGTCATTGGTGTCAATTGTGTTCTCTGTTGTTACTATTGTTATTTGATTAAGTTGCTGAATTAATGATGATGTGATTGCCTTGAATAAATGTTGAAGGTATTAAGAATATGTTCCTCTTGCTGGGTTTCCAAGTGTTTTTGAGAAAATTTGATTAATATTGGAAACATTGTGTTGAAGAAGTCTCCTAGCTTACAGGATATTGTTCAAGTTTTTACTCCACATTTATTCTGTGTTGGAGACTTGAGTGTGTGGTTTGCATATGTTGTTGAGAAGTTTCTGAAGATGCTAAATCTACAATTTGGTACTCTGGATCATTGTACAGTGAAAGTTATGTTCACCAATTTGAAGACAGTGTCTAATAGTGTTTGCAGTGTGTCTAGGAGAAAGTATTTTGCTCCGCATTTCTCCACAGAATGGTTTCAAATGTTGTGGTTATAGATATATGTTTATAAGGTCCTTATCTATCTTCTATCTAGAAGGTTTGTGATTTGGTGCTCTGGAAAGCAATTTCTTGTGTAGCAGAGTTCGATAGTGTTGTTTGTAAGTAAACTGTGAACCTCCTTCAGGTGAAAAAAGTTGTGGTTGAATTTGTTGGTTTCTAGGTGACTTCAAGTTGTTCGTGGATGTTTCTAGATTATTTTAAATCTTTGTACAATGTTTGCAAGGTGTGTTTATCTTTGGGGAAGTGTGTGCTCAAAAGTTCTTGGTGTTAACACAAGTTTGGTCGACTTGGTTGTTTTCACTAATTCTGATTATGCTTTGGTGATTGTGAAAGCATGTTGAAGCATGTTAGAGTGGATTTAGGTCCATGCTAAGGGATGATGTGGTCTGCTCACTCCTTTCCTTTGCGGGGATGTTTAGGTCCATACCTAATTTGAATTTTATGGGTTAAGTTGTGTCGCCGACCTTGGAAAATGTTTTCATGATTGATAATGGTACAAATAAGTGTCAAGGAGTCATGGATTCATGGGCGTGTGAGGGATATGATGGGTGTGATGTAAATTTGATCAGGGTCAGTGAGAGATTTCATGTGTTAGGTGATGAGTGTCAAATTGCACTCATAAAATACACCCTTTTTGCCTCTCTTTTTCCCCTATTCAGTTCATCTTCCTTGTGTCTGCACTCAAATTAGTTAAGCAAGATTGTTCTATTTTGTGATTAATTAAGATAGATTACTTAAGATTAGAATTTCTGATTAGGTGACTAATGTGCGTGGGATTAATGGAAAAATGCAGAATTTCTCCTTTTTGAATCCGCAGGTGTAAATATCAAAAACAACAGTTTTGTGCATCTCCGGAGATCGTCTTCAATGATCTCCGGAGACCATGACAAAGAACAGTGACACCAGGAGTTTTGAAGATTTGGGGAATGACTCTCCAGAGCTCTGCGAGTGTCTGGAATATCTCTGGAGCTCTGCGAGTGTCAGGAATGTCTCTGGAGCTGCAGACAGGAACAGCTATCTCCGGTGCCTCCTGAGAACAGGGCATGTTCCAGTCAGAGCCGCCAACCAGACACTTCAGTAGCAATCCTAATACCCCCCCTCACTTCACTCAAATCATCACCTGAGTGGTGAAGGGTCAACTATCAGTTAAATTGCTGAAGTTTTATCTTTCCAAAGATTTTGCATGAGTTATGAATTGAACTAATTTTCAGGGCGTTGATGCCCAAGTGTATTAAGACCTAAACTTAGACCTCTGAGTGGACTTCTATTTCACTCAAGTTTACCTTTCTTGCATAGTGATCTTTCATAAGTTTGACAGTTAAGTACAAATAAGAGATGGTGTCATCTCCTAGAAAGACTGATAGATAAGTTCAGTGATATATCATCACTCTTTTTATATATACTTTCAGAAACAGTAATGGAACAACAGTGATAAAATTATTCTGATTTTTGGAGATTCCAGTTCTATTATAGCCATACATTTTCATGAATTTAGAAGTGAATGAATTGGACTGAAATTAGTTTAGATCATCTCTTGTGCTGATTTCCTGCAATAGCCTTCAGCCTCAAAGGTGCGGAGCAAGGGCCCACTCTCACCAATCAGGCAGGAGGCTAGTATCTCTGTTTTATTGTTTCAAGTTTTCTTTTATAAAAGTATTTCCTATTTTAGTAGATAGATGCATGTTATCATTCTTTGCTTTGAGTACATTTCCTGTTTTATTCTGTTTTACAGCATTCATTACATTTATTCAACAAGCAGATAGATTAGTCATTCTTTTAAGCTTTAGGATTAGCTATAAACTGGTCACTTAGAAATCCCTAGTTGCAGACAGCCATGGACATAGCCCTGGTTCTTTGACATCTGAAAATAGATTAAATGATGAGGTACAGCGACAACCTGTCATTTTTGGCACCGTTGCTGGGGAATACCAAGATATGAAAGGCATACCCCTTGAAATCTGTACCCATCATATCTATACTGAGGATATTAAACCTGTCAGACAACCACAAAGAAGATTGAATCCTGCCTTAAAGGACATTGTCAAAACTGAAATAGAAAAATTACTCCAGGTAGGGTTCATATATCCAATCTCAGACAGTCAATGGGTCTCACCCCTTGTCATTGTGCCTAAAAAGAATGGGAATTGGCAGGTGTGTATTGATTATAGAGAACTCAATAAAGCCACAAAAAAGGACTACTTTCCCTTACCATTTATTGACCAGGTTCTGGACAACCTTGCTGGGAGAAAGTATTTTTCTTTTTTAGATGGATTTAGTGGGTATAATCAAATTTAAGTAGCACTTGAGGACCAAGACAAAACTACCTTCACATGCTCTTGGGGAACCTTTTCTTACAAAGTTCTTCGTTTTGGGCTATGCAATGCCCTAGCTACATTTCAGAGACTAGTCTAACTATTTTTACTGAACTGGATAATGAATGCATGGAAGTCTATATGGATGACTTTACAGTGTATGGGAATAACTTCGAGGAAGCTCTCACAAACCTTGGAAAAGTACTAAAATGTTGTGATAAAAATTGACTGTCCCTTAGCCATGAGAAATGTTTTATGATGGTGGAGGAAGGAATTGTTTTGGGACACCATATCTCAGAAAAAGGGATCAGAGTGGATCAGAACAAGATAGAAGTAATCACACAGTTGCCTTCACCCAAAAATCAGACTGATGTCAGGAGTTTTCTAGGTCATGCAGGCTACTATAGGAGGTTCATAGAAAATTTTAGCAGAATAGCTGCCCCCCTGTTTACCCTACTTAACAAAGAAATAGAATTTCTCTGGACAACAGACTGTCAATCAACATTTGAAACTTTGAAGGAGAAGCTTACTATGACACCAGTTTTAAGGGGACCAAATTGGACTTTACCATTCCACATACAAACTGATGCTTCAAATGAATCCATTGGGGCCGTTTTAGGACAAAAGGAGGAAGGAGAGAGTATGCATGCCATTTATTACATTAGCAAAAACCTTACCTCGGCAGAAAGAAATTATACAACAATTGAGAAAGAATTCTTGGCAGTTATCTATGCTATAAACAAATTCAGACATTATATTACAGGATATAAAATATTTGTGCACACTGATCATGTAGCCATCAAGTACCTAATGAATAAACCAGTAGTAGGTGCAGGGATCATCAGGTGGTTATTGCTATTGCAAGAATTTGATATTACCATAGTTGATAATCTAGGAAAGTTTAATTTGGTTGCTGATTTTCTGTCAAGATTGTATACAGGAGAAGAAGATCAACAAGTGGAGGACAAATTTTCAGATGAACTTCTTTTTGCCATATCCACTACTGCACCTTGGTTTGCTGACATAGCTAATTTGTTAGCTACAGGCTTGTATCCATCCCATTTTACTTCAAAACAAAGAAAATGTTTGGTTAAAGAAAGTTTATCCTACAAATGGTTGAATGGTTTACTATTTAAATGTGGTCCTGATTTCATTCTACGCAGGTGCTTGAAGGCTGATGAGACTTTTGATGTGTTGAGAGCATGTCATGATGAACCATCTGGTGGCCACTACTCTTTCCATAGGACAGTCCACAAGATCCTTGGAGCTGGTTACTACTGGCCTTCTCTTCATAAAGACACAAAGAAGTATGTGCAGCACTGTGACCAGTACCAAAGGATGGGGCAGCCCACCTTTACCCAGGAAATGCTGCTACATCCTCAAGTCATGATGGAACCATTTGAGCAATGGGGTCTAGATTTTGTGGGACCAATTTCACCGCCATCATCAGGGAAGGAGTATATCCTAGTATGCACAGACTATGTTACTAAGTGGGATGAGATTCAAGCATTGCAGTTTGCAAGAGAAGAAAAAGTTGTTGATTTCCTTTACAATAGGATTTTCTTGAGATTTGGAGCCCCAAAATCAATAGTTTCAGACAGAGGACCTCAATTTACTTCACAGGTAATCAAGGCATTCACAGATTTATACCAAGTCAAGCACCGAAAAATTTCACCTTACCATCCTCAAGCAAATGGGCAGGTAGAAGTAACTAACAGAGAACTTGAGAATATCCTAACAAGGACAATGGCAATGAACAGAAAGGATTGGGCTAATAGACTACCTGAAGTAGTTTGGGCTTACAACACCACTTGGAAGTCCACAACAAAGTTTTCACCATATGAATTGGTTTATGGGAAAAAGCCTATACTATCTATTGAATTTGAACTCCAGACACTTAAAACTGTATTGGATGTTGGGCTGCCGCTTTCTACAATTCAGCAGAACAGAATTCTTCAGCTCAATGAGTTGGATGAGATTCAGACAGAGGCCATTCAGCAAACAGAACTAATTCAGTACCAAAGGAAACAATGGCATGACCAACATATCAAGAGGAGGACATTTCAACAAGGAGATTAGGTTCTTCTCTATGATTCTAAATTCAAAGAATTCAAAGGGAAATTATAGACTCACTGGCTGGGTCCTTATCAAATAAATGAAGTATTTGAAAATGGAACTGTATTATTGCAACCAATTGATGGGAGCATAAACACATTTCTAGTAAATGGTCACCGAATAAAGCTCTACAAAAGACCGTCTACTAAAGAAGAGTTTCTTGATGATCTGTGTTTTGATATAGGGGATACCTCCTCTGTCACGGTGTTGGAATAAAAAATAAATAAAAAATAAAAATAAAAAAATAAAATAAAAATAAAAAATAAAAAATAAAAAATAAGAGAAGGTTGAAAACCAGAAATGGCTGCCTTCTGAAAAAAAAGGGAAAGAAGGTTGAAAACCAGCAATGGCGGCCTTCCCAAAAAAAAAAAATTGAGAAAGATGGAAAATCAGCAAATGGCTGTCTTTCTCAACCAAGGGAGTTGAAAACCAGTAAAATGGCGGTTCCCTTCTCCAGGACAGTTGTAATAATTAAGCTCTGGATATGATCAGTTGCCAAAAATTGGCCAATGCATCTCCAGCGCTTTCCAATAAGGAGCACCTCCGGCGCTTTCCAATTAGGAGCACCTCCAGCGCTCTATTTATAACACCGACAATTTCCATAATAAGGGCGGGACCTACCTCGCCAGGTGGTAAAGTAGACAACTCCTATGATGAGGTCATCATGACTCATCTTCTACTTAATTGCACAGCATAATTACAAATTAGAATACTAATAATTGCAGGAGTGTCCACAAGCCGGCGCTGACATCACCCATGGGTGTAGATTTTAGTGCCACTCAGTGCAATGATTGCAGGTCGCGTGCACTTAGGAAGCGGATGTCATTTCAGGTTGCCACTTAAATGCCATGACACATGCAGTTTCTAAAACGGCACAGTATTTCTCCCGTGTACATCGCCTCATCATTAAAACTGATCCAGGTAAATCTATTTTTAATTAGTCATTAATTAGTAACTGTCCTGTCTTTCTAATTTGGGTGCTGCCGTGATGACACGTCCCTCTGCCGTCATTTCCTTTCTCACCTCCAAGCATGCCACCATCTATGCCTTAATGCCACCTTACCTCTGGAGCGCCCTGTTAGTCCATTATAATTATGGTTGCTTTGGTTCCTTAACCCGTCTGCATAAACCCAGCCTGAAAGCAATAGCATCCCTCATTCAAACCTCTGGAATAGATGAAGCATAAGATAAATTAAACAACTCTCTGGAGCCTACAGAGTAACTTGAACAACTCTTCGGAGCCTACAGAGTAATTTGACCAATACTCCAGAGCCCACAGAGATCAGAGGGACAGATAGACTGTAGTTCGCGGAAGTAAAAGAATAAAACACAGAAACTATCATCAATTCAGCAATGGGGGTCAAGAAAAAGTCTAAGCCAGAAAGTACTGCGGGTCTTCTAAAGGATGCAGCTGCAGCAAATATTTTAAGGACTGCTAGATGGTTAGATTTCCTGGACAAGTTCGAGGGGTTTCAAGAGGATATTGTGGATGAATTCCTTAGGAATTTAAGAGACGACCAGACCACTGTGAGAGGAAATCAAATTAGTCTCTCCTCCACAATTATCAGCCACATCTCCAGACTCCCTGAACAAGGTGAGAGGTTCCACCACCTGAAAACCCTGTATACTGATTTAATTAGAAATTTTTCTGTTCGTGGTGAACCTGCTATTCAATTGCATATGAATAAGAATGAGGTCAAAGGAATTTTGAGGTCCACTCTCCCAAACCCTTGGGCAACTGTTGCTACCTGGTTAATGAAATACTTTACCTGTGATGGCCAATTCTCCATAGTTTTAGGGCCCATAATGAAAATGCTCATTTTTCTCAGACATGGGAATAGGCACCTCGAATATAACATAAGTATCCCCAATTTCCTCTATTCTGCCATCAGGGCAACTGCAGAGAAATACCAGCAGGGTAAGGGACCCATGAAACATCATGGCCTCATCTTCCTAATAGTCAAGCACCATTTCTTATCTCAGGCCAATGGGGACGAACTATTACAGAACTTTCTTGAGCATAACCCTCAGGACAGAGCACCAGAGATAACACAAACAGAGGATGAGAGTTCTCCCTCTCACCATGATGAAGAAATTGAGCCTACAGCCTCCTCCATAGCTTCTCACAAAAGGACATCACCCTCACAGGAGGCTACATCATCTGCAGCCCTTATTCCTAATAAGAAAAGAAAAGGCAAACAAATTGCAAAGCCTGCTCTTACACGGCCTCTATATATGACTTGGTCAGTTAGGTGACAAATGACTTCACTTGAGGAATCTAGGCCTAGGGAATTAACAGCGGAAAAAGCAGGGCAGGGAATTGAAGGGAGATGGTGGGTTGAAGAACCATCCCATGACTCCGATGAGGTACCTTTGGTCCAGAAGAGGAAACAAAGTGAAAATTCTCTAGCACCTTTTGTTCAGTGGAGTCAAGTCCAATTTCAACACCACCATGTGCTCCGGAGACAGGAAGCTTACCAACTGTTACTATCTCCTCAGACTCTGAGGAAGGAAGACCTGCTCCGGAGGCACCAGTTCCACCTGTGCTCCAGAGAAGCAAAAGGAAGAGGCAGCTCTCACAGGCTGAGAAGGATACTACCCTGCTCGCTGAGGCACTCCTGGAATTGAGCACATATGAGGACAAAGCAGGACCTTCAGTTGTGCCAACAGCAGCAGAGGATCCTCAGGCCAGGGACATTATAGAAGGAGAAACAGGGCACACAGATACATTGGGAGAAGCAGGGCAGGTGGCCATGGATAATCTTGATAATCAGCCACCAGCCACAAAAATAGAGGCAGAAACTCTATCACATCCCTCTGACCAAGAAGATATAGAGATCTCAACAGAGCAACAATTAATGGAAGAAATTCAGAATTTAAAAAGGATACTCTAGGGAAAGAATTTAATTATTTCTGACCTCAAGAAGGTTAGGGTAGAAATGGAGATGGAACTGAAGCAAACTATTGCAAAAATCCAAACAGACCTCCAAAACAAGGACAGAATCATCCAGGAGAAGGAGGCAGAGTTGGAAACACAGAAAGGTGAGGTAGCAAAAGTGATGGAAGAAAAAGAAAAAGAAGCAGCACAAAAGGTTTCTAATCTCACTATGGCCAGAGACAATGGCCTCACAGTAATAGCAGCACTGATTGAGAAAGTACAGAGCCAGGATAAACAATTAACTTGGGCCAATAAATGACTGGATGACCAAGAAGAATATATTCAAGAACTGTTTGACCCAAGGGCAACCAATGAACAGGGAATTCAAACAAATGCCTATGTGGGTCCAATCCCCATTGACATTCCTAAAGCCCTGTTTCATTGGGAGGAAAGGTGTAGAGAATTTGAAGCCTCCAAGCCAATGTTGCAATTACAAAGGGCAGTCACTGCCAAAGCAAAAAGGATAGCAACTTTGGAGAGCAAAATCATTCAAATGGCCTCCCTCTCCTTAGAAATTCTATCTTGCAGACCTCCAAGTGCCAGCTATTCAATGTTCCTACAAGAAAGGATACTGCAAAGGAAACATTCCTTAGTCTTATCTGACATGAATGAGGATACAGAAACAGCAGAAGGCTTCATGACAGCTTACACCAGAAGCAATGATGAAGACAAAAACTTCCTATGTGAATTGTACTTACATGGGTTCTGCATTAATGATATTGCCTTTATGATTAATCACTTTGTGGGAGAATGCTAGCTTAAGGCATTCATGTCCCTCATGAGAAACCACCAGATTTGGGACGAAAGGATGGAAGATCATCTTCAAAAGGATTCAAAAACAGAGCTCCTCCTCAGAAAGGAATGTCCCAATCCTTTTACTTTTCAGACCCAATTCAGATCCATCATCTATCATCCTACAAGTGCAACCAACATATTGCCATTATACTTGAAGAATTTGCAGGAATGCTCCATTGACTTTGGACTTTTTATGATTAACTCAGCAAATCCGGTCCTTGCTGTAGCAAAGAAAAGATGGAGTATTTTAACCTCAGAGCAAAAACGTAGAGAGGTGGTCACCCCTGCAAACCTGAGACTATTTATGAGGAAGGCAAAGATGATATCCAAACTGATGGATAAACATAAACAGGAATGGATAGGTGGGCAATTCAGACCTCCTCTGATAATTGAACCACTCCCCATATGGACAGAATAGCTAGAAGATGAAAAATTGCAAGATTGGATGAAGCAAGTTGACAAGTACAGAGGGAATGGTAACACCAATAGAACTACTTGGACAACCTATCTCCAGGAGTATAGTCTGACTGATAGATTGCTTCGTCTAAACAAATCCAGAATGTGAAAGGTAGGAGGACCTACCAAACCTTAGGTATGGGGGGATGATGAGTGTCAAATTGCACTCATAAAATACACCATTTTTGCCTCTCTTTTTCCCCTATTCAGTTCATCTTCCTTGTGTCTGCACTCAAATTAGTTAAGCAAGATTATTCTATTTTGTGATTAATTAAGATAGATTACTTAAGATTAGAATTTCTGATTAGGTGACTAATGTGCATGGGATTAATGGAAAAATGCAGAATTTCTCCTTCTTTTTGAATCCGCAGGTGTAAATATCAGAAATAGCGGTTTTGTGCATCTCCGAAGATCGTCTTCAATGATCTCCGGAGACCATGACAAAGAACAGTGACACCGGGAGTTTTGAATATTTGGGGAATGACTCTCCAGAGCTCTGCGAGTGTCTGGAACATATCCGGAGCTTTGCGAGTGTCGGGAATGTCTCCGGAGCTGCAGATAGGAACAGCTATCTCTGGCGCCTCCTAAGAACAGGGCATGTTCCAGTCAGAGCTGCCAACTAGACACTTTAGCAGCAATCCTAATACCCCCCCTCACTTCACTCAAATCATCACCTGAGTGGTGAAGGGTCAACTATCAGTTAAACTGCTGAAGTTTTATCTTTCCAAAGATTTTGCATGAGTTATGAATTGAACTAATTTTCAGGGCGTTGATGCCCAAGTGTATTAAGACCTAAACTTAGACCTCTGAGTGGACTTCTGTTTCACTCAAGTTTACCTTTCTTGCATGGTGATCTTTCATAAGTTTGATAGTTAAGTACAAATAAGAGATGGTGTTATCTCCTAGAAAGACTAATAGATAAGTTCAGTGACATATCATCCTCTTTTTATATATACTTTCAGAAACAGTAATGGAACAACAGTGATAAAATTATTCTGATTTTTAGAGATTCCAGTTCTATTATAGCCATACATTTTCATGAATTTAGAAGTGAATGAATTTGACTGAATTTAGTTTAGATCATCTCTTGTGCTGATTTCCTGCAATAGCCTTCAGCCTCAAAGGTGCAGAGCAAGGGCCCACTCTCACCAATCAGGCAGGAGGTTAGTATCTCTTATTGTTTCAAGTTTTCTTTTATAAAAGTATTTCCTATTTTAGTAGATAGATGCATGTTATCGTTCTTTGCTTTGAGTACATTTCCTATTTTATTCTGTTTTACAGCATTCATTACATTTATTCAACAAGCAGATAGATTAGTCATTCTTTTAAGCTTTAGGATTAGCTATAAACTGGTCACTTAGAAATCCCTAGTTGCAGACAACCATGGACACAGCCCTGGTTCTTTGACATCTGAAAATAGATTAAATGATGAGGTACAGCGACAACCTGTCATTAGGCTACTGAATGTAGTGAGCAGAAGGTGTCTACTATTTTCGGTGATGCTATAAAGATGTTGTTGGTGTTGTGATGAATATTGAGCTTTGTTGGAACTAAACTCCTTGCATAGGTTAGATGAAACTATATCAGTTCAAAGCATGGAAGTGAGCCATTCCTCTCTTCTTTCCTTCTTTTTCAGTGGGCAGTGAGTCCACTTGGACAGTGAGTCCCCTACAGTGAACATTCTTTCTTATGGCAGTGAGCCCTTTGATAGTGAGCCTTTTGTAATTTGATATTGTTACTACATTATATTGTGAGCTAATCCTCACCATGGTTTTTCCCTTTTAGGGTTTTCCACATAAAATTTGGTGTTCTCTTGTGTATGGTGTTGATGTGTTTAAGTTTTTATTATTTTCTTCTCATGTTTAATCATCATAATAGATTAAGGGTTTAAGTGCACTACTATGAATGTGAATATGTTTATGAGGGTTTGAAATTTCTGATACAACTGATTCACCCCCCCCTCTTAGTTGTCTTATGCATTCAATAATTGGTATCAAAGAAATGTTCCTTTGAAGAAAGCTTAACAGCTTGAGGTAGATCTAGGATGGTGCACAAGAAGTAGATTCCCTTGTTTGATGGATCTGACTATGCACTCTGGAAAGTAAGGATGGAAGCCTTTCTAGTTTCTCTTGGTTATGATGTATGGAAATGTGTCAAGTCTAATTACATTATACCTCAAAATGGTGTGAATACTGAAGATGAAATAAAAGAAGCTAAAATTGATGGTAAGGCAAAGCATGCTCTCGTAAGTGGTCTTACTAATTCCGAATTGATAAAGGTTGTGAATTTGAAAATTACTAATGCGATTTGAAAAAAGTTGGAAAGTGTTTATGAAGGAGATGATAAGGTTAAACAAGCTAAAATGTAGAATTTGAAGCTCACTTTTGAGACCATGCGAATGTCTGAAGATGAAAACATTACAAGCTACTTACAGAAGGTGGATGAAGTTGTCAATGACATCAAAGGACTTGGCAGAACTATGGATGATAAAGAAGTGATATTGAAGGTACTCAGAACTCTTCCTAAAGCTTCAGTTATAAGGTTTCTACTATTGAAGAATTACACAATTTGAATCAGTTTACCAAAGATCAGTTACTTGGCACCCTAACTACCTTTGAAATAAGAGAGTTTGGCACAACTAGTGGAGCTGCAAAGGATGAGACTGTTAGATCCGAAAGACTTTGATGAAGTGGAAGCTAACTTTGTGAGAAGAATGAAAAAGGGTACTAGAAAGTTCAGTGGTAAGTTACCCTTTAAATGTTTCAGTTGTGGAAAAATAGGTCATTATGCTTCAAGATGTCTAGATAGAGCTCTGAGAATTAAGAATAGGGAAAACAAAGGAAAGATTATCAAGAAAAGTTACTATGTTAGAGAAGATGCCAGTATTTCTGATGATGAATTTGATCATGAGGATGATAATAATGAATGCTTATTTATTGCCCTAAGAGATGAAACTGGTTCTACTAACCCTAGAAGCTGTGTAAAGGAAAAGGGTCCAGAAGCAAGTGCTAACCCTAAAGGCACTGTAATGTCTGCTTTTCATGCTAAGAGTGAAAAGGATAACTGGGTCATTGATAGTGGATGCTCAAATCATATGACAGCTAATAAGAGTAAGTTTGTTAAACTTGAAAAGTTTGATGGTGGAGTAGTTAGGTTTGGTGGTAATGAAGCTGCTAAGATTTGTGGAAAAGGTTCAATCAGTTTTGATAAAAAGAATAACACTAATAATATTCTTTATGTCAAAGGATTAAAGCATAATCTCTTGAGTGTTGGATAGATGTGTAGCAAGGGTTACAATATTATGTTTCAAGATGATGGCTGTGAGATTAGAAAAAGCTCTGGAACAGTAATTGCTACTGGAAAGAGGACAGGTGGAAATGTTTATCATCCCAAAGGTAGTGTTAGTTATTGCCTTATGACTCAGATCAGTGAGAGTTGGCTATGGCATAGGAGATTGTGTCACATCAATTTCGATAGCCTGGTAAGGATAAGTTCAGTTCAAGCTATGAGAGATCTGCCAAAGATTACAAAACCTTCCAATGTTGTCTATAAGGAATGTCAGTTAGGAAAGAAAACAAGAAGAAGCTTTAAAAGAAAGGATCAGTCATCTACCAGACTATTGAAATTGGTGCATACAGACCTGTGTGGTCCTACCAGAGTAAGGAGTTTTCAAGGTGATAGGTATTTTATGTTATTTATTAATGATTGTTCCAGAATGACATGGGTCACTTTTCTTAAGGAAAAATCAGAAGCCCTAAATAAGTTTAAAGATTTTAAAGTAATGGTTGAGAATTAATTAGATATCAAAATCAAATGTTTGAGGTCTGATAGAAGTGGAGAATTTACCTCTAATGAGTTTAACATGTTTTGTGAGAATCATGGGATAAAGAGGCATATATCTGCTCCTAGAACCCCTCAGCAGAATGGAGTGGTTGAAAGAAAGAGTAGGACTATTCAAGAAGCTGCAAGGACAATGATAAAAGAAGCAAACCTACCGGAAGTCTACTAGAGAGAAGCAATTCTTACTATTGTCTACATACAGAACAGAGTACAGGTAAAAGAAAATGACACAAAGACTCCCTATGAGCTATGGTATGGAAGGATTCCTACTATTAAATATTTCAACGTCTTTGGAAGAAAATGTTATATAAGAAGAGATGAAGAACTAGGAAAGTTTGATGCAAGATGTGATGAAGGCATTTTCCTTGGGTACTCTAACAAAAGCAAAGCTTACCAGTGCTATAACAAGAGGCTAAGAAAGATTGTTGAAAGTGCTAATGTCAAGGTGGATGAAGACACACAGGAGATTTTAGAAGTTAATGAATATGTATCAGACTCAGATGAGTCCTCTTGCGGAGAAGAAGAAAATCTTGTTGAAAAGGTAGTACAAATTGGAGAAGAAGTAGAAACTAGAGAAAGAGGAGTGCAAGTTGAAGAACAAGAAGCTCCGGAAAGAATCCCTAAAACACTCAAGTATGTGTAGAGGCATCACACTGAAGACCAGATCATTGGTGATAAGAACAAAGGTGTATTAACAAGAAGCAGAGTTGCTAAAGAATAGGTAAACCTATGTTTAATTTCTAAAGTTGAACCTAAAACAATGGTGGATGCATGCAAAAATGAGTATCGAGTCAAGGCTATGGAAGAAGAATTAATGCAGATTGAGAAGATGTTGCAAGTATGAGGTTAACCAATGTTGTCATTGATGTCAACATACTCATATTGTATTGATAAGAAGGTTTGGATGAGCTGTGTGTTGAGGATATTGAGAAAATTAGTCTCAATCAGGAACAGTGAAGAATAGTGATAAGAAGAAGGCAAATGTACTCAATAGGTTGAGAATCAGAGGATGCAGATTAAAGGGTTTGTAGATATGAGTCTTGAGATGATCCAGTCAAGATTTCAAAGGTCCGCATGAAGATATGAAAAAGCTGTGATCGGTCAAGTAGAACCAGTTCCAGGAGCTGTTTCAGAGTGACAGAGTGTTACAAAAAGGTCCGGTGAGATCTGGAGTAGTATTATCAGACTCTGCGGATTGGAAGGAGTGTTTGGGATGTCCTTGTGATGTGTCATCTTAGTTTGTACAAAGTTTGGAGGTCCGGAAGCACCTTCTTCAGTATGACAGTGGCGACAGACTGTGTTCTTGAAGTTCCAGATGAAGAGGAGAAGAGATTCCAGTGAGCAGAGGAAGTGCGGGTGTACCTGGTTAATCAGGCAAGCTTGTGAAGGCTCTTGGATCATGTTGAGATTATGTTATCAGTCTGCATTGATGGTAGAGCCCAGAATTGAAGATATTCTTCCGGATGAAGTTCTTGCTCAGACTAGCCGACCGGATGAGTTGTTCATCCCATGAATGTTCTTGTGGTGGCCGACCAAATGTGTTACTCATCTTGCAGATGTCCTTATGGTTGATTGCCAACTTGGATGATTGTTCCTAAGTCGATGTCTTGTATAAATAAAGGTTTGTGTGTTTATTTCAAAGTGTGTGTAGCAGATGAGAGTGATATAGCGAAGGAGTGAAGGGTAGAGCAGAAGTATCTCGAGCTTAAATGGAACTGATCCAGACATGGTAAAGATGTCAATCTCCAGTTCAAGTTTGTGATTCTTATCACTTTGTAGACAGTGTGTCTCTTGTAGGCAGTGTGCCTCTTTGTGAGCAGTGTGCTCAGGCAGTGAGCCCTAATTGGCATGTGCCATTCTTTTCTTATTCTTCTAACAGAGAATAATCCTTGGGTTAATCACCCTATGGTTTTTCCCTTAACCAGGTTTTCCACGTCAAAATCTTGGTGTCCAATGTGTTGATGTTTATCTGCTCTTATGTTTTATGCTTCCATGGATGGTTAATTGATATGCTATTAACTAACAAAGAAGAATCAAGTGTTTGAAGTAAAAGCAAGTTTTTGTACAACTGATTCACCCCCCCTCTCAATTGTATGCCCTAGATCTAACAATTGGTATCAGAGCCAAGTTCCTCTAAAAGGAGCTTAACCGCTTGAGGAGATCCAGGATGTCGTCATACAAGAAGGATAGTCTGAAATTCGATGGAACCAACTTCACTCTCTGGAAAGGACGCATGAAATGTCACTTGGAGTGTATGGGAAAAGCATACTTGGCCATGGTCTCAAAACCATATGTTCCTCCACAGGGTGGTCCGACAACTTTGAATGAAATCATAGATGCTGAAAACAATTTGTGAACCAAGGAAGCTCTCCTAAGTGCATTGAATGACTCAGATCTCTCAAATGTTATTGACCTACCAACTGCATATGAGATCTGGACTAAACTGGAACTTTTGTATGAAGGAGATGAGTTTGTCAAGAGTGCAAGGTTGCAAAGTCTGAAAGGAAAATTTGAAAGATTGAAGATGAGAGATGATGAAAATATCACTACCTTTATGCCAAGAGTGAATGAGCTGGTATGTGGAATTAGAAATGCTGGTGGGACTCTGGATGAAAATGAGATTGTTTACAAAATTCTCAGATCTCTTCTTTCTGCCTACAAAATCAAGGTTGCTGCCATTGATGAATTCAGAGCCCACACAACTGTCACAAGAGAAAAATTAGTTGGCAAACTAGCTGCATTTGAAATGACCGAGTTTGGAGATGATCCCCCCAAGACTAAATCTGCATTCAAGGCTAGTGCCTATGTGAAAGGTAAACAGAGATTTGATCCGGGAGAAAACTTTTCAAGGAAGATGTCATGGTATGATCAAGCAAGAAGAGACATGGAAGAGGAAGAAGTAGAAACAACTCGACTTGAAGCCCTCATTGCAAAAAGACTACCAAGAGGATCCGGTAAGTATGAAGGAAAATTACCTTTTAAGTGCTTCAATTGCAATAAGATTGGTCATTTTGCTTCAAGGTGTCCAGAAAGATCTACAAGGTCAAATGCTAACAGACAAAAGTTTCAAAAGAACTGCTATTATGTTCATGAAGAAGATGATGAAGGAGTAACAGATGATGAATCAGAATTAGGAAGCAAATCCAGAAATGAATGGGTGTTTATTGCCATCAAGGAAGAAGGTTCAATATCCTCTGAATCTATCAATCATAAGGTTGTAGAAAGAGCCTTGGCTGCCCAAGTTGAAGAAAATGATGATTGGGTTATTGACAATGGATGCTCTCACCATATGACTAGTGACAAGAACAAGTTCTTAGACTTGGAAAGGTATGAAGGAGGAATGGTAAGGTTTGGTGACAATTCTGCTGGCAGAATCAGAGGTAGGGGAACTATTTCTTTTGATGGAAAGAGCAAAACTAGCAATGTACTATATGTTGAAGGATTGAAGCACAATCTTCTCAGTGTTGGTCAGCTAGTGGATAAAGGCTATGATCTCCAGTTCAAGAATGGAAGATGCAAAATCTTTACAAGCTCCGGAACTGAGATTGCATCTGGTACTCAAACTAAAGGTAATATCTTCCATCTGGTTGGTTCAAATAAAAGTTGTCTGTTTGTTCAAGTTGATCAGAGTTGGCTATGGCATAGAAGAATGTGCCATGTGAATTTTGATAACAGCATCAAGATAAGCAATACTCAGGCTATAAGAGATCTTCCTAAATTGGTGAAACCTACAAATAGTTTATGCAAAGAATGTCAGCTAGGCAAACAGAGCAGAGTCTCTTTCAAAAGCAAGGATCAGTCCACTACCGGATTGTTGGAATTAGTACATACTGATCTCTGTGGTCCGACAAGAATCAAGAGTATGCAAGGTGATAGATATTTCATGTTGCTAATTGATGACCATTCCCAGATGATGTGGGTTACCTTCCTAAAAGAGAAATCAGAAGCCCTTGAAAAGTTCAAAATTTTCAAAGCTATGGTAGAGAATCAAACCGGATTGAAACTGAAGTGTCTAAGGTCTGATAGAGGTGTTGAATTCACATCCGGTGAATTCATAGACTTCTGTGAGAAGCATGGCATAAAGAGACAGCTGTCTGCTCCTAGGACTCCACAGCAGAATGGGGTAGTTGAGAGAAAGAACCGGACCATCCAGGAAGCTTCCAGGACAATGATGATGGAAGCAAATATTCCTCAGATGTTTTGGAGAGAAGCTATTAGCACTGCAGTTTACACTCTTAATCAAGTTCAAATCAGAAGCAATACCGATAAGACTTCTTATGAACTTTGGTTTGGAGTAACTCCTACTATGAGATACTTCAGAGTATTTGGTAGCAAATGTTATATCAAAAGAGATGAAGATTTAGGAATGTTTGATGCTAGAAGTGATGAAGGAATTTTCTTGGGTTACTCCACTCAAAGAAAAGCATACCAGTGCTACAATAAGAGATTGAGAAAGATGATAGAAAGTACAAATGTGAAGGTTGATGAAGGAATGGAGAAGCCCTCAAGATTCTATGAATGTGATGAAGATGATCAAAATAATCCTCTGGTGCAAGGAGCTCCATCCTCCTCTGAAATTCAGATCCAGACTGATCCGGTAAATCAGGAAGAAGAAGCTTGTCCAAATGAGCCTGATCAAGATTTAGTAGTACAAGAAACTCCAAAAGTTCCAAGGTATGTAACTCTAAATCACTCTGAAGATCAGATCATAGGTGACAAGAGTAAAGGGGTACAAACAAGGAGAAGACTTGCTCAAGACTCAAATGAATACTGTCTGATTTCCAAGATTGAACCTAAGACAGTTAATGAAGCTTGCAATGATGAAAACTGGACCAAAGCAATGAAGGAAGAATTGATGCAAATTGAGAAAAATCATACTTGGGATCTTGTTCCCAGACCTAGAGACAAGAATGTGATTGGAACCAAATGGGTCTTCCGGAACAAACTGAATGAAGTTGGTGAAGTAATCAGGAACAAAGCTAGATTGGTCTGCAGAGGGTACTCTCAAATAGAAGGAATTGATTTTGAAGAGACCTTTGCTCCGGTGGCAAGAATTGAAGCAGTCAGATTATTTCTTGCATTTGCTACCTTCAAAGACTTCAAAGTATATTAGATGGATGTCAAGTTTGCCTTTCTAAATCGTGATCTGGAAGAAAAAGTTTACATTGAACAACCGGATGGATTTTAATTGTTTGATAATGATGATATGGTCTGCAAGTTGAAGAAAGCATTGTATGGATTGAAGCAAGCCCCAAGAGCATGGTATGAAAGGTTGGATGAGCATCTTGTGCAGATTGGATTCAACAAAGGTACTGCTGATAGTAACTTATATTTCAAAATTGATCATGAAAATATTTTGATTGTTGAAGTGTTTGTGGATGATATCATTTTTGGAGTAAGAGATAGTATGTGCAAAACTTTTGCAAATCAGATGAAAAATGAGTTTGAAATGTCTATGCTTGGTGAAATGAATTTCTTCTTGGGTCTGCAAATTACTCAAACAAAGAAAGGGATCTTCATTTCTCAGACCAAATATGTGATAGAATTGTTGAGGAAATTCAGTATGGAAGATTCAAAGCCAATGAACACTCCTATGGCAACCAGATGTAAGTTGAGAAAAGATGATGACTCTCTGAAGATAGATCAGACAAAGTTTAGATCAATGATTGGTGGATTGTTGTATCTCACTCAGACTAGACCAGATATAATGCAGGTTATTAGTCTTGTGGCAAGATTTCAAGATGATCCTAGAGAATCTCATGTTATGGCAATCAAAAGAATTTTTAGGTATTTGAAAGGAACAGTTGAGTATGGTCTATGGTATCCTAGAGATCTAGATTTCTCTCTTCATGCATATACAGATGCAGATTGGGCAGGAGATGTGGATGACCGGAAAAGCACCAGGGGTGGATCATTCTTTTTGGGAAAGAGATTGGTTTCTTGGCTAAGCAAGAAAAAAGATGCAATATCTCTGTCTACAACTGAAGCAGAATACATTACAACAGTAGGTAGTTGCACTCAAATCTTATGGATGAAGTAGATGCTAAGAGACATAAAAGTTGAATATAAGGAGCCTATCACAATCTTCTGTGATAATTCAAGTACAATTAATATTTCTAAGAATCTAGTATTGCATTCTAAAACTAAGCACATATCTATCAAGTTTCACTTCTTGAGAGAACAAGTGAACAAGGAAGAAGTCAGATTGGAGTATGTACCCTCCAAGGATCAGATTGCAGATATCTTTACTAAACCTCTTCCCAAGGACTCTTTTGAGTATCTCCGGGAGAAGTTAGGGGTCATGGCCCCTCCGGTGACGAACTAGGATGCACTGATGTGCATCAGTCCAGTGGATATCACAATTATATCTTGTGATCCGGATTGATGATGGGGAGCTGCTACTAAGGGGGAGCAGCTGGTATGATTATGATGTGTTAGAATTGCAAGTATGAGCCCTTTGCCATTGATGTCAAAGGGGGAGAGAAGACATGTGAAAAAAAAGTGGTTGATGATCAAAGGGGGAGCAGTAAAGGAAGAGAAGACATGTGGAGAGTTGTTGTTGATAGGGGGAGCTATGACAGAAAGGAGATGTTCTTGTCTTGATGGTTTTTCACATCATATGTTGCCATCAATGACAAAGGGGGAGATTGTTGCAAGTATGAGGTTAACCAGTGTTGTCATTGATGTCAACATACTCATATTGCATTGATAAGAAGGTTTGGATGAGCTGTGTGTTGAGGATATTGAGAAAATTAGTCTCAATCAGGAACAGTGAAGAACAGTGATAAGAAGAAGGCAAATGTACTCAATAGGTTGAGAATCAAAGGATGCGGATTAAAGGGTTTGTAGATATGAGTCATGAGATGATCTAGTCAAGATTTCAGAGGTCCGCATGAAGATATGAAAAAGTTGTGATCAGTCAAGTAGAACCGGTTCCAAGAGCTGTTCCAGAGTGATAGAGTGTTACAAAAAGGTCTGGTGAGATCCAGAGCAGTATTATCAGACTCTGCGGATTGGAAGGAGTGTTTGGGATGTCCTTGTGATGTGTCATCTTAGTTTGTACAAAGTTTGGAGGTCCGGAAGCACCTTCTTCAGTATGACAGTGGCGATAGACTGTGTTCTTGAAGTTTCAGATGAAGAGGAGAAGAGATTCCAGTGAGCAGAGGAAGTGCGGATGTACTTGGTTAATCAGGCAAGCTTGTGAAGGCTCTTGGATCATGTTGAGATTATGTTATCGGTCCGCATTGATGGTAGAGCCCAGAATTGAAGATATTCTTCCGGATGAAGTTCTTACTCAGACTAGCTGACCGGATGAGTTGTTCATCCTGCGAATGTTCTTGTGGTGGCCGACTAGATGTGTTACTCATCTTGCAGATGTCCTTACGGTTGATTGCCGACTTGGATGATTGTTCCTAAGTCAATGTCTTGTATAAATAAAGGTTTGTGAGTTCATTTCAAAGTGTGTGTAGCAGATGAGAGTGATATAGCGAAGGAGTGAAGGGCAGAGAAGAAGTATCTCGGGCTTAAATGGAACTGATCCAAACATGGTAAAGATGTCAATCTCCAGTTCAAGTTTGTGATTCTTATCACTTTGTAGACAGTGTGTCTCTTGTAGGTAGTGTGCCTCTTTGTGAGCAGTGTGCTCAGGCAGTGAGCCCTAATTGGCATGTGCCATTCTTTTCTTATTCTTCTAACAAAGAATAATCCTTGGGTTAATCACCCCGTGATTTTTCCCTTAACCGGGTTTTCCACATCAAAATCTTGGTGTCCAATGTGTTGATGTTTATCTGCTCTTATGTTTTATGCTTCCATGGATGGTTAATTGATATGCTATTAACTAACAAAGAAGAATCAAGTGTTTGAAGTAAAAGCAAGTTTTTGTACAACTGATTCACCCCCCCCCCTCTCAGTTGTATGCCCTAGATCTAACAGAAGAATCAGACTTGGGAACTTGTCCCAAGACCAGAGAATAAGAATGTGATTGGAACTAAGTGGGTATTCAGGAACAAATTGAATGAGAATGGAGAAGTGGTAAGGAACAAGGAAAGACTTGTGTGTAAAGGCTACACACAAGTGGAAGGAATAGACTATGAAGAAACTTATGCTTTGGTGGCAAGAAAGGAGGCTATTAGACTGTTTCTGGCATATACAACACATAAATATTTCAAAGTGTATCAAATGGATGTGAAGTCTTCTTTTCTGAATGGTGAGTTGGAAGAGGAAGTATACATAGAGAAACCAAATGGATTTCAGTTGTCAAAAAAACAAGATATGGTATGCAGATTGAAGAAGGCATTGTATGGACTGAAGTAAGCTCCCAGAGCTTGGTATGCAAGGTTAGATAGGTATTTTTGTAGGAGGGATTCATTAAAGGGTCTGCAGACAGTAATTTGTGCATCAAGGTAAGCAAAGATCAAATCCTGATTGTTGAGGTCTATGTGGATGATATAATCTTTGATGGAAATGAAGGTATGTGTAAGGACTTTGCAAATGATATGCAAAGAGAATTTGAGATGTCAATGTGTGGAGAAATGAACTTCTTCCTTGGGCTACAATTAATCAGACAGATAAGGGCATTTTCATTTCACAAGCAAAGTATGTCAAGGAATTGTTGAAGAAGTTTGGAATGGAAGATTCTAAACTAGTTTTTACCCCCATGACAATTGATTGTAAGTTGAGAAAGAATGATGAATCACCTAAGACTGATCAAAGCAAATATTGATCAATGATTGGAGGACTGCTATATCTAACTGCTACCAGACTGGATATCATGCATGCAGTTTGTCTTGTGGCAAGATTTCAAGAAGATCCTAGAGAGTCGCATTTCATGGAAGTGAAGAGGATATTCAGATATTTGAAGGGCACTCTAGATCTCATGGTTTGTGATATCCTAAGAACAATACTTTACCCTAAGTGCCTACACAGATGCAGATTGGGTCGGATGTGTAGATAATAGGAAAAGTACAAGGGTCAGATGTGTAGATAATAGGAAAAGTACAAGTGGTGGTGCATTCTTTCTTGGAGATAGAGTTGTGTCTTGGCTAAGCAAGAAGCAAGATTCAGTGTCTTTATCTACTACAGAGGTAGAGTATATTGTTGCAGCATCATGTTGTACACAAGTGTTATGGATGAGACGAACATTGAAGGCTATCAAAGTTGTGTTGATGAGCTAATTCCTATCTTCTGTGATATTACAAGTGCCATTAACATTTCAAAGAATCTAGTGATGCATTCAAGGACAAAGCATATTTTAATTAGGTATCACTTTCTGAGAGAGAAGGTTGCAGAGAATGAAGTGAAGCTTGAGTATGTGCCTACAAAGGAACAAGTTGGTGACATATTCACTAAGGCTCTTCCTAAGGATACATTTGAGTATCTCTAGGAGAAGCTGGGGGTTATTGCCCCTCCTTTGAACTAGATGCATAAGGAGATGCATCAGTCCAGTGTGCTTGAAGATTCATTCTTCTCTGGACTGATGACGGAGGCTACCTCTCAGGGGAGTAGGTAGTGGTGTTGATGATTGTTGTAGACATGGGGAGTAAGAGTTGATACAAGTTGGTCTGTACTCCTAAGGGGGAGTATTCAGAGCAGTTGAGAATAGTGCAAGTATGTGTAGTATCATAATCAGGAGAGAGATTGAAAGAAATGTGTCACCCTTTTCCATTGATGTTAAAGGGGGAGAGAATTCATGTGAAAAACAAAGGGAGAGAAAGAGAGCAAGATGTATAAAAGAAAAGGGGAGAGTGAGATTAGTGCAAAGTTGTGTCATGATGGTTTTTCACATCATATGTTTCCATCAATGACAAAGGGGGAGATTGTTGCAAGTATGTGCTAATCGGTGTTGTCATTGATGTCAACATGTTTGTGTTGTCATTGATGTCAACATGTTTGTTTTGTCATTGGTGTCAATTGTGTTCTCTACTGTTATTATTGTTATTGGATTAAGTTGTTGAATTAATGATGATGTGATTACCTTGAAGAAATGCTGAAGGTGTTAAGAATATGTTCATCTTGCTAGGTTTCCAAGTGCTTTTGAGAAAATTTGATTAATATTGGAAACAGTGTGTTGAAGAAGTCTTCTGGCTTACAGAATATTGTTCGAGTTTTTACTCTATATTTCTTTTGTGTTGGAGATCATCTAAGTGTGTATTTTGGATATGTTGTTGAGAAGTGTTTGAAGATGCTAAATCCAGAATTTGGTACTCTGGATCGTTGTGCAGTGAAAGTTATGTTCACTAGTTTGAAGACAATGTTTGTAGTGTGTCTAGGAGAAAGTATTTGACTCCGCATTTCTCCGCAGAATGGTTTTAGGTATTGCGGTTTTGGATATATGCTTATAAGGTCCTTATCTATCTTCTATCTAGAAGGTTTGTGATTTGGTGCTTCGAAAAGCAATTTTTCGTGTAGCAGAGTTTGACAGTATTGTTTGTAAGCGGACTGTGAACCTCCTTCAGGTGAAAGTTGTTGTGGTTAAATTTGTTGGTTTCCAGGTGACTTCAAGTTGTTCATGGATGTTTCAAGATTGTGTTAAAGCTTTGTGCAAGGTCCGCAAAGTGTGTTTATCTTTGAGGAAGTGTGTGCTCAAAATTTCTTGGTGTTAACACAAGTTTGGTCGACTTGGTTGTTTTCACTAATTTCGATTATGTTTTAGTGATTGTGAAAGCATGTTGAAGCGTGTTAGAGTAGATTTAGGTCCGTTCTAAGGCATGATGTGTTTTGCATTCATTCCTTTCCTCCATGGGGATGTTTAGGTCCAAACCTAATTTGAATTTTATGGGTTAAGTTGTGTTGCCGATATTGGAGAATGTTTTCATGATTGATGATAGTATAAATGAGTGTCAAGGAGTCATGGATTCATGGGCACATGAGGGATATGATGGGTGTGATGTGAATTTGATCAGGGGCAGTGAGAGCTTTCATGTGCTAGGCTACTAAATGTAGTGAGCAGAAGGTGTCTACTATCTTTGGTGATGCTGTGAAGATGTTATTAGTGTTGTGATGAATATTGACCTTCATTGGAACTAAACTCCTTGCATTGGTTAGATGTAACTATATCAATTCAAATCCTGGTAGTGAGTCATTCTTCTCTTCTTTCCTTCTTTTTCAGTGGGCAGTGAGTCCACTTGGACAGTGAGTCCCCTACAGTGAGCCTTCTTTCTTATGGCAATGAGCCTTTTGTAATTTGGTATTATTACTACATTATATTGTGAGCTAAACATCACCGTGGTTTTTCCCTTTTAGGGTTTTCCACGTAAAATTTGGTGTTCTCTTATGTATGGTGTTGATGTGTTTAAGTTTTTATTATTTGCTTCTCATGTTTAATCATCATAACAGATTAAGGGTTTAAGTAAACTGATGTGAATGTGAATATGTTTATGAGGGTTTGAAATTTTTGATACAACTGATTCATCCCCCCTCTCAGTTTTCTTGTACATTCAACAACTTACTCTTGTCACCAATCATATGATTTGAGCATCCACTGTCAATGACCCAGAAGTTCTTTTCCTATCTAGTATGAAAAGTAGACATCAAAGTGCCTTCAGCATTAATGCTTACTTCTGGAGCATTTTCCTTCACAAATTCCTCAGAGTTAGTAGCAAGACGGTATCATCTTTTAAATCTATGAACAGACACTCATTATCCTCATCATTTTCATAATCAGATTCATCATTAGATATACTTGCATCTTCTCTAAAAATAGCTTTTCTTAAACACTTTACTTTTTCTCTCCCTATTTTTGCTTCTCAAAAAATCTTTCTAGACATCTTGAAGCATAATGACCTATCTTGCCACAATTGAAACACTTGAAAGGCAACTTATCACTATACTTACCAGTACCCTTTTTCATTCTTCTCACAAAGTTAGATTCCATATCATCAGAATCCTCCTGATCTGATTCCATAGTCTTCTCTGATTTACCAGCCTTAAAGGCAATCTCAACTTTTTCACTACTTGTACCAAATTCTCTCATTTCAAAAGCAGTTAAAGTCCCATATAACTGATCTCTGGTAAATTGATCCAGATTTTGCAATTCTTCAATAGCAGAAACTTTATGACTATAATCTTTGGGAAGAGTTCTAAGTACCTTCAAAATCACTTATTTTTCTGCTAGTTCTCCACCAAGACCTCTGATTTTATTGACAACTTCATCCACCTTCTTCAAGTAGCTTGTGATGTTTTCATCTTCAAACATTTGCATGGTCTCAAACATGATCTTCAGATTTTGCATCTTAGCTTGCTTGACCTTATCATCTCCTTCATAAATACTTTTTAACTTTTCCTAAATTTCATTAGTAGTTTTCAAATTCATAACCTTTACCAATTCAGAATTAGTAAGACCACTTAAAAGAGCATACCTTTCTTTACCATTGGTTTCATAGGCCTTGATCTCATTTGCAGTACTTGGACCATTTTCAGGTATAGTATATGCAGTCACTGCAAACTTCTAGATAGCATATCCAAGAGAAATCAAATAACCTTCCATCCTTATTTTCCAGAATGCATAGTCTAATCCATCAAATAGGGGAACATCCTTCTTGTGCACCATCCCAAATCTACCTCAAGCAATTAAGCTTTCTTCCAAGGAACCTAGCTCTGATACCAATTGTTGAATGCACAAGACAACTGAGAGGGGGGTGAATCAGTTGTGACTTGAAATTCCAAAAACCCTCACACACATTTAGATCCACATTAACTCAATCAATCCCTTAAGTTGTTATGATGATTAAGCATGAAAGCAAATAACAGAAACTGAATTAAATCAACATCAAACACAAGAGAACACTAGATTTACATGGAAAGTCCAAGAAGGGAAAAAACACGGTGAGGATCAGCTCACAATATAAAGTAATATCAACACTGAAATGCAATAGGCTCATTGCCTAGAAGAAAGGAGAAAGAAAAAGATTGTTACAGAGAGATTCACTATCTCAAAGCAATAGGAGAAGTCCACCACAACACCATCATCACCTCCACAGTCTCACTGAGGAATTATAGACACCTTCTGCTCACTGCATCTAGTAATCTAACACATGAAAGATCAAACTACATTGCACAAATTCACACTCTATAACTCTATAATTCACAGATCTCATACACCACACCCTTCTCACCCTTATCCTTTAACAGCGTAACTCCAAGGTCGGCAAAGCACCTTAATCATGCAAATTCAAATTAGTTCGGCACCAAAACATTCCCGCAGTGGAAAGGAATGAAGATGAACCACAACACACCTTAGCTTGGACCTAAATCCACTCATACACATTACACCACACTTCCACAATCATCAAAGCAACTCTGCAATTAGTGTAAACACCCAAGGTCAGCCAAAACTACGTTAACACAATAAACTTTTAAGTACACACTTCCTCAAACCCAAAGATGACTCATGGACCACACACATATGCTTGAGCACGATCTAGAATATCCCACAAACATTCTAAAATCTAACAAATTCCTCTGCAACAACTTTCACCTGCCAAACAAACTCATCTTGTTCACCCAGTATACTCAAATATCTCTATCATGCACTATGACTGAAGAAATCATCTTGCGAAGCACCAAACCATGAACAACTTCAACTGAAGATAGATATGAACCTTAGAAACACACTTCCAGAACTGAAAGACCTAAAACCATTCTGTAGAGAAATTCAGAGCAAAAACATTTCTCCTAGACACCTCTGCAATACACAGTTCATACACTGGTGAACACGGCTTCCTCTACACATCGATCCAGCAGACCAAATTCTAAATGTAGCAACCCTAAACAACATATCCAAACTGCATAAATAGATCTTCAACATAGTAGAAATGCGGAGAAAAACCAGAACACTACTCTGCAACACAGAACATCTTTACAACACATTGCTTCCTTTATTATTTAAATTTTCTCAAAAGCACTTGGAAACCAAGCACAAGAAACATATTATCAACTCATTAACGACTCACATTCTTGCATATTCCTTTACTCATATAGTTGACACCAATGACAACACAAGCTTGTTGACATCAATGACAACACTGACTACACATACTTGCAACATAGCACAGTGCTATAACAACTGCATTGATAAAGAATAGACACCTAGACTCCATATCACTAGGCCCATCCAAAAACTATCCATCAACAAAAAAAGTAACTATAAGAAAATAATTTCCAATCCAATTAGCTTGTGCTTGAACTATACATAGATCTCAAGGACTTACAATTCAAGGTTTGGAATTTGATTTTACTAGCATTAGACAACATGGATTAACATACACAACACTTTCACACACAAAAATAATTTGCACACTATTCTTGTTAAAACTTCTTATGAAACAAAACCTCAAAATAAAGAAAAAATAGTCTTTGAAATGTCTCATCTCGAATCAACTGCACATTGGCAATTTGAAAATGAACATTTGAAATGCAATACTAGCTCACAAATACTATTATCTACATTAAATACTTGTAATATGCATCTACATATAGAAGACATTATCAATGACTGATATAATGTCATCCGATATTTTGTGCTTACAAGAAACACATATGCATCGTTTGGATTCCAACAATCTAGTTGAAAATTTTAATTGTTACTCAACATATCATATACATGGCAATCTATATCTTTAATGAAGAAAAATCTAATGGTCTCTAAAACAATGCAACATGTAACAACAAATGTAGAATCCATAACAATAACAATAAGTTTCATGGACGATCTAGTAAACATATGCAATCTATATGCAAGACCAAATGCTCCAACGATATAAATCATAACAATCACCAACCAAGTACTTTCATGTCTAAATACACACAAAACTTTGTACACTGTAGGATATTTCAACATTAACATGTCTACACAGAATAACAAACAAAAACAACTTCTAAATCATATGTAAAACCACAACATACATTTTTTGTTAGATGAATCACAATCTCTATCCAAACCAGTCATTGACCATGTATGGTCTAATGTACCTACACAGACATCTTGTATTTATAAATCAAAAGCATATTGGAGCGATCATTTTTCTACTTTTATAAAGTTTATTCCCATTCACAACATTGAATCTTCTTTAATATGTCATTAAACATATCTAAAAAATAAAATTGATCTCCTCCATGATTCAAAAATTAAAATCAAAATAAATGTGATTACAAAATTATATTACTCAATACAACAATGAAATGAAGACAATTTCTATAACTTATGCAAACAAAGAACATGCAATTTTTATTATTTGATAATGTCAATAGAATTTGAATTCATTTAATTATTACAAGGACTTGTTCATTTATTTCAAAATTCTAGTTGGAGCTACTATCAAAATTCCTTGAATGATAATTTATATTATACTATACTTTTCATCAACAACTTTGACCATCATAACATTTGATGTTTGTCATATTATAATTGTACTTCTATGTTTCCAAATGATTCATGGATCTTAATATGCAAAAAATAATGGATAGCAGCAAAAGATCAGAAGAACAAATGCAAAATGGACATCAACAAACTTCCAAAAGGTAAATGATATTCTTTATTTGCATGTAAACCATACTAATTCAGTTTTCTAGCCTCTAACTAATTTTGTTTTAATTCTTGCATATCAAAACTAAAATATCTAAATACGATAATAATTGAAGACCTGAATGCTCACAAAACTGGAAATATCTTTGAAGGAGATTGCATTGTCATGTACAAAACTACATTGGATAAAACTAACAAAACATGTGAAGTGTTTCGTGTAGATTTAATAGATGCAAGGGCTGAAATGACAATCACTCTAAACATAACTGGTGATCTTGTCCAACAATATGAAGACAAAATAGTTCTAGGATCAACAATATGCATATAAGGATTCCAAATTGCACCCAAAATAGACTATGATCATGGTGACTATGATTGCATACTCATTTTGAACAACTCATCCACTATGTAAATCATACCGTGACTTTGCCAAGATTATAATTTCATACCAAGTGCCACTATCAAACAATTGCTCACAAGCACAAATCACTATGCTATAGGAACTATAGGTGCATTGGTTGTTGGCATTAAAAAAATAGCTTTCCAATACCTTGTTGATGTAAAAGATGGAGACTCTGAGTTTGACAAAGTATAGGTAAAAATATGTTATCAACTCTTCATTTCAAATTACTCTTCAACTTCTATTACACCACATATTTATTTAATAAATGAAAAAAATGCTAAATTTCTTCACAACAAAAATAGATACAGAGACATCTGAATTTGGCACACCATTTCTTTACAATGGAAGACTAGCTCCAATGAAATGAATTTCCAACAATTCTATTCAAAATCATTGTAAAACAAATGGATGCAAAGGACAGTGTGCTTTGCACATGTCAATCAACATATATTGGGAGATTAAATAATAAAAGAACCTTAGACCAACTAAACAACTTGTTGTAGTCAACATTTGAGATAACTAATTTCGAACTCTTGAATTACAACTTATATTCAACTTTAAATGATCATAATTTAACTTTTTTACATCCTTTTACATTTCATTACAAAATACAAGGTATTTTATTGTACTCGCCTTTTACATTTTTCATAAGATAGACATATAATATGAAATATTCCAATGCATATACATTGCAACCCCACTAGTTGCTCACATGAAAATAGTATTTTTCCACGTAGCAACAATAATTACTTATATGAGCACCTTATTTTATAAATGACATACTTATGCAGATAGCCACCTAATAAAACTGTGATGAATATGTTGATCTCAAACTACTATTAGGTCTGCTTATAAATCATTATGTGGATGCATCTAATTGGACTCATTATTTTCCTTGGTATTCGCAACTATAAAAAATACAATATTGTGAAGTTATACTAATGGATAGGTGCGCTTATGCAACACCGTTATCCTTTTTCTCTCAACTTGTCATTATATTAAATCCTATTCTACCACCCACTTGTGGAAGTTGTAGAACTTTGATTAGAATTGGGATGCAAAAAAATGCATCGATATTATAGCAAATTTGTTACAAATTCCATTAGGCACACAAATACCAATCCATTTCGGTCGAGTTGCTACGGATTTTCCACTTTTTTGCATTTGATTTCCATCGGTAGTTTATATCTCTAAATATACTATGGATTGTTTGTTTCCTTGATTTGTTTGGACCTAGACTGATATATTATTATTCAGATTAGGCAGCAAATACTTCTAAAAATATTATGTTAAAAAGTATAAAATCCTTAATGTTTTGGATACCACTTTAAAGTATATCAGCAACATGAATGAACAAAATATTATATACTAGACCTTCTTATATAGAGAAGTCAATTAAAGTTCCTTGTATGCCATCTTTGCTAAGTTTCTCTTTGGAAATATCATTAGAGTTTAGTTTCTGGAAGATCAAATTGTCCTTAGTCACTAAGTACATTCTTGTACTAATCCCTCTATCAGAGTACATTTCATAGTTGTTATTAGTAATTTACTTTATTATAAAAGATTATTACTTCCCACTAGATTATAGTTTAAGTACTTGTGTTTTTATATACTTTAGATAAAAAATTTATTGATGGAGTGTTTTACTTTATTAAAGGACATTGAGATATTTTTATTATAACGAGAGGGGTTGGTTTCATCGATGTTATTTTTTCTTCCAATTTTCCCCCTTTTTTAATTGCTTGAATTTATCATAGTGGATGATTTTTATGAACTTTTTTTTGTGTCCTTTAGTAATTCTTTTATCAAGCAATAGCTAATGTTCACATCTCTCAATACTAGAAATATTATCACAGTGGATAGAAGTATATTTCTATGTACTAAAATCATACATAATGGATTGATTTTCTACAAAACAGTTCAATAAATATTGTTTATTGTTTGTTGTAGGTTCATGGAACCTTAAAAATAGCGGATGCATTTTCCAATACTTTCCATGCATTCTACCCTAAATGTGACTTCAGATTTGATACCTATGGAGCATTGGAAGATCAAACTGTCCACTATATCAAATTCAATGAAGATGTTAACTATATCTACTCCCTTTATATAAAAACCATTCTAACAATAGATACTAAGAAAATAATACATTATTCTTGTGACAAGTCTATCATTCAAGCCTTGTTGCAGACCTACAAACCATCACCTATGAAGAGTACATTGAAGACAAATCAGCAATTATCTTCATGCTACGAGACTTTACTACAAAAGTCCAATTCACATTGAACTAGAACAATGTTATCATCAATGCAATTTGTGCTACAGAATAATCACCACATATTATGGATAGGTACAATCATACTCCACTACCTACTAGTTTATTCAAAAAAACTATATCAAACAAATTAATTTGCTCACTAATAATATAGTATCTCTTCAAAATAGCTTCTTCTTGTCTATGATAAAGAATATTAGTCACAGGTAACAAAATTTATCTTCCCTCCATTATAGTGTCTTTTATCATTTATTATAAATACCACATTTCACCATTGATTGCTCACTGTTTACACATAATATGATCATAACCATCTTTATACACATCTTGCAGGCACTAACTAGATAACAAAATTACATAGCAACGGGTTCCTATTAATTGTCTCTCATCTTAACTTCTTAGAGAAGGTTCACAAAAATGCATCTCTAGTTTGGCACAACCTATAATTTCCTATGTTAAACTGAGACCTTTTTGTTAATGATTGAAAGATAACATTTATGTTACATATATGTTATACACATTCACAAATACTTGAACCATATAATTACTTATTAAGACTACTTAATATTGTCTTTGCTATCTAAATAACTACAGCCACTTTATTTTATATTTTATGAACATTTAGACCATGAATATAATTTATATATCCCACCAGATGATTTTAGCATTGTGGATTTATTTAACATTTTACTTATGAAATGTTCTATTGCCTAATATTACCCACAAATCTGGAGTATTCATGGCCATTGTGTCAATATTTAATTTGTTCTGTCAGTATTCATAGTGGTAATCCCATTAATCCTTCTATTTTTTATTACTTTGGCTATAGATAATAATAGTAACTAATGTATTTTGAATAAATGCATAGAGGTAATAGTCGAAATCTAAATATTCTGTTATGTTATTCCTTTATCACACAAGCATATTTTGTGTGTTGTGTGCTTATGTTATTATTAATTGAAGCCAATTTGGAACCCTATTTCAATTGTGATTTTTGTTCTTTTTATTTTTAATGTTCTTATGGTAATTTTTACTATGATATATGATCCATGTTGTCGAGGCTACTATTTTTAGTTTCATACATTGTGGAATTGCAGGTGCATTTTAATATTTTACTAGCTAACTAGTTGAATGTCCTTTTGCATTGTGAATAAACTGGGTGCTTACATGTTTGAAATCTTTTAGTTAATTAGTAACGTGTTTTCTATAGCAATGAATAAACTAGTGTCAATTTTAGAGTTGACAAGTATATACTATAGATTTGAACTTTTGAAGTCAAGTAGAAAAGTTCACTTTAACTCGATCTCATGTCAAATATTTTAGAGACATTTAGATTTCATGGATCCCATCAAGAAGTGAGAGTTGTTTCACATGAATGCTTTCATATTTGTACATGTGTATTTTATTTATGTATTTTAATTTTCTAGTTGATATCTGTTATTGTGCATGATCTTGTTCATGGTCCTCTAAAGCGCTGCTTCAACTCGTGTCATACCAGGTTTTGTGTGTAGTAGGGAGCATTAGAGAACTATTTTTTGCATATACGAAAAATATAGTATACCACCCAACAATACAGATGTATAGATCAACAAGTAAATGCATTGACAATTCAAGTAGACTCAATAAAAAAGACTTTAGTTAATTTGAAAGGCAAAAATCTACAAATTCAGGAAAGTGAAATAGTTGCAGGTGGTGTGTCATTAAGCTCAACTTCAAGGGGCACTCAATCACGTTCATCTTCCTTAAGATTTTCAGAAATTATGAACTAGGGAAAGTACATGCCAAAACATGATAGAGATTTGATGTCTGAGATCCTTGCTCATTGGATTCTGACCATTGTTAAACTCTTCAATGAATTCAATTTTTTTAGATATGTATAGCAGGTTGTTTGGCATTTCTAAGCTAGAAGGCAGTGCAGAATGTGCAAAGAATCCCAACCCATGCATACAAATGTAGACAGAACATATAACATCTATAAATTGTGGTTGTTTTTTATGGTTAGTGCACTCTTATTAGTTCAATATCATTATATCTACCACCTACAGGAATCTTGATGAATTAACTTTATGTCAAACACGAACTGATAATTATACACCTGATTGTGATGTTATGCACCCATTGTGTTTCTAGTACTTGTTTTATGGAAAATGTCTCTGCTTGGAGAATAAAGAAACAGGACTTGATGATAATCCCTGAAAACATAATTGTATTTTACCTTTTTGACAAATCCATTTTTTGCATATACTGCAATCATTGAAGTCCATCAGACCACACTTCTTTGACGCATTCTATCAAACAGTTCACCTACCTTGTCTATGCCAACCATGCACATAGAACATAAGAAAATCTATTCTATGCATTATGCGGAATGTAAATTCAACGTGTTGGACACAGGTTTGTTGCATATTGTGAAATAGTGTACCTCCCTCTTCAGGATACCCATGTCTTCTGTGCACTGCAATAATCGCATTCCATGAGATGTTGTCTCGTTCTTTCACGTGGTCAAAGTTGTGTGTACCAAAAGCAAATCACCTCTGAGCATTGTGAAACCGCGGAGCGTAAACAACCAGTGAGTTGTGAAATTTGCCTCGGTGGCACTTTGACTTTTTAACGTTTGTCCATCTTTTTCCGTTTTCATTTCTGTTTCCATTTTCCTCTGGTTGCCGTTGGCATCCCTTATTCACATGGCACCATCATCCATGTTACGATGTCACACATGCCGAGCCCATACCATGATGAGGGAGAAAAAAGGTGGGACATTTTGCCGCCCAAATTCAATTTAATCAATTATTAAATTGGCTTCCCTCCCATTCTGTTCTCTCATTGACACCATTTTTAGCGGTGCAGAGAGCTCCTGTGCTGGAAAAACCTACCATTTGCGGCTCACTAGCCTTGCTTTTGAAGAGTAAGGCAGAGAGAGCATCGGAAGCAGCAACGGCTCTCTGTATTTTTCATGGAGAGGATTAATACCAATGAGCAAGGCAGGGGAGGCCCTCATTCTGTTTGCACTCCACAATAATGACAACTGCCAAACGATGATTAAACTCAAATTACGGCATCATGGAAGCAGAAACTATGTGTTTCAGTTATAGCATAGACTGCAATTAATTTTCAGACTTTAAAATGTCACTAGCATAGAGTATTTCCCTTACTCTCCTTTGTTGCTTCCTATTTCACACTGATGAGGTTGAGTATTGCAGGAACTTCAACTATGGTCTGACGACCGGAATGAGCTAGAGAAAGTAGCACAAGCCCTCGCCATTTCTTTCTAAATAGCAGTTTGGTTTTGGATGAAACAGAGCATGTCCATACTGCCATCACCTCTGGACAGGGATTTGGGGCCACAATCATGATTTTCTGTTTTGTTTTTTATGTTTCATCTTCTAAATAAAGTATTTATTGTATTTCTATGACTTATTGTGCAACTATGAAATTTGAAATAAATCTATATGGGCATTAGAAAAAGAGCCCAGCTTAATGTACTATCAACAGTGCCCACAAATGAAATTAATTTTGTTTTCTAAAAATTACTTGTTTCCAAGCTTGTCATGGTATTTCAGTATTATTTTGTCTTCTTCAGGAGGAAAAATTCCTCGCTTTATGTTAGGTTGCAAATAGTTGGTCCACCACAACCTGCAACTCTTCCCACAACTCAATAAACCTGCATCAACACACAACACGTTTATGTGTCATATGTGTCATATGAATATACATTGGCTAAGATCCAATACGCTCAGGTTTTGCACATGAAAACATTGAGGAGAAAAAGTTAAGAAATATTAATCATGTAAATTACATCGGGTAAAATAAAATATAAGATAAAAATATTTAGACTTCAAACATGACACTAATTCAAGTCATATTTGAAAAGTCTACATAATCTATCAAACAATGATGAAAGGAATATGTATAGTGTTAGGACTGAAAGTAGAACTCAATTGCAGAAAGAGAGAAGTAAAAACAACGCACAGATGTAATTAGAAAGCAAAAAAGAATAAGACACCGGATTTATCGTGGTTCACCAAACTTGGCTACATCCACACTGAGCAGAGGAATTGTTATTGATAATGAATTGTGTTTTACAATGGGATTTCCAGCATATATAATGCTTCATTATACATCACAAGAGGAATGTGAAAAGACAAGCAATTGGCGGGAAAAAATAATGTGTCCGTTGGTCTTCATTTCCTTACAATCTCCCACTTGAAGGTCAACGGATGCTGTAACTCGCCAATCATTCCCCTGCTCTAAACTTCTGATTACTTCTTCTTAACCAGACCAAGAGAAGTCCTGGCACATTCGAACTTCTCTTTAGGAACAACCTTGGTGAAAATGTCTGCCGGATTGACCTTTGTGTCAATTTTTGCAACTTGTAACTTGCCCTCTTCAACCACATGACGAATGAAATGAGCATGTATGTCGATATGCTTAGAACGACGCTGAGATGAATGATTGTGAGCCATAAAAATGGCGCTGCGACTATTACAAAACAAAACATAGTCGCTTTGTTGACATTTCAAATCACCAAACAACTGCTGTAACCAAATCGTCTCCCTAGCACCTTCGGAAAGAGCCATGTACTCAACTTCGGCAGAAGAAAGAGCAACAGAATGTTGTGGCCTTGAGACCCAACTAATGGCAGCTCCAGCAAACATAAAAACATAGCCAGTAGTAGATCTCCGCTTATCTAAATCTCCGGCAAGATCAGAATCAATGAAACCTTGCCGCTATACCTTATTGCCACCAAAACACAAAGCATAATTAGAAGTACCTTTAAAATACCTTAATATCCATTTGACGGCTTCCCAATGAGGCTTACCGAGATTGCTCATGAACCTGCTCACAACTCCCACTGCATGAGCAATATCGGGACAAGTGGAGATCATAGCATACATAATGCTACCAATAGCCAATGTATAAGGAACACCTTGCATAAGTTCTTTATCCTCTTGTGTTTTTGGACACAAATCAAAAGATAAACGAAAATGGGCAGCAAGAGGAGTAGAAACAACCTTTGCATCAGCCATACCAAATCTGTCTATAACCTTGTCAATGTATGCCTTTTGTGACAACATGATCTCCTTCTTTTGTCTATCCCTAGTGATGGTCATTCCAAGAATCTTCTTGGCTGGGCCTAAGTCTTTCATAGCAAATCTCTTAGCTAATTGAGACTTTAATTCAGAAACAATCCTCATACTTGTACCGGCTACCAACATGTCATCAACGTAGAGCAAGAGAATGACAAACTCACCATTAGGAAGTCGCTTATAATAGACACAAGGATCTGATTCACATCTCAAGAAGTTATGCTCAGTCATAAAGCGATCAAACTTGAGATACCATTGGCGCAGAGCTTACTTGAGCCCATACAAGCTGCGCTTCAATCTGCAATAAAGATGTTCCAGTCCCTATTTTTTAAATCCTTCCAGCTGTTCCATGTACAATTCTTCATCAACATCACCATGTAAAAATGCTGTCTTGACATCCAACTGATCAAGTTCAAGATCCCAAACTGCAACCAAACCCAAAACTGCCCGGATTGTGGTCATTCTCACAACTGGTGAGAAAATCTCATTAAAATCTATACCTTTCTGTTGATCATAGCCTTTGACAACCAGTCTAGCGTGATAGCGCTTGTTGCCTCCATCTTCCTCTTTCAACTTGTATACCCAATGATTCTTCAAGGATCTTCGATCAGGCGGAAGTGGCACTAAATCCCAAGTGTTATTAGCCTGTAATGAACTCATTTCATCTTGCATCGCCTCTTGCCATTTCAAAGAATCAATTGCCTTGCAAGCTTGTTTATAGGTAGCTGGTTCAGGTTGATCAGAAATCAATAATTCTGGCTGTGCCTCCTCTGAATACAATAACTCGTAATCAAAAAATTTGGAAGGACATCTCCTCTCTTGGGTAGACCTCCTTAACTGAGAAACCTCCTCTTGCAAATTTGAATCATCCAGATTCATTTTCTGCAACTGATTTTGAATGTTTATTATGTCATTTTGTAAATTCCCATTGTTCTGAGTAAGACTCTGCCTCTGTATTTCTACAATCCCCTGTCCCTGCACATTTCCTTGTGCAATCTTTTCAATGTTCTGCCTTAGAGGCAGTGATTCACTCCCAGAAGGCTATACTGAATTTACCAGAGGCAATGAATTAGTGTTGAGAGGCTGCGTGGGATTTATGGAGGACAGCGTGGAAGCTAAGGAAGTCAAACTACTTCCAACGTCAACTACAAGTGTGCCTTCTACTATTTGAAGAGGTTGTGTTGCACATAAAGGCAGCAAACTATGCAAAGAAGGTTGCGTTAGATGTGAGGGAGGCAGTGATGAGTTTAATGAGGGCTGCATTTCACCTAAAGGCAGCGAGCTTGAGTTTGGGGGTAGCGATATAGCAGGAGGACTTGGGAGGAGCTACGTATGAGTGACATTTGGTGAAAATAGAGACTGCCGATGTGTTTGAGGCTGCATGGGAATTAGAACAGGCAGTGGACTTATAGGTGGGGGTAGCGATCCATCCAAGGGAGGCTGTGTTGGAGTTAAAGGTAGCGTTGACACCACAAGAGGTAGTGTTGTATTTAGCATAGGCATATTTGGATGGAGCTGCGTTTCAACATTTAGAGGAGGCTGCGTTTGCACACTAATACTAGCACCAGAATTTACATCTAAAGGCTGTGTAAAAGAAGCACCATTGTCAAACAAATCAACATTAATATATTCTGTTGAAGATGTACTTTCTCTGTGCAAACCTGGGAAAACTATTTCGTTGAAGACGACATCCCGACTGCGAGTGACCTTTATGGCGATGAGATCCCACAACCTGAATCCATATTGATCCTCACCATACCCAACAAAGATGCACTTCTACGATTTGGGATCCAATTTGGATCGTTTCTCAGGAGGAATAAGAGCAAATGCTTCACATCTGAACACCCGTAGATGACTATAAGAAATACGCTTGCCCAACCACCTTTCCTCAGGAATGTCAAGATTTAACCGAGATGAGGGAGCTCGATTAATGAGATAAACCACTATGTTGCAAGCTTCTGCCCAGAATTCTTTTCCCAGTCCAGCATTGGAAAGCATACACCGTGCTTTTTCCAAAATCGTTCTGTTTAACCTCTCCGCAACCCCATTTTCTTGTGGTGTATAAGGAACAATTTTGATTCTCCGAATACCATTGTCAGCACAAAAACTATCAAACTCTAGTGAACAAAATTTGCCACCATTATCAGTTTGCAAACACTTGATATTATGCCCACTCTGATTTTCAACTAGAGCTTTAAAAATTTTGAACTTGCTGAACACTTCAGACTTTTTATTAAGCATAAAAATCCAAACTTTCCTAGTGCAATCATCAAGGAAAGTTAAAAAATAATTAGCACCTCCAAGAGAAGTTACCTCAGTTGGCCCAAAAACATCTGAATAAACCAGCTCCAAAGGTGAGGTGTTCTTCTCATGACCTGTCTTTATGAAGCTGATCTGCTTCTGCTTGCCGTAGAGACAATGTTGGCAAAAATCCAAATCCATGGATTTCAACCCCAGTAGTTGTTCTCTTTTGATCATGACTTCAAGACCTTTTCTACTCATATGTCCAAGTCGTTGGTGCCACAGCTCGGTTTCACTGTCCGTCACTGTCATAGCAGCTCCCACTTGAGAGTCATTCTCAAAAACATATAAACTGCCCTCTCTATTTCCTTTGGCAATCTGCATGACACCTTCAGTAACCTTCCATGAATCTGGATAGAAGGTAGTATTGCAGCCTTGTGAGAACAATTGGGTTATAGAAATCAAATTCTTTTTCAGTTTTGGGACATGCCTAACATCTTGCAAAAGCCATTTGCTTCCATTTTTAGATTGTAGGAGAACATCACCTTTACTAATGATGTCTAATGAATTGTTATCCCCCAAGTAGACCTTCCCGAACTGTCCTCATTGATAATTAGAGAAGGCATCCATGCAAGAGGTGGCATGAAAGGATGCACCTGAATCTAGAACCCATGAATCTGAAGTGGTTTCACTAACGGACAAAACCAAAATATTATCACCCTTGTCATAAACAGCATTGACCTTGCTGTCTTTAACCTTCTCCTGCGCCTTCTTATAGGAATAACAATTTTTCTTGGTGTGACCGGGCTTACCGCAGAACCAACAGTCACCAACTCTACCTCTAGATTTTGACCTCTTCGCTGATTTTGATCTTCTTCTGTTATTGTCTTTGCCTCTATTCTGAGGCCTTCCTCTACTAACAGCAGTTAAGGCTTCACCAGAAGATATTTCTTGGTTCTTTCTATGCATATCTTCACTAAGGAGTGTAGCTGCTACATCATCAAACACCAATTTTGTTTTGGCTGAAGCTGAAGTACTTATGGCCATCATGACACCTTCCTAGCTATTGGGCAATGAGCATAGCAGCAAGATTGCTTTAATTTCATCTTCCAACTTTATCTCCACCGAAGTCAGTTGGGTAAGGAAGGTATTAAACTCATTTAAATAGTTTGACATGATTTCGCCTTCTTTCATTTTCAGGTTATAAAGCTTTTTCATAATAAAAACTTTATTGGATGCTGAAGCCATCTCATACATCTTAGAAAGTTTATCCCACAACTCCTTCGAAGTCTTCTCCGCTGAAACATTAAACAATACATTGCTGGACAGCGAGAGGAAAATCGTAGCTCTTGCCTTCTTATCCAGCTTGTCCCACTCTTCATTCGTCATTGAGCTTGGCTTCTTTGTTGACCCTTCAAGCGCAAGTGAGAGGTCTTGTTTTATCAGCAAAGACTCCATATGTACTTTCCACAGTCCAAAATTCTGACCGGAGAACTTCTCAATCTTTGGTTCCTCCATGGCTCGAAAATCCAACACCAATTTTCACAATCAACTATACCGTCACCGTACAGCTATGATACCAATTGTTAGGACTAAAAGTAGAACTCAATTGCAGAAAGAGAGAAGTAAAAATAACGCACAGATGTAATTAGAAAGCAAAAAATAATAAGACACCAGATTTATCATCGTTCACCAAACTTGGCTACATCCACACTGAGCAGAGGAATTGTTATTGATAATGAATTGTGTTTTACAATGAGATATCCAGCATATATAATGCTTCATTATACATCACAAGAGGAACGTGAAAAGACAAGCAATTGGCAGGAAAAAATAATGTGTCCGTTGGTCTTCATTTCCTTACATATAGAAGAACAAATATTAAAGAGAATGATTTAGTTTAAGATAATATATTTTTTAGTTTTTAGATATTGAGTATACAAATAATTGATTTTTAGGAATTTATAAAAAATCATCTAAATTATTTTCAATCTTCATATGTTGGAAATAGATATATCTCCATTTTTTTTTATAGCTTGCACACATAAAGTTCTTTAAGATTTATTTAAAAATTTTATAAATTATTTTCAATTTCAATTACTTTTTTGGTTAGAGGATAAAAAAGAAAAATAAAGATTTTGAAATGAAAATAGTTCTTAATAGTTGGTTTTGGGTATTTGTGTGATGTAATAATATTTATTTTTTTCTTATTGTTAAAGACAAGGTTTTGTCTTGTAATTTAGTTTTACACTCATTGTACCTTCTATAAGATGTGTTTATGTTTTTTATAAATTACATATGCCTCACCTTATTATTGCATATGCATAAATAAAATAGAAGATTAAAGATCTAAATATAAACTAGTATAGATATCTTAAACACATTTATCTAAAAAAATGGGGAGAGATATTTATGTTAATTTATCTAAATTTTAATAAATTATTTACTATACATATTTTAAGTACATCAAAATTTATAATCTACAATTTTAATAAATTATTTACTCCATATTTAAGTGCATCACTTTATCAATAGTGCCACATTTTTATAATTTAGAATTTTAATAAATTATTTAGTTCATATTTTAAGTACATGACTATTGATAGGAAACGACTATTCTCCCAACAAAACAACATGCTTAAGACATAACATACAAATCATCATACAAAATGACATTATAACATACAAATCACCATATAAAAGGGTATCAATCCACAAAAAGCATTGGTGATGGGACCCACAACAACCATTAGTTTTGACCTTCCCACTTGGCATTTTTCGTCATGCTGCCACTGTCAAATTCAAATTTTTGGATTTGATAGTGCGGTCAACTCAGTGAAAAGTGCCAAAATAAAAATTTGAAAACACCTGCACTAGCTTGCAACATTGATAAATAGGTAAAAGTAGTGAAGCAGCAAGTGCGGGACTGTTGAGGCAGTAGAATGGCAACACCAATGTCTCCATGGAGGGCATACTGAATGCAGTTATTGGTGATTTGGGGTGTTTCAAGTATGCTTAGGGCTTGCTCCATTGATGTTGCAGGAAGTGCATTAAGATTGCTTGCAGCACACGGTGAATTTGTCATCACAGAATTTAGTGAATAGTCCAAAGAACTGCTAAGGCTTTAATGGTATTACGGTCCCTACACCAGCATTTCTTCCCACTTCTCCATGCAAAAGTTGAGAGTTTTAGAGCTTTTTGATGAATCTTACGACCTAGAGAGCTTGTGGCAGTCATGAACAAGTATAAAAACTATTATTCATTACTCATATTTATGCTTGTTGTTTGGGTTGTAGAAATGAAGGTAGTGTTATACATATTGGATGTCAAAAGAGGCGGCCATGGATGTGGTGGAAACGCCTCCATCTCAACAAGGAAAATATATATAAGACCTTTTGAACTAAGAGACTTATGCCACTTTACAAAAAGTTTGCCAAATCAAACATAAAAGAATGCGCTCTGGCATTATCAATGGGGGTTGCGCCAACTCTATGTGCAAAAACTCAACAAGTTGCCAAAATCAATTGGGCTTCTCAAATATTAAAACAAGTGGTTTTGAGTTTACTCTCAATGAGAAGTTTACTAGGTGATTTGTCACTTGAGATCCCTTAATCAACTTGACCTAAGTTATTGCCTGAGATTACAATTGCTTCCAAATTGATTTGTTAATTGTAGAAAAGGCCTAGATGCATAGCACGATTGTTCATAATTTAATAAATTTATTTTTGGATCAGATAGTCGATCTTGTTTTGGGGTGGTTCCTATAAAATTTCACATTACTTCATGGCATAATGAAGATAGGTTACGACACCATGCTACATTCTCTTTTATTTTCACTGCCTTTGTTTGCTCTTAGCTGAGTTAAGACAACTACGTTCCAATGAAGTGAATATATTTTCATAATTCAAAAAAATTATTGTTAGATCCAATAGTCGATCTTGTATGCCTATATTCATTAGATTGTCCAAAGGATAAGCTTAAGGCCTGGTTCTCTTAAATTATATAGAACAACATATTATGGATAAAGTTAAAGTGAATGCAAGATATATAGAGCAACATTGGTAGATGAGTAATCAAGGAACATGCATCACCCTCACCAATTGCTCTCAATGAATTGAGCTATATCCCTTTGGTATGTTTTAACCTTTGAATTACCATAATTAAAATAAGAACTATGATAAAGCACAAGTGGGGATAAAGAGACTTCCTTATTTGTAAGGATGTTATGTGGAGATGAGTGGTAGTCCTAGAACACACCTCCTAAACAATCTAGCATTTCACCACAAATTTCTTCAAGTTCCTCATTTGCATGCACATAATCAACAAAATCATTCGTCAACAATAAACTTTGCCAAACAAAATCATAAAGGACCGCATGAAAATCAATACAATCTTATGTATTAGTAAATGTAAAATGTATGAGGATTCATTCTTGTTAATTATGAGATCAAGATTAGTACCACATGAATCAATCTTACTACCTTGAAAAGCTTTAGATGTTCCACCATTATTATTAGAAAATGTTATATAGGATACACATTAATCTTCCTCCAGCACCTAATCAAGACATTCATACCACTCTTTAGTTTTACTCATCTAGATGTAGTCACATATCTCGTCTTCAAGTGAAAACTTGTTCCTCATTTTCGTGTTCCCACACACAAAGTATGATAGATCTAATTCAAAGTATGAACCATCATGATTTACCTATGCACATATCACTTAGGGGCTTAATGTTGATGACTCATAATCCTTTGAGAAAGAATTTGGGCATAAACTATCTCAGTCAAAATCAATCAAGGTATCAGGTTGACCCATTATTTGCATGTCATCATTCAATTTTTGAATGAGTGCATGGATGTTTATTTCAAAATCTAGGATTGGTGGTGGTCGTGGCTCTTGTTTGAGATTATATTCATCATGATAGGGGTAGGCATTTTCACCTTCTAAGTGATTTTCCATAAAACTAGACAACTTAGGAGGAGTTGAAGCATATTCAATATGTACTCATAGATTAAATGAGTTTTATAAGCCCCAAGTTGTTTATTGCCAGATCAACAAACATTTGCAATAGGTGTTTTCATCACATGACAAAAAATATTTTGGTGGAAGGCCTATCATTCTTGTTGGACACAATCTTGTCTAGTTACTACTTATGTGTGACATACCATTTATGCAAGTATCCCCATTTTATTACATTATGTAGGATAACACTTTATCGATATATGTGTAGATCATTGAGTAGTGTACAATTTGACCATATATTTTTTAGTGATGCTTGTGCCTTGTGTCTTTACATGCAACACTTATGGTAAGGTATTGTGGGTTACATTGTTGACATATGTGACCTTGAAGATGGTTTTTTATTAACAAAGACATGATCTAGAACAAGTTAAATCTAAATAAATGTTAACAAATATAAGGAATGCATCTACAATATATGAGAACTAACAAGCACTCACAAATTGAACAAATATCTCATTGCTAAGTATTTGATGCATTTGTGCATTTGTTGCAACAAATAATATAGTCATCTTCCATAATAAGAGAATGTTAAAGTCATTGAGCACACTAGTTTCTCGTAGTGTGTTTGCATATACTAGGTGTATTAAATCACACAATGCTAATGACAATCATCTAGACAATGTAGTCCTAATATGTGTTGGTGAATATACAATGTTGGTGTGCAATTTATGGGTAGATGCTAGCTTGGTTAATGGGGCACTTGGCATTGTAAAAATATACTATATGATTGAGGTACTTGACCATCAGACTTGTGATTATGTGTGACCATGGAATTTTATAATTATGTGGGTGTGCCATGGGACATTAATAACCAAGGGTTGGTCCTAGTTCTACCTATTACAAGGAGGAATCATACACAAATATATACTAAAATGACATGGGCTTTAGCCATATACAAATCATAAAGGTTAATGTTTGAAAGGGCCACAATAAATGTTGGCTATATAGAGAGGGTAGGTTTGATGTTCACTACAATCAACTAAGTTAAATTTATCAACTAATTGAGAATATGACCACCATTCTCATTTGAGTGATACTCTAAAATACAAAATGTAAGGTACATTGACAACATGAAAAATGAAGAGAATTGCTTGTGGTCCTTGTCTCTGAGTTGACCCTTTATGAAAACACCCAATACATTATGTTATGTATATGATGAGTTGTGATGAATAAATATTGTGTTATTGAAGTAATGTAGTGGTTATGATACTAAAAATGAAGTTGCTCTTTTAGTTGTGTTTGTTTTTCGAATGTCTTTGTCAACATTTTTGTAACATTTGATTGTATTATACACATAATATATTGCAATTGTATGGGTATGGAAAAAAAGTTATTGTATCCATTATTTTGAAATAACTATAGTGCTATTATAAAGATACACTGCTTAATAGAAAATAAAAAAAATTAATTTAAAATTGTTGTGGTTGAGAATTATTGTATCCATTTTTGGTGTCTTCCCAAATAATCATCTATATTGATAAATTATGATATATTGAAAGTTCTTTTTAATATATTCATCAAAATCTGTTAAATTATTGCACCCATGAAATTATTATAAACTAGTAAAAGCACCTATAGGTGTTACTGAATAGCTAATAGACACATATGTAAATAGTACTATTGGCCAAGTACTACATTGATAACTCTTAACAAAAAACATAAAACATGTAGTGCTTGACCAACATGACTATTTAGATATGTGCATGTTGACCATCCAATAACACCTTTAAATGCTTTCTCTAGTAGTATAGGTATCTTAAATATATTTACCTAAAAGATGTTTAGAGGTACTACCCTCCATGCATCTATCTAACTTATAGAACAACTTTAATATAGTCACCCTAAAAGTGATATCTCATGACATCTTTTAGATAGATGTATTTAATATATCTATACTAGTTTAGTAGTAGCATGATAAATTAATATTACATTTTTAATAATAGAAATTAGAATTTTTTTTAACATTGGCTAAAGCTTTTTCTTGCAAGAATTTTAGAGTTTTCAATTTGTGAAAATAAAGAAATTATTATATCCAATCAAATATCATTATAGTAAAAAAAATAAGTGTTGGGTGGAATAAAGATTCTAAAATGATAATAGTCTTTTAGCAATTTGTTTTGGATATTTGTGTGGTGTAATAATATGTGATAGAAGAAACATTTATTAGATGTAATAGTGTTTCTCAATTTTTATTCTTGAAGATAAGACTTTGTATCCTAATTTAATTTTACACTAAACTTTATCTTGCCATGTAATTTGTTATCTATATAGTTGTCTATGATATGTGCTTATGTTTTTTATAAATTACAAATGACTCACTTTATTTTTGCACATGCAGAAATAAAAAAGAAGATTAAAGATCTAAATATTATCTAGTATAGATATCAAATTGATGCAGAGGAAAAGGAATTTGCAACAAAAGTACAATGATCAGTGACTTGTTCGACAAACTGTCTCTAGCTAGTAGCCCTGTTTTAGGACAAATCTGATCCAGGGCAATAATTTTTATGGAGGTTCTTGGGAATCTAAACGCACTTTTAGATACCCTTTAGGGAGATACAACTCATCCTATACTGGTAGCCTCAAATCTAAAATGTAAACCCTTCAAAATAAACAATTATCAGTCCTAATTAGCCCTCTAGAGTAGGTTGAAACAGGTGTACAAACCTAAATTCATCAATTGGGGAGGTGTTTAACCCCCCAAACTCCAAATTCTTCCTTAAACCCTAGGTAGGGTTTTGACATGGCAGCGAAGGTAAAAATTTGATTTCTGAGTTAATTTTTAGTTTCAAGACCTCTAACCAAGTGAATTAGGTATTCATTGATCCTTGATTTCTCATTTGCAAGCCCATCCACTTCCTTATTAATTTCTCTGTAGACATCAACAACACCATTTTGTTGATGGGTATATGGAACTATGTGTTGCAACTCTATCCCTTCTGTTATGTAGAACTACTCAAAATGACTATTGACATACTCTCTACCATTATTTGTTTGAAGAACCTAGATGACATTCCCTGACTGTTTCTTGGCTAGAGCTTTGAAATCTTGAAAAGATTCAAATACTTCTGATTTTTGTCTAAGGAAATAGACCCATGTAAAACAAGAGAAATCATCAATAAATGTGAGAACATATCTGACCTTTGTAAAAGATGGATGGGGAAAAGCCCCTGAAACATCACTATGAACAAGTTCTAAGACTTGTTTTACCCTCCATGTTTTTTCCTTGTAAAACTTTGCTTCAAGATGTTTACCAAGTGCACAACCTTCACAAAGTCCTTTAGAAAACTTAACTTTGGGTAATCCATTAACCATTTTTTGTTGACGTAGTTGTTCAAGATAGCGGTAGTTAAGGTGGCCAAACTGCTCATGCCATAGTTTACTAACCTCATCTAAATGAGTTAGTAGTGCCTTTGGAGAAATATCAATAGCAAAACCAGAGAAGGTATATAATCTAGATTGGTGATTTGCCTATACCCTATAGCAACCAAATTGTTACTTTGTAATTCTCTTATCTCAACTAAATTTGGAGAGAAATGTACTCTCATGCCCTTCCATAAGCGTGTTGTCTGATACACTGAAAGGAGATTAGTTGATAGTGCTTAGGTACACTTAGAACTTTTGAAAAAGTTTTGCCTTCAACTTCAACAGACCCTCTCCCTTTTACCAATGCTGGGGTATCATCACCTAAGTTGACTGAAGACATTCTAGATGGCTCTAAGGATGAGAAAACAACCTGAGAAGAACCCATATGATGAGTGGCACCAAAATCAATAATCCATGATGGAGATGAAGATATAGTAGCAACTAAGGTCTTGCCTTTCAATTTCTCTATCTTTAGTATTATCCTAAGTTGATGAAGATGCCTTGACAGAATCAAGTAACCCAATATTATTCTTTTTAAGAATATGTGTGAGATTTTTGATTTGTTTCTTCATGCATTGATGTTCATCATGCCCTGGTTTTTTACAAAAAAAAATAAGTAACTTTCTCAGTAATTGGCTTACTTTATTGAGAAGAGTTATGCTTTTTGAAGTTGTCAATTTTATCAACTTTCTTACCATCCTTGTCCTTTTTAGTGTTCTTTTTCTTCCCTTTTGAAGTTTGTGGCTTATCATTCCCTGCGATTAGAGCTTGAGGCTTTGTAGACTTCGAAGAACCCATCTGAATTAGTTTTTCTTGTTCCCTTGTGAGATCAGAGATAAAGTTATCTAGAGTGGACATTTTCCATGATGCTCCAAGAGCACTTTTAGTAGAGTAGAAAGTTGATACAAACACAAAAAATTTTGGACCTAGTTTGGAAAGTACAGAAAGGATTAATTGATCCTCTTTCTTGTCAATTCCACAATCTTTTAACTACAACTTTAAAGATTTGAATTTTGTGAAAAAATCTTCTAAAGTTGATAAACTTCTAGGACTAAGACCTAAGAGTTGATTTTCTAATTCATGACTTCTGAATTCATCAATTTTCCTAAATAATTTGTCTAAAGCATCCCAAACTTCATTGGGTGTAGTTAACTTCTCATCATGAAACAATAATTCAGGAGATAGATTTAAACAAAGAAAACCAAATGCTTGGTCACACTTGTTGAAAAAAATTTCTTTCTCTTTGGCTGCATTAGGTTCTTTTTTTGTTCCCATAGTTATCCTATGTAAACCTTTGTTTTTTAGCACAAAAAATACTTTAATCTTCCAATCATGATAATTGAAAGGAGTTAGGAGTGGTATAGGGACAATAGACTCCATGATGCTTAGTCGTTAGATAGCAGTTGTAGAAATACTTAAAGTAAGAGCTAAAGAAATGCAAGTGAAGATGTGAAAGGAAACACAACCCACACAAAAAGCACTTCTCTAAGAAGTGTGAAAGATGAACACACTAGATCCCCCCTTGATTATGTGTTTTTTCCTCCCAAATTATGCACTGTATAGAAGGAGTGCTTTTAGGTCACACTAAAATAGCCTAATCAAGCACTTTGTAATTTTAGTGTGATAGTAGGCTAGATAGAAGGTGATGAAAAAATAACCACTTTTACAAAAGGAATGACTCGATTTCAAGTTGTTATGCAAAAGTTATAGGCCTTTGACATTTTTGCATTCACAAAAAAAAACCTTCTAAATTTGTTTTCTAGTGTGCTAGAAAAAATTTGCATACAATTTGATATGAGAGAAAAAAACTTGATAGAGAAGGTGAAACTTTAGCCCCCTTTGGTTGGGCATGACCAGGAGCTTAATATCCCATGTGACCAAGGGCTAAGAATTAAAAGCCTTTGTGTAGGCCCTGGTCAATTTCTCCTCCTTTGCAAACTTAGTTAGTATGCATAGTAAAAAAAATAGACCAAAAACAATCCTCACAGCAAGATGAAAATCAGCATGAATGGAAGTGATTACCATCCATGAGAATAGCACAACTATCCATGAGAATAGCACAACTATCCATGAGAATAGCACAAGGTGTCCATTGAGTTGACACATCTCCTAAATGACTAACAACTTATATAAAGTCAAAGTAGAATGTGTGGAATTTGCCTACCTATGATTGAGTTAGTATAAACGACTTAGGATAAGTGTTTATAAACCAACAATCTTAAAAATCATAAACTAAACATTTGTAGATTGAAATACACGTCAAGTATTTTTCAACTTGTAATTTTCTTCACCAATATTCATTTACATAATATGCATTTTTTCAATGTATGAATCCCAAAATTTCAAATAAAACAAATTCTGAAGCAAATAAATTCATAGATTTGAAAAATATCTTACAAATCATGAACTAAATATGTATAGGTTGAAGTACATATTGTGTTTTCAAGAAGCAATTTTCTTCATGTGCATGTTAAATTCGGTGAGATCCAATGGAAAGAGCAACAAGAAGACAGGTATTGCAGACACAATCATCACAGAGATTCAAATTTTGAGATTGCAAAACTTTCAAAACATTGCCCCTCACACCCTAGTCCAACTGGATATTTTCTTCAAGATCTGGAAGTCACTAGAGATTGTCAGATAGCTATTGTAGAAGATCCCGACAGTCAGAAACTTCTGAGACACTAGAGCTAGCGCCCTTGTCTATCAGAGCCTTTGTTTCTGGGTACCTTTTCCCTGTACTGTTTCCTTTGCAATTCTATAATCATTTCATCTATATCTATGTCAGAAACTTAGTTATTACAGTCTAATTAGTAATTTAGGGTTTTATGCTTAGTGAATGATACTAGCTTGCAAAAATAGGATCAAAACTGCCACAGACCTAATTAGTAGAAAAAGGGAACATAGGAAATCAATAGTTTATCCCTAAAATTATTCCTTGCTTCCCTAATGTTTTAGTGCGTGAAAGTGTAAGGACTTGAAATAACTATCTTGATTCCCCATTTTTACCACAAAATGTACTATGATAGTTTAAATTGCAAATTAATTGCATTCCCTTCTATAAACAATTGTTAGTAACACTTTAAATTCCAAATTACTTTCATTCCCTACCATAAATAACTCATTTTTGAAATAATTCAAAATTCACTTAGTTGATTTGTATTTCACTCTAAAAACATAGATTGTGTATTTGAATGTTTTTTGAAGAAAATTATAGGTTCAAATACTTGATTCATAGGCAAAATGAATATTGTCAAAAATAGACAAACAAACTATGTTACTTTTTATCTATTAAATGATTTGTTTTATTTATATTTATCATAAGAATGTTAAAATAATTATTTTGCAAACACATTTCCAAATAATAATCATAGTTTAAATATTTTGTTTATATTGAAAATCTAAAATTTACACTAATTTATTAAATATTTTCTTTGGGTTAAATATTAAAGCATTTATTTATTTAAATACATAATAAAATGAATATACTATTATCATAATAATTAATATAATACAAAATTTAGTATTAAATTTATATATATTATAGTCATCAAAATTTTAAAATATATATCAATACTATATAAGATTTACTACACTTTTAGTAAAAACAAAATAAAACAATTACCAAACTAATGAAAGAGCTTTTCAAAAGTAAGATTTAAACTTACCATATTAAAAAAAAAATAGTATGTGTCCATTTAGTGAATAAAATAGTTTTAAAGTAAAATAACTTTTATCTAAATAAAAATATCTTTGTGTCTTTTTTCATCTATTTACTTATCTATTTATGTATTTTTACTAGTTTAAATAGATCTTAATATTAAATATTTATATAGAAAAATAGCTATTTACTTAATAAGTTAAATAAAGTAATTAGAAAAGTTATGTATTCATAAGATATAAAACTATTGAAATAATCTATTTGCACAATAAATATCAATAGTTATGTAGTTAAAATATGGATTAGGTAATTTATTAAAATTGTAGACAATAAAACTTTGGTACTATTGATATAGTGATGCACTTAAAATATGGAGTAAATAATTTATTAAAATTGTTCAATTATAAAACTATGACCTTATTGATATAGTTATGTATTTA